>CM064876.1:65002442-65648887 GCA_032719365.1 Prinsepia uniflora
AGCCACCCACAATGATGATGTATATTCAAAGTTATATTTGTGGTGAATGCAACTTCAAATATAATTTCAAATGTAGTTTTAAGCAGAGGGATCACCTTAATGAAAATAAAAAGGTACTGAAAATAAAATAACCTTGGAATAAAATGAAAATGAAAATGAAGGGAATGAGTTAAATATCGGATGCTGCCGAGAAAATCCAGAAGGAAACCGTGGGTGACAGGACCCATCCCAATCCCCCGGGATTAACGCGGGATGACCCTGCTCCCGTCTGACACGAAGTATCAAACAAGGGATATTTCCGACCTTTGCCATCCCAGGCTATCAGAGTATGCCAGGATCCGGAGGAGGTATGTGATATCTCGGTCTCTACTACAGTCCACATCCGATGTCAACCTGAAGGGCAGTCAAAACATTAAAAGTTGTGAGTGGACAAAACAAGAGTTTATAAAAACATTTTAACGAAGACATTTGTACCCTTCACTAAAAACCATGCATGCATTCGAAAACCGTTTAACCAAAGAAACCATATGCGAGAACTAAGCCCAAAACCATAATCAAATCAAGTATACGGGCCACTACCCAAATCCATAAGGGACTCAGCCGAAATCATAAGAAACCAACCATACGGGCCACTACCCAAAACCTGTGTAAACACACATCACATCTCATATAATCATATATCATATATACATATAATTCACACAACCAATCCTGTCACGGTTTCCAAAGCTACGCGCGTGCTACCCGGGTCTCAATCCGAGTCTTCTCAAAGTCAAGGTCAATGTCCGCAGACCACTGATCCTACCCGAGGTTATAGTAACCATAGCCTTTCTGAGAGTAAGGAACCCAACTGGGGGGTGACTCCACTCAGTCGGTACTTCGTGACTACTCCGGGGTCCACTCAGGCCAACGACCCTCCCCGGAGGAGATAGAACAAGTACGGAAGGTATATGAACATATATATACATAACATAAATATCCATGCCCGGTTCCCCTGAACCGTCATGATCCATAATATCCACTTAAGAATTCATGCCCGGTTCCCTGAACCGTCATAATCCATAACATCCATTCCATGACCGGTTCCCATAAACCATCATGTACCATAATAACATAACAAAGGTTCATGCCGGTTCCCATAAACCGTCATGAACCTGGAAATCCATGTAGGGTCCCTTACCCGAAATCATAACCGTAAAGTAACTGGGTCTCGTGCCCGAACATATGACATCAGCTGGGCACCGTGCCCGATATCTAAGGGTCAGTCATGACTTCGATCATAGTGATGCGTGCAACCAACCATCCAGGACCGCCCTCAATCCTGGTATGTCGCCGTGAACGTATCAACCGACGCGACCACCACAAGATCATGGCGCATTCATCACCGATCGCTATCCTGAACCGGAAGCACTCCGAAGTCGAGCCTCCCCAGGCTGCCTAACCACGAATCGTGCATCTTGACCTCTCCGGAAGGAACACATCCCAATCTAGAGGCGAGCTTCACGTCGTCCGTCGCCGTGCACCAAGCACCTACCGCGACCACGACTCAGACCCGTAGGTCATCAATACCAAATGGATCTCATACCCGAATTTATCCTTTTAGAAATCCAAAACCATTTCATTTAAACCAATAAAGAAATACATACCCGTATAGGCACCGTATAAGGCCGAAACCTCGAAATACGTGCATATACGTAACCACACATCCAAATGCACTCATGGAATCACAAACAAGTGTTTAAAACATATAATAAACATTTATGCATGCACCAATTTAGAAAACAAGGTCCACTCACAGACCGTCCCAGCTGCCGTCTCGATTTGCGTGCCATAATCGTCTCCCGGATCAATCGTCGCCACTGGGATTCCCAAACCTGTCCAAATTCATTTAGAGGGTTACTAATAGCCTCATTAACCTCTCATTGAAGTCCCATAATTTTCCCAATTTTCTAACTATTTTTAAAGTCGATCCTAAACCTTCCAACACCCTGAAACCTATCGAAACGATGTCCGATTGACATGAAACCAGTCCCAAAATGTTCCTTACATTGAATAGATGATTTCATATGTTGAAAACTTCCCAAAAAGGTGAGGCACGTGCCCCCCACGCGCCCTGTGAAAGTCCCTGTACGTGAGCCCACGCGCCGGGCACTATTCCTGCACCACTAAGCTTCAGCCGACCGGTTCACCTGGTTTGGCCGGTCCAGTTAGACCGGCGTGACCGGTTCAGTGCTCTAGACTCCCTATTTTTCATCCTACTTCTTCCTTTTTTATTCCTTTCTTCCTATTTTCATGTTTTCTATCAATTCAAATCCCTAAACTCAACCAAAAAAGTCTAAATCCCATGGTTCAATCTTGAACCACATGGCCCCTATTTTTCCCAGCCGTTCCCACGGCCTCCTCCCTCCTAAAAACATCCTAGAAACCCCCTAGTCCTATTCCAAACATCCAAAACAAACCCATAACATCAAAATCGAAATAAGGGGAAAAATGGGCCTTACCGGGCAATCGGTTTCTCCCAGGCCTTCACCGCCGTGTACGGCGGTCCAGACACTCCCAGCCACCGTCCATAGCTCCCTAAGTCTCTCACTCTCTCTATGAGTCTCACAGATGATGGTTTAGGGTGCAGGTTTGGATGTGGGTGGAAGTAAGATCGGGTGGGTTTGTTTGGATGAATGGAAAGCAAGAAGATGATCGATGCATGTATGTAAGGGAAGGGCCAATGGATGGGTGACACTTGTCACTCATCCATAGGGCATGAACTAAATATCTGGGGCCCACTAGAGTCCAAAAGTTAGGTTATTTCGTAATTCGTGCAATAGTGCACTTGAACTTCCGTGAACTGTAACTTCGACGTCGAACGTCCGAATTCGACGTACCGCCTGTCTACGGATTTATATCATCCTGATATACGTAATGGTCCTCGGCCATTGAACCTCCCGATCAAAAAGTCAACATTTTGCCCCCTTTTTAACCAAACTTACCAAAATGCCCTTAAACTTCCGAACGTCATAACTTCTTCCTCGAATGTCGGAATTGAACGTGCCACCTGCCTATGAACTCGTGACGTCACGAACTACGTCATGGTCATCGGGTCAAAGTCCATTTGACCGCCAGAATGAAAAGTCAACGTTTTTACCCACGCTAGGGGCAAAACGGTCATTTTGCATCGTTCGTCCGATTTCGCCTAACTAATCACCGATTAGCCTCACTAATCATGATTAGTCACTAATCTACTCTAGGAATTTGGGACGGGTCGTTACAATGGGAATTATAAACAAGCCCTAGTAAAATTAACAGGTTGGATTTGGATTACAGCAGTATATATCATTTAGGTTTCCTATTTCCAAGTACACAATTACAATCGTGCAGTTAATGTAAGAAGGTTGGACAAAATATGATATGAAAAAAACATAAATGTTATTAAGAACTGAAATATTTATAAACGTTAAACGAGCAAAATATTATTAAGAACTTTTAAAATTCGAAATTTTATTATTACGAATTAGAGCTTTGAACAAGCACCCCACATGTGTAGGGACCAATAGGTATGAATGTACACGTACGGTAACAAGATATCGACTTAGTTTTGTTTTTTTCGCCAGAACAAAAAGTCAACGTTTTGCCCACGCCTAGGGGGCAAAATGGTCATTTTGCATCGTTCGTCCGATTTCGCCCAACTAATCACAGATTAACCTCACTAATCACAATTAGTGTAACGACCTGTCCCGAAAATTACGGTTAAGACGGTGATTAGTGAAGGATTAGTGAGCTTAAGTAGTGTTTAGTTGGGTACTTTTGGATTTTAGCGTAGAATGACGATTTTGCCCCTGGTTTGAGCAAAAAGTTGACTTTTAGTTCGGGCAGTCAATTGGGTATTGACCAATGACCATGACGTAGTTCGAGACGTCACTAATCCGTAGACAGGTTGACAGGACCCGTCCCTATCCCACTGGGACCACCCGGGGACGTGACCCGCTCCCGTCTGACAATGACTCTAAACATACCAAAATTACCCTTAAATAAAAACCGAAGACTCACATAGATAGATAATGTACAAACACCAGTGTTTAAAGTGATACTGTCAGACAAGGGAAAGTAAAATACAACATGCGAGCACACTAGTCAGAGTACATTTATTCGGTGCTCAACCTACCCACAAGTGGGTGTACAGGTGCACAGCTAGGCAAACTAAACCTCTGCCTCCTCCTCCGGATCCTCCTCCTCTATTGCCGTGTCAGGGGTCTGGAGGGGTCAGTAAAACAAGGGTGAGTGGGCCAAAAATAACAGTTTAGAAATCAATTTAATAATAAAATAATCAAGGTTTTACCCCTCCGTTTTCCAAATCTTGCATGCAGTGAAAACATAATATGACAATGAAATCATAACAAATGAACCACAATAATAATCGTAAGGTGAAACTAACATATCAGTGCACTGTAAAACCCAACCCAAATGATGTCACGGTTCTAAGGCTACGCGTTGCCACTCAGGGTCTCACACCCGAGACGCTCTAGGTACATCAGCTCCCGGTATCCCGGTCACTGCCCGAGGTATATGAACATGCCTTCCTGAGAGTAAGCAGCCCAACGGGGGTCAACTCCACTCAGTCAGAGCCCCGTGACTACTCCAGGGTCCACCCAGGCCAACGACCCTCCCTGGAGGAGACAATATACACAGGTAGGAAAGTACAGTACAATAACAGTATAGTTTACCCTATGTCCCCCGGACATCCCAAACAAAATCCACATATAATCCAGACGGGTCTCATGCCCAAAACAGTGTAATAACATATATAAGCAGTTTATAAAACTCATCAGTGGAAATAGTAAAACAGTTTATGCATGCAAGCCTTTTATAAATCAAGCAGCCCCACTCACACTCGGTCCTTGCTGCTCAACGATCTCTATAAACCTGTATTATTATTCATGAGGGTTACTTAAGGACCCTATAATATCCATACCAAGACCCTAGAACAGATCCGCCTCAAAAACACATCCCGGGCACTATTCCCGGTGCTTCAAACCCCATTTTGACTAACATAACGATCTCCGATCGACACGAAACCACCGCCATTGGATCCGTATCGTCGAAACCTTGAAAATGGTACCCGGCCCCACCAAAATCACTATTCACACGCGCCCCCCACGCGCCTGGTCAACGCGTGGGTCAACGCTGCTACAGTACCGCTGACGTCAGCAGTGACGTCATGCTGACGTAAGCATGACGTCATCACTGACACTTGTCAGGTGACACGTGGCACGTTCTGATTGGTCCCTGGTCTGACAACATCTGACAGGATGACGTCATCATGACGTCAGAAGTGACGTTAGCATGATGACATCATCATGCTACAGTACCGGGTTGACCCGTTTGACTGGAACCGGGTCGCCGTCGACCCACGGTTTGACCCGATTCCATCACACGATTCCGGCCACCATTTTCGACGGGGTTGATCCCTATGGGATCGTCTAGGTCTGTCCTATGGTTCTATAACCTCAAAATAAGAAGAAAGTGGGAAGAAACTCACCAGAATGTCTCTGAACCTCACGGTCACGGTCCGGTCGTCGTCCTCGGTGATCCACGGCGTCTCCGTCGTCCAACCCGGTCCCAAACGACTCGTCTCTCACCCTAGGACATGTCTATCACCTAAAAATCAATTTCTAATCATTAAAAACGGTCGGGTCGAACAGGGAAGGAAAATGGGCTTGTCGGGTTTTGGGTCTTACCGCCGCCGTCACACCATCGTAGCCCTCGCCGTCGTCCAGTTAGGCTCCTAGGATCCCCACGGTGCAGACTGGAGCTCCTCCCGCGTCGAGGTGAGGTGGTTATGGAGGTTTGCTTCTTGGACCCGTTTCCTTGAGGTTTTCGGGTCGTGTTTTTGGACGGGATTTTCAGGCGGGGAAATGGGCTGGTGGTGACTGGTGGTTGCGCGGATTGTGAAGACCAGATGATGGTGGTGATGTGGGTGGTCGTTTGGTGCGAAGAGGATGGCTGGTTCGATCGCCTGGTTTGAGAGAAAATGGGAAGAGAAGCACGGGTGTGTGAGGGGGAATGGATGTGTTTGTGTGTGTTTGTAAGCAAAGCAGACAGCTCGTGCATGAACAAGGAAAACAGATGAAAATGGAGGGCTGGGATCCATTTGCACAGACAATCCAAGGGCTGAAATCAAATGGAGGGAAAATAAATAATATAAACAATGGGTTAAATAGTATTAGTTGCTTTATTGGAATAGTGTAGCCTTGGATGGGTGACACTTGTCACCAATCCATCGGTTTGATTTAAATATTAGGTTGGCACGGATTCCCGTAATAAATTAATATTTTATTCTGTTGTTCTCGGTTCGTAAATTCCGCTAAAACGCTTCCTTGACCATAACTTCTTCATACGAACTCCGATTTCGGCGTGCCGCCTGTCTACGGATTCGTGACGTCCTGACCTACGTCATAGTCATGGGTTAAAGTCCAAATTATTTCCCGAGAAAAAGTCAAAGTTTTCCCCCCCAAGGGTAAAATAGTCTTTTTACATTAAAATATTATTATTCTCGGTTCGGGTCGTTACAACCTACCCTCCTTACAGAAATTTCGTCCTCGAAATTTACTCAAACAAGTATGGGTACTGCCCTCTCATCAATTCCTCGGGCTCCCACGTCGCTTTCTCCACCTCGTGGTTCCGCCATAGTACTTTAACCAAAGAAATCGTCTTGTTCCTTAAGACCTTTTCCTTCCTATCCAGAATCTGCACTGGCCGTTTCCTCGAAACTCAAATCGGTCATCAGTTCCAGTGGTTTGCTCTGGCAGTGCATGAGAGTCATCCCGAAGATACTTCCGTAGCATCGATACATGAAATACATCATGTACTCGGGAACGCTCCCGAAGGTAGTGCTAAACGGTAAGCCACCGGACCAATCCTCTCGACAATCTCATATGGTCCGATATAACGAGGACTCAATCTCCCACGTCGTCCAAATCGAAGAATCCCCTTCCACGGCGATAACTTTAAAAAGACAAAGTCACCAACCTCGAACTCTAAATCTCGGATCCGTCGATCTGCATAGCTTTTCTGACGATCCTGGGCCGCCTTCAATCTCTCCCGAATAACCCGAACTGTCTCCTGGGTCATATCCATCAGATCCGGCCCCACTGCAGTTCTTTCTCCGATCTCCATCCAGCATACCGGTGTTCTGCACTGTCGACCATACAGTGCCTCATAGGGTGCCATCCCTATACTCGCATGGTAGCTGTTGTTGTAGGCAAACTCCATCAATGGCAATCGATCAGCCCACGAATCCTGGAATTGCAATACACAAGCTCTCATCATGTCTTCGAGAGTCTGTATTGTCCTTTCAGACTGCCCGTCGGTCTGAGGATGGAATGCCGTACTGAAATGCAATTTCGTACCTAAGGCAGTTTGCAGACTCCTCCAAAATCTGGATGTAAAACGCGGATCCCGATCCGACACAATCGACTCTGGGGTACCGTGTAGTCGGATGATCTCATTAATGAATAGCTGGGCCAAACGGTTTAGCTTGTACGTCTCACGTACAGGCAGAAAATGTGCTGATTTAGTCAACCGGTCCACTATTACCCAGACTCCATCAACTCCACTCCTTGTCTTCGGTAACTTGAAGACAAAGTCCATTGTAATATGATCCCACTTCCATTGTGGAATTGGAAGTGGCTGCATAGCCCCATACGGACGCTGCCGTTCTGCTTTGACCTGCTGACAGATCAAACATTTGCTGACAAACTCAGCTATCTCCCTCTTCATCCCTGGCCACCAATAATAGTCCCGGAGGGTACGGTACATCTTTGTCCCTCCTGGATGCATAGCATAGGCCGAACTGTGGGCCTCGTCTAAAATCTCTCTCCTCAACTCTGGTACCGCAGGTACACACAATCTCCCAAGCTTTACTAATGCTCCATCGCCCCTGACGGAGAAATCTTGTCTCTGTCCGGATTTAACCTCGTTCCTGTACTCACAAAGTATCTGGTCCTGTAGTTGAGCCTCGATGATCTTGTCGACCAACACGGGTCGCACATGAAAGCTAGCCAACAATGCTCCCTGATCGTCCATCCCTAACATAACTCCGCTCTTCCGAAGTTCCACTAGCAAGGGAAGATACACCAATCTCAAATGCGCAACTGATCCCGCCGACTTCCTGCTAAGTGCATCAGCTACAACATTTGCCTTGCCAGGATGGTACTCGATGGTACAATCATAATCCTTCAACAACTCCAACCATCTCCGCTGTCTCATGTTGAGTTCCTTCTGAGTGAACAAATGTTTAAGACTCTGGTGATCGGTGAATATTCGGCATGTCACACCGAACAAATGATGTCTCCAGATCTTTAGAGCATGAACCACCGCTGCCAATTCCAAATCATGAGTAGGGTAGTTCAACTCGTGCGTCTTCAGCTGCCGGGATGCGTAAGCAATCACTTTTCCATTCTGCATCAATACACAACCCAAACCCTGCAGCGATGCATCACTATATACCACGAACTCTCCACTACTGTCTGGTAATGCTAGGACAGGTGCAGTGGTTAATCGGCACTTTAATTCCTGGAAACTCTGTTCACACTGGTCGTCCCATACAAACTTCACCCCTTTCCGGGTTAACCGAGTCAATGGTGCGGCAATCTGGGAGAAACCATCTACGAATCTCCGATAGTAGCCTGCTAACCCAACAAAGCTTCGCACTTCCGTCACCGTGGTCGGTCTTGGCCAATTCGTCACAGCCTCCGTTTTCTGAGGATCCACACTTATCCCCTCGGGTGATATAATGTGACCTAAGAATCCCATACTATTTAGCCAAAATTGACACTTGCTTAACTTAGCATACAGCTGCTCCTGTCGTAGTTTACCCAATACCCTTCGTAAGTGCTCCTCATGAGCCCTGACACTCCTGGAATACACCAAGATGTCGTCGATAAACACGATCACAAATTTATCCAGGTATGCTCGAAAGACTCGATTCATCAAGTCCATGAATGCAGCTGGTGCATTCGTCAATCCAAAGGGCATCACCAAGAACTCATAATGCCCATACCTCGTTCGAAAAGCTGTTTTCTGAACCTCCCCCTCGGCTATTCTCAGTTGATGGTATCCTGACCTCAGATCTATCTTGGAGAAATATCGCGCTCCTCGTAACTGATCGAACAAATCATCGATCCTGGGTAAGGGATACTGATTCCTTACCGTAGCCTTGTTCAACTGCCGATAATCCACACACAACCGTAAACTACCCTCCTTCTTCTTCACAAATAAGACCGGCGCTCCCCATGTTGATGTACTGGGTCGGATAAACCCTAGATCCACCAGTTCCTGTAATTGGATTTTCAATTCCCGTAGCTCCGCCGGTGCCATACGATACGGTGCTTGTGAAATCGGTCGAGTCCCTGGGAGTAACTCGATCGTAAAGTCGATCTCCCTGGGTGGTGGTAATCCAGGTAAATCTCCTGGAAAGACAACAGGAAATTCCCGCACAATCGGAATATCCTCAATACGCAAAGATTCATCCGTAGACTCTACAACATAAGCAAGATAACCCTGACACCCCTTCTGTAAGAGTTTAGTAGCTGTGAGTGCAGATATTACCTTGGGTGATGCGTCTCCACACTCTCCCTGAAATATCACCTCCGGTAATCCTAGACCTCTCAAAGTCAACCGCATGTTACCACAGTCGATGAGTGAATTGTACTCCGACAACCAATCAACTCCAAGTATCACATCGAAATCGTGAACATTCATCAGGATTAAGTCTGCCGGAAATTCGACTCCCTCAATCTCCACAGGACAAGCTCGTATCTCCTGGTTCACCCGGTAGGTCACACCCATCGGTGTCCCCACTCCCATCTCGTGCTCAAGTGCGGTCACCTCACGGCCCAACAGACTCGCACAACGCGGTGAAATAAAAGAATGAGTTGCCCCCGAATCCATCAATGCACGAACAACCATGCCATAAATATGTACAGTACCTGTCAACACTCCCGGAATGGATCTGGCCTGCTGCTGGGTAACAGCATAAACACGAGCCATAGACTCTGCAGGTCGTCCCCGTCCTCTAGCCCCTCGATCACGGCCACGCACAACACCGCGTGTCCGGCTGCTGTCAGTCTGGGATGCTGTGCTCTGCGCTGGCGCAGTACTGCCGCGAATCAGTGGACACTCATAAGCATAATGCCCCGGCTCCCCACAAGCGAAGCATGTGACCTCCCTAGGTCGACCCGAGTATCCTCCCGGTGAGATGCTCATCGGTGAGTAAGACCGCTGCCAAGCTCCAGAACGCTGTCCAGACCTCTGAGGACTCCTGAACTGACCAGAACGTCCTCGGCTGCCAGAAGATGAAGATCCACCAGAATGTCCTCCCTTCGAGCCACGACGGCCCGAAAATCCCAAGTGTGGGCGATCACGTCGCCGAGTCTCCTCCTCAGCTCGCTGACGAGCCAGGATACTGTTCTCAACCCTGGTCGCCGCATCAGTCAGATCCCTCATGGAAGCAAAGGGTGTTGCAGTCACCATCGCCTGAATCTCAGGTCGCAAGCCCCACTCGAATCTGCGACATCGGTCTGCCTCGGTGATCACGAAGTTCTCAGCAAAGCGAGACAACATCAGGAAGGTCTCCTCGTACTCTGCTACAGTCTGATCCCCCTGCCGGAGTTGCAGAAACTCCGCCTCACGGGCGTTGCGAAACGACCGTGGATAGAACTGGTTGAGAAACCGCTCTCGGAAGGTCTCCCATGGAATGGTGTGAACAGTCCAACCGGCCAAAACAAGGTTGTGCCACCATCGATAGGCGCTCCCATCCAGTAGGAAAGTCGCCAGTACGACACGCTCCTCCGGAGGACAGTGCATGACCTCGAAAATCCTCTCCCAGCGGTCAATCCACTGGTGTGCTTCCTCAGGGTCGGTTCCCCCACTGAAGTGCGTAGCACCCAGGCGCTGAGCCCGCTCAATGCTCGCAGTGTCTCCATTTCCTCCATTGCCCTCGTCAACACGTGCACGGGGTTCACGTCGGGGAGGCATATCCAACTGTGAAGAGGCAAACAGGTTAAAAGACATCGAAAGCGACCATGTACAAAGTACAAACCGCTAACCTAGTTGTAACAACCTGTCCTGAATTTCGAGATTAGTTTAGTGACTAATCTCGATTAGTGAGGTTGAACGGTGCTTAGTAGGGCGGAATCGAACAAATTGTGCAAAATGACCGTTTTGCCCCTGGTCGTGGGCAAAATGTTGACTTTTTGATCGGGCGGTCAAATGGACTTTGACCAATGACCGTGACGTAGTTTGGGACGTCACGAGTTCATAGACAGGTGGCACGTTCGATTCCGACATTCGTAGAGAAAGTTACGGTGTTCGGAAGTTGAGGGGTATTTTGGTAATTTGGCTTATTAGGGGCCAAATGTTGACTTTTTGACCGGGAGGTCCGATGGGCGAGGGCCAAGGACCGTTACGTAGGTATCGTCGATACGAATCCAACGACAGGCGGCATGCCGAAATCGGAGATTCGACGACGAAGTTATGGTCAAGGAAACAAACTAACGAACCGAGGCTCGGATTAAAATAATAATATAATAATGAATAGTGACCGTTGACTGTGCACATCCGGATGAGTGACAAGTGTCACCCATCCCTTGTTTCCAGCTCCATGTTTCCCTCCCAACACCATCATTACTACATCATCATCATCTAATCCACCATTTCCCCTAATTTCCTCTTCTTTGTTCCTAAACCGTGCACAAAATTGGGGGAATCAGATTGGGAGAATTGGCTCCCTCTCTCTACCATTCCTGAGAGAAAAATGAGAGACTAAGATGTTTGAATTAACTGGGAAACACGAGGGTTTGAGTGTGGGTTGAATTTTGGATTTTGGATTTCGGGAAAATGAGAGGGAAAATTCGAATTGAAGGAATTGAGCCGTGAGGATCAAATTGGAGATTACCTTCAGCTTCCTGGGAGTGCCACGATCAGTTTTGTCGAAGGAACGAAGGGATTTGGCCACCAATTGGCTCTGATCACACTTGGTGACAGAGGAGGAATTTCGAAGTTGAGTCGTGGAGTTGGAGGCTTCGTTGGATGAAATTGAGGTGGGGAAACTGCTTCCCATGATCCCACGATGCTTCTGGGTTCATCAATTGAAGGAAACCGATTGAGATTGACAGAACTCCATTGTTGAACAGTGACGGTGCTCGAGCTTGAGTCGTGGCGATTGAGCACAGGTTTGATGCAATTGATGTGGGGGAATTGTTCCTCATGGTCCATTGATGCTTCTGGATGCATCAATTGGATGAAACCTGCAGCAATTGAGGGAGTTCCATGATTGCACAGTAACCGGGTGTTCTTCGTGGATCATCGTTGAATCGTGGGAATCTGGGTAAGGATTTGTGTAATTGAGTTTACAGACTTGTAATTGGACTTA
This sequence comes from Prinsepia uniflora, assembly GCA_032719365.1. Classification (NCBI taxonomy): domain Eukaryota; kingdom Viridiplantae; phylum Streptophyta; class Magnoliopsida; order Rosales; family Rosaceae; genus Prinsepia; species Prinsepia uniflora. Next base: position 65,014,867 of record CM064876.1, read on the forward strand.
AAACGAAACTAATGGAATGATCAATTGAAGGAATTAGGATCGAATTGACAGGATTGGAACCGGGTCGTCTCGCGGGTAAACTGGACCCGTTTACCAGACACACGGGTTAGGACGATGCACTGTAGCAGGCGCGTGAGTTTCACGCGCAGCCACTCACGGCGGCGCGTGACGGCGCGTGGGCACGAATCTCGAGGTGAGGTCAACATGACTTCTGTCCTATTTAATGTAACGGACATTTTGGAATTGGTTTCGTGTCGATCGGACACCGTCTCGATATTGTTCGGGATGTCCGAAGGTTTTAAATTAAGTTTAAAAATAAGTAAACATTCGGGAAAATTACGGGACTTTGATAGGATGTTAATGATGAGGTTAGTGACCCTCTAATGTGATTTGGACAGGATTGGGAGTCCCGGTGATAGTGGTGTGGCCCGGGAGGGCCGGTAGCACGCGTATCGAGGCACACGGTTAAAACGGTCTGTGAGTGGACTTTGGTTTTATAAATTCTATGCATGCTTAAATGTTTTATATGGATTATGGTTGTGATTGTGTGATGTTGATTTGGTTGTTGGTAAATTGTACGGTTTCACGTATTTCGAGGCGATTTACGTGCTTGCATGTAAATCGAGGTTTCCGATTTTACATGGATTTTCCATATTTATGACTTGGATATAATGTGATGAAATGGTTTTGAAATTGGAAATATAGACTCGGGCTTGAGGCCCACTTGTTTTGGAAATTTCGGACTTGGAGTCCATTTGAGAATCGGGTCGGGGGCCCAGTTGGTTAATGAAATCGGGCCAGGGGCCCAGTTGGTATGAAATCGGGCTGAGACCCATTTGAATTATGTTCTCGGGCCAGGGGCCCAGTTGATTTGTGAATTCGGGTCGTGGGCCCAGTGGGTTTATAAAGTCGGGTTGCGGGCCCAGTTGGTTTACAAATCGGGCCGTGGGCCCAGTGGTTCATAAAATCGGGCATGAGGCCCAGTTGGATTATAAATGTGATTTCGGGTCAGGGACCCTATATTTAATAATTGTGATTTTGGGTCAGGGACCCTAAATGGAATTATGTGGTTTTATGGAAATTTCGGGCAGGGCCTAATGGTAATGATGTGATAAAAGGATTTAATAAAACTGTTTTCCATATACCATCTGGATACAAGGATATATGATGGTCTCCTCCAGATGTCTGGGACACTGGGGAAGTCACGGTGCATTGCCTGCGAGGGGTCATTATACGGAGCAGCCGGACCGTATGATGACTCAGGAGCAGGATTGCTATGATTGACGTCAGGGACGTCAGACATCAGGGATGTCAGATATATGGACCCGGAGAGACCCCGGGCAGCACGCGTAGCTTATGAAACCGTGAGATATGACGTCAGGGACGTCTAGCGTCTGGGACGCTAAGCATCTGGGATGCTGGTGATGGTAATGGTAAAATATGGATTAATGAATAAAATGGCTTATTGGTTGGATATGTGTTATGTGGTAAAAATGGATTATTGGTTATGAAATGGTATGTCGGGTCGGGGAACCTAAATGGTTTTGGATTTTGAATTGATGTTCATTTATGGTCGTGGGTGGTGACCCACATGGTTTTAATATGTATGGTGGTGGTATTCCACAGTTTTGGGCTGAGTTCCCACACTTGGTTTTTGGTTAACGGTTTTTGGGCTAAGGCCCTAAGGGCTCGGTTGAGCAAACGTTTTGGTTACTGGTTTTTGTGGCATGCATACGTTTTTATTGGAGGGCATAAATGTCTTATAAATGTTTTTGGTAAACTTATTGGTTTTTGTCCACTCACAGCTTTTGGTTTTAATGCCCTTCAGGTTGATCACGGATGCGATTGCAGCAGAGACTGGGACATTGCACACCTCCTCCATCGGTCCTTGCGCACTCTGGATGCCCCAGTTGGGCAGTGGCTCTTGGTTATCCCTTGTCTGACACTCCTTGTTGGATGGGAGCAGGGCACATTCCACGGTAATCCTAGGGGGATTGGGATGGGTCCTGTCACTAGTATTCTGACTACTAATCCTAATGCTCTGATACCAAGCTGACAGGACCCGTCCCAATCCCACTGGGACCACCCGGGGACGTGACCCGCTCCCGTCTGACAATGACTCTAAACATACCAAAATTACCCTTAAATAAAAACCGAAGACTCACATAGATAGATAATGTACAAACACAGTGTTTAAAGTGATACTGTCAGACAAGGGAAAGTAAAATACAACATGCGAGCACACTAGTCAGAGTACATTTATTCGGTGCTCAACCTACCCACAAGTGGGTGTACAGGTGCACAGCTAGGCAAACTAAACCTCTGCCTCCTCCTCCGGATCCTCCTCCTCTATTGCCGTGTCAGGGTCTGGAGGGGTCAGTAAAACAAGGGTGAGTGGGCCAAAAATAACAGTTTAGAAATCAATTTAATAATAAAATAATCAAGGTTTTACCCCTCCGTTTTCCAAATCTTGCATGCAGTGAAAACATAATATGACAATGAAATCATAACAAATGAACCACAATAATAATCGTAAGGTGAAACTAACATATCAGTGCACTGTAAAACCCAACCCAAATGATGTCACGGTTCTAAGGCTACGCGTTGCCACTCAGGGTCTCACACCCGAGACGCTCTAGGTACATCAGCTCCTGGTATCCCGGTCACTGCCCGAGGTATATGAACATGCCTTCCTGAGAGTAAGCAGCCCAACGGGGGTCAACTCCACTCAGTCAGAGCCCCGTGACTACTCCAGGGTCCACCCAGGCCAACGACCCTCCCTGGAGGAGACAATATACACAGGTAGGAAAGTACAGTACAATAACAGTATAGTTTACCCTATGTCCCCCGGACATCCCAAACAAAATCCACATATAATCCAGACGGGTCTCATGCCCAAAACAGTGTAATAACATATATAAGCAGTTTATAAAACTCATCAGTGGAAATAGTAAAACAGTTTATGCATGCAAGCCTTTTATAAATCAAGCAGCCCACTCACACTCGGTCCTTGCTGCTCAACGATCTCTATAAACCTGTATTATTATTCCTGAGGGTTACTTAAGGACCCTATAATATCCATACCAAGACCCTAGAACAGATCCGCCTCAAAAACGCATCCCGGGCACTATTCCCGGTGCTTCAAACCCCATTTTGACTAACATAACGATCTCCGATCGACACGAAACCACCGCCATTGGATCCGTATCGTCGAAACCTTGAAAATGGTACCGGCCCCACCAAAATCACTATTCACACGCGCCCCCACGCGCCTGGTCAACGTGTGGGTCAACGCTGCTACAGTACCGCTGACGTCAGCATGATGTCATCACTGACACTTGTCAGGTGACACGTGGCACATTCTGATTGGTCCCTGGTCTGACAACATCTGACAGGATGACGTCATCAAGACGTCAGAAGTGACGTCAGCATGATGACGTCATCATGCTACAGTACCGGGTCGACCCGTTTGACTGGAACCGGGTCGCCGTCGACCCACGGTTTGACCCGATTCCATCACACGATTCCGGCCACCATTTTCGACGGGGTTGATCCCTATGGGATCGTCTAGGTCTGTCCTATGGTTCTATAACCTCAAAATAAGAAGAAAGTGGGAAGAAACTCACCAGAATGTCTCTGAACCTCACGGTCACGGTCCGGTCGTCGTCCTCGGTGATCCACGGCGTCTCCGTCGTCCAACCCGGTCCCAAACGACTCGTCTATCACCCTAGGACATGTCTATCACCTAAAAATCAATTTCTAATCATTAAAAACGGTCAGGTCGAATAGGGAAGGAAAACGGGCTTGTCGGGTTTTGGGTCTTACCGCCGCCGTCACGCCGCCGTAGCCCTCGCCGTCGTCCAGTTAGGCCCCTAGGATCCCCACGGTGCAGACTGGAGCTCCTCCCGCGTCGAGGTGAGGTGGTTATGGAGGTTTGCTTCTTGGACCCGTTTCCTTGAGGTTTTCGGGTCGTGTTTTGGACGAGATTTTCAGGCGGGGAAATGGGCTGGTGGTGGCTGGTGGTTGCGCAGATTGTGAAGACCAGATGATGGTGGCGTTGTGGGTGGTCGTTTGGTGCGAAGAGGATGGATGGTTCGATCGCCTGGTTTGAGAGAAAATGGGAAGAGAAGCACGGGTGTGTGAGGGGGAATGGATGTGGTTGTGTGTGTTTGTAAGCAAAGCAGACAGCTCGTGCATGAACAAGGAAAACAGATGAAAATGGAGGGCTGGGATCCATTTGCACAGACAATCCAAGGGCTGAAATCAAATGGAGGGAAAATAAATAATATAAACAATGGGTTAAATAGTATTAGTTGCTTTATTGGAATAGTGTGGCCTTGGATGGGTGACACTTGTCACCAATCCATCGGTTTGATTTAAATATTAGGTTGGCACGGATTCCCGTAATAAATTAATATTTTATTCCGTTGTTCTCGGTTCGTAAATTCCGCTAAAACGCTTCCTTGACCATAACTTCTTCATACGAACTCCGATTTCGGCGTGCCGCCTGTCTACGGATTCGTGACGTCCCGACCTACGTCATAGTCATGGGTCAAAGTCCAAATTATTTCCCGAGAAAAAGTCAAAGTTTTCCTCCCAAGGGTAAAACAGTCTTTTTACATTAAAATATTATTATTCTCGGTTCGGGTCGTTACACATGTGGCAAGCCCGATTTCGACATCCGAGGAGGAAGTTATGATGTTCAGAAGGTTGAGGGCATTATCGTAATTTGGCTAAAATAGGGGGAAGTTGACTTTTCGTACAATTGGGTTTTGGCACGTTGACCTAGGACCGTTAGGTAGATCTCGTCGTCCTGAGTTCAACGACAGGCGGCACGTGTTCATCGGTCCTAGGATGCGTAAGTTACGGGTCTAGAAAGGTAGTGGCACAATCGTAAATTTGGACTTAAAGGAAGGGCATTTTGGTCTTTTGCACATTGGGAATTGTGCAACAGGATTGGGACAGGTGTACAGATGGGATTGAGATATTTTGAGTTGGGCTGAGGGGATGGTGACACGTGCTAGGGGTCTGGTTGGTTCTACGGTGCACGGCTCCAATTATATGGTTGTGTGTTCGTGTGTGTTTAAACAAGAGAGAACAGAGACTGGGCAAAGAGGTGAAATCGATCGATGGCCGATAAGTTGTGAGCTTTGTGAGTGTGTGAGTGTGATCAGAGGGAGGTTGAGAGTGCATGAGGGTATTGAGAAGACGGGGAGGTGCAGTGTTCGTGCGTGAGGAGTGTGTGAGTCCACGGGGAAAAACAGAGAGAGCTGAGGGACCTTGGTGGTGGTGTGGCCATGTGTTGATCCAATTGGACTCGAAGGGAAGCTGGAACGACTCTGTGGACTTCAGGGAGTGCAGCGGCGTGCACGGCGGCGATCGACAGGAAGGTAATTTCTCATCCCCGTGTAATTGCTCTGTTTTGCCGCGAAAGTTCAAACGTTGAGTCGTGGGTTTTGAGTACGAGTCGAGGGTTCTGGTTGGTCCTGGTCGACTTCTTAGGTCCTTAGGAACCTGTTAGTAGCGGAGCCGTGATGGGGGTGACCTGGATGGCCGGATTGTGAAACAGGGGAGTTCGGGCTGTTTTATTTAGAGTTTGGGACGATGATTTAGGGGCTATGTCGAGGTGTTAGAGTGAGGGGAATAGGTTGTTTAGGACTGGACGAAGAGGCTGGTGAAGAGAGGGAAGAAAACGGTGCAGGAACGGCGGAGAACCGGGTGCGCCGGTTCAGACCGGTTCGCCCAAGGTAGACGATGATGAACAGTGATCGTGTGCAGGCGCGTGAGGCCCACGCGCAGCCACTTTGGGCGGCACGTGGAAGCGCGCAGCGGTTTCCGGTGAAGAGTCCAACTGAGTTTTTGTTCTAAATGTCATAACGAATCCAATGGAATGGGTTTCGGGTTATTCGAACGTTGTTTCGAGTTAGTTCTGTGGGATCGAAGGTCTAGGGTTCCGTTTAAAGTACGCTTAGAAGTTTGGAAATGTTATGGGATTTGAATAGGACTCATGTGAAGTAGTTAGTAACCTCGTTATGGACATTGGACAGGTTCGGGAAAGCCGAGAGTAGCGGAATGGCCGGTAACGGCGTAAGTGCGCGCATATCGAGGCAACGTCGAAATGGTCTGTTAGTGGACTTTGCTTTCTAACTCTTGATGCATGCATATATGTTTTTATATGTTTTCATATGTGATTTTATGATTTGATTATGGCTTGTGATGATTTATGGTTTTTGCACGTTTTTCGAGGAAATGATGGTTTTCACGTTTTACGAGGTTTTGATAAATATCGTGATTTGAACCTGGTTTAACGGTTTGATTTCGGAAGTTGAAATACGATTTGATTTCAAAGAAAGTAAAAGGATTTCGGAAAAGGGTTTTCGGGCTTGAAGCCCAGTTCAAACAGTGGTTTTTGGAGAAACGTGATTTCGGGTTGTTGAATCGGATTTCCGGATGACGATTCGGGATTCGATTTGAGACTTGAATATGGATTCCGGGTATGGGTTCGGAATGGTTATTCCGGATGCTAGCTTAAGGAATGATGGTTGCGAACTCGAATCTGGAATGAATGATGGACATGGATTTAGAAATGGTTTTCAAATGGTTTTGGATTGGATTTGCTGGATCTGGTTATTGGGTTTAAAGACCCGAATATTGTGATTGACGGGGGACGGGCCCGGATTGGGTTTAAAGACCCGGATTGAGTTTAAAGACTCGGGAGTTTAAAGACTCAGATATGTTGATATTTCCTCCGTAGGCCTGTTGAGTTTAAAGACTCGGGAGTTTAAAGACTCGGATTATATTGAGGCCTGGATTGAGTTTAAAGACTCGGGAGTTTAAAGACTCGGATAGATCCAGCAGGTTCGATGGTTGGTAATGTGGTTCAATATGTTTTGGTTTTCTCTGTGATTGATGATGACGGTTTTCAAGGATGGTTTTCATCGGATGAAATGGTTTTCGATGGTTTTGGGCTGAGGCCTGGGATTTGAGAAAAAGGAAAATGTATTTGGTTTTCGTACATGGTTTTATGCTAAGAAATTGATATGCATGCATTGGTTTTTAAAACGGAGGGTATAAATGTCTTTGTTTTATGAAATGTTTTTGAACTTAACTTTATTTTTATCCACTCACAGTCTTTTCGTGTTTTTGATACCCTCCAGGTTGTTGCGGCGCGGGCTGTTGGTTGCGAGACGGAGACATCACATGGACGTTCCACAGTAGACTCTGCGCACTTTGGGAAGTTCGAAAGTTGTTGAGACGCTCGGACCGAAACTCCCTTGTCTGACTTACGTGTCACACGGAGGTTAGATGTCTGTTTGGCCCTCGTGTCATGCGTAAGTTAGACGGGAGTGGGGTTTAGCCCTTAATCCCGGGAGATTAGGGGTGGGCCGTGACAATTGGTATCAGAGCGAGGTTTCGAATGTTCTGTGTGAGGTTTGGTTCCCAGAGTCGTTGGTTCGTTGACTTGGGTGGTGTGATACTACTGTGGATGTGATGTCTCGACGTGGAACAGCCCGACAGCAACCTGGATACGATAGTGATAGTACGTTTGAGGTGGTTAGATAGCAGCGTTTGAGGGTGCTAGTCGCTCAATACGCGATGCGAGGTAAGACGTATGTCGGCTTAAGACCGGAACGGTTAGTGTGTTGGCACTGGTTTTGCTTGATGGATGAACCATAGGTTCGGAGATACGCTAGCAGAAGTAACCTGGAAGGTAGCCGGTGAGCTACGGATGAATAGGTTTGTCGGCCTGAGGGGCCTGAGAGTAACTCGTGGAGTTAGTGAGATACGGAGGCCGAGGAGGCCGATTGCGGGTGGCCGGTTGGGCCGGATGGCTTTGGATTGGTGACCTTTGGTCAGTTGGGTTGAGTGGAAATTGCGGGTTTGGGTAACCCGAATGATGGAAGGAATTGGAAAGGAGTGACTATAACTGATCGATATGAGGTTATTGAAGGAAGAGAACCCACAATCTAGGATTTGCCTTTAGGACTTTGTAGATTTATTCCGACAAGTGGTCGAAGTAGCAGCCGAGGAGTGTATCAGCGAGAGAGTAGGCCAGTGGGTAGGATTCCCTTTTGGACTAGATTGTTTCCGGGTTAGGATTCGAGTTTCCGGAAGGTGAGGTGGTAGTACGTGAGGATGCACGCTATGAATTCTATTGGGTACTCTATATGAGGTATTTTAAAATACCTTTGTTTTCTGTTCATAGAGTTTACCTTGTGTACACCATGAAGTTCGAGTTGGGGATGGAGTGAACTACCCAAGGTGGAGATGATAGATCGGAAATCCAGAAGTAATTGTTGTTGCACCAGTCCTAGTGTTGGAAAGGAGCTGTGGAATTTCGGGGAAGAAATTCTTTTAAGGAGGGTAGGTTGTAACGACCTGTCCCGGAAATTAGGGTTAAGACGGTGATTAGTGAAGGATTAGTGAGCTTAAGTAGTGTTTAGTTGGGTACTTTTGGATTTTAGCGTAGAATGACGATTTTGCCCCTAGTTTGGGCAAAAGGTTGACTTTTAGTTTGGGTAGTCAATTGGGTATTGACCAGTGACCGTGACGTAGTTCGGGACATCCCGAATCCGTAGACAGGTGGCACGCCCGATTCCGACATCCGAGGAGGAAGTTATGATGTTCGGAAGGTTGAGGGCATTACCGTAATTTGGCTAAAATAAGGGGAAAAGTTGACTTTTCGTACGATTGGGTTTTGGCACGTTGACCTAGGACCGTTAGGTAGATCTCGTCGTCCTGAGTTCAACGACAGGCGACACGTGTTCATCGGACCTAGGATGCGTAAGTTACGGGTCTAGAAAGGTAGTGGCACAATCGTAAATTTGGACTTAAAGGAAGGGCATTTTGGTCTTTTGCACATTGGGAATTGGGCAACAAGATTGGGACAGGTGTACAGATGGGATTAAGATATTTTGAGTTGGGCTGAGGGGATGGTGACACGTGCTAGGGGTCTGGTTGGTTCTAGGGTGCACGGCTCCAATTATATGGTTGTGTGTTCGTGTGTGTTTAAACAAGAAAGAACAGAGACTGGGCAAAGAGGTGAAATCGATCGATGGCCGAAAAAGTTGTGAGCTTTGTGAGTGTGTGAGTGTGTGAGTGTGATCAGAGGGAGGTTGAGAGTGCATGAGGGTGTTGAGAAGACGGGGAGGTGCAGTGTTCGTGCGTGAGGAGTGTGTGAGTCCACGGGGAAAAACAGAGAGAGCTGAGGGACCTTGGTGGTGGTGTGGCCGTGTGTTGATCCAATTGGACTCGAAGGGAAGCTGGGACGACTTTGTGGACTTCAGGGAGTGCAGCAGCGTGCACGGCGGCGATCGATAGGAAGGTAATTTCTCATCCCCGTGTAATTGCTCTGTTTTGCCGCGAAAGTTCAAACGTTGAGTCGTGGGTTTTGAGTACGAGTCGAGGGTTCTGGTTGGTCCTGGTCGACTTCTTAGGTCCTTAGGAACCTGTTAGTAGCGGAGCCGTGATGGGGGTGACCTGGATGGCCGGATTGTGAAACAGGGGAGTTCGGGCTGTTTTATTTCGAGTTTGGGACGATGATTTAGGGGCTGTGTCGAGGTGTTAGAGTGAGGGGAATAGGTTTTTTAGGACTGGACGAAGAGGCTGGGGAAGAGAGGGAAGAAAATGGTGCAGGAACGACGGAGAACCGGGTGCGCCGGTTCAGACCGATTCGCCCAAGGTAGACGATGATGAACAGTGATCGTGTGCAGGCGCGTGAGGCCCACGTGCAGCCACTTTGGGCGGCGCGTGGGGGCGCGTGCGGAGGTTTACGGTGAAGAGTCCAACTGAGTTTTTGTTCTAAATGTCATAACGAATCCAATAGAATAGGTTTCGGGTTATTCGGACGTTATTTCGGGTTAGTTCTGCGGGATCGAAGGTCTAGGGTTCCGTTTAAAGTACGCTTAGAAGTTCGGAAACGTTATGGGATTTGAATAGGACTCTTGTGAAGTAGTTAGTAATCTCGTTATGGACTTTGGACAGGTTCGGGAAAGCCGAGAGTAGCGGAATGGCCGGGAACGGCGTTAGTGCGCGCATATCTAGGCGACGTCGGAATGGTCTGTGAGTGGACTTTGCTTTCTAACTCTTGATGCATGCATATATGTTTTTATATGTATTCATATGTGATTCTATGATTTGATTATGGCTTGTGATGATTTATGGTTTTTGCATGTTTTTCGAGGAAATGACGGTTTTCACGTTTTACGAGGTTTTGATAAATATCGTGATTTGAACCTGGTTTAACAGTTTGATTTCGGAAGTTGAAATACGATTTGATTTCAAAGAAAGTAAAAGGATTTCGAAAAAGGGTTTTCGGGCTTGAAGCCCAGTTCAAACAGTGGTTTTTGGAGAAACGTGATTTCGGGTTGTTGAATCGGATTTCCGGATGACGATTCGGGATTCGATTTGAGACTTGAATATGGATTCCGGGTTTGGGTTCGGAATGGTTATTCTGGATGCTAGCTTAAGGAATGATGGTTGCAAACTCGAATCTGGAATGAATGATGGACATGGATTTAGAAATGGTTTTCAAATGGTTTTGGATTGGATTTGCTGGATCTGGTTATTGGGTTTAAAGACCCGGATATTGTGATTGACGGGGGACGGGCCCGGATTGGGTTTAAAGACCCGGATTGAGTTTAAAGACTCGGGAGTTTAAAGACTCGGATATGTTGATATTTCTCCCGTAGGCCTGTTGAGTTTAAAGACTCGGGAGTTTAAAGGCTCGGATTATATTGAAGTATGGATTGAGTTTAAAGACTCGGATAGACCCAGCAGGTTCGATGGTTGGTAATGTGGTTCAATATGTTTTGGTTTTCTCTGTGATTGATGATGACGGTTTTCAAGGATGGTTTTCATCGGATGAAATGGTTTTCGATGGTTTTGGGCTGAGGCCCGGGATTTGAGAAAAAGGAAAATGTGTTTGGTTTTCGTACATGGTTTTATGCTAAGAAATTGATATGCATGCATTGGTTTTTAAAACGGAGGGTATAAATGTCTTTGTTTTATGAAATGTTTTTGAACTTAACTTTATTTTTGTCCACTCACAGTCTTTTCGTGTTTTTGATACCCTCCAGGTTGTTGCGGCGCGGGCTGTTAGTTGCGAGACGGAGACATCACATTGACGTTCCACAGTAGACTCTGCGCACTCTGGGAAGTTTGAAAGTTGTTGAGACGGTCGGACCGAAACTCCCTTGTCTGATTTACGTGTCACACGGAGGTTAGACATCTGTTTGGCCCTCGTGTCATGCGTAAGTTAGACGGGAGCGGGGTTTAGCCCTTAATCCCGGGAGATTAGGGGTGGGCCCTGACAATTAGTCACTAATCTAATCCCGAAATTCGGGACGGGTCGTTACATACCCTATCTATGGAGGAAAAGTAGGTCATTCAAAGGAGATATACGAATACTATGTCCAACAATACATTTCCTTTTGGTCAAATAATATCAGTTGGAAAAACTTTTGTGTCTTGGTAGATCAAGGCCAATCTAATTTTCAAGCTGGTCGACACTCTACTTGTTTTTGATCAAGTTCAATGTGTACAATATTTTTAATGCAATAGTATCAATAGAATTATGTTTTAATTTAAGTTTATTATTAAGATTTTATACTGTTAATGGTCGGCAAATCTATATTCTATCATATGATTCATCATATATTTATTATATCAAAGTCATTTTATAGTTTTTATTAGTCATATATAACCATTATTGGGTACTTAAGTTTTTCCCAAAGTTTTATTCCAAATTTCCGTCATTTGGACCCAATTTCCGTCATTTTTGTTGACCGTAAACGATATCGATATTTGGGGCGAGATATCCCTAAATTTGGCGAGCGATATATCCTTCGATATCGATATTTCAATTCTTAGTCGATACTCAAGTGCTATGATAGGGCGATAAAGGGTACTGTAACAGCACAAGACGTAGCTGAATATTTGGTTTGCCCCTTCACGGGCAAGAAATCAACATCAATCAGAGGAAAAGGAAAGGTGAAACCGGTTTCTATGAGAGGTGCTTTGGTGGAGTGCAACATATAAGCAAACGTATTTTTGAAGAGAAAGACAAAATTGTGAATGCAATTAATAAGCGAGGAGCTGTGGAAGATGGCGATTTTGTGCATTTGGTGTGCTTATATTTTTGAGCCACTTTGTTTTTCTGCAGCAGTGGAAAGAATCTGAGTTGGAACATCATTACATATGTTGATGATATTGGCAAGATGGGAAAGTATGTGTGGGCTGTTGCAGTGAAGAAGATTCTAATAGAATCCGTTCATAACATGGGACAGTGTCATAAGGGTGTTACTGGTTGCGTTGTTGGATTATTGGTAAACCTTCTTTTATACCATGTTATTGAGATGTGTTTCTCATATCTCTCTAGGTTTCTTCTGATTTTAAATTAGGAGTTAATACTTTTTGCAGTTTGGTCTTGCGAACGCTCAAGAATAATTCATCCGATGAATGGGAGGGGTAACATATCACCTAAATTCTTGAAGTGGAATTTGTTGGAACTGTATGCGAAGATGAAAGTTGCGAACCTCACAATGTTACAGGTATATAATAGGATATAAATGGAGTAAAAATTTGCTACGAAATTCATTATACGAATCATCCAAACGCACCCTAGCTATATTGGCTTATTGCTTAGGGGAGTATTATTTGTTGTTTTGTGTTGCGAATGAAGGGAATGTTTCTTGCAATTTATAAATAAATCTTATTAGCTTTTCTGTGTGTGTGTGTGTGTTTTTTTATATCGATCAATGCTGCTTCTTCGTTGTAATTTGTAAACATATCTGTGATTGATTACATTCATGTATCTAGGATCCCTGTAATGTTTTCATGCTTGCATTTACTAATTACATGATCGATTTGCTCTTAAGGTTGCCCAAGTCCGTTTCACCCCCCTTCCATCTTAATTGTTTGTACTCATATATGAGAGTAATTACTCTTCATTCATGCCTATGTCTGGATCCTTGAAACCTAAGAATGAGAGATAAATGGTATAATCATATAAACGTTAGAGAACACTAATTTAGTTACTTCTTAGTCTTGGCAAGTTTCACTGGAATTGATGCATGTTCAACGGAGCCTGATGTTGCTAAAGCATGTACCTTTCACCGATTTTATGTTCATGGAGCTTTTCTTGGATATCATTTAAAATAGTTTCTTTCCTTTGTACCTATATTGGTGGAAATGCATCTGAAACTGCACCAATATTTAATTTGGGCCAATTTTCATATGGGTATGTTTCAAATATACAAGATATGCAAGCTGTTATGTTTCAAATATACATTATATATACATATATGAGTAGCCAAATTGTGATTTTAGCAAGAGATGAAGCTTGCAGCTACAATTTGATGTTTATGTTTATTCATTGCTTGGTACAAATACTGGTGTATGATGTGTCTATTTGGTTAATGGTAGGAATTATAAGAAATTGAAAACAAAGCCTGAATCTGTGGATGGATAACGATTGAAATTTATCCATGTTCAATTTGGGATCTTGCATAATGTTGTTTTCTTTTAGCCTGAGTTTTTTTTTTTTTCTTTTTTCGGATGGGTTGAATTAGGCTAATGGGGAATGGCTGTCTGGAACCAAGTGTACATGGTAACCTTAAAATGGCAGGTATATAAAAGAATGAATTTCACATGGCAGGATATATGGTTATGGAGAAAACATTATTACCGAGGAATAGTACCTCATGTTAGAGGTTCTTGTTTCATAAAGTATCTAGTAATTGAACAAAATATTAGGAATGGTTAGTCAAAATGTAGAATTTTGTAAGCAACCAATTTTACCTCTTAGTTATGGCTATTTTAAATCCAAGGAGAGAACAAATGTTGATGTTTGTTTTCACGTTCTTTTCCTATTTTTCATGGCCGTAATAAGGCGGGATTAACCTAATATATTGATTCAAATTAGCTGATGTTTAAGCCATTTGAGGTTAATATTGTTTACTTAACATTTTTTTTTATATTAGTTCCAATTTAGTTATGGTTGTTATGGACAATTGGGTCTTTGTTCATATTAGCACAAGGAAATCGTCAGGGATTTTAAGTTCATGAAGAATGATGTGGATAGAACGCTTCAAGCTAGGACCATTACAAAGCATTCAGTAAGAGGAGGTAGGGTTCTGACGTCGGTTTATAATGTCAGAAAAGAAGATCGAGAATTCCTGATGTGGTTGAAGGACATTAGGGTTGAGTATCCTCTAAGAGAGAAGGAGGATTGGATTGCCCACAAAGTAGTCCAAAATGGTACTTACTTTTGACAATTATATCTGGCCAATCAAATTTGATTGAAGGCTCCGGAAGAGCCCACTTTATGTTGTCCAATAATACTGTATTTACCATTGCTAAAGCCTTATACTCCACACGTTCCAGAAGAACGTTATTAAGTTTTAAGGATATTCGAGCTAATGATGATCATGTTGAAACCACAAAAAAAAAAAAGAATGTGGAATATCTTTGCATAACATCTAATTTGTATGGCCGGAAGCGTACATTGGAGAAATTGAAATGTCTCAGGAGTGGACTTTGCATGACCACTATTAGAACTATTGAGGCAAATCACATGGCTAGCCGGAAGCTACTTAACCCTAGTAACTACTTATTATGGCATAACCGATTGGGACACCCAGGTCAAGGTATGATGCGTCGTATACTCAATACATCACACGGGCATCCCGTTACAAATAAGGATCTCATGTTTAGTGAAACACTATGCCAAGTTTGCTCAATGGGAAAATTGAACACTAGACCATCATATGCAAAGATAGATAAAGAATCTGTCCATTTCTTGTACAAAATCCAAGGGGATATTTGTGGATCCAACCACCATGTGGACCATTTAAATATTTCATGGTTTTGGTTAACGCATCGACAAGGTGGTCCCATGTGAACCTATTGTCCACAAGCAATACTGCGTTTGTTAAAATCCTTGCCCAAATCATTAAATTAAGGGCACACCATTCGGATTATCCTATAAAGTCCATCACACTTGATAATGCCGGTGAGTTTACGTCGAAATCTTTCGATAATTATTACATGTCCCTTGGGATTGATATTGAATATTCAGTTGTACATGTTCACACCCAGAATGGTCTTGCAGAAGCATTCATTAAACGATTACAAATGATTGCACGGACCTTGGTTATGCGCACCAAGCTCCCAATTTCTGCATGGGGCTACGCAATTTTGCATGCAGTTATGTGGGTCCGATTGAGGCCTACCGCCACCCAACCCTATTCCGCGTTACAACTGGTAACTGGGTACGAACCTGATGTTTCGCACTTACGCGTTTTTGGGTGTACAGTTTACATGTCAATTGCGCCGTCACAACGTACAAAAATGGGACCTCAACGCCAGAAAGGCATATATGTCGGCTATGAATCCCCCTCCATTATACGCAATTTAGAGCCCTTGACAGGTGATCTCTTCACTACGCGATTTGCGGATTGTCACTTCGATGAGACAGTCTTCCCGTCGTTATAGGGAGATAAGAACGTCAACGTTCCTGAAGAACGACGTGAATTGACGTGGAATGTCTCTATTATGTCTCATCTTGATCCCCGAACCGCACAAAGTGAGAATGAAGTGCAGAGAATTCTAGATCTACAGAGTGTAGATAATAATATGCTAGATGATTTCTCTGATCTAGCTAAAGTGACGATATCACATATACCTGCTGCAAACGTGCCTGCAAGGATAGACGTCCTTGTAGGACGGGTCGTCCCAAATGGACGAAGTATGGCCATGGCAGCTAACCAGTCATATGTCCCTATCCATAAGCGAGGTAGACCAATAAGTTCGAAGTATTCGCATCCCCGAAAGAGGATAAAATTGGCACAATCGAATCCCTTGGATATCACAATATCATCTGATCCATCTCATGAGATAATTCTGGATTATAGGTTTGTCATAGAAGAGACAACGTTGGGGGACGCCTCAACTTCTGGACACACTCCTGAGAATAGAGATATCTAGGTAAACTATGCATGCTTAAATGAGATATGGAATCAGAATGATATTATCATCGATAATATATTTGTATTCGTAGTAGCTACTGAAACAATAACTAACGATAATATCGAACCTCGCTCTATTGATGAATGCTAACGTAAAGGATACTGGCCAAAATGGAAAGAAGCAATCCAGGTCAAACTTGATTCCTTGACAAAAAGAAAGGTGTTTGGACATTAGCTCTCACACCTCTCCATGTTAAATCTGTAGGCTTTAAATGCGTATTTGTAAGGAAGCGTAATGAGAAAAACGAGATTGTGAGATACAAAACTCGTCTAGTGGCACAAGGATTTTCTCAACGCCCTAGGATTGATTACGAGGAGAAGTAGTCTCCAGTAATGGTCATTATAACGTTCTGCTACCTTATCAGTTTGGTAGTTTCCGAAAAACTGAGTATGCAGCTTTTGGATATAGTCACGGCTTATCTCTATGGGGATCTATATATATATATATATATATATATATATCTATATATATATCTATATATATATATATGAAAGTTCCTTAAAGACTTTAGATATCTGATGTAAATAGTTCCAGACCACAGAACACGCTCTCCATTCGTTT
The DNA here is from genome assembly GCA_032719365.1 of Prinsepia uniflora. Taxonomy (NCBI): domain Eukaryota; kingdom Viridiplantae; phylum Streptophyta; class Magnoliopsida; order Rosales; family Rosaceae; genus Prinsepia; species Prinsepia uniflora. Next base: position 65,031,457 of record CM064876.1, read on the forward strand.
GAGGCGTTTACTTTATGGATTGAAACAATCCGGATGGATATGGTATAACGTCTAAGTGAATATTTGATCAAACTGGGATATGTGAATAATGAATTATGTCCATGTGTGTTTATTAAGAAAACAAGTTTCGGGTTCACTATAGTGGCAGTTTATGTCGATGACATGAATCTGATTAGTACTCCTGAAGAGATCCAAGAAACCGCTAAGCACCTGAAGTTAGAATTTGAAATAAAGGATCTTAGGAGACTACACTTCTGTCTCGGTCTGGAGCTCGAGTACCCTGCAGATGGAATTTTGGTCCATCAATCGAATTACATCCAGAAGATGTTGAGACGCTTTAATGAGGATAAAGCGAAACCTTTAAGCACACCCATGATGTAACAACCCGTACCTTCGGGAAGGGTATAAATGTAATTTTTGTAAAGTTTTGTATAAAAGGACGATTTTGCCCTTGTGAATAGTGCGTCAAAAGTTGACTTTTTGATTGACCGGTTGGATGAGTGTTGACCATTGACCGTGACGTAGTTTAGGACGTCACGAGTCCGTAGACAGGTGGCAGGTTCACTTCGGACAACCGGAGAAAAAGTTATGACGTTCGGAAGATTGAGGGCGTTACCGTAATTTTAACTATTCGAGGAAAATGTTGACTTTTTGGTGGACTTGTGATTTTCTCGTAGACCGAGGACCGTTAGATAGGTCTCGACGTCCTGAGTACAACGACAGGCGGCACGCTGTTATCGGACGTCGGATGAAATAGATACGGGTCTGGAAGGTTCAAGGGCAAAACGGTAAATTTTATAACTAGGGGCATTTTAGTCTTTTTCCCCTCAGCCCAATCAGATCAGAGCAAGTGGCATTTGTGGATTGGGATATTTTCTTTGGATCCATAGGGATTGGACACGTGGTGAGGGCTGGATGGTTCTAGGAAGGTCTAAGGTGTGCACGGCCACATTTTGTCCAAGGCTTAACCGTGTAATTGGTTTGAACACAGGAAAAACAGAGAGGAAAAATTGGAGAGACTACGATCGATTCAAGGCGTGAGTGAGTGGGTTGTGGATTGAGAGAGTGATAAAGAGACGAGGAAGAGTTGTTGATCGTGTTTTGGACTGGAACCGTGCACGGAGGCACGACGGTGGACGGCTGGAAGTTTTGGGAAAACAGAGAGGCGGTGACCCTGTGGCGGTGGTTGTGCCGTGTGGTGGCTCAAACCAAGGCAATAGGAGGCTCAGGAGCTTGCAGGGGACTCAACGAGCACCGTGGTACACGGCGGTGGACGGTTCGAAGGTAAGCCTCGAATCCCCTGTTTTTCCCGTGATTTTGTTTTCAAAAGTCGTGGCTTTAGGGTTAGAGTCGAGAGATTTGGAGGTTAGGGTGAGGTTCAGGGAGGTCCTAGGAGTCGTCTAGGATGGTCGCCGTGACGGGGGAGGACCTGGGTGGCCGGCGGCCAAAACAGGGGCCACGGGCTATGTTTTTCGAGGGAGGAATCGTGAAGTTTTAGGCTGTGATTTTCAATTGTTAGGACGGGGTTAGATTGCTAAGGATTGGACAAAGCTTCTGGGATTGGATTGGACTGAAATGGTGGAGGAATTGCAGAGAACCGGTCACGCCGGTTCAACTACTCGAGGAAGAAGAAACACTGTAGCAGGCGCGTGAGGCCCACGCGCAGCCACTTTCGGCGGCGCGTGGAGGCACGTGGGGAGGATTCTGGCCAACCTTCCAACATGGTTTTGGTTCTAAATGTCCTAAGAAATCCATTGGTGTGATTTTCGGGTTAATCGGACGATGTTATGAGATAGTTCGAGAATCCGGACGGTTTAGGGTCTAAGATTAAAATATGAATAAATTCCCGAAAAATTGGGGAAATTAGGGTTAGTATCCTTGATGTATTTGTGACCCTATTTGGTGCATATTGACAGGACGGGAGACGCCTAAGACGGTCGAGGAGCGCACGGAGCACGATTGACTCGTTCAGATTTGTGAGTGGACTCTTTCTTTCTTTACGAGCATGCCTAACTGTTTTATTGATGTTTTATGATATTAAATATGTTTTTATGCTTCTTGATGATGATTATATGTGGTTGATATGTTTGCACGTTTTTCGAGATGTTTTCGGGATTTTGCACGTTTTTCGAGAAAAAACTAGAATTCTGATTTTGATGTTAAGTTTCATGTTTTCACTCTAGAATTGTTTTCTGATGATTATAAGTGAATTATAACGTATGATTTTGGAAATCAAGGTTTTGGTTTTGAAATCGGATTTCGAGAAACGAAATTTGGTTTTAAAGTCGGAAAAAATGGATTTCCGGATTTAGGTTCGGAATGACGGTTCTGAACACCGAAAGGGCTTCGAACCGGGAATTTCGAATTCGAGTTTGGCTATTGATTTAGAAATGGTTTTACATTGAATTTGGATTGGATTTGCTGGATCTGGATATGGGTTTAAAGACACGGATATTCTGATTGACGGGGGACGGGCCCGGATTGAGTTTAAAGACTCGGGAGTTTAAAGACTCGGACATTTATGATATTACCCCCATAGGCCTATTGAGTTTAAAAACTCGGGAGTTTAAAGACTCGGATTACATTTGAGGCCTGGTTGAGTTTAAAGACTCGGATAGACCCAGCAGGTTTGATCAGACTCGGATAATCGTGGATTTGTTTTTATGATGTGATCTTGTTATGTTGTTTTACGTTGTGGTTTTCTGATACTTAGTTGGGCATGCATGTTTTCAAAACGGAGGGAACAAATATTATTATTATTTTTCCTTAACTCTGATTTGATGATAAACTGTTTTTGAAACTTTTATTTATCTTAGTCCACTCACACTTTTGGTTTTAAATTTTCCCTCCAGGTCGTGGTGATAGCGTTGGGGTGAACGTTGAGGCAAGGGATCGAGGCATAGAGCTTACGACGTTCTTCCGTTGCGAGACTAGCATAGTAGGATTTTATGCCCATTTTGTAGGAGTATGCTCTGACTTACAGTTGTATTATATTTACTCCTTCGTCTGATAATTATGCTTATAGTAGTGTTGAGGTTATTTTGGTACTTTGGGTGTGATTGTCAGACGGGAGCAGGGTTCGTCCCGAGTATCGAGGTGATATTTGGGACGGGTCCTGACACATGATCATCCAAAGTTTAGATCCTAAGAAGGACCCGTTTCGTCCAGCAGATGATAACGAAGAGATATTGACACCAGAAGTGTCATATCTAAGTGCAATAGGCGCATTATTGTACTTGGATCAATGCACTAAACCGGACATTTCATTCGCTTTGAACTTACTAGCTAGATTTAGCTCTGCACCAACACGCTACCATTGGAATGGCATAAAAGACATCTTCTAATACCTTAGAGGTACAACGGATCTGGGCTTATTTTATCCCTATGCATCGAGGAATGAATTAAACCACCTTGGTCCTCGGAATGATGCACGCCTTGTTGGGTATGCTGATGCAGGTTACCTATCAAACCCACACAAGGTGCGTTCCCAATCCGGTTATGTCATTACCATTGGGAACATATCAATATCTTGGAGGTCTACGAAACAGACCTATGTTGCTACGTCTTCGAATCATGCAGAGATTCTAGCTCTACACGAAGTAGTTCATGAATGCATATGGCTAAGAGTCATTACTGGGCATATTCGAAGTACTTGTGGACTGAATTCCACCCATAATAAACCGACAGTTGTCTACGAAAATAATACTGCATGCATAGAGCAGATGAAGACTGGTTTCATTAAGGGAGACAACACCAAGCATATTTCACCGAAGTTCTTCTTTAACCAACAACAGAAAAAACATCTGAAAATTGAGATCAAGCTAATACGATCTCAAGATAATCATGCAGACTTGTTCACCAAGTCATTACCAAAAGCCACATTCCAGCAGCATGTGCGAGGTATTGGTTTACGTAGACTAACTAATCTACCTAATTTGTAGTTTTCCGGGGGAGTCAAGATCAGAGGGAGTATCTTGAAGTATACTAAGTATCCGGAAGTATACTGAGTATCCCGAAGTATACTCACATGATCATCGTATACTCTTTTATCCTACAACTAGGGTTATTTTGTCCTATTGGGTTTTGTTACCTAACTAAGTTTTAATGAGACACATTTTGGGACGATCACCCCTTAACAATTCATCCTGAAGATGCCTTGATTTGACTCATATGCATTTGCTCAACTTTTCTCTTCGACCACGGATTTTTCCCACTAGGTTTACCAGGCAAGGTTTTGGTGAAGCAATACTAATGCATTTTATTTCAAAGGTGTACTATCTACCCGTATTCCAGAAGAGACGACATCAAATATCTCAGAAGATTCCGATGTGATCACCTACACGCGTGTTGCACTCTTTTTCCTTCGACCAGGGTTATTTTTGTCTCATAGGGTTTTTGTTACTTGACAAGGTTTTAACGAGGCAACACATAAGCGCGTAGCCAAGCAGTACCATTACATGAAATATCCAAGGGGGAGTGTTGTAAATAACTAAACTGTTGTGACTATTTATGTAAAGGTACTAGGGGTAGTATAGTCATTTTGTATTTATCCCTTCTCATATAAGGGATCAGTTACCTTTGTAAACTTTAACTCATTAATACTGAACGTACGTATCATTCCGGTGTCTCTCATCTTCTCTCCATATTTTCTCTTCAATCTCTTCCTCCTCAAATTCTTCACAACATTCTCCAATGCCCTAAGGGGCATTTAAGTACTAAATGAAGTTAACTGAATAAGGCATAAGGAATTATGAATTATATTACCTTCATTGCCCTTTTTTTTTGCAATGGCCGCAAGCAAATGACCTTTGTATTTGTTTTTTATGAACGTACCATCAAGGCAAAGAAATGATTTGCAAACTTGAATCCTTCAATTGAAGCATTATAGGCAATGAAAATTCGGCGAAAAAAGAGAAGAAACTTCATCGCATTCAAGACGGACATGAGAGCCTAGGTTTGTCTGTAACAATGCTCCAACATACCAAACTAACTGTTCATATGATTTGGCCTCGTCACCATGAACCTCAGTATTGGCCGACTCCTTTCCATACCATGTAGTATAGTATGGAATTGTTAGCCCATAATTCTTCTTGAACTCTGTGACAATATCTATTGGCCGTACAAGTGGGTTGCTTCTAAGCTCACCAATAAGGACTAAGAACACAATTTTGGAACTCAACGTAATGCTACTCTGATCACGAATCCTCTATCTATAGATATGCTCATTATGCAGAGCCTTAATGTAGAAAACATTATTAGAAGGGTTCAAGATTGCATGAACACACCATCCACAACCCTCGGTTGATTTGTTGAAGCATTCGGCAATAACACGGTTACCATCATGTTTTATGTAAACATACTTGAAGAAACCCTTCTCACTAGCATATTTCAGCAATTTGATTCTAAATTCTGAGACACCACCTGTAAGACCCGTGTCCTGGAGGGAACGGTGAACAATCCCACATTCCTCGGGGGAATGGTCTGGGAGAGGTTGGTGGTGTACCTTAAAGGTGTAGGCACACACCTATCTAGCACTAGGCCTTTTGGGAGCTCAATTGGCTTTGGGGGGGATTGGAACCCCAAAGTTAAGCGAGTTGAGGCTGGTGCAATTCCATGATGGGTGACCCCCTGAGAAGTTGCACCATGAGCTCCCGAAAACAAATCCGTGAGGGCGAGGCCCAAAGCGGACAATATGGTGCTAGATGAGTCGGATCTTGACCGAGGAGGGTCGGGTCCTAACAATTTGGTATCAGAGCACTAGGTTGTGGTCAGCATGCTAGACTAGCGATTAGTACTAGTTACTTTTCGACTTTTAAGGATATTGTTATCTGATCTATGCCTCTTGACAGTTGGTTATGCCTCCTAGGAGAATTCCTCATACACGAACGGCCGAGGATCTGGAAAGGGAGATGGAATGCGCGAGCATTGAAAGGGCTCAACGTTTGGGAGCCACTCCTTTCTGCGGGGGATCGAACCCCGAGGATGCTCATGATTGGATCACCAAGTGGGAGAGGATCTTCTCGGTGATGCACTGCCCTCCGGGCGAACGAGTGACCTTGGCGGCCTTCTTACTGGAAGGAGGAGCCTACCAGTGGTGGCACGGACTTGAAATGTCTGGATGGTCGGTCCATACCACTACTTGGGAAGTTTTCCGTTCCCGATTTCTGGACCAGTACTACCCGCGGTCGTTCCGCGCGGCACGGGAGCAGGGCACGTTCCCTTGTGGTCCCTGTGGGATCGGGGCGGGTCCTGTCAGCTTGGTATCAGAGCCAGACCCCGACTGGGAAGTGTGCCAGCGAGGACGCTGGGCCCTAAGGGGGATGGATTGTAAGACCCGTGTCCTGGAGGGAACGGTGAACAATCCCACATTCCTCGGGGGAATGGTCTGGGAGAGGTTGGTGGTGTGCCTTAAAGGTGTAGGCACACACCTATCTAGCACTAGGCCTTTTGGGAGCTCAAGTGGCTTTGGGGGGGATTGGAACCCCAAAGTTAAGCGAGTTGAGGCTGATGCAATTCCATGATGGGTGACCCCCTGAGAAGTTGCACCATGAGCTCCCGAAAACAAATCCGTGAGGGCGAGGCCCAAAGCGGACAATATGGTGCTAGATGAGTCGGATCTTGACCGAGGAGGGTCGGGTCCTAACAATTTGGTATCAGAGCACTAGGTTGTGGTCAGCATGCTAGACTAGCGATTAGTACTAGTTACTTTTCGACTTTTAAGGATATTGTTATCTGATCTATGCCTCTTGACAGTTGGTTATGCCTCCTAGGAGAATTCCTCATACACGAACGGACGAGGATCTGGAAAGGGAGATGGAATGCGCGAGCATTGAAAGGGCTCAACGTTTGGGGACCACTCCTTTCTGCGGGGGATCGAACCCCGAGGATGCTCATGATTGGATCACCAAGTGGGAGAGGATCTTCTCGGTGATGCACTGCCCTCCGGGCGAACGAGTGACCTTGGCGGCCTTCTTACTGGAAGGAGGAGCCTACCAGTGGTGGTACGGACTTGAAATGTCTGGATGGTCGGTCCATACCACTACTTGGGAAGTTTTCCGTTCCCGATTTCTGGACCAGTACTACCCGCGGTCGTTCCGCGCGGCACGGGAGCAAGGCACGTCCCCTTGTGGTCCCTGTGGGATCGGGGCGGGTCCTGTCACCACCATTGTATATTTGTCCTACACTGCTAATATAACCTTTCCACTCATGAGACAGATATATCTTCCTAGAAGGAGTTCCAAATTTCCCTAAATGTTAATGTTCATGCTCCAATGCAGGATTTACATCTTCATAATTGGAAGGCCGGGAATCGGTCAAGCAAACAAGCGAAACACTAACCTTAATAATGCTGTTTTTGAAGCCAATAATACAAACTTCATCACCCTCAAATCCATGTCTGATTGGAGAACACAACAATTATGGACTCCGAACGAGTAAGTCAACTCAATGCAGTCAGGTCTCAACTGCTTGAATCTTGAACAAAGGGGACCTACAACATCATTGTACGTAGTGTGATGAAACACTGGAATAGATGTTGTTTTGGTTTCGAAAGTACATTTAGCAATAATGGCCCCTCCATACCTGCACAGAGTTTCAGAACAATTCATATATATCATGGCGATACCGAGAACATATACATTAATTGACATGTGAACTTTCCTATGTTTCAAACCTATATACTAGAAAAATTGTCAATTAAGATTCTAATATATGTGTCTTCCGTCTTTATAATCTGTAAAAGCTTATAAATTGGCAATATTAAGCTCAACAACCCAAACAAAATTCGTACACTGCCATATTTGATATAACAAAAACAGAAAGAGCATAGCAGACCACCACCAAATCAATCAAATGCCACCAAACCCATTGTACATCTACCTAGTAATCGGCTCTAAGCTGCTATAGGTACATTATAATACAGGACAATTGAACAAAAAATATGCTATAAGCAATCTGGCTACACCTAATAATCTACAGCAATATACCACTACAATTCCAAAAAGAAAAAAAGCATTACAAAATTCCAAACACTGCAAGCAGGCAAGCAGAACCTCAAATAGGCTGACCCATTACACTACAATAACGAACAGCTCCCATCAAGACTTCAAATTCCATATTCAGTTTTAGCTCTTTGATCTATCTCTTCCAATCACGTTGCTAGCAAGCAACTTGGAAATGAGCTTCTTGATTCCATGTCAGTTAATCTTCAAACACTTCATATGGCGAAGGCATATCAGACAACACCCAATTCAACCAAAATCCACCAAACCAATTGTACATATACCTAATTTAGCAATGACATTAACTTAATTCGTATCAAGTTCATACACAAAATCCGTACACTACCACATTTGATATAACAAAAACAGAAAAAGCATAGCAGACCACTACCAACTCAACCAAACGCCACCAAACCTATTGTACATCTACCTAATAATTCACTCTAAGCTGCCATATAATACAGGACAACTGAACAAAAAGTATGCTACGAGCAATCTGGCTACGCCTAATGATCTACAAGACAATTGTACTCGGCATGAATTCCATATTCGATTATCAAACCCAAAACACGGAACAAAATTGGCTACCTTATACTCATTCGCTACATCACACTGTGGAACAGGTGAATGGGTGTGGTAATGAATTTCTTGAGACCAACAGGATGGCGAATGTGATTTGGAGATCGATTGGGTGTTGGACCCAAGTGAGATGTTTGGTATGGAGCAGGTGAAGGAAAATGTCGCCCATCAGATTTATTTGGTTGAGACTTCGTAAAAGTAAAAAGTTTGCGTGCTTGTGAATCGAAGCTAATGTGTGTTTCGCAGTCGGGGGAATTCCATTGCATCAAAATGAGGGTTGTGCACCTTACGTCAAGCTTCATAAAACATTCCACGGAGTGTTCTGGCCATCCTATTAATCCATGGAAGCCTGGCCGTAATTTTATAGGTAAGAAAACCTCTTTTTGGTTTAGTTAATTGTCATTTCCAGAGAAAAATACAAGCACATAATGCATGATTGCTTTTTTGAAGTACTGATAACTACTTCCCGATAGAAATAATGAAATGAATTGAGGGACTGCAGCTGAGTAGCTGAGTAAAAACTCGAACACCATGAAAGGTAAAAAAGATTTAACATTGTAAAAGCACAGGCTGTGTTCCCCAAACCCAGTGTGAAAAATAACATTGCCAAATTGATCCTGAAACATGCAATTTGGATCGAATTTTCCTTTCAAAATTTTATTTCAACATTGCCAATAAGGCCAACTTGGAAGCCGTAAGCAGTTGATTTCAAGAAAAAAAAAATTACAGCAAAGGAACTCCTCATTTTGCATGGAACTTGCTGCTAACGGATTCATAACTGGGCACGTGTACGACTGCAACAAAAAAAAAATGGATTAATTCTCCAACCCTTTAATCAGTCCTAGTACTATCAAAGACGAAATCAGTGTAAATCATCGGGAAATTACCATTGCCGTATGTTGCCAACGTTAAAGGTGAAGAAATAATCTTTTGGGCGATTGTAGTAATATCTTTCAAAGTCACTTCTTCTACTGTTTTCAAGAAATGCTCCACAGGTTTCCTGCAGTAGTAAATAGCAACACATACCCACAGTTCGATATTTTAAAGTTGTACTAAACCATTAAAGCGACTGAACTAAAGCCTGACAATAATTCCCTATCGCTTGAGGGAAATGAAAAGTAGAAAGAAAAAAGGAATATCTATTTTAATTACCTTGATCCGTATGTCAAAACCTGTCTCCCTATATCCTCTGATGCAATCATCTGCAAAGTAGAAAATGAAATCCCCATGAAAAAGGACCAAAGTTCAAACAAAAAATATAGAAATAATAAAATGAAAGTTTCAGTGTTGCGTGTGTGTGTGTGTGTGTGCGTGAGAGCGTGAGAGAGAGAGAGAGAGAGAGAGAGAGAGGCATACTCTAGATTCTAGATTCATTAAAACTGCAGCCTTGGTGGACTCCTTTGCACGTTTAAGCTGTACATCCGTAACTGTCGATAAGGAAAAAAAACGCAGCAAAGAGAAACATTAATCAGAAATCGTTCAAGCAGAAGAAAACTAAGAGAGATGCAAATCAGACCTTGTCCAGGTGTTGCAATTGCAAGTAATTCTTGAGCTGCTATATCAACTACTTGTGATGCAAACTCGGAGGCCTGCATTCAAAAATAGGAAGGGAAAATCATTTGTGGAATAAGATTATTAATCATATACCAGACATCATTATCAACAAATGATGATTCATATTCTTGCATACAACAAATGATGATTCCTCCGTTTCATGATGCAACTTCTAGGCGCAACAAAAATTAACTTTTATTGTTTTATGTAAATTACATCCCGATAAACAAGATTGGTAGAAAAACTGGCTCCGATTTGTTAAAAATCAGATCGTAAACTAAAGTTAAATTCTGAAGAAAAACAGCACACGCTATTCAAACAGGAAACATCAATATCCAGACTTAAGATAATGATGGATATCAAGTCAATGTCATATAGCAAGTATATCTTCTGACATTAAAAGATTGTCCAATTTATACACCCGCACGCACAGGAACAACCTTAGAAATCTAGTGAACAAAATGTAAACCACCATAAGATTAAGAGCTAAAGGGTGAGCCTTACAGTACTAGCATAAATGCCAAACAACCCAGATTCATTGAAGATGCTGTTGAATGCAGAAAAGGACTGAATCTGTTGATACTCATTTAAAACGCGGAGATCTGTTGTCAAATGAAGGTAATGATTAGTAAATATAATGCGAGATAACTTAGTTTCCTATCAAGAATATACATCTATAATGGGACCCCTGCCCGTTCAAACATCCCATAAGAGACATTTAAATAGGCGTATATCGTTCCTTTTAGATTTACTCCAATTACCACAAGGGTTATTACCATAGGGTGTAAAGTTGAGTTCTCTTGCAGTTTGGGATTCAACGTTGGAGTTTTGAAAATCTCAAAAACTGAAAACTAAACCCAATACGGGGAAGTTCTGATTGTTTACACAGCCCATTTGGATGGTGTAGGATCCCATTTAGAAGCCAACTGAATTTATTACAGAAATATATGTAAATGTACATGGTTAAGAGGGAGGGAAGTGGGGATTTAAACCCATTTGGATGGTGTAGGATCCCATTTAGAAGCCAACTGAATTTATTACAGAAATATATGTAAATGTACATGGTTAAGAGGGAGGGAAGTGGGGATTTAAAACCAGAAGTCACCCCTCCCCTCTCCATTCTCTTGTTAAAGAAAGAAAGCGTACCAAAAATGAAAAGGCTATATCGTACAGAAGGGGGTTTAATAAATTGCATGAAGTGAAATCCTATATAAAATAATCAAGCAATCTGCATAATTAGCAATTAACTAGTAAACCTAGGTAAAACTTACATAGCCTTGAGTGCATCCCCTTTCCAGGGCCCCCAGCAGAGAAAGAACCACCACCTCCCATAAGCAACTACAAAAGAGAGAATCGTTATCGTCACTTCTATAAACATGACGGGAACTTTCTTATGATAACATATCAATAAGACAGTACTACAAAGAATGATCCTACAGATTTCCATGGGGGATAAATGATAGGAAATGCATGAAACTTTTCAAACATAAATGATCTGATATGAATAAAATCACTAAAACATTCCACGAAAATATGTTAAACCTGGAGAACTGTCAATAGGATAGCTTGTTTCTCTTGACGCCAACCACCGGGAACTTCAAAAGCAAGAGCTACATGTGCATCCTGATATCCGATGAGTATACCGGATACACATATTAGCAACAAATTAAATAATGCATGCAATAACTTTTTCTTTATTTGGATATCAGATGATGACGAAATTATGCAGAAGAGGCAACTCTTGAATAAGCAGAAACACAAACCCATGTATCAGCTTGACAACGGTACTCTCCTCCAACATATTTAGAATGAGGCTCTTCAGAACGAGGCACGCTCGGTAGGTCAGAGAGAAGTGGTTCTGCGATAGAAACAATCTCCTGATGCTCAACACCAGATGCTGAAAGAACAATTCGAGGAGCAATGTAGTTCTCCTGAAATTTCCACACCAGCAACCAATTGTCACAGAAACGCACATATGAATAGGATGTAAGGATAAGAAAATAAATTAAAGTTCAAAATGGTAAAAAGGGAGCAACATTATTTATTTGACTTAAGTAATAACTAATAGTCAGCATATGGTATTCATAGGAACTTTTAAGATAAGGGATAATTGACTTCAGTATGCAGTATTCACAAGTTTTTTAATCTTACAGCAACAAATTCCTCCAACACGCTTCCATTCAATCTATTCAGTGCTGCTTCAGAAGCCAGCAGAGGATTTGCCAATGCACCGGAATAACCAGCAGAGTGAACTGCCTCCAAGAGTAAGCCCTGAGGATTCTTATGAAGTTCACTAATCTCTGCCCGCACCTTTTTAAGCTGTATAAAAATGAATTATATCGAAATAAGAACACATAGCTTGGATGAACTATTAAAGAAATTGACAACAATTCACCATGTATAGAGGCCATTACTACAAAAGTATTTGATTGCAATTCCCTGACATAAGAAAAAAATAGACCATTTTTAACTAAAAACTGCCGAAGCCATTCTTTGTGAATTATCCTAAACTTGATCCTAATTTATCTTCTTCATGTGCCCAAATTCGTCATTGAAGGGGGGGATATACTGAGTCCAGTCATTTGGCATCTTATTTCACAAATTTCAAATACTAAATTAAACAGCACAGCCAACCTTCCACCACCCTCCAATTCCCCCTCTTACCAGATTTATGAAAAGCTCAGTCAAAAGGTAGATAAATGCAACAGTCTTGGTTGTTTTGGGTTTGGGTGAGGGGAGGGGGAGAGGACGGGAGGGGCACCTTTTTAAGCTGTATAAAAATTAATTATATCGAAATAAGAACACATAGCTTGGATGAATTATTAAAGAAATTGACAAAAATTCACCATGAATAGAGGCCATTACTACAAAAGTATTTGATTGCAATTCCCCGACATGAGAAAAAAATATACACCATTTATAATTAAAAACTGCCGAAGCCATTCTTTGTGAATTATCCTAAACTTGATCCTAATTTATCTTCTTCATGTGCCCAAACTGAGTCCAGTCATTTGGTATTTTAGTTTACAAATTTCAAATACTAAATTAAACAGCACATCCAACCTTCCACCACCCTCCAATTCCCCCTCTTACCAGATTTATGAAAAAACTCAGTCAAAAGGTAGATGGATGCAATAGTCTTCGTTGTTTTGGGTTTGAGTGGGGGGAGGCGGAGAGGGGGGCTCCCGCCGGGGAGGGGGACGGGGGGTGGGGAAGGCAAACCTAAAGTTAGGTCTATCATGTTCAACAGAAAATTGACAAAAGAATTTTTACCTCTTCATTGACTTCCCATTCCAAGAAGGCAGGATTCCTCACAACGTCAACAAGCAGTTCCACCATCTGAGGGACATAGGTCTTGATAGCATCAAAAGTGTATCCCATTTGCTCCCTAGAGGCACTAGCTCCTATGTGACCACCAATTGCTTCCACTTCTCTCACGATGCGTAAGTGGCTCCTGTTGTTTGTACTCTTAAAAGCCAGCCGTTCTAGCAAGTGTGAGGCCCCACTGGACACTGGTGTCTCATATATGGAACCAGAATCCACATATATTCCAATAGAGGCTGCAGGACTCTGATTAACCAACACAATAAGAATTTGAAAAGGTGTTCATATTGACCAATAATCAAGCAATAAAATTTAAATGGGAAAATAAGAAGGGGTACTGTAAAACACAGATACATTCCAAATTTCCAACAATTCACATACCAGTGAAGTCTCCGAAGCTATTTTTACACCATTAGAGAGGGTCGTAATCTGAGTCTTGCTTGGTTCAACATAATCAGGTAGTGGAGAAGGGACGTTAACACCTGGGAGTTGGGTTTCCAAAGGAGGAAGAGCACTGGAGCTTTCCCCCGTTAGCCAGCTAAAGAAACCCCCTGAGGCTGGCTTTGTAGCAGCAGCGCTTGTTATAAACCTGGTGGCCCCGGAATTTCCTGCACGGCCCTATCAGCAGTGAAAAGTCCAACATGGAACAGTCATTGTCACAATATGGATAATCAAAACCGAAATATTTGTATCTACTAACTGCCCTACATTGGTCCTGAGTGCTGACACAGTTATATTTACACAGCACAACAAGAGAAACTGAAAATACACAAACAAAGCTACATTGAACCACGCTTGAATTTAGCTAAGTAGAATTTCATACTTTAAACATGAATAAAAAAAATATATACATATATACACATAAAACATGTGGACCATGAACTGATTTCCATTATTTTCTTCCCATTTTCTAGCAACCAAAATATATGTCAACAGAGCATTGAAAAAGATTTTCACTTGAAGGCAACAACAACAACAACAAAAATCTGATTAAACTAAAATGATTTAAACTCGCACCAACCAATGTAATAATTTCCAAAATTTATTATAAAACTGTTGTGAAATACATAAAAAAATCCCAGAGAATTAAACACAGATCTCACACCCACAAACTCATCATCCACCATGATTTACATTTCCACGAAACAGGGGTTTAAGATGACGCAGTTTCGCACTGACCTTAAGAGACCTGAGGCGTGTGGCTGCTCTGTACATGGTGATGGAGCTCAGATTGAGTCAAGACCTAGAAATCGATTTATTGGGGATTCGCAGTATTTCCTCTTTAAAGCTCTGAGCTTTTCTGAGAGAACAACACAACACAAAGGAGGCTGTTGGAATAGAAGAGAGTTAAAGATGATGGGGGAGACTTCGGCCATATCGGAAAATAGTATGTATTGGGCTTCAGTGACTAATAAAGGCCCACAAAAGAAAAAGAGTTGTTTTAGTCAAAGGCCCAAGCAAACTTCACCATTTCAGACCTAATTTTGAGAAAATATCCGTTTTACCCTTGGTGCATCAAGTTTTTAAAAGAGCGCTCATTTGAAATTATGCATTAATGCCATGTATGATAGCAGTAACTCATTCTTTCTCCATTTAAGTTCTTCTCTAATGTTCTCATTCTCCTTTCATATTGTGATGGTCACTCAAAAGTAAAAAATTAATTAGAAGAGATGTTTTATTCAAAAATCCATAAAGATAATTTAATGATAAAAGTCTATCAAGAAATCAATCGTGAACATCATGATCAATAGCACGATTTGTAAAATATTAGTGGCCTAATTAAATTCACTCGATACTTCCATAACTAACATCAGATGACCCTCATTGTAACCGCTAGAAACTTTTAATAACTAAACCACTTACTCACCCCAACAACAACCACTCCGAGATCTGCTTATATGCCAGATAAAGTTTACCGCTCTTGGCCATAAGAGTTTGGGCTGGGGTAAGCTAATCAGCCACGCCATGAGTTAGACGTCACAATTTGGCAAAACTTTTGTAGGTGTTCATATGTGAAATCAACCCAATCTAGAGTCATAGGATAAAAATGGATATTCACCCCACGCCATAGGGGCTATGAAATGTTAATACGAACACGTAAACAAAATGTGTGACCAACATAATCTCCATCATCCACTGTGAAAACATTTTCAAAAGTACGGAGACGATTTCCAATATATGTGTAGCCATGGATGGAGTCATTCCCAACAATGGCAAACGATGAACATGGAGGCAAATAGATTTTGTGGATAAACTAACATCACGATCGAATTGGTGTAACACCACTCATTGGTGCAAGTAGCAGCAAAATACGATTGAAAGCCCATGGTTCCATGGTGAAAACATGATGCTGGTCTAGTTGATTTGACCTTAATTCCCATTTGTTCATCAAAAGGTGAGAGATTTATAGGAGGGAAGCGGGATATCCATGGTTGTTGTAAAAACCTAGAATCGTGGGATTGTAGACGTAGGCATTCAATAGTATAAAAGCAAGCACCCTTGATGCACGAACCATGCCGTGCTAGGCAACTTCTGCAAAATTACAAGAGAGATGGTTGAACACGATGTTGAAAAATGGGCATTAGCATGCCAAAATGCTAAATGGTTAAACATGGGATACGTGGGAGAAATCTTCTAGAAGGGGCATGGATGACGTGGAAGAACCATCCAGAATTTGTATTTCTAGTCAAATAATAAGTCAGACAAGCAATTCAACTGACAAATTGACCAAACCTATATTGACATCAACCTTAGTATTAAAGCCCAAATACGCAACCATATCAAAATATAAACTAACAACGAGAATTTAGATATAAAAAAAAAAAACCAATAAGAAAGGCAAAATCGTTGTAATAATGTGGGCATAAGAATACCTGGCCACCTCTGATTAACCCCTCAAGGTTACAAGAGTCAGTTTTGTTAGGAGGGACAATAGTAGGCATTTTCATTGCATACAAGTGCATTTTATGTAGAATGCTCAATGTCACCTATATAATCAAGGATCACTCTTTGCATTTCCATCCCTATTTTCGTCTTGGTGGCACATAAATTGTTGTTTTCCTAGTGTGCTCGAGGACCAATATCCTGTTTGCAACCGAGTTTTCATTTTGTTTGTGAAGTAGGCAGGTTCAGATTCAAACATTTGCATTCCCTTCAACAAGGATCAAAACCAAAATCGAAAGACACTCGTTCACTAAATAGAAAAGATATATGACTCTTCAATATTGTGAGTCATGCATTAACTAACTAGATTACCCCTTTAATAATTGCCTCATCTACAATTGTCTCATCTAATTCTTGCCTCATCTACGATGGTCTCATCTAATTCTTCTTATTGACGATTTTATCCTCGTCATATTTAACCTTGCTATCATTTCACATTATCTGAAGCTCAAGATTTTTATAAGCTTATTCACTTATATATATTGTCAATGGCTCTTCAACCCACAAATTTTCAATTAGATTCTTGAACAAAGCAAGTCATCAGTTGACTGCATCTTTAATTACAGAGC
The DNA here is from genome assembly GCA_032719365.1 of Prinsepia uniflora. Taxonomy (NCBI): domain Eukaryota; kingdom Viridiplantae; phylum Streptophyta; class Magnoliopsida; order Rosales; family Rosaceae; genus Prinsepia; species Prinsepia uniflora. The sequence goes on from CM064876.1 coordinate 65,048,426, forward strand.
ATATCTGACAGAACCGTCCCCTGAGGAACATTGATAACCGTGCCCGATCCTGCTCCCATCTGACAAGTCAACTGAAGTTCCCAAATTACCCTCAGCATTTGCCAAACAAGAGATAGCCCCACACGTGCCCACGCATGCCTCCACCTCCCAATTAGCCTCGATTGTCGCGCCATTACCTGGAGGGTCAATAAAAACATAAAAGGTGTGAGTGGACGAAAGTAAAGCAGTTTATAAAACATGTTACAGAAAAGACATTTCTACCCTCCACGTAAAACCAATGCATGCATTCGAAAACCATTTCATATCCATTTCATTTCCAATATAAGAAAACCGTGTATGAAAATCAAAATAATTTTCCTTTTCTCAAACCTCGGGTCTTAGCCTGAAACCATAAACACGGGGCCTCAGCCCAAAATCATGAATCAAAGTTCAAGTACGAAAGCATAGCCCAAAATCCATAAAACCATATAAACCGGGTCATTGCCCAACACATTCGAAAACATCAGAAATCAACAGTAAATCACAAGTCAGTCAGTTTGCTGGATCTCAATCAACGAGTCTTTAAACTCACATATATTAGGCCTTCCCGGGATATCAATGAGTCTTTAAACACAAAACACAATCAATAGGCCTCGGGGGATATCAAAATAACCGAATCTTTAAGCTTAAAACATATCAATCAAGGGCCATCCCCCGCCATCAATCAACCAGGTCTTTAAACCCAAAACATGATCCAGCAATAGTACCGAGTCTTTAAACCCAAAACCATTTGTAAATCATAACAAATCCAGAATCCATCGTAGTCCAAATTCCAAAACCAAACCTGAGATCGCATTTCATCGAAATGGAACTCATGTCCGAATTTCACATTCAAATCCCAAATCATATCCATCGTCCATTTCCAAATCCGAATTCAGAACCATCATTCCGTAAGCCGGCATCCGGAATAACCATTCCGAACCCAAATCCGGAAATCCACTTTCATTCCGAAACTCGAAATCTCGTTCATCAAAACCACTTTTATGAACTGGGCATCAAGCCCGAAATCACTTTTCCCAAAATCCGTTTTAAATCTTTGAAATCAAATCATATTCCAAATCCCAAATTCAAATCATCAAAACCATGGTCAAATCACAACATACTCGAAATCTCGTAAAATGTGCAAATCCGTAATACTCTCAAAATACGTGCCGAAACCGTAAATCATACTCACAATCATAATCAAAACTTCATCAAAACATGATACGCACAAATCGTATAAAACCATCCATTAAACCATCATCGAAGCATAGGAGAAACCATAGTCTCGAAATACGTGCAATTACGTATTGCATATCGAAATATGTATAAATACGAAAATTGTAATTACCATAAACCATAATCATAATCATAGAAATCATCAATAGAAAGCATAGAAAACAATTATGCATGCATTGAAATTTAGAAAGCAAAGTCCACTAACACACTTTTGGCTGGTGCCTCGATACGCATGCACCTACGCCGTTTCCGGCCAATCCACTATCACCGGCTTCCCCGAACCTGTCCAAATCCCGTAATGAGGTCACTAACTACTTCATCAAGCTTAGACTAAAGCCCCGTAATTTTTTTGAATTTTTAACTATTTTTAATCGAGTCCTAAAATCTTCAGACATCCCGAAAACTATCGAGACGATGTCCGATTGACTCGAAATCAGTTCCAAAATATTCGTTACATCGATTACATCATTTCGCATGTTGAACACTTTCTCAAATTATGTGCCAAACGCCCACACGCGCGCGCCCAAAGGGGCTGCGTGTGGGCTTTACACGCCTGCTACAGTGTCACCTTCAACCTCCCACCAGCCCGATTCAGACAGGTTCGAACCGGCCTGGTTCAACCAAATCGGCGCAGGCAGTCCAGCGTCCTATTTTTTCCAATTTCAACTCGTTTCAACCATTTTTAGTCCTATAGCTTCCTTATGTAATTCCCTAGTGATCTATAACTTTATAACAAGAAATTAGGGCCTGAAAACTACCTGTCCGATCAACCTTCAACCATCAACTTTCCTCCACCGTGGTTCTCACATTTCTGGCCACCTTAAGCCTTGTTCCCAAGTCCTCTAGCTTTATTTTAAGCTCCATAACACATTCCAATTAACTAATCAGAGCAAGAATAGCTAAAACGACGGTTACCATTTGTGAATTCAAATAGGAAATTCACGAAAACTCACACGGTCGTCTCATTTGTGCTCCACTGTGGCCACCCCTGTGCTTGTCTCGACTTCCCTAACAATTTTGATGAACAAGCCACCACCATAGACCCATGTTTTAAGAAGTTTGGATTTTTGTTTATTTCATTCCCCTGCTCTTAATTTCCTGCGGTCCAACCACCGGCTATGGTGGCCATCCCAGTCCTACCACCGTCATTTCACTGTCCTCAGCCTCTCTTAACTCTTCTCTAGTTCTTCTGTTCTCTCAACAGGTTGCTGAGGAGGTCGATCAAGTTCATTTATGGCCTGGTCTCTGTTTTTCAAACACACACGGTTTCAATTCTCTTACTGTGCACTTGTTTCAAACACACTAACACACACACCGTGCACTTGCCACCTCTAACTAATTAGTGCCACTAATTGCTTCATCAAAGTGACAGATGACAGGGACCCGCCCCGATCCCCCGGGGACCACAAGGGGGCGTGCCCTGCTCCCGTCTGACACCCGAACCAAAATTCCAATTTTAACCTTAAAACTTAAATGCATAAATGTCCAAATAAAAGTTACACATGCAATCCAAAAGATACAGATGTCAGACAAGGGATCCAATACAAAATTACAAAGTTCGAGCACGACTCTAGGAAAATCCTGCGGGTGATCCGACCCAACAAGGGTTCAGGTGCGCAGTACAAAATCTATGCCTCAGCCTCGGGGTCCTCACCAACCTCAGCAGCACGACCTGGAGGGGTTACCAAAACATGAAAGGTGAGTGGCCGAAACTCAGGTTTATAAAACAGTTTAGTAAGTAAAAAATATATATAATTTACCCTCCGTTTTCCAAACATGCATGCAGCGATATTTAAAAACCATAAATACATATAATATACCACAAGCATTATATTAAGCCATAAATGTAATTTAATCACAGCTACTGCACTATACACTCCGATCTCGACATCCCAGATGTCCGACGTCCCTTACGTCCAATATGGTCACAGTCCCAAGGCTACGCGTGCCACCCGAGGTCTCAAATCCCGAGTCCAACCTCCGAACCCAGTTCGGTTACGGCATCCCAGATGCCCAGCGTCCCAGACGCTCGACGTCCTCGACGTCCAATCATAGCAATCCTGCTCCTGAGTCATCCTACGGTCCGGCACCTCCGTAGCATGACCCCTCGCAGGCAATACACCGTGACTGCTCCGGGGTACCACATCCGGAGGAGACAGTATCATACAGTGGATTATACAGTGTAGTACCTAAGATATTCATCCATATCCACATGCATATATAAATATATATATATATATATCATCCAAAACAGTGTTCAATTTCCGTAAAACGGGTCTCAAGCCCAACATCGTAAAATGTGTCGTAACCGTAAACCGAGGTAATCAAAATCCATTATTTGATTCACACACACATATAGATATACGGAAATGAAAACGGTTATGCATGCAAGTGTTAATAAAAATGGGCCCACTCACAGTACGTTCCCGCTGCGAATAATGCGCGTACGAACTTGTTTCCGGGATTTTCGTAAGTTTCCTGCCATTTCAAATCACATGCAAGTGTCACTATAGGTCCTTAATATACTCTCAAAAAGTCCGAAATAGAAACCGGCTCGGGGAAGCCGTCCAACACGCTTCCCGAGACATCCAGCCCTAAACTGACATTCCTAACTATCTCAGATCAACATGGTTATTTCATAGAAAATGTTCAAAATGATGATAGGATTAAAAGTCATGTTGATCGTGAACTGAGATAATGCTCAACGCGCCCTCACGCGCTGCCCAAAGTGGCTGCGCGTGAAAGTCACGCGCCTACTACAGTGTCGTCTTCCTTACCCGTCCTCCCTGTTATTCGGACCTTCAACCCGCGAGTTCAACCCGGTTAATTAACCATCAATTCGTGTTCTATTACCTCTGTTCTTGATCCTATGACATTCATTAGCCATCCAATTAAAGTCCCATGTCCTTAATTAACCTTAATAGCCCCCTATTCGAGCCTTCGACTCGTGATCACCCAAACGGGTCGATTACCACAACTTGCTAACAAAGCCCTCGATTCCACGGGGATAACCTCAGGAAGACAAAATCTCCAACTTCGAATTCCAGATCTCGAATCCGTCTATCTGTAACGACCCGAACTTTCGTAATTATTATTTTATTGTAAAATGACCTTTTTGCCCCTGAGGGGGGGGGGGGGAAAGTTGACTTTTACCTCGGGAAGTATTTAGGACTTTGACACGTGACCGTGACGTAGTTTAGGACGTCACGAGTTTATAGGCAGGTGGCACGTTCGTTTCCGACGTTCGAGGAAGAAGTTGTGACGTTCGGAAGTCGAGGGGTATTTTGGTAATTTGGCCATTTGGGGGCTGAATGTTGACTTTTGACCTGGGAAGTCCAACGGACGAGGGCCAAGGACCGTTACGTAGGTCCCGTCGATACGAATCCGTAGACAGGCGGCACGCCGAAATCGGACTTACGACGAAAAAGTTATGGTCAAGAACGTAATAACGATTAAACCGAACTAACCGAGACTCGGAATAAAATAATAATAAAATATTAGAATCTGATTACTTTAACCCAATCAATCTGGACCCTTGATGAGGGACACATGTCACTCATCTGCCTCATCCACATCATCCTCTAAAACCAGGATCTGTGTTTGCCATTTCACTAATTAATTAATTAAACTCCCTTAAATCCTCACCCTTCATCCTATACTCTGACTGAATCTCAGCCCTCCATTCCATCTGATCACTCTGTTTTAAAAACCATCAGAGAATTCATTCTCTCATTCCTATTCCTTCAAACCGTGGCTAACTCTCATCCTTCGAACAAAAACCTCACAGCCTCTCAGCCTCAAATCACGAACCAGGCAGCACCAGACCGTCCACCACCTCCACCAGACACCGGCCAACACCACCACGACCGTCCTGCACGGCCAGAAAACCCATAAACCCGAGAAGAACCCGATCGGCCCAAAACCATCCAACCATCCAAACCATGACTTCTGGGCTCGAACAAACGTAGGGTTAGGATCAGTGTGACCTCTGGACGACTCATGATTGGACTGGGCAGCCCACGGCGGCAACACGGCGGCGGTAAGCCCATAAACCCGAGAGACACCGATTTTCTTTCCCTGTCTCGAAACGTCCATTTTTTACGTTGGAAATGTTTGGTTGTTTTTGAGACATAACCTAGGGGACTAGACGAGCATTTTGGACCAGAGTTTGTGGCTGGAAGCTTGACGGCTCGCCGGAGAAGACGAACCAGAGCCGGCAGCCAGTTTCCCGTCGATTTTCAGGTGGTTTCTTGAACCTAAAAACCTGTTTTAATCTTACAGAACCATAGAACATGATTAGACGAGTTCATAGGAACAAATCCCATCGATTTTGGTGGTCGGGTTGATGAGAACTGATCGGGTTGAACCGTGGGTCTGCGGTGACCCGGTTCTCAGACCCAGTACTGTAGCTGATGACATCATCATGCTGACCGAGACTGTTGACACGTGTCCAATGGGCTGTTGACACGTGTCCTCTGACACTGTCAGTGATGACGTCAGCAGTGACGTCATGCTGACGTCAGCATCACTGTAGCAATGTTAACCAGAGGGTTGACCAGCGCGTGTGAACAGTATTTTGTGTGGAACCAGTGCCATTTTCAAGGTTTCGATGATACGGATCCAATGGCGGTGGTTTCGTGTCGATCGGAGATCGTTAGGTTGGTCAAATTAGGGTTTGACGCCTTGGGAAGCGTGTTCGGACGGCTTTCCCGGGCCGGTTTCAGTCTAGGGTTTCTTAGTTGTTTAGTAGGAACTTAAAGTGACCTTTACGTATGCTTTGGACATGACAGGAATTGTACTTTAACCCTTGGACGGGGCTTTACGCTCGGGATTGCAGCGGGATTGTACTGTGAGTGGGCCTTTGATTTCTCTAAACCTCGGCATGCATAACGGTTTTACTTTCTATTATATCTATATGTGATTCAAGTAAAAATATCTGTTTATCTTGAGTATGATTTATGGCACGTATTACGATGTTTGGGTATGAGACCCGTCTGGTTGTTTATGAATGGTTCTGAGTCATGTATATGTATAATGGATCTCGATATTATCTGTGGTACTGCACTGTATAGATCTACCCTAGGATTCTATCTCCTCCGGATGTAGGTACACCGGAGTGGTCACGGCGTATTGCCTGTGAGGAGTCATTCTACGGAGGGACCGGACCGTAGAGTGACTCAGGAGCAGGATTGCTACTATTGGACGTCTGGGACGTCAGGCATCTAGAATGCCATGCTCGGACTGGGTTCGGGATTTGGACTCGGGATTGAGACCCCGGGTGGCACGCGTAGCCATGGGACTGTGACCTTATTGGGCATCTGGGACGTCATGCATCTGGGATGTCAGGGTTGGGATGTATAGTGCAGTGACTAAGATTATATTATGTTGATATTATTCTGCTTATGATTATATGATTTTGTGGTCTATGATACTAATGCATGACTTTTCGGAAAACGGAGGGGAAAAGCTATATGTTTTCGAAATGGTAAACTATTTTGTAAACCTTGAGTTTCGGGCCACTCACCTTTGTTGTTTTACTACCCCTCCAGGTAGTGCTATTGAGGAGGAGGATCCCGAGGAAGAGGAGGAGGATCCCGAGGAAGAGGCATAGGTTTACGTTGCGTACCTGAACCCTACTGCTGGGTAGGTTGGCACGTAGTGTGTCTAGAGTCGTGCTCAATAAACTGTATTCGGGAACTATCCCTTGTCTGACACTATTTGTATTCGGATATTTGTGTGGTGTGCTATGTATGACTTAACTTTGGTTTTCTTTATGCATTTTATTTTCAATAAGGGTGATTTTGGCATTTTAATGTCGGGTGTCAGACGGGAGCAGGGCACGTCCCGGGTGGTCCCAGGGGGATCGGGGCGGGTCCTGTCAACTTGGTATCAGAGCACTAGGTTGTGGTCAGCATGCTAGACTAGTGGTCAGTACTTAGTTTAAAAGATGTCAGTATCTAATCTATGCCTCTTAACAGTGGGTTATGCCTCCAAGGAGAATTCCTTAAACACGAACTGACGAGGAAATCGCGAGAGAGATGGAATGTGCTAGCATTGAGCGGGCTCAAAGGTTGGGAGCCACACCGTTCAGCGGGGGATCAAACCCCGAGGATGCCCATGAGTGGATTGCGAAATGGGAAAGAATCTTCACCGTGATGCACTGCCCACCTGTCGAGTGGGTTGCACTGGCGGCCTTCTTACTGGAAGGCGGGGCTTATCAATAGTGGCATGGTCTTGAGATGTCAGGGTGGACTGTCCACACCACCACATGGGAGGTCTTTCGTGCCCGATTCTTAGATCAGTATTACCCGCGTTCATTTCGCATGGCACGAAAGGCAGAGTTCCTGCGGCTGGAACAGGGAGATATGTCAGTGGCAGATTACGAGCAGACTTTCGGGAAGCTTTCCCGTTTTGCCGCAGCTTTTGTGAGTACTGAGGAGGAAAAATGTCAAAGATTTGAGCTGGGACTCCGAGGAGAGTTGCGGGCAAGTGTGACGGCTACTAGTTACGCGACTCTGAGGGACATGGTCGACGCTGCAGTTCGTGTCGAGGCCAGTCTGGCGGCACACCAGGCGCGACAATCATCAGGCGAGGGGCAGCGCCGGGATCGTCCACATCCTGGACCAACCGGCCCAAAGATCTCTAAGGGGGGAAATTACCGAGGAGCACCCTCATCTTTACGTGGTCGTGGCTAGTCAGGTCGACATGGGAGCTCTCAGAGGGGAGGATCGAGATTCAGTTCTGGACAGCATCAGGCTTGGAGTGGTGCATCAGGAGGGTCTTGGGATGGACCGAGGACAGTTAATTGCTTTGCTTGTGAAGGGGCGGGCCACTATGCCCGAGATTGCCCTTTACTGTCAAGGAACAACGAGACTAAAGGTGTTAGTGTGACACAGAGTTCAGCTTCCCACCCTGCCGGAGGCCGAGGACAGAGTGCTGAGCGTGGCGCGCGTGGGCGCGGACAGACTGCGGGACCCAGGGCTCGTGTTTTTGCAGTGACTCAGCAGCAGGCGAGGTCAGCCCCTGGAGTGGTTACAGGTACTCTTCATATCTCAAATCTTGTTGTACGGGTGCTAATGGATGCTGGGGCTACTCATTCTTTTATTTCAAAAAGTTGTGCGGGTATGTTAGATCGCGAGGTGTCAGCCTTGGATAGTGAAATGGGTGTTGGTACACCGATGGGCGTTGTGTACATAGTGAATCAGGTGATCCGGAGATGCCCAGTAAGGGTGGAGGATGTAGATCTGCTAGCTGATCTAATCCTTATGGATATCCATGACTTTGATGTTATCTTGGGAATGGATTGGTTGACTGGGCACGGTTCGCTCATCGACTGTTGTAGTAGGCGGGTGATTTTGCGGAGTCCGGGCTTGCCGGAGGTTACTTTTCAGGGAGAGCGCGACGGTTCGCTACCTGAAGTAATTTCTTCACTTGCCGCTACGAAGCTTCTACAGAAGGGATGCCAGGGTTATCTGGCGCATGTTGTGACGACGAAGAGTGATACTTCGGGTGCCGATGATATACCTGTGGTGCGAGAATTTCCGGATGTGTTCCCGGAAGATTTGCCTGGTTTACCACCACATCGGGAGATTGAGTTCACGATTGAACTACTTCCCGGCACACGACCTATATCGCAGGCACCATATCGGATAGCACCAGCAGAGTTACGGGAACTGAAGATCCAATTGCAGGAGTTGGTGGACTTGGGATTCATCCGACCGAGTACATCACCGTGGGGAGCACCGGTATTATTTGTAAAGAAGAAGGAGGGGAGCCTCCGTTTGTGTGTGGATTATCGACAGCTCAACAAGGTCACGGTAAGGAACCAGTACCCCTTACCCAGGATTGACGATCTTTTTGATCAACTGCGGAGAGCACAGTACTTCTCGAAGATTGATTTACGATCTGGTTATCATCAGTTGAAGATTGCTGAAGGGGATGTCCCGAAGACAACGTTCCGGACCAGATACGGGCATTATGAATTCCTTGTGATGCCTTTCGGCTTGACGAATGCTCCAGCAGCATTCATGGATCTGATGAATAGGGTCTTCCGATCTTATTTGGATAAGTTCGTGATCGTGTTCATTGATGACATCCTTGTGTACTCAAGGAGTGCTCAGGCTCATGAGAAACACTTACGATCGGTGTTAGGGAAGCTGAGGCAGAACCAGTTATACGCCAAGCTGAGTAAGTGTCAGTTTTGGCTAACCAGCATTGGTTTTCTGGGACATGTGGTGTCAGCAGACGGGATTAGTGTGGATCCCCAGAAGACCGAAGCGGTGACAAATTGGGCTAGACCGACAACCGTGACAGAGGTACGGAGTTTCGTTGGTTTGGCAGGATACTACCGGAGATTTGTTGAGGGCTTCTCTAGTATCGCTGCACCGTTGACTCGTTTAACCAGGAAAGGAGTAAAGTTTGTTTGGGATGAACGGTGTGAGCAGAGTTATCAGGAATTAAAACGTCGGTTAACTACCGCACCTGTTCTTGCCTTGCCGGATAATAGTGGAGAGTTCGAAGTCTACAGTGATGCATCATTGCAAGGTTTGGGTTGCGTGCTGATGCAGAATGGCAGAGTTATCGCTTATGCATCAAGACAACTAAAGACACATGAACTGAACTACCCGACGCATGATCTGGAGTTGGCAGCTGCGGTTCATGCTTTGAAAATCTGGCGACATTATCTGTACGGGGTGACTTGCAGGATCTTCACCGATCATCAGAGTTTAAAGCATTTGTTCACACAGAAGGAGTTGAACGTAAGGCAGCGACAGTGGTTAGAACTGATCAAGGACTATGACTGTACCATTGAATATCATCCAGGAAAGGCAAACGTTGTGGCAGACGCACTCAGCAGGAAGTCAGCAGGATCGCTTGCACACTTGAGGCTGGTGTACCTTCCTTTGCTAGTGGAACTCCGAAGAGCTGGAGTTATGCTGGGGATGGATGAGCAGGGAGCTTTGTTGGCCAGTTTTCATGTACGACCTGTGCTAGTCGATCGGATTATCGAGGCTCAATTGGAGGATCCGACACTTTGTATCTACAGGATCGAGGTCGACGCGGATGAGAGGCAGGACTTTACTATCCGACGAGATGGAGCTCTGGTGAAACTGGGCCGTTTGTGTGTTCCTGCAGTGGCAGAGTTACAGGCAGAAATTCTTGAGGAAGCCCACAGTTCGGCTTATGCCATGCATCCGGGAGGTACAAAGATGTACCGTACCCTCCGGAACCACTATTGGTGGGCAGGAATGAAGAAGGATATTGCAGAGTTTGTAAGCAGATGTTTGACCTGTCAGCAGGTCAAGGCTGAGCGGCAGAGACCGTATGGAGCTATGCAACCACTTCCGATTTCCGAGTGGAAGTGGGATCACATTACCATGGATTTTGTCTTCAAATTGCCTAGAACTCAGAGAGGATGCGATGGAGTTTGGGTGATTGTCGACCGATTGACCAAGTCAGCTCATTTCTTACCGGTACAGGAGACATTTAAGCCAAACCGACTGGCTCAGCTGTTTGTGAAGGAGATCATTCGACTTCATGGTACGCCTGAGTCGATAGTGTCTGATCGAGATCCGCGTTTCACATCTAGGTTCTGGCGAAGTTTGCAGAACGCCTTGGGTACAAACTTACATTTCAGTACAGCGTTCCACCCACAGACCGATGGGCAGTCAGAGAGGACTATCCAGACATTGGAGGACATGATGAGGTCTTGTGTACTGCAGTTTCAGGATTCGTGGGATACTCATTTGCCTTTGATGGAGTTCGCATACAACAACAGTTATCAGGAAAGTATCGGGATGGCGCCCTACGAGGCACTGTATGGCCGACAGTGCAGGACACCTATCTGCTGGATGGAGGTAGGAGAGCGAGCAGCTTTAGGACCGGATTTGATGGACATGACGCAGGAAACAGTTCGAATCGTCAAGGAAAGATTGAAGGCAGCGCAAGATCGCCAAAAGAGCTATGCTGATCGACGAATTCGAGACTTGGAATTCACGGTGGGAGATTTTGTGTTCCTTAAGTTATCTCCCTGGAAAGGAATTATCCGTTTTGGTCGACGCGGGAAGTTGAGTCCACGTTATTTTGGGCCGTTCGAAATCATAGAGAGGATTGGACTAGTGGCATACCGGTTGGCATAACCTCCAGAACTTGCCAGAGTACACGATGTTTTCCATGTATCCATGTTACGGAAATACCTACGGGACGATTCACATGCCTTGCCGGAACAACCAGTAGAACTGATGACTGATCTGAGCTTTGAGGAGAAACCAGTGCAGATTCTGGATCAGAAGAACAAGGTTCTGAGAAACAAGACGATTCGGTTGGTGAAAGTGCTATGGAGGAACCATGACGTCGAGGAAGCGACGTGGGAACCCGAAGACTTGATGAGGGAGCAGTACCCGTTTTTATTCGAGTAAATTTCGAGGACGAAATTTTTGTAAGGTGGGTAGATTGTAACGACCCGAACTTTCGTAATTATTATTTTATTGTAAAATGACCGTTTTGCCCCTAAGGGGGGGAAAAGTTGACTTTTACCTCAGGAAGTATTTAGGACTTTGACACGTGACCGTGACGTAGTTTAGGACGTCACGATTTCATAGGCAGGTGGCACGTTCGTTTCCGACGTTCGAGGAAGAAGTTGTGACGTTCGGAAGTCGAGGGGTATTTTGGTAATTTGGCCATTTGGGGGCTGAATGTTGACTTTTGACCCGGGAAGTCCAACGGACGAGGGCCAAGGACCGTTACGTAGGTCCCGTCGATACGAATCCGTAGACAGGCGGCACGCCGAAATCGGACTTACGACGAAAAAGTTATGGTCAAGAACGTAATAACGATTAAACCGAACTAACCGAGACTCGGAATAAAATAATAATAAAATATTAGAATCTGATTACTTTAACCCAATCAATCTGGACCCTTGATGAGGGACACATGTCACTCATCTGCCTCATCCACATCATCCCCTAAAACCAGGATCTGTGTTTGCCATTTCACTAATTAATTAATTAAACTCCCTTAAATCCTCACCCTTCATCCTATACTCTGACTGAATCTCAGCCCTCCATTCCATCTGATCACTCTGTTTTAATAACCATCAGAGAATTCATTCTCTCATTCCTATTCCTTCAAACCGTGGCTAACTCTCATCCTTCGAACAAAAACCTCACAGCCTCTCAGCCTCAAATCACGAACCAGGCAGCACCAGACCGTCCACCACCTCCACCAGACACCGGCCAACACCACCACGACCGTCCTGCACGATCGGAAAACCCATAAACCCGAGAAGAACCCGATCGGCCCAAAACCATCCAACCATCCAAACCATGACTTCTGGGCTCGAACAAACATAGGGTTAGGATCAGTGTGACCTCTGGACGACTCAGGACTGGACTGGGCAGCCCACGGCGGCAACACGGCGGCGGTAAGCCCATAAACCCGAGAGACACCGATTTTCTTTCCCTGTCTCGAAACGTCCGTTTTTGACGTTGGAAATGTTTGGTTGTTTTTGAGACATAACCTAGGGGACTAGACGAGCATTTTGGACCAGAGTTTGTGGCTGGAAGCTTGACGGCTCGCCGGAGAAGACGAACCAGAGCCGGCAGCCAGTTTCCCGTCGATTTTCAGGTGGTTTCTTGAACCTAAAAACCTGTTTTAATCTTATAGAACCATAGAACATGATTAGACGAGTTCATAGGAACAAATCCCATCGATTTTGGTGGTCGAGTTGATGAGAACTGATCGGGTTGAACCGTGGGTCTGCGGTGACCCGGTTCTCAGACCCGGTACTGTAGCTGATGACGTCATCATGCTGACGTCAGCAGTGACGTCATGATGACATCATCATGTCAGAAAACTGTCAGACCAGGGACCAATGGGCTGTTGACACGTGTCCTCTGACACTGTCAGTGATGACGTCAGCAGTGACGTCATGCTGACGTCAGCATCACTGTAGCACTGTTAACCAGAGGGTTAACCGGCGCGTGGGGGGCGCGTGTGAACAGTATTTTGTGTGGGACCAGTGCCATTTTCAAGGTTTCGACGATACGGATCCAATGGCGGTGGTTTCGTGTCGATCGGAGATCGTTAGGTTGGTCAAATTAGGGTTTGACGCCTTGGGAAGCGTGTTCGGACGGCTTTCCCGGGCCGGTTTCAGTCTAGGGTTTCTTAGTTGTTTAGTAGGGACTTAAAGTGACCTTTACGTATGCTTTGGACATGACAGGAATTGTACTTTAACCCTTGGACGGGGCTTTACGCTCGGGATTGCAGCGGGATTGTACTGTGAGTGGGCCTTTGATTTCTCTAAACCTCGGCATGCATAACTGTTTTACTTTCTATTATATCTTTATGTGATTCAAGTAAAAATATCTGTTTATCTTTAGTATGATTTATGGCACGTATTACGATGTTTGGGCATGAGACCCGTCTGGTTGTTTATGAATGGTTCTGAGTCATGTATATGCATAATGGATCTCGATATTATCGGTGGTACTGCACTGTATAGATCTACCCTAGGATTCTATCTCCTCCGGATGTAGGTACACCGGAGTGGTCATGGCGCATTGCCTGTGAGGAGTCATTCTACGGAGGGACCGGACCGTAGAGTGACTCAGGAGCAGGATTGCTACTATTGGACGTCTGGGACGTTAGGCATCTAGAATGCCATGCTCGGACTGGGTTCGGGATTTGGACTCGGGATTGAGACCCCGGGTGGCACGCGTAGCCATGGGACTGTGACCTTATTGGGCATCTGGGACGTCATGCATCTGGGATGTCAGGGTTGGGATGTATAGTGCAGTGACTAAGATTATATTATGTTGATATTATTCTGCTTATGATTATATGATTTTGTGGTCTATGATACTAATGCATGTCTTTTCGGAAAACGGAGGGGAAAAGCTATATGTTTTCGAAATGGTAAACTATTTTGTAAACCTTGAGTTTCGGGCCACTCACCTTTGTTGTTTTACTACCCCTCCAGGTAGTGCTATTGAGGAGGAGGATCCCGAGGAAGAGGAGGAGGATCCCGAGGAAGAGGCATAGGTTTACGTTGCGTACCTGAACCCTACTACTGGGTAGGTTGGCACGTAGTGTGTCTAGAGTCGTGCTCAATAAACTGTATTCGGGAACTATCCCTTGTCTGACACTATTTGTATTCGGATATTTGTGTGGTGTGCTATGTATGACTTAACTTTGGTTTTCTTTATGCATTTTATTTTCAATAAGGGTGATTTTAGCATTTTAATGTCGGGTGTCAGACGGGAGCAGGGCACGTCCCGGGTGGTCCCAGGGGGATCGGGGCGGGTCCTGTCACTATCAGCATAACTCTTTTGGCGATCCTGTGCCGCCTTCAACCTCTCCCTGATAACACGGACTGCTTCCTGGGTTATATCCATCAATTCCGGCCCTACGGTCGCTCGCTCCCCAATCTCCATCCAACAGATAGGTGTCCTGCACTATCGACCATACAGTGCCTCGTAGGGTGTCATCCCTATACTTGCCTGGTAGCTATTGTTGTAAGCAAACTCCATCAATGGCAAGTGAGCATCCCACGAATCCTGAAATTGCAGCACACAAGACCTCATCATGTCTTCCAGGGTCTGAATAGTCCTCTCAGACTGACCATCGGTCTGTGGATGGAAAGCAGTACTGAAATGCAGATTCGTCCCCAAGGTAGTCTGTAAACTCCACCAGAACCTGGAAGTGAAACGCGGATCGCGGTCGGACATGATCGACTCCGGTGTACCATGAAGTCGGATGATCTCCTTCACGAACAATTGAGCCAGTCGATTGGGTTTATAAGTTTCTAGCACTGGCAGAAAATGTGATGACTTCGTTAACCGGTCTACAATCACCCATACTCCGTCAAATCCACTATGTGTCCTTGGTAACTTAAAGACGAAGTCCATGGTGATGTGATCTCACTTCTACTCGGGAATCGGAAGTGGCTGCATAGCCCCATACGGTCTCTGCCGCTCCGCCTTAACCTGCTGACAGGTTAAGCATCTACTCACAAACTCAGCAATGTCCATCTTCATTCCTGGCCACCAATAATAGGTTCGGAGGGTACGGTACATCTTTGTACCTCCCGGATGCATAGCATATGCTGAACTATGGGCCTCCTCCAGAATCTCGGCCCGTAACTCTGTCTCTGCCGGCACACACAAACGGCCCATTTTCAAAAGTGGCCCATCATCTCGGATGGTAAAGTCCTGCCGTTCTCCATCTTCAACCTCAATCCTGTATATGCACAGTATCGGATCCTGAAGTTGCGCCTCAATGATCTGATTAATCAACACTGGCCGTACATGAAAACTGGCCAATAAAGTTCCATGCTCATCCGTATCCAAAATAACTCCAGCCTTCCGGAGTTCCACCAGCAAAGGAAGATACATCATCCTCAGGTGTGCAACTGATCTTGCTGACTTCCTGCTGAGTGCATCTGCCACCACATTAGCCTTACCCGGATGGTACTCGATCGTACAGTCATAATCCTTGATCAATTCCAACCATCTCTGTTGCCTCAAGTTGAGTTCCTTCTGGGTAAATAGATACTTTAGGCTTTGGTGGTCGGTGTATATCCTGCACGTTGCACCATAAAGGTAATGTCTCCAGATCTTCAAGGCATGAACTACCGCCGCCAACTCCAAATCATGGGTAGGGTAGTTCAACTCATGAGTCTTTAGCTGCAGTGACGCGTAAGCAATCACCTTACCATTCCGCATTAACACGCAGCCCAAACCCTGTAGTGAGGCATCACTAACGACTACAAACTCTCCACTGTTGTCGGGCAATGCAAGGATAGGAGCAGTGGTCAATCGATACTTCAATTCCTGAAAACTCTGCTCACACTGCTCGTCCCATATGAACTTCACTCCTTTTCTAGTCAATCGAGTCAACGGTGTAGAAATTTTGGAGAAACCTTCCACGAATCTCCGATAGTAGCCTGCCAATCCGACAAAACTCCGCACCTCTGTCACTGTCATCAGTCTGGCCCAATTATTCACCGCTTCCTTTTTCTGGGGATCCACGCTGATCCCATCAGCCGAAATCACATGTCCCAGAAAACCAATGCTGCTCAGCCAAAACTAGCACTTACTCAGTTTGGCGTACAACCGTTCTTGTCTCAGCTTCCCCAACACCAACCGTAGGTGTTCCTCATGTGCTTAGGCACTCCTCGAATACACCAAGATGTCATCGATGAACACAATCACAAACTTATCCAAGTAGGGTCGAAAAACTCTGTTCATCAGATCCATGAATGTTGCTGGAGCATTCGTCAAACCAAAAGGCATCATAAGGAATTCATAGTGTCCGTATCGGGTTCGGAATGCCGTTTTCGGAACATCTCCTTCCGCAATTCTCAGTTGATGATACCCAGATCGCAAATCAATCTTCGAGAAGCACTGTGCTCCCCGCAACTGGTCGAATAAGTCATCGATCCTGGGTAGAGGATACTGGTTCCTCAGCGTCACCTTGTTGAGCTGTCGGTAATCCACACACAAACGGAGACTCCCCTCCTTCTTCTTCACAAACAACATTGGTGCTCCCCACGGTGAAGTACTCAGTCGGATGAATCCCAAATCAACCAACTCCTGCAATTGTGTTTTGAGTTCCCGTAATTCTGCTGGCGCCATCCAGTATGGTACCTGGGATATAGGTCGGGTACCGGGGAGTAGTTCAATGGTAAACTCAATCTCCCGAGGTGGTGGTAATCCAGGTAAGTCTTCCGGGAACACATCCGGAAACTCCCGCACCACTGGTATCTCCTCGATACTCAGAGTATCAACTTGCTCCGACATAACATGCGCCAGATAGCCCTGGCATCCCTTCCGTAGAAGTTTAGTAGCAGCAAGTGAAGAAATCACTTCAGGAAGAAAACCATCACGCTCCCCCTGGAAGGTAACTTCCGGCAAACCCGGACTCCGCAGAAACACTTGCCTACTACAGCAATCAATAAGCGACCCATGCTCCGATAACCAATCCATCCATAGAATCACATCGAAGTCATGGATGTCCATAATAATCAAGTCTGCTGGTAGATCCACATTCTCAATTCTCACCGGGCACCTCCGAATCACCTGATTCACTAAGTACACGATGCCCATCGGAGTGCCAACACCCATCTCGCTATCTAAGGCTGATACCACACAATCTAGCATACCATCACAACTCCTCAAAATAAAAGAATGTGTAGCCCCCCGCATCCATCAATACTCGTACAATAAGGTTCGAGATATGAAGTGTACCTGTAACAACGCTTAGGGCTGACCTCGCCTGCTGCTGAGTCACTGCAAAAGCACGAGCCCTGAGCCCCGCAGTCTATCCGCGCCCACACGCGCCACGCTCAGCACCCTGTCCTCGGCCTCCGGCAGTGTTGGAAGCCGAACTCTGTGCAACACTAGCACCTCTAGTATCGTTGTTCCTCGAAAACAATGGGAAATCTAGGGCATAGTGGCCCGCTCCTCCACACGCAAAACAACTAACTGTCCTCGGTCCATCCCAAGACCCTCCTAATGCACCACTCCAAGACTGATGCTGCCCAGCACTGAATCTCGACCCGCTCTTCTGAGAGCCCCCTGATCGACCTGACCAGCCACGACCCCTCAAAGATGAGGGTGCTCCTCGATAACTTCCCCCCTTAGAGATCTTCCGGCCGGTTGGTCTCGGATGTGAACAAGCCCGGCGCCGCCCCTCGCCTGATGATTGTCGCGCCTGGTGTGCCGCCAGACTGGCCTCGACACGAACTGCAGCGTCGACCATGTCCCTCAGAGTCGCATAACTGGCAGCCGTCACACCTGCCCTTATCTCACCTCAGAGTCCCAACTCAAACCTCTGACATTTGTCCTCCTCAGTACTTACAAAAGCTACTGCAAAACGGGAAAGCTTCCCGAAAGCCTGCTCATAGTCTACCACGGACATATCCCCCTGCTCCAGTCGTAGGAACTCTGCCTCTCGTGCCGCGCGAAATGATCGCGGGTAGTACTGATCTAAGAACTGAGCACGAAAGACCTCCCATGTGGTGGTGTGGAAAGACCACCCTGACATCTCAAGACTCTGCCACCACCGGTAAGCTCTGCCTTCCAGTAAGAAGGCCGCCAAAGTCACCCGCTCGCCAGGTGGGCAATGCATCACTGTAAAGATTCTTTCCCATTTAGCAATCCACTCATAGGCATCCCTGGGGTTAGATCTCCCGTTGAAAGGTGTGGCTCCCAACCGTTGAGCCAGCTCAATACTAGCGCATTCCATCTCTCTCTCAAGTTCCTCGTCGGTCTGTGCTGGAGGGATTCTCCTCGGAGGCATAACCAGCTGTTAAGAGGCATAGATTAGTTAACATCATCTTTAGACTCGAAAAGTACCTAGTACTAACCGCTAGTCTAACATGATGACAACAACCTAGTGCTCTGATACCAGGCTGACAGGGACCCGCCCCGATCCCCCGGGGACCACAAGTGGGCGTGCCCTGCTCCCGTCTGACACCCGAACCAAAATTCCAATTTTAACCTTAAAACTTAAATGCATAAATGTCCAAATAAAAGCTACACATGCAATCCAAAAGATACAGATGACAGGACCCGTCCCCGAAGGACATAGATAACCGTGCCCGGTCCTACTCCCGTCTGACAAGTCAACTGAAAATCTGAAACTACCCTTCAACACCTGCCAGACAAGGGATATTTGCGCATATGCCCACTCATACCTCCACCTCTCAAATAGCCTCGATCATCGCGCCACGACCTGAAGGGTCAATAAAACAGAAAAGGTGTGAGTGGACAAAAATGACCTCTTATAAAATATTTGCCAAAATACATTCTTACCCTCCAGATTTCACAAAATTGCATGCATATCATGAAACATGAGTAATAGTATGAAATCATTCAAGTATGAACAGTGGACCGATAAAATCAAAACATATTTTCCCATGGTCCGTAAAACTCATGTTCACCAAATCAGTTCATATTATAAAACAGAAAATCCCGGCTCTCAGGCCAAAACATGTGAACACCATCACCTGGCCACAAAGACCAAAAACTCGTACTCAAAACCGATACGTAATCACAAACAACATGTTTCTAAATTCCATGTCCACATTTTCCGTAAAACTCATTTTCATTAAATCAATTTAAATCTCAATAAACTCATTTGATATTTAAAACCACGGTTTCCTCAAAAGCATTTTCCATAAAACCACAGTTTCCTCAAAATCATTTTCCATAAAACCACGGGACTTATTTCCATATCATGTTGCTTAGAGTCACGTTTATCCCTGAAACGCGTGCAAATCAATAGGCTCAAGGACCGCTCAAAATTCGAGCATCCGCCGCTGTGAACACATCACCAGCCGGCAATTCGGATCTCCTGAACACATCACTTACCGATCCATATATATATCCAGCACATCTCTGGTCTGAGTCGAGCCTCCCTCGGCTGCACGACAAAGACCGTGCTACGTGACCTCTTCGGGGTAAACATTTCCATCCCGAAGGCGAGCGTTATCTCCAGGGTGCACTCCGGGGAAAAACATATTTCCACCCGAAAGCCCTAAATACCGCAACATCTCATCATCACAAAAACCAGTGAAAACAGTTGCGTTTCAAATCAAAATCATTTTCAATACAGGGTCTCAGCCCCAAGTCCCGATTTACTTTATAAATCTGAAAATCATCAATATCGTCATGTAATCACATGGAAATACAAATCCAATCAAAATCACAATTTCATTGGGTCTCAAGCCCAAAATATCATTTTCACGCAAATCCGTGCAACCGTAAACCCGAGTTGCCACGATCACGTAAATCCATAAAATCAATCCCTAACTCATAATTCGAGTCCAAATATCATTTTCAATTTCCTAACTCATAACCCGAGTCAAAACATCGTCTTCAATCCCGGGCCTACGCCCAAAACATCAATTTCATAATTTCTCAAAAATCATTCCAAAAATAATATAATAATCCAGAAAATCGAGAAATCACCGGTTCGAAATATCAATCATGTCAAATCATATCAAATCATATAATAAAGCATTTAAATCATATATGCATGCATCACGGTTAGAAAACAAAGTCCACTCACACACACCGTCTAAACGGTTCGTTTCCGAGCTGCACGTTTTTCCGTAAATTCTGAAAATCACAACTCTTGTCCAAAATCATTATAGAGGGTTACTAACATCTCAAAATACTTTATATAATTTTTCCCAATTTTTCCGGAATTTAAATACGTATTTTAAACGTAAAACAAAACTTCGGATACGCGGAACATTAACGAAACGATATCCGATTTTCTCGAAACCAATGTCAAAATGTTCGTTACACTAAATGGGACCAAAGTCATGTTGAACTCACCTCGAAAATCCCGCTCACGCGCCACCGCAAGCGGCTGCGCGTGGAAGCCACTCACCAGCTACAGTAACCTGCACAGTCGTCGTCCCAACCCGTTTCTTTGGTAAACGGATCCTGCGACCTGCGTATTAACCCGACTAGTTCTCTGTCAATTCCACATCAAATCTTTCAATTGATCATTCAAATAGCATCATTTCAGGTGCAATTACAGTTCTGTAACCTTAATTATAAGATTTCTTACCTTAAACCTTAAATTCGAACATGAACTTTCGAAGAACATCAGGGTACTGTTCAACCTTCGAAGTTCATCAGTCCCACTTGGTTTCCTTCAATTGATCCACTCAGAAGCTTCATTGGATCAAGAGAAACTCATTTTCGAGTCCAATTGCATCGTTTAATTCCTCTAGAATCACGACTCAATCCTCGAATTTTCTCACCGTAGCCATGTCTATTCAGAGTCAAACATACATCAATTTTCTTCATTTTTGATGTGGATTGACTCGAAATAACCTCAGGAAGCTAAATCCAATCTCAATTGGAAGTTTCACAGCTCAAAACTTGGAATTCGAATTCTCACCCCATAATTCAAATTTTCAAATTCTGGTTTCACAATTCTCTCTCTGTCCCCGTGTTTTCCTTTCAATCTCAGTCACCTAATTCCCTCACAATTTCTCTCAAGATCAGCTGTGGAAAAGAAATGATGATGGGAAGAAAACTCTCTCTAATTTTGTGTTTGTTCACGGCTCAAAGGAGAGAACAAAGAAGAAGGTAATTGATGCTGATTAAGAATAAAGAGGTAATTAAGTATGATGAAGAATGATTAAAGGTGATAAGGCATAATGATGAAAGAAAACTCACCCTCTCACACTATGTTGTTTGTTCACGGTGAAATACAAAGAAGGTGAAAGATGATGATTTAGAATGACGAGGAATGATTAAAGATGATGATGATGATGTTTGTTTAAAGATGATAAGATATGATTAAAAATGAATCAGATGGAACAAGATCCATAATTTAGGCCTCAAAACAAGGGATGGGTGACACTTGTCACTCATCCAAGTGTTCACAAACTCAAATCACTATTCACAATTTTAATAATATTTTAATCGAAATCCCGGTTCGTTCGGTTAATCGATTTCACTCCCGTGACCACAACTTCGTCGTCGAATCTCCGATTTCGGCATGCCGCCTGTCATTGGATTCGTATCGATAAGACCTACGTAGCGGTCTTTGGCCCTCGTCCATTGGACTTCTTGGGTCAAAAGTCAACATTTGGCTCATTTTCAGCCAAATTACCAAAATACCCCCCAACTTCCGAACACCATAACTTTTCTCTCGAATGTCGGAATCGAACGTGCCACCTGTCTATGAACTCTTGACGTCCCGAACTACGTCACAGTCATCGGTCAAAGTCCGTTTGACCGCCCGAACTAAAAGTCAACATTTTGCCCACGCTCAGGGGCAAAACGGTCATTTTGTACATTTCATCCGATTTCACTCAATTAATCCCAGATTAGTCATTCTAAACCATAATTAATTAATATTTAATCCCGAAACTCGGGACGGGTCGTTACAACCTTCCCCCCTTAAAGAATTTCGTCCCCGAAATTCCAACTATTCGTATTCCACATCCACCTCGTGGAAAACAAATTGGTTTCACATGTGTACACTTGTACACCAACTGACCAGACACAGAACTCGTCTGCACTCAGACATCACTTCACAGATTCACGTCGTACTGACTACACTCGACCACCTCGAGTGAAATTGGTCACCTGAAATTGATAATGTCATCATCAAGCTGACTCCTTCAGCTTGACGATTCCACTCAATCACTAATATGCCCTGACCTCCGCTGTCAACGAGAGTCACCAAATCTCACTTGACAGGACCGCCCCCGAGAGGGGCATCGATAACCGTGCCCTGTCCTGCTCCCGTCTGGCAAGTTGACTGAAATCCCCAAATTACCCTCAGTACGTGCCAGACCAGGGATAGCCACACGTGCTTGCTCATGCCTCCGCCTCTCGAACAGCCTCGAACAATGCGCCACGACCTGGAGGGTCAATAAAAACAGAAAGGTGTGAGTGGACAAAAATAAATCAGCTTATAAAAACAGTTACAAAAGACGTTTTTACCCTCCGCGTAAAACCAATGCATGCATACAAAAATCATTTCGCAATCGGTTAACATTTCCCACATAAGAAAACCCGTGTATCAAATTTCAACATAAGGAAAACTCGTATGAAACTCAAAATCATTTTTCCTTTCTCAACCATCGGGTCTTAGCCCGCAAACATAAACACCGGGCCTCAGCCCAAAACCACGAATCAAAACCAAATGCACAACATGATCCAAAACCATCAACCACATACCGGGCCACTGCCCGACTCAACAGAAACATCAGAAATTAATAATAAATCGCAAGTCAATCATTTTGCTGGATATCAAGTGCGCCCGAGTCTTTAAACTCAAAACCATGCGAATAAACAGGCCTTCCCGGGATATCAACGAGTCTTAAAACTCAGAACATAATCAATAGGCCTCGGGGGTATCACAGTAACCGAGTCTTTAAACTCACGAGTCTTTAAATTCATTAAGGGCCCTCCCCCGTCATCAATTAACCTAGTCTTTAAACTCAAAACGTGGTCCAGCAATAGCACCCGGGTCTTTAAACCCAAAACAGTTTTCAACGGGTCTTTAAACCCCAAAACGTTTATCAATCACAACAACGCGGGATCCATCCCGAAATCACATTTTTCACAACGGGACTCATGGTCCGAAATTCCACATTCAAATCCCCAAATCTTACTTCACAAATCATAATCAAGTCATCGTTACACACGGGGCATGTTCAACCATCCCAAATCACTTTATTAAATCCTTTTTCATTCCCGGATTCGAATTCGCAATAATGATTCCGTAAGCCGGCATCCAGAAGCATCATCCCGAACCCAAACCATGAATCCGATTTCAAACTTCCGAAAACCGAAATCTCATTAATCAAAGTTACTTCTACACCCCGAGCATAAAGCCAAAATTGCCTTTTTCAAAATCTATTTTAATTCCTTGAAATCACTTCATTTCTCAAATCTCATTATCAAAACATCAAAACCACAACCATAATCACCCAAAAATCAAGGTCCAATCGTAACACCTTCAAAATTTCGTAAGGCATGCAAATCCGGAACATTCTCGAAAAACATGTCAAAATCCGTAAATCATACTCACATCCATATACAAAACATTATTAAAACGTGACACGCGCAATTCATGTTGGATCAAATTACAATACGCAAAATCTCGAAAATCGTGTCAACACCGTGAGTCACATTCACAGTCACAAACAACATTCATAAAACATTATACGCACAAATCATGCAAATTCATTCGTTAATCCATCATCAAGCATAAGAGTGATCATAGTCTTGAAATACGTGTAATTTCGTATGTATAACAAAAATACATATAAATACGGGAATCAAAATCAAAATCAACCACAACTTATAATCATAATCATAGAAATCATAGAAATATTTATGCATGCATTAAATTTTGAAAGCAACGTCCACTCACACACCGTTCTTAAGGCTCGGTTTCGCGCCGCACGCATTCCTGTAATTTTCGGAATTTTCCAGAAACTCGAATCCTGTCTGAAAACACATTCCCGGGTCATTAAGGTCTCAAATAACATCATACTAATTCCCCATAATTTTTCGAGATTTAATCGTTAATTAAAAACGAGACATAGTCCTTCGGACCCTCGAAACAGCATCGAAACGGTGTCCGATAAATTAGAAACCAACCTTAAAATGTTCGTTACAATGTGTAGGACAAAAGTCGTTTTGAACTCACCTTGAAAAACTGTCCCACGCGCCATCACGCGCCTCTGTGAGTGGCTGCGCGTGACACCCACGCGCCAGCTACAGTGCCCATCACTATTCACCTTCCTCACCTGGTTTCACTGTAAAACGGGTCTGGTAACCTGCGCGATGACCCGTTCCAATTCCTGCCAAATCAACCTCCATCCCTTCAATTGAACATTCAAACATCTTCGGTTTAAGTCCAATTACTATTCTGTAACATTAGATTTGTAAGAACTTACCTAAAATCCCACGACTCGACGATGGACATCGAAGAACAGACGAACACTGATCCTTCATCAATCTCGACCATTTTCGCTTGCTTCGTTGAAATTGATCCACTCAGCAGTTTCGTAGAGTCCTAGAGAGCATAAGAACATGTTCAATTGCAAGCCTTAAGCCCTCCAACCGTCTGAACCCCAGCTCGACCCTTGTCTAGGAACTGAACTCTGGTTCGTGGGCAAAACTCGACCATTCCCTTTCGGATTTTGAGTGTTTGCAGTTGACACCACCCCAGGAAGCTGCATTTGTTATCAGTTTGGGACCCCAAGACTCACAGATCAAATTTGGTATTTTTCCCTCCATTTTTCAATTTTTCCCGATTTCTGCCTCCCTAACTCTCAAACTCCCCAGTGTCCCTCTGTTCCTCACTGTCACTCCCCCCAGTTGACTAAGCTACCCCAAACCCAAACTCAGGGTAAACCGTGCTCTGATCAAACCACTCAGTTAGCATGAACCATTCCCCGTACTCTGCTCCTCCCATTCCTAATGGCACTCACCCGGTCTCAATCCCAGTTCCAGCCCACTCACACATAACACACCCGTGCAAAGCCTTTGACTATGTCCCTCACTCAATTGTGTAAACAACCTTAAACCGTGCACGCTCACAACCAGCCTCTGTTCTCTCACCCAGTTAAACAAATCAATTCAACAAATGGTGCTCTGTCCTCCAGACAACACCCACACTGTCCCCAATTACCAACCCAGTAACGTATACCCATTATCTGTCCAAGACACCTCAATCTGCATAAACAAGTGCTAACACTAAGCCCAAGAATTTTGTTCCATAAACAATTTCACCCATGCTCTGTTTTCTGAGAAGTGTCTAGCACCATACACGGCTGTCGCACAAAATAGCAGCCAAAATTACCATTTTACCCTCAATCGACCAATTACCAAATTGCCCCTCACCTTCCGTGACCCGTAACTTGGTCACCCGATGTCCGTTCCACGCGTGCCGCCTGTCGTTATACTCGGGGCATCGAGACCATCCTAACGGTCCTCGGCCATCGGACCCCCCGATCAAAAAGTCAACAATTTCCCTTATTTCGTCCAAATTACGATAATGCCCTTGGGCTTCCGAACGTCATAACTTTCACCTCGAACGTCGGAATCGAACGTGCCACCTGTCTATGAACTCGTGACGTCCCAAACTACATCACGGTCATTGGTCATTTTGCATCGTTCGTCCCAAAAAGTCAACGTTTTACCCACGACTAGGGGCAAAACGGTCATTTTGCATCGTTCGTCCGATTCCACCCAACTAATCACCGATTAACCCTCATTAATCATGATTAGTTACTAACCTAATCCAGAATTCCGGGATGGGTCGTTACATCACTTGTCAGTCCAAGCTGAAACTACAAGCCAAACTGTCACCACTAAGCTTTACCACCCTAGTAAAGCTCCAATCAGCAACAAAACAGTGACACCACCTCGGACTACAACTTCGTCAATGTAGCGTAAGATCAACCACATGATCTCACCTCGCAGGGCAAGCTCAACCCTGCGTCAAATACCAACCTCAGTACCCACAACTGTCACCCCCTCAGCGATCCAAGATGCTGGTAAGGTCACGACAAGGTAACATCTCGCTGCAAAGCAACTTGCGGTCACACTAACCACCAACTCACTCATCCTGAGTATACGCATAGAGTCATGTCGTACAATCAGACGGTGTAACTGGAACACATTGAACATTAGCCTAGCAGTGATCACACAACTCAACACTAGAGTTTCACTAGCCGTCCCTGGCTAAGAGCACCTGCTCAAACAATCATTGAATGCGTCAGAATCACTCTACCCAGTGTATCGTGTTCAATGTCCAGTTCACGTTCACAACCAAAACCAATGGTGTCGGAACTAAGCCAATTACCAACACGTTCACCATCGTATTACTGGTATAACCCGTATACCGTCACCCGGCACCACGAGTCTGCAAAGTATCGTACCTCAAACCATGTACAAGGTACATACATCTATCTATTGACCAGAATACAACCACCTAGGTCATAGCCAAACACGTTCC
This sequence comes from Prinsepia uniflora, assembly GCA_032719365.1. Classification (NCBI taxonomy): domain Eukaryota; kingdom Viridiplantae; phylum Streptophyta; class Magnoliopsida; order Rosales; family Rosaceae; genus Prinsepia; species Prinsepia uniflora. Next base: position 65,075,195 of record CM064876.1, read on the forward strand.
AATAATGGAGTCCATTTGCCCAAACCAGGAGTAGACAAATCGAAACTCCACCCATCATCCAGTTCCAAATCCAAATCCGAATCCGTAATTTCGCAAGAAATCCCGAATTCAAACCCAGACATCACATGTTTTAATCCATTTTCAAATCCGAATCCGAAATCATTATTCTGTAAGCTAGCATTTGGAATAATCATTCCGCACCCAAATCCAAAAATCCACTTTCAAGTTCCAAAATCAAATCCTGAATCGTCACCCAGAAATTCGATTCCAAAACCCGAAATCTCGTTCATGTCCACTCGGACACACCAAAACCGAACCTATCGGTCACCAGTTCACTGCACTCGGTTGACTTCATAGGGAAGTCAATCCAACAACCACACGTCTAAGGTTGACAAAATCCGACCACGTCGGAAACCTACTCACTCGAGTAATATACCATAAGGGGCTCCACTTCGAAAAGAAGTTCAGTCCCGTCATTTACGACTCACATACCAAAGTAAGAGTGATAAACTCTCTCCCTATCTGGATCATCGAAATCACGACCCAGATTCGACATCACGTCCCTGACTAAAAACGTCATGATCCTGCTCCACCTAGGATCCACACAGTTAGCTACTAGATTCCAAACCATAGGGTCTTACACCCTCCTCTAATTTGCGTATTGTCACAACGTTTGACAACCAACTCCCACAATTAAATAGTTCAGTTAACGACGAGACACGTCGCGACTGTGGGTTCTCACTGATTACCTCATATCTATCCTTCCCATCCCACCTAGGAAAAACCAAGGATGATCCAAAACAATGACACCAATACTCATCCTACGTGGATGCAAACAAAACTCGCTGCACTCCCCACGCCATGTAACCCAACATCGTCTGCCACCAAGCAGAAAATGGGAAACACACATGGGCCCACCAACTAATACACATTCAACGTACTGGTAACTACGATCAACGTCTGCCAGGGCAGAAAATAAGAAGTCACCCCTGATGACTACAGAATACCTAATCCCAATGCAGAAAACCCGCAATCCTCCTATCACCTCAAACACAACCTCTCTCGATTCCGTAGGTCCAACCATGTTAGAACCAACGTACTCGGACACCAACCACGTGTCCCCTTTAAACTGGTTACTGACTCATGCCCAACTCGGCGAAGTCACAACTCGACTCGTGACTCATCGTCAGCACAAATACCGGCACCAACACCAGCACACAAACAACGGCATCAGTATGAGCACACCGTGTGCAAAACTGACAACCCTGGATCTCCGCTCATAACAAGCGACGACCCCGTACCTCTGCTCGAATAGGAGAAACTCTGCCTCCCTCGCTCCCAAAAGCTCTGGGTACAGTCACCCTGACAACTCATATGAGAAAAGGAAACGTCCCTTGAACGTCCTCCGATTCTCAACAACCACTCTTGGTAGTAGTGCCTGCCACAGACTTGTGCAGACCTAACCACCAGACACCGCTATCGAGACTCCACATCCAATGGAATCAAGTACCCGTACAACTACTCTGTATCCCCCACTCTGGGATTCCATCGACAAGTACTAACCCCTGGTAACCTGTTCAACACATCTCCAACCCATCGTAACTCTACTCAACCAAGGTCGTCTACTAGGTCGCCCATGACCATAGTTGCACCAAAAATCTGTCACAACTAAGTAGCACGACAACCAACTAGCCTTAACCGATAAGTACAACCCCGACTGTGGATTGTAGTTCCACCACTAAAGTTGACATGACTAGACCTGACACAACCGGCAGTCGGTCTCGACTTCGAAAAGTCATTAAAAGTCAAACCACTCGTCATCACACCTTTTCGAACCAAACACCCTACCTTAGGGTTCCTCAAAACCCGACTGCTCCTGAGTCCTAAGATATTACCATGACTCGTCTCGAGTCCTAACTGAAATCTTGACTCAATCATCCATGCCATCCCTGGCATACCCGGTCACCTAGCAAATTACCGACGGTGAACCACATCTTATACCACTTACCAAGCCTAAGGGATACCCCATCACACTCTAGACATTGGAACTCACATTCCGCTCAAGGAATTTACCGAGAATAATCTCATCATGGGTCCAACCTACCCAATTGTGCTACCCTCCAAGCCTCAGGATTCATTCAATCCTGGGACCCATAAAATACTAATTCGACAATTAGTAGGTCGCAATTACACTAATTAACATCTGACCCTCAAACCAAGGTCAATTACATGCCAAGATCTATCACAAGGCCTCAAATACCCTAATATACCCATCTCAGTACCAGGTCGCGCACGAGGCTCACATTTCGAAGGTATGGCATGGCAACAGCATCAACAACCTAGTTCTATGATACCAATTTGACAGGACCCGTCCCCGAAGGACATAGATAACCGTGCCAGGTCCTGCTCTCGTTTGACAAGTCAACTGAAAATTCGAAACTACCCTTCAGCACCTGCCAGACAAGGGATATTTGCGCATGTGCCCACTCATAATGATGAAAGAAAACTCTCTCTAATTTTGTGTTTGTTCACGGCTCAAAGGAGAGAACAAAGAAGAAGCTAATTGATGCTGATTAAGAATAAAGAGGTAATTAAGTATGATGAAGAATGATTAAAGGTGATAAGGCATAATGATGAAAGAAAACTCACCCTCTCACCCTATGTTGTTTGTTCACGGTGAAATACAAAGAAGGTGAAAGATGATGATTTAGAATGATGAGCAATGATTAAAGATGATGATGATGATGTTTGTTTAATGATGATAAGATATGATTAAAAATGAATCAGATGGAACAAGATCCATAATTTAGGCCTCAAAACAAGGGATGGGTGACACTTGTCACTCATCCAAGTGTTCACAAACTCAAATCACTATTCACAATTTTAATAATATTTTAATCGAAATCCCGGTTCGTTCGGTTAATCGATTTCACTCCCGTGACCACAACTTCGTCGTCGAATCTCCGATTTCGGCATGCCGCCTGTCATTGGATTCGTATCGACAAGACCTACGTAACGGTCTTTGGCCCTCGTCCATTGGACTTCCCGGGTAAAGAGTCAACATTTGGCCCATTTTCAGCCAAAATACCAAAATACCCCCCAACTTCCGAACGACAAAACTTTTCCCTCGAATGTCGGAATCGAACGTGCCACCTTTCTATGAACTCGTGACGTCCCGAACTACGTCACAGTCATCGGTCAAAGTCCGTTTTACCGCCCGAACTAAAAGTCAACATTTTGCCCACGCTCAGGGGCAAAACGGTCATTTTGCACATTTCGTCCAATTTCACTCAACTAATCCCAGATTAGTCATTCTAAACCATAATTAATTAATATTTAATCCTGAAACTTGGGACGTGTCGTTACAACAGATGTCAGACAAGGGATCCAATACAAAATTACAAAGTTCGAGCACGACTCTAGGAAAATCCTGCGGGTGATCCGACCCAACAGGGGTCCTCACCAACCTCAGCAACACGACATGGAGCGGTTACCAAAACATGAAAGGTGTAACGACCCGTCCCGGAAGTCGGGATTAGCGAAGTTATTAGTGACGGATTAGTGAGCGTAATCGGTGGTTAGGTGGTTACTTTTGGACCTTGGGCGTAGAATGACGATTTTGCCCCTAGTTTGGGAAAATTGTTGATTTTTAGTTTGGGCGGTCAATTGGACATTGATCGATGACCGTGACGTAGTTCGGGACATCATGAGTCCGTAGACAGGTGACACGCCCGAGTCCGACCTCCGAGGAGGAAGTTATGATGTTCGGAAGGCTGAGGGCATTACCGTAATTTGGTTAAAAGAAGGGGAAAAGTTGACTCTTCACACGATAAGGTTTTGACACGTAGACCGAGGACCGTTAGATAGGTCTCGACGTCCTGAGTACGACGACATGCGGCATGCCTTGATCGGACATCGGATGCGTGAGATAGTGGTTTAGGAAGGCGAAGGGTAAAATCGTAAATTGGACTCACAAGGGGTATTTTGAAATTTTACACCTTGGGAAGCCTGCCAATTAGCTGAGGACAAGTGTACAAGGTTATTGGATGTTTTGGGTTGGGACCAGCAGGTGTGTGACACCTGGCCACCTTCCAATGGCTTCTAGCCACTTGCACGGTGCAAATTAAATTGGTCGTGTTTTGGTTTAAATCGTGCATTGAGAGGAAAAACAGAGACTGAAGAGCAGGGAAGAAATTGATCGGGTTGTAGGGTGAGTGAATCTGTGAGAGTGTGTGTGTGTGTGTGTGTGTGTGTGATTAGAGGAAAGCTGAGAGTGAAGGGAGTGTTTTGGGGGCTTCAGGAGAGTTGAGTGAATGAGTGAGGCGAGTGGAAAATTAGAGAAACGGAGAGGGATTTTTGGTGGTGGTGCAGCGTAATCGATTAATCGTGGTTGGTGCTGGTGTTTGAAGGACGGTGGAGGACCAGAGGAGTCGAGTAGACCCAGAGGGACACGGCGGCGAGTACGGTGGAGGCCAGAACGACGGTGAGGTTTCTTTATCCTCTGTTTTTCAGTTTGGTTTCAAACTTAAAGTCGTGGGTTTAGGAGCTTAGTCGAGCTGTTCTAGGGGTTCTAATGGGTTTAGTAAGTTGTAATTAAGCTTAGGGAAACAACTCGAGGCTGGGAGGAGGAGCTGGTGGCCGGGAACAGAAATAGAGTTTTCTGGGTTTCTGGTTCGAGCTTGGGAGATGAGTGTTAAGGCCGTGATGTTGGTATTTAAGTAGTGGAATAGGTTGCTAGGGGTAGGACGATCCTAATGGTGAAGGAAGGATCGAAAGTGGGCTGCAAACGAGAGAGAACCGGCCACGCCGGTCGAGTTACAGTAGCTGGTCTGAACCGGGCTTAGACCGGGTCGAAGCAAGGTTGATGGGTTTCACGCGCAGAACCTTCTAGACGGGCGTGGGGGCGCGTGGGCCCTAGTTTGGGGAAGTTTCCAACATGACTTTTAAATTATTCGATGTAACGAACATTTTGGCACTGATTTCGAGACGATGTCCGTCGATATGTTTCAGGGCACCCGAAGGTTTTAGAGCTCGGTTAAAAATAGCTAAAAATACGGGAAAATTGTGGGGCTTTAGTATGACCTTTGTGAAGTAGTTAGTGACCTTATATTGGGATTTGGACAGGTTCGGGGAAGCCGAGGATAGCGGAATAGCCGGGAACGGCGTAAGTGCGCGCTTATCGAGGCGACGTCGAAATGGTCTGTGAGTGGACTTTGATTTCTAACTCTTGATGCATGCATATATGTTTTAATATGTTTTCATACGTGATTCTATGATTTGATTTATAATTGTAATGGTTTACGGTTTTTGCACGTTTTTCGAGGAGATCACGGTAATTCACGTTTTACGAGGTTTTGATAAATATCGTGATTTGCACCTGGTTTTAATGCTTTGATTTCGGGATTTGAAATACGATTGGATTTCAAGGAAAGTAAAAGGATTTCTGAAAAGTGTTTTCGGGCTTGAAGCCCAGTTCAAAAAGTTGTTTTGAGAAAGAGGATTTCGGGTTTTGGAATCGGAATTCCGGATGACGATTCAGGATTCGATTCGGGACTTGAAATGGAATTTCAGGTTTGGGTTTGGAATGGTTATTCCGGATGCTAGCTTACGGAATGATGGTTGCGGACTCGGATCTGGAAATGAGGAGGATATGATTCTGGATTTGGATTCGGAATGACAGTTCTGGATGCCGATGGTGTCAGACCAGTGATTTCGGATTCGGGTTTGGATATGGATTTAGAAATGGTTTTCAAACGGTTTTGGATTGAATTTTCTGGATCTGGTTATTGGGTTTAAAGACCCGGATATTGTGATTAACGGGGGACGGGCCCGGATTGGGTTTAAAGACCCGGATTGAATTTAAAGACTCGGAGTTTAAAAACTCGGATATATTGACATTTCCCCCGTAGGCCTGTTGAGTTTAAAGATTCGGAATTTAAAGACTCGGATTATTGAGGCCTGGTTATTGAGTTTAAAGACTCGGGAGTTTAAAGACTCGGATAGATCCAGCAGGTTCGATGGATGAGAATGTGGCTTTAAATGTTTTTGGATTTCACTGAGAATTGATGATAATGCTTTTTTTCCGATGTTTTGGGCAGTGGCCCGGGTGAAATGGTTTTTCGATGGTTTTGGGCTGAGGCTCGGGATTTGAGAAAAAGGAAAATAGGTTTGGTTTTCGTACATGGTTATATGCTATGAAATTGATATGCATGCATTGGTTTTTAAAACGGAGGGTATAAATGTATGTGTTTTCTGATAACTGTTTTTGAACTTATACATTATTTTTTTTTTCACTCACAGTCTTTTCGTGTTTTCGATACCCTCAAGATTGTTGTGGCGCGGGTTGTTGGTCGAGAGAGACGGAGACATCACACGCACGATTCACAATAGACTCTGCGCATTCTGGGAAGTTGGAAGATATTGAGACGTTCAGTTCGGAACTCCCTTGTCCGACTTACGTGTCACACAAAGGTTGGACGTCCGTTCGGCCGTGGTGTCATGCGTAAGTCAGACGGGAGCGGGGTTTAGCCCTTAATCCCGGGGGATTAGGGGTGGGCCCTGACAAAAGGTGAATGGGCCGAAACTCAGGTTTATAAAACAGTTTAGTAAGTAAAAAAAATATATAATTTACCCCTCCGTTTTCCAAACATGCATGCAACGATATTTAAAAACGATAAATACATATAATATACCACAAGCATTATATTAAGCCATAAATGGAATTTAATCACAGCTACTGCACTATACACTCCGATCTCGACATCCCAGATGTCCGACGTCCCTGACGTCCAATATGGTCACAGTCCCAAGGCTACGCGTGCCACCCGGGGTCTCAAATCCCGAGTCCAACCTCCAAACCCAGTTCGGTTACGGCATCCCAGATGCCCAGCGTCCCAAACGCTCGACGTCCTCGACGTCCAATCATAGCAATCCTGCTCTTGAGTCATCCTACGGTCCGGCACCTCCGTAGCATGACCCCTCGCAGGAAATACAACGTGACTGCTCCGGGGTACCACATCCGGAGGAGACAGTATCATACAGTGGATTATACAGTGCAGTACCTAAGATATTCATCCATATCCACATGTCATCCAAAACAGTGTTCAATTTCCGTAAAACGGGTCTCAAGCCCAACATCGTAAAACGTGTCGTAACCATAAACCGAGGTAATCAAAATCCATTATTTGATTCACACACACATATAGATATACGGAAATGAAAACGGTTATGCATGCAAGTGTTAATAAAAATGGGCCCACTCACAGTACGTTCCCGCTGCGAATAATGCGCGTACGAACTTGTTTCCCGGATTTTCGTAAGTTTCCTGTCATTTCAAATCACATGCAAGTGTCACTATAGGTCCTTAATATACTCTCAAAAAGTCCGAAATAGAAACCGGCTCGGGGAAGCCGCCCAACACGCTTCCCGAGACATCCGGCCCTAAACTGACCTTCCTAACTATCTCAGATCAACATGGTTATTTCACAGAAAATGTTCAAAATGATGAGAGCATTAAAAGTCATGTTGATCGTGAATTGAGATAATGCTCAACGCGCCCTCACGCACCACCCAAAGTGGTTGCGCGTGAAAGTCACGCGCCTGCTACAGTGTCGTCTTCTTTACCCGTCCTCCCTGTTATTCGGACCTTCAACCCGCGAGTTCAACCCGGTTAATTAACCATCAATTCGTGTTCTATTACCTCTGTTCTTGATCCTATGACATTCATTAGCCATCCAATTAAAGTCCCATGTCCTTAATTAACCTTAATAGCCCCCTATTCGAGCCTTCGACCCGTGATCACCCAAACGAGTCGATCACCACAACTTGCTAATTCCCAAACCATTTTCAAGTTAACTTCGTAGGAAGCTTCCTAGGGCTAATACGAACCAAATGGAATGATCAATTGCATAAGAAAGTACCTGGAAGTGATCGTCCCTAGGTCCGCAACTCCCCTGAAACCGGCAGCCTCAATCCCAGCTCCACCGTGGCTGGCTCCTTTCGATTTTTGCACGGTTGTGTTCCAGTCACTCCCAGAATGCTCACTCAGTGTCTAGATTGGTCCAATAACCCGTAGAAATTAAACTCTGGATTTTTCCCCCCAAAACCCAAAATGGTTTTTCCCACGGTTTCTCTCAATCTCTCTCAGTCTCACCTTCACCAAATGATTCCAAACGAACTCCCAGACTCAAAGGCACTCAGTTAATCGGTCGAAGTGGTCAGAAACTCGTGGGAATCCATTAGAGGTCCCTGTGAAGTTTGTTTCCTGCAACAGAGAAACCAAGAAATTGAAAAATGCTTCCCGTGCCTGTCCATGGCTCAGTTCCATTCAGACATGTTCCCACTGCCTCAAACCACATAAACTACTCATTTTGGCCATCCACTAACACCATAAACAATTGCACGCTCAAACACCCACGGCATGGCCGTGCAGGTTGTTTCCCACGGTGGTGAACAGTACCCAGCTGGTAAAATGACCAAAATGCCCTCCGACTTCCGTGACCCGTAACTTGGTCGTCCCACGTCCGTTTTCAGCGTGCCGCCTGTCTATGGACTCAGGGCATCGAGACCTATACAACGGTCTTCGGGTCGTGTGAAGATTCATTGTATTTCAAAAAGTCATCTTTTTCCCTCGTTTCGTCCAAATTACAAAAATGCCCCTCGACTTCCGAACGTCACAACTTCTTCCATATTCGTCCGAATTGGACGTGCCACCTGTCAATGGACTCGCGACGTCCCGAACTACGTCACGGCCATCGGTCAAAGTCGTTTGACCTACCAATCAAAAAGTCAATAATTTGACCTTACCATTCACATGGGTAAAAATGTCAATTCATTCAATATTTTATAATATTACAATTTACTAATTTCCGGTGGTGTTACAACAGATGTCATTTGGTGGCATACCATGGCATGAATCAGCCCAAATCCTATCCCATTTCTTAATCAATTGTCCAATTACCATTTTGCACCTGCTTTGATAATTTACCAAAATGCCCTTCACACATCTAGACTCGTAACTTGGTCGTCCGAACTCCGATTGACGCATGCCGCCTGTCTACGGACTCAGCGTCTCGAGACCTACCCAACGGTCTTCAAATTACGTGAAAATTTCATGTCGTTTGAAAGGTCAAGAAATTGCCCATTTAACCAAATTACCGAATTACCCCTGAACGTCCGAACATCATAACTTTCTCCTCGAATGTCAGAATCGAACGTGTCAACTGTCTATGAACTCGTGACGTCCTGAACTATGTCACAGTCATCGATCAAAGTCCGTTTGACCGTTCAAATCAAAAGTTAACCATTCGTCCAATTCTAGGGGCAAAATCGTCATTTTCTTCCAATTTTCCAAATTTTCCTTTTTTCGAATTTCCGGGTCGTCACATATATCAGGTCTTCCCGAGATATCAACTAGTCTTTAAACTCAAAACACAATCAATATGCCTCGGGGGATATCACAATAACCAAGTCTTTAAACTCAAAACATATCAATCAAGAGCCCTCCCCCGTCACATCAATCAACTTGGTCTTTAAACCCAAAACCAGATCCAGCAATAGTACCGGGTCTTTAAACCCAAAACCATGTGTAATTCATAGCAAATCCAGAATCCATTGTAATCCAATTTCTAAAACCAAATCCGAAATAATATTTAATCGAAATGGGTCTCGGGCCCGAATTCACATGCAAACCCAATGTGACATCATCAAATCATTAACAAAACATGATATGTATAAACCATATAAAATCATTATCAAACCATCATCAAAGTATAACATAAACTGTATTCTCGAAATACGTGCAATTACGTATTGCATATCGAAATACGTGTAAATACGAAAATCGTAAGTACCATAATCATAAGCATATAAATCATAGATAGAAAGCATAGAAAATAATTATGCATGCATTGAAATTTAGAAAGCAAAGTCCACTCACACACCGTCCAAATGGCTCGCTTCTGAGTTGTACGTTTTTCCGTAAATTCTGAAAATCATAATTCCTATCCAAAATCAATATCGAGGGTCACTAACACTTCAATATACCTCATATAATTTTCCCTAATTTTTTCGGGATTTAAATACGTATTTTAAACATATACGAAAACTTCGGGTACACTGAACACTATTGAAACGATATCCAATTTCCTCGAAACTAGTGCCAAAATGTTCGTTACATTAAAAGGAGTAAGTTTCATGTTGAACTCACCTCGAGATTCGGTCCCACGCGCCGCCGTGAGTGGCTGCGCGTGAAGCCCACATGCCAGCTACAGTGCAGGTACTGTTCATCGTTCTCACCCGGCTGTCTGTTAAACGGGTCGTTCCACTCGCGTGTTGACCCGGCTCAATCCTTGCCAATTTCAACCTGAATTCCTCAATTGATCCATTACATAGCATCGCAACCAACTTAATTAGGGGTCTGTAATATTAATTTCAATCGCCACTGCCTCAAACCAACTCAATTGAATTCAAGTTTCCAATGAATGTTCATCGTCCCAGTTCATCAAACAGTCACCGGTTTATTCAATTAATTAGTTAGGGAGCATCATAGACTCATTTTAACAATGATTCTGAAATCAATTTCACAAGCACTTACTCCCAATTACACGAACACAAGCTCGCGATTTCTCGAATTCCGCCATGTCTGTTCCTAGCTCCAAGAGCTTCGAACCTTGAATTTCTCTATTTGGATCGACTAATAAAGGTCCCAGAAGTCATAATCTAACCTTAATTCGGTTTGGGCTGTCCTACAACTCAAATTCGAATTTAAATTTATCCAAGAACAGGTTTCAGGTTTCTCTTCGGGTTTTCTCTTAGTCCCTCGTGTTTTCTTTCTATTTCAGTCTCTTAATCCTCTATTTTCTCTCTCTGAATCCTTCTCCAGTTCTTCTTTTCTCTCAATAGGTTGCTGGGGAGGTCGATCAAGCTAAGTTATGGTCGTTTGTCTCTGTTTTTCAAACACCCACACACACGGGTAATTGTGAAGCTTGTTAATTCATCCCATCGTTTAATTGTGACACTACTCAGCATTTGCAAGGTGACAGATGTCACTCAGTGGCATAATCATGGTTGAATCAGCCCAATCACTGTCCCATTTCTTAGTCAATTGATCAATTACCATTTTGCCCCTCCTTTGTAAAAAGACCAAATTGCCCTTCACCGTCTTAGACCTGTATCTTTTACATCCGAACTCCGATTGACGCATGCCACCTGTCTACAGACTCAGCGTCTCGAGACCTACCCAACAGTTTTCAAATTACGTGAAAAATCCATGTCGTTTGAAAAGTCAACAAATTGCCCCTTTTTATCAAATTACCAAATTACCCTTGAACTTCCGAACATCATAACTTTCTCCTCGATAAGGCCATATGGGGAAGAGTGATTGGATATTTTTATTTCAGTCCACAGTGTGATGGACACGTGGGGGACACCTAGAGGTTTCTAGTCGGTTTGGGTGTGCACGGCTACAAATTGCACGGCTGTTGTAACGACCCGTCCCGAATATCGGGATGTAATAATATTTAATTGTGATTTACTAATCTGGGATTAGTTGAGCGATTTCGGACGAATGGTGCAAAATGACCGTTTTGCACCTAGGCGTGGGCAAAATGACCGTTTTGCCCCTAGGCGTGGGTAAAACGTTGACTTTTAATTCGGATGATCAAATGGACTTTGACCGATGACCGTGACGTAGTTCGGGACGTCACGAGTTCATAGACAGGTGGCACGTTCGATTCCGACGTTCGTGGTGAAAGTTATGATGTACGGAAGTTCGTGGGCGTTTTCGTAATTTAAACATAATAAGGGGGAAATGTTGACTTTTTGATCGGGTGGTCCGATGGCCGAGGACCGAGGACCGTTAGGAAGGTCTCGATGCCCTGAGTTCGTAGACAGGCGGCACGCATCAATCGGAGTCCGTATGACCGAGTTACGGGTCAGGACGCGTGAGGGGCATTTTGGTAATTTTCTGCACAAGGGCAGAATTGTAATTTCACACGGGGGGTACTGTTTCATTGAACAGCCGTGAAGGTGGATGCTTTGTGCGATCGATCCTGTGATTGTTTATCAACTTAATTGAGTTAATTGGACCAGTATGAGGTGGAATTGCACATGTTTGGTGCTGGCAATCGATCAAAAGGAAATGGGCACTGGTTGTTTAATGTTTTCGGGTCAGTGCAGGGGAACTTTGCACAGTCATTTGAGGACACTTTTGGACGCCTTTAACGGCTGAATTGAATTAAAAGAATGGTGAGTGAGTCGAGAGTGGTTCACTGAGATTGAGAATGAGAGGAATGAGTGAGTTTGGGGCTGGAATTCTCTGAAAACCCGAAACTGGGTTCTGGGAAATTCAAATACAAATTCCTAGTTTTAGGCCAGCCCAAGCCTAAGTGAGGATGGATTGAGCTTTCTGGAACTCCAACGTGTCGAACCAGATCAAATGGGGCAAGCTTTGGGGCTCCTAGGGCCGTGAACGGACGAGGTGGACGGCCGGAAAACTCGAGCTTGAGTTGTGGTGATTGAGGTAATGTCGTGTTCAACTAATCATGCTAATTGGTTCGTGTTAGTCCTTATATGCTTCATATGAAGTTAATTTGACAATGGTTGAGGATTGATGGAGTTTTCCCGTTCGGGCAATCGGTTATCCCTTGTCTGACGCCTCTTGTCTGACGGGAGCATGATACTTTCCATGGTAATCCCGGGGGGATTGGGATGGGTCGTGTCAGCTGTGCAATCGTGTAATTTGTTCACAGAGAGGGAAAAACAGGGAGAGTGAAACCGTGAGATTTCTTGATTGATTCCCAGTTTTTGAAAACGTTGAGTTGAGTGAGTGATCAAAGGAGGTTCAGTGTGAGTGTGTGTTCGTGTTGAGGTGAACTGGAGTGAGGTTGTGTGGGTGAGAGTTGTGCAGAACTCAGAAAAAACGGAGAGAAGTCGAGAGTTGAGGTGCAACCACAGTCGATCAGTTTGTTTCATTTCGGTTCAAAGGAGTGGTAGGGAGGCTGAGGACAACCTTGTGAACCCGAAGGATCACGGCGGCGAGCACGGCGAAGGCCAGAGTAAGGGTAAGTGTTCATTGTCCCCTGTTTTTCCAGTTTTCTTTTAATTGAAAGTCGTGAGGTTTGGGTGATTGTCGAGGTATTCTAGGGATCCTATTAGCTCTAGGAGGGTGAGAGTGACCTTAGGGTGTGAACTGGAGCTTCACGGTGGCCATGGGTGGCCGGAGACAGAAACTCAGATTTTCTGAGTTTTCTTCGAGCTTTGGACGATGGGATTTGGTTCTTTATTTCACGAATTGATTAGTGGAATAAATTACCCAGACTATGACGAAGCTATTAGGATTGTTTGGACGGAAAATGGATGGAAAATGGCGAAGAACCGTCCTCGCCGGTTCAGACCGGTCGAACGGCTGAGGAAGACTATGAACAGTGCCACTGTTGCAGGCGCGTAAAGCCCACGAGCAGCCCCTTTGGGGGGCGCGTAAAGCCCACGCGCAGCCCCTTTGGGGGGCGCGTGGGGAAGAATCCGGGGAAGTGTCCAACATGTTTTTTAGTCTAATCGTTGTAACGTACCTGTTGGGACAAGTTTCTGGACGATCGGACATCGTCTCTGGTTAGGTTTAAGTATTCGAAGGTTTAGGGTCCCGTTTAATTATGTTTAAAATTCCGGGAAAATTGGGGAAAATTAGGAGAAGCTTAGTTGACGTGTTAGTGACTCGTTTGGTGACTTGTGACAGGTCGGGAAATCCCTGAGGCGACCGAGGAACGTACGGGACGCGAGTGACGTGCCCGGGAACAATGAGTGGACTCTTTCTCTTTCAACGAGCATGCATAATTGTTTTTTTATCTACGTGTTTTATGTTTTTACGTATGCTTTTATGATCATTGCTTATGCTATACCTGTTTTACATAATTGCACGTTTTTCGAGGCGTTTACGGATTTCAGCACGTTTTTCGAGACATGTTCTGTTTATGATTCGAATGCCATGCTTTTGGAATTTAAATCTGTTACTGATTTTCTATGAGTATAAATGGGTTTTGAAACATGAGATTTGGTTTTAAAGTTGAAAAGGGGATTTCAGGATTTTGGTTCGGAATGACGGTTCTGAACGCTGGAAGGGCTTCAGGATAGTGATTTCGGATTCGGGTTTGGATATGGATTTAGAAACGGTTTTCGAACGGTTTTGGATTGGATTTGTTGGATCTGGTTATTGAGTTTAAAGACCCGGATTATGATTGACGGGGGACGAGCCCGGATTCGGTTTAAAGACCCGGATTGAGTTTAAAGACTCGGGAGTTAAAGACTCAGATATTATTATATTTCCCTCGTAGGCCTGTTAAGTTTAAAGACTCGGGAGTTTAAAGACTCGGATTATATTGAGGCCTGGATTGAGTTTAAAGACTCGGGAGTTTAAAGACTCGGATTATATTGAGGCCTGGATTGAGTTTAAAGACTCGGGAGTTTAAAGACTCGGATAGATCCAGTAGGTTTGATCGGATGGTGATATTGGTATTTCATGTTTTATGATACTGTTTTCATGATGATTACTATGTGATATAAATGTTTTTCAGATATTGGGTTATGCATGCATGTTTTCAAAACGGAGGGCAAAACCCTGATTTGTTTATTAAATTGTTTTTAAAACTTTTTTATTTCTCGTCCACTCACACCTTCTGGTTTTTAAATGCCCTCCAGGTCGTGGTGATAGCGCTAGGGCTGACGTTGAGGCAGAGACATAGAGTATTCTAGAGTTATCCCGGGGTGTTTCCGGTGTTTTCTACTACGAACTTTTCCGTTGTGCGTGTAGTCAAACTTTGAGTTGGATTTCTGTCTTTTCGTTTTGTACTATGCTCTGTATGACTGTTAACTCTTTGGATTTTAAATTCTCCCTGGTCTGGCAATGTAATTTGTGGGTTCCGTGAGGTTGTTTCGGTCTTTTGTGTTGGGTTGTCAGACGGGAGCAGGGTTCACCTCGGTTATTAGGGTGATAATCGGGGTGGGTCCTGACAGACGAAGCTCCCAGAGTTGATGAGGAACGTCCGGAATGCGGTTAAGTGACAAAATTGCACTGTGAGGGGAAGTTTTCTTATTTATAAAAATATTATGCATGCATATTTAAATGTTTTAAATATGTTTCTATGTGTTTTGGATGATATTTGAGTGAATGGAATTTTTATATGATTTTCGGTCATTTATGATTATTTTATTAATATTTTAATGCGCAATCTTCGAGGTTTCCGTAAATTATATTTTTTACTACTGTTTCGATTGTGGTTTCGAATGGGATGTGATTTGTGACCTTCAGGTCGTGGCATGAGACAGGGATCTGCTAGAAGGGGAGGCTTAAACTTCAATTTTGCGTACTAGTTGATATTAGGATAATTTCTGTAAATTAAGTTGTGTGGTGATACTAATGCTCTGTAAACGTTTAGTACATTATCCCTTGTCTGACAGTGGTAGACCTTTATCTTTACTAGTTTTACTTTGGTATGATTTTATTTTATCAACATACTGTCAGACGGGGGTAGGATCTCCTCGGTTTCGGGAGGGGTCCTGTCATAGGGATCGAAGCCTAAATATTAAGAGATTTGTTTACTCCAATGTAGAAAAAAAGGATGTAACTCTTCATTATTGTGAGTCCTAAGTTGACTAGATTACTCATTCGCCGATAGCCTCATCCACTTATTCTTACTAGGGAGTTCATTCTTGTCATATTTAACCTTGCCATCATTTTGCATTGTCTGAAGCCCAAGATGTTCATAAACTCGTTTACTTGTATATATAAAGAGGTTTGTTTACTGCAATATAAAAAAGAAATATAACTCTTCAATATTGTGAGTCCTAAGTTAGCTAGACTATCCCTATTGCCTCGCCCACTTATTCTTATTGGGAAGTTCATTCTCGTCATATTTAACCTTGCCATCATTTTGCATGATCTGAAGCCCAAGATGTTCATAAGCCTGCTTACTAATAGTCAATTCTTCAACCCCCAAATATTCATTTGGTTTGAAAGAATGTTGTCTGTCGATTTCTAACTAACAAAAAAAAAACCTGCATTATGTTGTTGTCATTTGATTAATTAAAGTTATGTGTTGCTCGTCACTCCCCACGGCCAAGGACGGGGCCGAACCATCATTACAAGATTTGTAGCCTGACACATTTCCATTATGTTACCTAGCAAACCTACCACATCATGTGCAAAAATCAAACTGTTGTTCCTCCATCAATTGGATTCTTGAACAAAGCAAGCTGCGGTTGAATGCATCTTGAACTGCAAAGTAACATCTTGAACTGCAAAGCATATGTTACCTTATTTGTCGAAAAGCCAGATCCAAAATGGTTCGATGTGTAAGTGTTGGTTGACCTATATTTGTTGCGCCAATGTTTTTTTTTTACCAATGTTTCTTATGCTGATGTTTCTTGTGTCTATGTTTGTTTCTTGCGAATTGAACTGAGTAGGGTTAAGTGTACTTAAATCCCTATATTGGAGAATCTTCCATCTATATTCTTCACCCCTCACATCTATCTTTCTCCTCTTATTCTACTCAGTCCCCCTTTAACAGTAGGGCTAACCAAGGATAAATACCCAGAGAAGATAAAAATCAGAGAAATGAAGTGATTCTTCTTGGACCGAAAAAAGAAAGAGGTAATTCTTCTTCCCTATCTTTGTGGATATGGATTTGACCTAATTATGGCTTACAAATGCATGTTTAACTATAAATCAACGGAAGAGCAGGTTCAATTGTTGGAATGTTGGGTATTTGTATATGGAAAACTATCTAGATCTTCTTTACTCTTGTTCGTATACCTTATCCATTATGGGTTACTATTAGGACTCCATAAAGATTTTGAAGACATTATAAATATATAAGTACATTGTATCACCTTATTAAAGGTGTCTGTGCACAAGAAAAGGTGATATAGTGTACTTATAATGCCTTCAAACTCTTTATAAGGTCCCCATAAGGACCTAAAAAAAGTATATCTAAACCCGGAGAGAAAAAATCCGTAACTCCGATGAGATTCTTGTGCCCTCTAGGTTGGTTCGTGAGGTAAAGAAAGGTGGTTGGGTCAGATGGATGGAGGAAGATCTTGGTTAGGATTAAGGATTTCACAAGAAGGGATAAATGAGAGGAATCAAGGGCGAAGGTGCCTCTGACTTCTATTGCCGGAAAGGAAAGAAGAAAGGAGATAGATAGAGAGAGAGACAGAGAGAGCAAAAGGTTTCATAGAAAACAATTGAAATAATGACATCAAAGGGTTATTTGGTGGCCTATTTATGCAGGGTATTGATGCATACGTTTTAAGAATGCATTTTCTTTAAAAAAAAATCTCAAACTAGTGACAAAGCTGAAAATTTTCCCCAAAATTTTTAGTTCGGAAAAATTTGAATCTAATTATCATCAATGTATGAATAATAGCAAGGTTTTCAACTAGGGTATCGTCTTGGGCATCCCACACTCTATTTTGTGTCAACGGTTGTTGTTGTTTGTTTGAAATTATTAGTTTGTAGTTGGAAACACCCTTGCACAGTTGCACTTGCAGTTTTCTCCTCTTTTATTTTGTTTTCCTTGGAATTTTGCTGTAAAATTTGCCATTGAATATTATTTTAGAATTTTCAATAGAATTATTTACTATCATGTGTATATCGTTAGGTGTTTTGAATAAAAATCACCTTTTAAGAAAAAAAAAATATTTAACTCACTTATGAGTTTAATTTCTTGAAGATGTAAACACTTATCACATGATCTATTTCGTGGGATGAAATTTTTGGGAGGCGAATAATGATCTTGATCCATGCAAAACCTATTCAAACTTCTAGAAATAATTTTTGTATCGTGGTTTCAATTTTGGGTCATTTGACCATAAAACTAGTGATTTCACCATGCAACTTTAATTGACAAATTTTATAATTTAATGTGAATTACATTTATATTTCTAAAGTAATTTTATTCTTTATTTAAAATGTTAGGGGAAAAAACATACCATATCCCAACAAGAGCTTGAAATTCTTCCCCAAGAAATTACAATACTTAGAGCCAGTTTAGGATTGCTGTGTTTTTTTCGAAAAACTGCTTCAACTGTACGTTTTTGAAAAGTGATTTTTACTTTATTTTTATAATAAATAATTATATGTTAAAATAATTTTGTAAAAGAAACATACAGACTGTTTTAAAAAATTATTGTCAAAAGTCCATTACTTTTCAAAAAATCAAGATTTTTTTATTTTTACTAAACGTTTTTATACTATTTCAATTTCAAATAAAGCAGCATTTCGAGAAAAAAATAATAATACCAAACGGAGGCTTAATAATGTAATTAAAATAGTGAAATTAGGAAATTCAACATAGAGAAAATTCAAGGACTGTTTTCCATATTCAAACCTCTAAATTAGGAAATTAGGCTTACAGTTTTTTTTTTTCCGACAAGAAAAGTACTTATTTTTCCAAGGGCACGATGACCGCAGGAAATTTATATAGTCAACACGTGGGAGCTGTCTGATTAACCATCATCAACGGCTACTACAAATACGCCTCAGGCCTCTCACATCTCAAGTCTCAACTTATCCTACAAGCCTCGAATCTCACTGGCCAGCTCGGCTTCCATTTCTAGGCCCAGGGTCCGCTGCTTCGACCACACCAACCCTTACCCTGCACCCCCCGAACACCCTCGCACTCGCTACTTCTCTCCTTTCTTTCCCAGCTCCAATTCCACTACGCCCAGACAAAACTCCAACTCTTTCACACCACCATGGGACTTACCAGCAACTCCGAGCCCAAAATGGCCACCGGCCCCGGTGGTTACGTCCTCGAAGATGTTCCTCATTTAGTTGATTACATCCCTGATCTCCCTGTAAGCTCAAACTCTTTTTCTCTCAGCTCTACTTTTGAAAAATAAAGGAAATTTCTTTTTGATTTGTTCTTGTTACTAGTCTGTGTCACTGTCTGATTGTAAATTTCGATCTTTAACTCATCTTCTTCTCCAAGAATGGTAATTTTTTTCCCTCCATCATCTCCTTTGTTTCGTTTTCTTCTTGTTTGTGTGGTCGGTGTTTGGCGGCGGTTACTTTTTGATCACATTAGGTGTGAATCGTTACCAACACGATCCGTTTCGAGATCAGTAACTACTGTGACTTCAGCACAAAAAGCTGCGATTTTTTTTTTGGTGTGTTCAGAACTGATAAATCTGCCTTTGATGCAATTTAAATTCTTAAGTTTTGTTGCTTCAGTCTACAGAATAGGTGTACTGGATTTTCTTTTTATTAATATTATTTTTATTTTCGAATCATATGGAAGTTGGTTAGTTTTGCTGATATTATTTTGATCTTAAATCAGATGGAAGAGTGATGACATTTAAATTCAATTTTTATTATTGCCGACGTGTGCTTTAGATGATGACTAAAGCAGATGTGCTCCGTTGTGCACCCGAATTCGAATAAAAGAAGTTAAAAGAATATAATGTTGTTTGTATCTAAACCAAAAAAATCAATTTTTTATTAATAATAAGTTCTATGAGGGTATGTGTAGATGAGGAAGTTCAATATACCAATGGATTTATACTATATTATTAAGAAATGCAATACCAGCAATCAAATAAAGTGATTGTAAGCAACTAGGGAGGCATTTCCAAAGTAACACCTACCAAGATGCGGTGTTACAGGAGGTGTTACTTGCAATCCATTTAATGTATTGCATTAATCATTTTGAAATCCCTTGGTACTTTGAAGTTCCTCATTGTTAACTAATTTAGCCTAAATCCTTGTTACTTTGAAATTCCTCATTCAAACAAGTGGGATTTTATTATTTGACAAGAAATGGGTTTTATTATTAGGGTTGATTTGTTTTGGGAAGGGGTTGAAAGTATAATTCATTAGAGCCAACTACAGTACCATTTTGCTTTTTTGGTGCAAGAGGAATGGAAATCTGACTTGCAGTTTGTTCCTTGTTGATAATTTTCTTTCAGACATTTCCCAATCCATTACAAGACAATCCATCCTATTCAGTAGTCAAGTAAGTTTGACTCCTTCAGTTCCTTTCTGCATGGCAAATGCATGATGACTAAATTTAAGCATGATCTTGATAACTCACAAATTTGATCTTCTGTTGGTCAGGCAGTATTTCGTTAATGCTGATGATACCGTTGCCCAGAAGGCGAGTGATATTCAGTGCTTGCTCCATTAACTCTGTATTTGTTTTCCCTAATAAAATATCTTATAACGTGAAGTTATGATATTAAAATTTCAATCTATATGGTTGGATAGTAGACACTTATAGTGTAGTTTATTATGAACTGTTTTCTAATTCTATGATGTTTTTCTTTGTATAGATTGTTGTTCACAAGGATAGTCCTAGAGGGACACACTTTCGACGGGCTGGACCTCGTCAGAAGGTTTCTTATTCGTAATTTGTTTCATATTTTATCTTGATTCTGTATTTTGTACTCCAGAGAAATGACACGCTTTGAATATATCTCAGGTGTATTTCGAATCAGATGAAGTGCATGCGTGTATTGTGACATGTGGTGGTCTATGTCCAGGCCTAAATACAGTTATTAGAGAAGTAGTATGTGGGCTCTACCACATGTATGGTGTCAACAAAATTCTTGGAATAGAGGTCAGAAAAGGAATATATGAAATACATTCATAGATATTCTATATCTTCATCATCATATTGAAAAATAAGAGTAAATAAAATACTAAAGATGCATGAAAAATGGACTTAATCATTTCTTCCCTCACTTTCATACTATATGAGGTAATAATAAAAGACTATAATTTTGATTTTAGCCTGTCAATAAGTTTAGTTTTTTTAAACTGCTTAATATTTGGCCCTCAATTCATGTTAATATTTTATCATACATGGTTGAACAATATCATCATTTAAGGAAGTAACTTTCTATATGTAGGGCGGATACAGAGGGTTCTATGCCAGAAATACAGTCCCCTTGACGCCAAAGGTTGTGAATGACGTCCATAAACGTGGTGGCACCATCCTTGGGACATCTCGAGGGGGTCATGATACCTCAAAAATTGTGGACAGCATTCAGGACAGAGGAATTAATCAGGTTGATATTCTCTGCATATGTTACACTTTCAAGTTTCATTTTATACTGGCTTTTCTTTCTACAACTTTTGTGCTTAGTCTAATCTATATGCTTATGCAAGTCAGGTTTATGTACTTGGAGGAGATGGAACTCAGAAAGGAGCTTCGGTGATTTTTGAGGTAATGCAGTTTGATGTGGCACTAATAGCACTGATCTCGAGTTTTACCTAGGCAGAAGGAGCTTGAAAGATATAAATCTTGAGAGTATTGGGAAACAGTATATGATACATTAAAATAACTTTTTTTTAGAGCAATATTTATCTATTTACCTACCACTATTTAATGCAGGAAATAAGGAGGCGTGGCCTCAAAGTTGCAGTGGCAGGAATTCCAAAAACCATTGATAATGACATTCCGGTACTTCTGATGCCATGCGCGACTTATCATAATGCGCTTGAATTAAATATAATATTCACACTCAGAAACTATCTTAATTTTTTTTTTCCATGCTTACTTTTATTCAGGTTATAGACAGGTCCTTTGGTTTTGACACTGCTGTTGAGGAGGCTCAAAGAGCCATAAATGCAGCCCACGTTGAAGCAGAAAGCATTGAAAATGGTGTTGGGGTTGTGAAGTTAATGGGCCGCTACAGTGGTAAAGTTTCATTCCTCTGTATAATCTTTGAAGTTGGTTAAATGAAAAGTAATCTACAGAAGATAGTATGAAAATAAGCTCGTAATGTGGTGTTATGTCATTTGATTCTATCTTATTTCTTAATATGATTCTATCCTCAATCTGTGCAACTTATTACCTTGTGTAGCAGCCATATCCCCTGTATGTCTACATGTATGAAAAATGCAATTGAGTATATACAACTCTTGATCTTGTATATATTTTGTTTCTTTTAGTTTCATTGTTAATTCATGTCTTGGTTAACTTTCCGGGTGGAAAGATAGTTAATTAAGCATTTGGCTTCAGAACACATTTAACTTAGTTGCATAAATTTTGAATGTTACGTGTGTCTTTGCTAATTTTTCCCATTACAATATTCGATTCATTCTATACCTTTTTTCCACTTCTGCTGTTCTTGATCCTTTTAACTTATTTATTGAAGACAGCTCCATTCATTCTTTGGATACATCTTCATTTGTCATTCTGAGATGTTGATAAGATCTGATTTGGGTTTATCTTATAGTCGTTTTCGCATCTGATATTTAGGTTGCCTCTCTTATTAAATAAAAAAGAGTAATTACAAGCCTTGGAAATTTTTTTATGTTTATTTAGATTTTTGGTTGGGTTTTAGTCTGGATATCAACTATCGATTCTAAATTCTGCAATATGTAAACAAAAAGGAACCCACTTTAACAAACTGGTGTTGAATATTCTAGGTGTGGTGCGTGATGTTGTGTAGCCACTGGCAGTTCATGTTGTCCAAGCAACAAATGAATTTCTCATCGACTATTATGTAGTTCTAATTATTTGATATTATCTTGCCATGCAGGATTCATAGCAATGTATGCTACTCTTGGCAGCCGAGATGTGGATTGTTGCCTCATTCCAGAATCGCCTTTTTATCTGGAAGGAGCAGGTGGACTTTTTGAATACATTGAAAAAAGACTCAAGGAGGATGGCCATCTGGTTATAGTTATAGCTGAAGGTGCAGGACAAGATCTCCTTGCTGAAAGTATCCGTAACATGGACCAGCAGGATGCTTCTGGAAATAAGCTTCTCCAAGATGTTGGCCTGTGGTTATCACAGAGTATTAAGGTATAGGTGCAGTGTAATTTCTATGCTGATGGTGGACATGTTCCCTACCGTTTTTATGATCATCATATGGTGGTTCTTTTAAAATATGTTTAGATGAGGAACTTTAGAGAACCAAGGAGTTAGGCTAAATTAGTTCGAAATGCACAACAAAACATCAGTTGGATGGATTGCAAATGACTGGATGTTATATGCATGCAGAGGAATCTGTAAGTAACTACTTGATAGGAATTACTTGGAAATTCGTTGTTTAGGAGTGACCGCATGAGCTGCATTTTCAAGTCCTCTGTTTAATTGTTTATGGTGCATTTCTTGATACTACAGCTTAAATCCATTGTTACCTTTAAGTTCCTCATCCAAACACACCCTTACTAGAGCAATTTTTGCGACTTGACATATGTTTGCCGCTACTTACTATGTGTGCTGATTTTGATTATTTTCTTTAGGACCACTTCTCGAAACAGAGAAAGATGTCTATAAATCTCAAATATATAGGTACAGTATTTTTTTTTTTTGGCGATTGAGAAATAATGTCTTTTATTGTTTAATTTTCCATACTTGTCCTACAGCCTTATGGACAACTTACAACCCAAAAATTGTGCATCCCTGCAGATCCCACTTACATGATCCGTGCTATTCCAAGCAATGCATCTGATAATGTATACTGCACCCTTCTTGCTCACAGTGCCATTCACGGTGCGATGGCTGGATACACGGGCTTTGTTTGTGGCCCTGTTAATGGAAGGCATGCTTATATTCCGTTCCATGTAAGTTGTCGTTCGTTTTATTAGCTGTCTGAACTTAGCTAAGGTACCATATGATTCAGAGGTGGGGGAACCCACTCAATTTATATACATGCCATTGTGAAAGTTTTACATGGGATTTTGAACTGCTGCATGATGCATAAGTTCAAGGCATCTCGGTCTAAAATGTGACCTAAATTGCACAAATCTTGATCATGTATTTAATTAAACTAATGGACCTATAGGACAGGAGATGTGAATCTGTTGATTAGAGAAATGGGCACAAATTAGTTTACATCATTTGATATTACCTATATAAGGCCTCTTCTATTGGGGTACTGGCATATATTATCACTCTTGTGCTTTGAGTTGTTTTCTCAAGTTTGATTATTTTTTTATGTGCAGCGGGGTGAACGAGAGGCAGAACAAGGTTGTGATTACCGACAGAATGTGGGCACGATTGTTATCATCAACCAATCAACCAAGCTTCTTGGATCCTAAAGAGGTTGCAGAAAAGAAGAACGAGGACATACAAGCCGGCCTACAAACAGATGGAGAAAATCATTATGACACAGCTGCAGCGCCTTTGCCAAAGGAATAGGAAAAGAGACCTGCAAGCAGCTTATTTTGGAAATCAAAGATCAGTATGTTTGTAGTTTGAATGCCCGTTTTATGTTGTTTTCTTACAAGAGCACCCTATATCCAGTGCGGTTTCAGGTTGTAATTTGCGATCACAAAATAACTTACAATATACATTAGACGCTATTGTACTATGCATTAGAGGAGTGGAAATTTGCGAGTTTTTTTTTTTTTTGGATTGGACGGCAATTGTAGTGTATTAACAAGTTAGATATACCAGCAACTAACATTTTGCAAAGTATAATTGTTGTACACATCCAAACGCACAAAAGAAGATCACAGTTCCCACGCTAGGCCTACCTCCAACGCCATGGTCTTCCTCGGCTGTGAGAACAAATACATTTACTAAGGCGACTAGGTCTACTTGTATCTGCGTTGTACGGTAGAGGTCTTAAGTTTCAGATTCCATATTCATAAACAATGAACTAAATATCTACTATTAATATCAGCCCCACTAATTTGGTTAATTATAAAATATTTCTTAAAAGTTAACCGAGGCATCAATTTGGTTCAATTTCCTCCATTGGTTTCTAACCTTCTACAATTTCCAGGAGCAATGCACGAAACTACATATGCACAAAGTCAAAATGATTTGCTGCAAATCATTATTGTTTGAACACACTGCCTATGACCTCTCTCAGATCCCAGATCCTTGCGACCTATGATTTCGATGTCCTCAAGGCCCAAAGTGATTTGCAGCAAATCATTATTGTTTGAACACATTACCTATGACCTCTCTCAGATCCTTGCAATCTATGATTTCGATCTCCTCAAGCCCCTCAAGACCTAGAGATTCTAGGGATGTCCCAGTTGATTTCGGTACAATACACTTTTTGTAACCCAGTTTTGCCACCGTGTGCAACCTTTTGTCCATTCGAGCCACCTAACACAAAAACAATTAATTGCCATCAACGAATTGTTAGTCTATAACTTCCTGGAAAACGAATTTAAATGGAGTAACAGTGGCATTCAGCATCGTTTATTCAGAGGGGTAATATTTGGTATGTTTTGCCTGGACCTGGCTCCATTTTATGAAAAAAGAATACTAGAATGAAAGATAAAACACTGATGTTTTGATTGCAAGTACTAACACTATTAATGCCACACGCAAATTAAGCTTATAACAATAAATAATCATACGAAGGTGCCAGCAAGATTTGAACCCAAAGATATTGGAATTAGGAAGCTGAGCTTCTCACATTCCTATTCAGAAGCTAGTGGCAAATACAGTTGTATGATACAACTTGTATCATGGACAGTATACGAAAGGCTGTTCTATACTTCAGTCTTAAGGAAATACGAGAGCAATGCTCTGAAATAAGATTGAAGTAACATGCTTACCGGGCGAAGTTCACCACCGAGTCCAATTTCACCAATGAATGCAATGCTATTGGGAATAGGAAACTCCAAGAAACTGAAAAAAAAAAATAAAGACAAGAAGCTCACGTGATAAAAAAATATTACATAATGAAACATTTCTGGAGAAGACCAGGTAGGCACTACATGCAATACAAAGAAAAGAGTTATTAAGTTTTTCTTTTTCTCTTCCTGATATAAGCACACATAAAAAACGCATTGAAATATTTTAGCCTACTAAATAAAAAGGTAAATGCCATGTTTAGTAGAAAGGGTATGAGTATACATGCCTGCTGCAAATTGCTGCTGCTATCGCAAGATCCCCAGCAGTCTCTTTCATTGCTACCCCACTAAGAACATTTAAAAAGACAGCCTAACACGATAAAGCAACTTTCTATTAGAAAGAAAGACAACCGAACAGAAAACTGGCCAACAATAAATAAAGACAACATGGAATCCATACTTTTACTGTACTTTACGCAAGTTGGCAATAGTGATATAAACTGGCGACATCTTTGACTAATAATTTTAAGGGCAATTAAATCATAAGTCCTTACTAACATATAAGTTTATTCAAAAATTTCCATATAGAAAAATTAAACTCATAGGTTCCTTGTTAAAAGGTATTGAAGTTTTATGTTGTATTGAATGAATTAAACTGAGTACAGTAGTGTGTCTTCAGACAAGCTAAGGTAGACCTAACTAGGTACGTACAGGTAGATTAGGAGAGAATCTGAATAGATATACTGGCTGTACATGGAAGGAATCAGAATTGATTCCGTTGACTGATCACTGCAGATCAGGGTATCAATCTTCAGTGATCTGCTGTATCTTAGGAGAATCCTCTATACGGCCCCGCAAGACGGTGGAGCCATCTGCAACACCGATCTTGGAGCGGAGCAGCTGAAACCGTGGTCGAGGCAGCGGTTTGGTGAGAGCATCGGCCAGCTGATCATCGGTAGAAACATGGGACACTAGAAGGCGGCCACGGGTGACATGATCACGAACAAAGTGATAGTCAATGTCCACATGCTTCATGCGGGTGTGGAAAACTGGATTGGAGCAGTAGTAGGTGGTTCCAATGTTGTCACAGGAGATGGTAGGCGGGGCTGAAAGGTTTGAACCCAGAGCAATTCTGCAGTTGTTGATGCCACAGCCCGGTACTCTGTTTCTGTGGAGGATCTGGAGACTGCATGTTGTTTGCGGGAACTCCAGAAGATGAGGTTGCTACCAAAGTACACCAGATAGGCAGTTGTGGATTTGCGATCATCCGGATCTCTAGCCCAATCTGCATCTGAATAGGCATGTAGGGAGTGAGTAACAACATGGAGGGTGGAGGTAGCCTTACGATGAAGATGGAGGCCAAAAAACAAGGTCCCTTTCAAGTATCGAAGGACTTGTTTTAGAGCCTGCCAATGTAGGTCTGTTGGGGGCATGCATAAACTGTGAAAGTTTGTTGACAGCGAAGGAGACATCAGGCCGGGTCAAACTGAGGTAATGCAGACTTCCTACAAGGCGGCGGAACAGAGTTGCATCTACTGGTGAGGAGCCATCATGTAGGTGCAGGAAAGGAGAAATCGCCACAGGAGTTGCCACGGGCTTGGCCCCATCCATTTTTGCCAAATGAAGCAGATCATGGATATATTTGTGCTGGGACAGGAACAAGCCAGTGGCAGTAGGCAGGACCTCCACGCCTAGGAAATAGTGAAGGGCACCGAGGTCCTTAACCGAGAAGCGAGTTGCCAGTGCTTGGATGAATTGAGAGGTGAACGCTGGATTGTTCCCTGTCACGATTAGGTCATCAACATATACTAGGAAAAAAAAGTGTTTGAACCTTGCCTTAGGAGAAATAGGGAAGCATCCGAGCTGGCATGGACAAAGCCTTGGGTGAGAAGGAAGGACTGAAGTTCATTGTACCAAGCCCGAGGGTCCTGTTTGAGTACATAAATGGCCTTGCAGAGTTTGCAAACATGAGATGGGTGTTGTTGGTCCACAAACCCAGTAGGTTGGGCCATGTAAACGTCCTCATGGAGGGTGCCATGGAGAAAGGCGTTATTGACGTCCAACTGGCGAATAGGCCAGCCACTGGTTACAGCCAAGTGAAGGACCACACGAATGGTAGTGGGCTTTACCATGGGATTGAAGGTATCCGTGAAATCCACTCCCGGGCGCTGATGGTACCCTTTGGCAACAAGGCGGGCCTTGAATCTGACCATGTCTCCAGTAGGTGTCCTTTTAATACGGAAGACCCATTTGTTCCCAACAAAATTTTGACTCGGGTGAGGGGGAACAAGCTCCCAAGTCCCATTCTTTATGAGGGCAGTCAGCTCAGTGGACATGCTAGTGTGGCATTGGGGATTTTTATTGGCTTGAGAGATGCAGGTGGGTTCTGCCAGTGTGGGTAAATGATGCTTGGTGGCAGTGAGAGCATAGGTATGGACCGGTTTCACTATTCCAATATGAGTTCTGGTGAGCATAGGATGGGTTTTGGTGGGGTTGAGGGGAGGGGGACCTGGTAGGGGTGGTGGGGGAGGCTGGTGCCGTGTATATGTACGGAGGGGTGGCGGTTAGGGGGCAGCGGGGGTAGCAGGGGCTAAAGCGAAAACAGGGGCAGCAGGAGGGTTGCTGTTGGCAGAGAGCAGTAGTTCTGGTTGTGAGACCGGAGCGGGGGGCGAGTCTGCTGCAAGTTCCTGCAAGGATGATGCGTCGAGAGAGGCCCGTAGAGTGGCACAAGGTGGCGCTGGTGGCAGTGGCGTGACAGTGGGCTGAAATGGAACTTCCATGATGGGGAAAACAGTGGAGAGCCAGGTGGTGTAGGAGTTAGAAGACACGGTGGGAGATGAGGAGAGGGAGGGAGATGATGCGAAGGTGGTTTCATCAAACTGAACATGGCAGGAAGTGTAGAGTTTGTGGGTGGACGGGTCATAGCATAAATAGGCACTTTGGCTAAGGGAATAGCGAAGGAAGATGCAAAGCTGAGAACGAGGCTGCATTTTGTTTGAGGTATAAGGCTGAAACCATGGGAAGCAGAGATAACCAAAGGTCCAGAGTTTGGCATAGTTGGGAGTGGCTTGGAAAAGAGCAGTGTATGGGCATTGGTTTTGTAGGAGAGAAGTGGGGAGGCGATTGATAAGGTAGACAACCGTCTTGAAGGCATAGGACCAATAGGATAGTGGGAGTTAGGCTTGATGAAGGAGGGTGAGTCCAGTATCAACAATGTGTCGATGACGTCGTTCGATAGCACCATTGTGCTGAGGAGTGTGAGGAGGAGCGAGGAGATGGTTGATGCCATGTTCTACAAGGAAGGGTTTCAATTTGATGAATTCACCACCACCATCAGTGTAAAGAGAGATGATGGGAGAATTGAAGTACTTTTCAACTAAAGTTTTGAAGTCTTTGAAGGTTGGATAGACATCTGATTTTTTTCGAAGTGGGTACAGCCAGGTATACTTGGTAAAATGGTCAACGAGTATAAGATAGTATGAAAAACCATCAATTGAGGTGTAGGGGGTAGGTCCCCACACATCACTGTAGATTAAGTCCAGGGGACGAGTGCTAGTTAATGAGGAAATGGCAAAGGGGTGGCGATAACTTTTATTGTAAGCACAGGAATTACATAAAGGCTCTAGAAATTTGGAAGAAAAACGAACAGGAAACTGACTTAAGACACTTTTAAGGGTTTTGGACTGGGGGAGACCAAGACAGCGATGCCAAAGGTGAGGGGAAACTGTCACAACCACCATTGCTTGAGGCTTGTGAAGATGGGCAGGCGACCACTCGTACACATCATCCTTACTCGGGCCTTGAAAGAAAACCGCCCCCGTGCTGAGATCCTTCACATGAAAATAACCAGGAAACAATTCAATATAGGTATTATTCTGCTTGTTAAATTGGGAAATGGAAATTAAGTTGCGGGTCATGGATGGAGCACATAGGACATTGTTAAGTTTCAAGGGGGGAAAGGGGGGAGGAGTTGGGAGAAGGGAGTAAGGAAGAGCCTGTATGAGTAATAAGGAGGCCATTACCGTTGCCAATGATAATCTCATCAGGACCATTGTAGCTAGTAGCATCAGAGAGATGGTGGGAGCTGATTGCTACATGATGGGAGGCTCCCGAGTCAAGAAGCCAGCCAGAGGAGGAGGCCGGAGTGGCTAGACTGGCCACCGAAGGTGGCGGGGCTGACCGCTGAAGATGAGGGCAACGCTTAGCACTGTGGCTCTGAGTGCCACACCATTAACAATAGCCACGGTATCCAGTAGGCTGGGAGGATGGGCGACGGGAAGTGTCAGTGGACTGCTGGTGGGGCCGGTTTCCAGAGAAACGGTGACTGTCCATAGGCTGAAAGTTGGACCGTTGGCTAGAGGAGCCCCTAGTGGAGTGGTTGGAGAAATAATCACAAGAGGACTGAGTTGGGTGGGCTGTTATTGGAAGGTTTGGGGCTGCGTGGGCAGCACGGTTTGAAGCAGCCTCATGCCGAACGAGCAGGTCATGAAGGTTTTCAAAGGGGACAGTGGTGTCCCTGAACCGCACAGCTGCTGCAATTTCCCTGAATTCAGGTCCAACTCAATTAACATGGAGGAGAAGATCATCATCAGACAATGGTCTGTCGATGGTAGCCAACTCATCTGCAAGAACCCGAACTTCCTGCAGATATTCAGAAACGGGGCAGGAATCTTGCCGCGGAAGGGTCAGCCGTTCCTTGAGGCCAAGGACACGGGCCCTGGCTTTGCTGGCATATAGGTGAGTGAGCCGTGCCCAGGCCGTGGCTGAAGTTGGAGCAGCGGTAATGAGTTGGATCACCTGAGGTGATACGGAGGCCAAAATGGCATGGAGTAGAAGTTGATCCTGACGGAACCAGAAATCATGAAGGGCTGTTTCTGTGGTGGGTGGGCTGGGCCGAGAACCATCAACATAGCCCATGAGATCATACCTTCGGAGAAGGGCATTGAATTGAGCTCGCCACAGAAAGAAAATGGTGGCAGTAAGCTTGACGAGAAGTTGGGCTGCGGTGTTGATGGTGACTAGGGTGGGAAAATTAGGGGTTGGTTCACCAGTGGTTGGTGGGAGAGTAGGATTGACAGGGGCGGCAGTGGTTTGGGCAGCAGCGACGGTAGGTTGGGTGGCCATGGATTAGGGTTTGTTTCTAGGGTTTGCTCGGTGGAGCTTTTAGTGCTCTGATACCATTAAAAGGTATTGAAGTTTTATGCTGTATTGAATGAATTAAATTGAGTACAGTAGTATCTTTATACAAGCTAAGGTAGACCTAACTAGGTATGTACAGGTAGACAGATTAGGAGAGAATCTGAATAGGTATACTGGCTGTACATGGAAAGAGTCAGAATTGATTCCGTTGACTGATCACTGCAGATCAAGGAGACTGAGTATCAATCTCCTGTGATTTGATGTATCTTAGGAGAATCCTCTTTACTTTAACTAGTCAAATGACTATACAATTTAAAATAGACTATAGTTTTTATATAAATTACAACTAATGTCATTCAATTGTAAACTAGTCCACCATCTAAAAGGTACTTACCAAAATCTATCATGATTTCAACATTACTTTTTATTTTAAGATTATATTACTCCTATTTATAATTTTTTTTTCACTTGCTCATGTTAAAAGTAATATGAGTATTTAATCTAACTTAAAGTAAGATAATTAAAAGCAATAATTCTTTAAAAATACTTTTAATTTAAAATTTAAAATTTTGTTATCTTCCGATATTAAATTATTTGGTTAATTTCTTATAGTTTAGGGTTTCATTCTTGAATTTTGTGTCAAAATTCAAGAATTAAACCCTACATCGTACGATTTTCCACCACCATTCCCCCCCCCCCCCCAAAAAAAAACAAAAATCTATACCCTACCATTGAACTACAGACAATACGGACTTTATTTTTTATTTTATAGAAAAAATTCAATTGTAACTATATACAATATATAGTATACATATATAATATTTATTATATGCATAATATAATAAAGGGCCCAAGAAGCCAAATAAATCAAACACTAAGGGGCACATGGGACAAAAAGGATAAAAAAAATGTCATTTTTAATTGTTTAAAGGAATTATCAATAATTCACTCATTCTCTTTATTGAGATGTAAATTGGTAGATGTGAAATTTATTGGTTATAAATTCTGTTTAGGAATTTTTGAATAAAAAAAAGTTCGAGATAAGGTCTTATTTTGTTTAATATACAAGCATTAAAGGTTTTAAATAAAAATAAAAATTGTTAAAGGTGTAACAATGATTTACTCTAATTTTAACCATAATTTTTATGACAAGTCTCACATAAGTACTTCAACATCTTATGTTGTAAATTTTTTCTCAAATGTTCATGCCTTTCATAATGTTTTGAATCATTTCATCTTGTATAAATATTTGAAAACCGGAAAGAAACTTTAAAGATGATTGAAGTCAATGGTTCAACCAGAGCAAATAAGCTTATATAATTATTGTAAGATTTTACTTACATTTTCCTGGAGCTTTAGACCAGCTTGCTTGGCTAGTACCTATATCCAGGAGATTAAGATAACTGAACTATCATTAAAATAGAAATGACTTTAGTGAAAAATAAGTATGGTCACAATGATGTTACGTTTTCTTCTTCTTTGTGAAGGCACATTATGCTCTTTCATAAATTCTATAGATAAGAAATTATAATGAGATCAGGGTAAACCGTTCGCTATAACCTCAAATTCGATCAACACTACTGCCTCGAAAAAATGAGCCTTAGCACAGTTTCTTCATCCAAGGAATGACATATAATCCAGGACAAAAAATTTAAGCAGTCTAGGTAAAGTTGACATGAATCTCATCACAGTATAACAAAGCTACTTTTAATCTTGCCACATTTACAATTAATAGACCTATTAGATGGATGTTTTGCATATAAACATTAGCTGCTACTCTATTGATAGCTTCAATTTCATGAAAAAAATGGTAAACCTACTCTACTCGTATACCATAGTAATAAAAAACATCGGACAAAAAGTAAAAACAAACTCACAGAAATTATCATGTGAGCTCTAGTTGCTGAAACCCCATTAATCTGCCGTGCAACTGTTGAATCTGCTACACACAATGCCTACAGAAAATTTATGAAAGTCAGGGTAAAATGATTTTTCATTTGGTAAAACAATCACAAGCCAGATAAAATGCAGAGGATGTATATTCTAATAATAGGCATCTAGTTGTTGGTGCAATCTAGGAAAAGTCATATATCAGTTGACCCAATAATTAACTTTAGAATATACTAAATGTAGCCTATCTCACTTCCCCAATAAACTCAGGAACACTCCTGATTGAGCACAGCAGGCTAAATCGGATATAATAATGGCAGTAGAAGAATGCTGAGAATATGACATTTGATATTGGGCATTCTAAACCTATAAGATTAGTAAGGCTCTCTCTATTGCTCATTGATTTTGGGTTGGAGGACAATCCAAATTTGACAGAGCAGGCATACATCCACGTGTCCAGTATCTTGGGCCACACATGCCCCACATGTGAGGCTCTCTCCATGTTCCTGTTCAATCCAGCTACATGTAAGGAGTCCATGTTGAGAATAGAAAATTTCTAATCAGACCTAAATACTGTTGCCAAATGGTTGAAGGTTAGATGCTCTAACTTCAGCAAAGAACAAGATATCAACTACAACCCAGACCCCAGAGGAATCAAACCATACATAACTCAAGGAAATTGAAGCATTCTATCGCAATTACATCAAGTTCATGCAAAATATTTCAACGATGGACAAGAAATTTAACTTATTTAATATAAGTCATAGAACGGTAAAGGATCAATGTTAGAAAATGACTCACAAAGGAAAGACATGTACAGGAGCAGTGGAGAAGTAACCTGAATCTCAATGAGAAAAGTCCGAGATCCATCCATTATTACAGCAACAGCTAAACCAGCTAAATATTGTGAACCTGAGTACTGCTCAGATAGAAACATCCCACCAGGGTTTAAAACAGCTTGCAGTCCTTGTTGCGACATTTCAAATACTCCAAGCTGAGAGGAAGCGAAAAAGATCTTAGCTATACACTTAGAAGACAAGAAAGGTAGGAGTAGCAGGTATTATTTTTTTATGTCCCAGCGCTTGCAGCCAGGAACCGTACGCAAACCTCAAGCTATTCGCTGGATCCTTGAAAATTACATAAGCTTTCCAATTAAAAATTAATTTCACAATTCACAAATAAGATACAGTAATATGCATGATTTTTAAGTTTTAACCCTAGTTAAGCACTTCGGCATTTATAATTACAAAAAAAAACTGCTAGGATCAGAGTGATCAAGGTACAATGATCTGAGCAGTACAGTTCCTTCTCTCAATAGTTAAGAATTGAACCCAAGAATGCCACGCATCATTCAGCTATAGATTATATGGTCTGGCAGAAAAAAGACAGAAGAAAAAAGGGAAAAAAATGTCAAGATTAAAAACTGAAATCACCTCCAATAAAGAGTTTCTAGAAAAATAGAACGGTACACAATTTCAGGACACAAAACATTTCACTAGTCCCCCATGATCTTCTAGTTGATTATTTTCTAAATTTAGCCAAATAGTTTAAATCAGCTTTGTTGAGCTGATCATGAAAAAATAAACCTTCAGATAAAAATTTACATAAGTTCTTGCTTACCAAATTTAAAGAATGAAAGAGAAACAAAAACAAGAAATTTCATACTAGGAAAACATAAGTTAGACACGGTCCTAATATAAAAAGCATTAGACACAGATCAATGAATGCATGGTTAAAGAACAGTACAACCTGAGTACCATTGCTTACCTCATCAGTGGATCCAAAACGGTTCTTCACAGAACGAAGCAAGCGATGGGATGAGTTCTTCTCCCCCTGAGAAGAGATAATCCAGTGATTTAATGGATAAGTCACTGACAGATGAAAAATTTACCACCAATCCAGTAGCATGATTTGTTGTAACAAGATACCAACTTCCATATATAGCACAACATCAACAATATGTTCCAAGACTTTAGGTCCAGCAATATCTCCAGACTTCGTAACGTGCCCAACCTGGATAGACAAAAAAAAAATAAGAGCAAGAACAGAAGACCATGATATTCCAAAACCTTCAATAAAATAAAAATAAAAGAGTTCTAATCTTTTGATAACCCTAACAGAAAGTAAAAATGGAAGTTTTCCTTAGAAAGAAAAATGAACGTAGAATGAAAGTTTCTGTTAAAGCTACTAATGTCATAACTTCTAGTCATCATTGACTCAAAACAATTCATGAATTCAGAACAAATAAAATGAAAGTAAAAGCATGAACAAACATAATGTGGAAAGTGCATACTAACCAAAAGAACAGGGATGTTAGTCTTCTTTGCAAAACGGAGCAAGGTAAATGTGCATTCCTTTACCTGGAACAGAAAAACTGCATCAAAACTCACCACTTACAGTCCTGGTATAAGGCCTAACCTTAAGACCCTTAATAATTTCATTTAAGTCGGATTTGATCTTTTCATGTGAAAATTGCATAAAAGTGTCTCACAAGAAAATTTCAAGAACATAACTTGGGAGTATGAGCTGTTTAGACACAATGTAAAGTTTCACAAAATTTACGAAGAAAAAAGTTTTCTAATGTATAGTCTGCGCCATCCCTTCCATCTTCCCTAAAGGCATTAAATCTATACATGCTTCATCTTATGCTTGGTATATTAAGGTAAAAACTCTTACCTGACTGGTTCCTCCGGCACTTCCAACAACTCCTTTTAGATAAACTGTTTGAATTGAATCAATGATTAAAGCCTGAGGGTTGAGAGATTGAATTTTGTCTAATATATCCTGAAAAAGGAATCAAATCAATCATTCAGCTTAATTGGAAATATTCTAGATTAGGATAATTAAGCAACACATTTTCAATACTCAAACTTGCGACAGGGTTAGTATAGATTATGGATGTACGCAAGTTTACAACACATTTAAAACAATTATTTCTTATAAATTCATTGAAGAAGTAAAATGTAGAGCAGGCATTAGATCATATATGTACGAGGACAACTCATATGTACTAAGATGTATCTCATCATCTCCATATGCCAACAGCCTATATCTATGATGTTTGACGAAAGATACTTATCTAAGGACCATATTAGACAATTACAGACGGTTAATATGCTTAGGTGAGAGAATTTTATTCATAACTACACACCTCAATATCCGTACTTGAGTACAAGAAAAGATCCTTTGCTTCAATCTTCATACGGTCAGCTCTGCCTCCAATTTGCTCAGCACTCTGCCACAAACAACAACGTGAATTAACCTACATGTTATAGCCTAAAGCACTGAAATTTAAGATTAAGTCCAGAAGCCCCAGGTATTTTGGGCTTCTCAGAATCATAATCAAATAATTCCATCTCTGCTACCAAAGCCTTTCTAGCCATATTTTCCACCTGATGGGTTAACAACAGACTTCTTTTTTAAAAAGTGATTATTATACCTTTAATAAGGTTATCTGATTTCAGATGCAGATTTAACAAAACTCGTGACATTATATTAAAAAAAATCATATTTTAAGGGGAAAAAATTCTGAAAAAACATATAAAATTGGAATAGAAGTTTTATTTTTATGCATCATCTAAGAAAATTCTATTTAAGACAAGAATAGATAGCACAAAAATTACTGCAGCGCATAACTGAAACTCTAAAGCAGGCATGGCCAATATACAAATAGTAAAATGCTGACCTCTTCACCGGAGACATACACAACAGGGGCTGCTTTACCAGGCTCATGCCCCTCAGCCATTAGTGAAGCCATCTTCAAGTTTAAAGTATGGTTTAACATGAAAACAGAACCAAAAATAGAGAAGGAGATAGCCATAGTGAACATGATGGGAAAACATTAAAAAAAATAAAAAAAAATATACTGAGTAACATATATGGAAATAATATATATATATATATATATATACACTTTAAAAGTAAAGCTCCATAATTGAATCCTCACAACAAGTTATTACCTGCAACACAAGTGTACTCTTGCCAACACCCGGATCACCACCAATGAAAACCAATGAGCCTTCAAACACAGAATGAAGCACTGTTAAAATGTTAAACTATCTTCTTAACCCACTAGGAACAAGAACTTTTATATAAGTACAAACGATTCTATAAGAAGATACAGGACAGGAGGACTCAATATTTCAACTTAATATCTGGGGCAGAGGAATGGTGCATGAATAGTTATGTTATTCACAAGAATGCCTCCATACCAGATCCTCCTTTAGGGAATATATATATATATATATATGTGTGTATGTGTGTGTATATATATATATATATATAGAGAGAGAGAGAGAGAGAGAGAGAGATACTACAACAAGAAAAACACCTAACCTTATAATCCAGTAAAGATAATAAGAATTTCTGTCAACAATACATACACTATATTCAAATAAAAGTTGTTTGATTACGTTAAAGCTGAAGAAATGTACCATTTGAAACTTTTTAAAGATGGTTTAGGTGTTTACACAAACAATTAGCTTTCAACAGCTATTAAGGACCAAAAAGATACATAATGTACTAAACCTGGTACAACTCCGCCACCAAGCACCCTTTCAACTTCACTTCCAAAGAGTCCAGGCCTAATATTAACCAGATCAATATATACAATTTAAAAAACGATTTCTCAACTAATCAAGAATCCAACCATAGTCCAAATAACTAAAACAAAACAGACAAAACTTACAAAGGAATCCGCCTGGCTTTCGAACGAAAGCCTCGGTTCACATCCCGCAACCGCATTGGTCCAACCTCTTCCTCAGCCGGCATCCACGACCGCATCACCTTCTCCGAAGCCTCAAATCCAGTAACCTTGCCTCCACTAACGTCATCATCCCTCTCTGTAAATTTCGTCACCGTGCCCACTGCACGGCAAGCCCGGCATGCACCCCACCACTGCCCAAACCCCTCCCCACAACTCGAGCAAACCCAACTGGTTTTGACCTTCCCCTTCTTATTCCTCACTCTGTCCCTAATATACCCAACTCCTGGATTCGCCTTCTTAATACTCATATCGGCCTCGTCTTTCTTAAACTCGCCTCCGAGGACATTTCCCAAATTCGATAAACCCAGTGGGGTTTCCCTTTCACTTTCACCTTCACTTTCATTTTCACTTCTTGGTTCTTGTCGATCATTACCACTGTCTGCGACTCTGGCAGTCACCGACGTGCGCGAGACAGTTCCAAATACCGACCAAACGCGCCGGTTTGCTCCATCGGAGCTCGAATCGTTCGGGTTTTTCAGGGAATCGGCGGCGGAGTTCGGTTCTTCGGCACAGTGGAGATGGCTGGAGAAGTGGAAATGGCGGGAAAAGTTAGGGTTCTGGAGGGTAAAGGAGATGAGGTAAGATTTTGAGAGAGTGCATTTGAAGAATTGATTGTGGGTGGAGATGACTCTGAGAGGTCTCATGTCTAAAACTAACATGTAGAGTTGAGGAAAGTGAGAATAGCTCCACTGTAAAGGTTCGATTTTGCAGGGTTTTAGTTGAAATGTAGGAACCCGCGAAGTTGAGACGACAGCAATTTTTTTGGACAGGGTTTAGCAAAAACAAACTGGGTTACGGGGCCTTCTTGGTATTTTCCCAAGTAGCCCACCACCGTTTGCCACCAAAAACTACTCAGCCCACCACCCATTTAAATAAAAAAATATTTACATCTAGTACCTTTTCGTATCATTCTTTTAGGGTGTGTTTGATACACCGTATTACGATTTATATAGGTTAAATAATCCGAAATCTGTATTTGGTACCAGTCGTATTAATTAGTCACCGTATAAGTTAATACGGTTGAATATTTTTATACGGTTCAGACACGCTAAAATAATACGCTCGAAATTGTCCTTATTAAATAGTCGGATAACTAGTAATCTTGTAAAATATAATAATAATAATAATAATAATAATAATAATAATATAATAAAAATAAAATATTAATTTAGTAAATATTAATAATAAAAAGTAATAAAGTAATAAATACTACTAATAATAAATTAATAATTAATGATATTTTAATAAATAATAATGATAAAATTAAAAATAATTAATTAATAAAAATGTAATAAATAGTAATAATAATAATTATTAAAATAAATAATAATAAAAATAATGACATACATAATTAATATTTAATATATAAGTATTTTGTCAATTACTATAATATAATCCGGTCAGTATAATATAGTCGGCATTCTAATCCAGAAAAGTACCAAACGCCCGACTAAATAATCAGTCTATCCGGTGGACAGATTAGTCTATCCAATTGAAATAGTCAGTACAGTACGGCATACCAAACGAGACCTTAATTTATTGAATTGTCTTTATACATATATCATAATTTAAATTACTCATTTTCTAAATCATCATGTAAAATCATCTCTTTTAAAAATCAACAAGGAAGATCCAGAAAGTTTTATCGAGAGGGTCAATATGTAAATTATACACACTTTGAATAGTCACATTATAGTTTATACTCGAAAATAGTACATTATACTTGAATTGTTTGATATATAATGAGGGAAGAAAATTAATTGTTTGAACAAAATGCGTATTGAACTCTATTAATAATAGCAACTAGTATAATTAGAATAATTATACGCATACCCACTATATTTAGTAATGAGAGATTCCGCATTCAACTCTTATAAAGAACGCAATTAACACTCTGTTAATACCATATTAGATCAGACTCGAAAAACGTAATACTTCAAGTCCAAAACCACTAAACAAGTCCAAAGCTTACTTACAAACTCAAGAAACATATGAGCCCAAGGACATACTACCAAATAGACCTAACAAGGACTATTCATCAGCTGCCACTTGGGCAGATCTCTACCATCTATCTAGGATGCCACGTGGCAGTCCCATAACATAAGCACATTGCTCTCACATCAAAACTACTCATTATGCCTCTCTTCCACGTCCATACAAATGGGCACATTTCTCAATACAAGTAACTAAATTTTACTATTCACATTTATTCTAAGAATTATAATTCACAACATACTCTATATATACACTAACTTACAAAACACTAACTTGGGTATTATAGCACCTTTAGGCCAGCATCACACTAGTGCTTACATAAAATCGACAACTGAAATACTCTCTTTTACAGGTCATATAAAGAACACGTGGTTGAGTAAAGTACCACCCCTAAGTTGGCACATTTTTTGCATCAACAGTTTAGCACTGTCTGTAGGAATTCTAACTAAGTTTGCACACCACTCTACCAAGCCGATCACCACTTTCCTATCTACCACTACATAAAAATGCAAGATAATGCATGAGACGATGAAGTTACCCCAAACAAGGGATCAAGGTACCAAAGGACACATCCCTTGACGTAGTTGGTGTACTAGAGAATTTATAATGAGATATGCCCGAGGAAAAGGTCAATGGGACACAGGTCGAGGTACGATGCCAATTGCTGAGTGGACAGTACACTGGCGTGGTGGCAGAGGTGAAGACTACTCAGGTCAAGCTAACCTCTCGCGCACTTAGGAGGAGACCCGAGAGGCTGAGCAAGTAGTTGCTGACTGTACCAAGTGCACCGAACATGTACATCGTACCACGGGGAAGGACAAGGCCTCACAACTTCTGATCGTACCCGTAAATAGCCAGAGGGGGATCAAGAACTATCAGGATGCTCGGGAGGCTCTGAGCGAAGGATCACACCGACAATACCTGTAACAACCTGCCTCATAATCATGGGATTAGTAGGAGATCATCAAGATTAAACAAGGATTTATCGAAGACTAGTGGGATGATTTGACACAAAATGACAATTTTGCCCTTAGAGGAGGGAAAATATTAACTTTTTACTCAGGAGACTTTTTGCATGTTGATAGAGGCGCGTTGTGTACATCACGAGTTTTTGATTACATAGACAGGTGGCACGTCGAATTTGGACGTCGTACGATGAAATTATGGGCCTATAACAATTTCATCGGATTTTATGGTTACACGAGTTACGAGGTAGGTTGACTTTTGGTATTTTGTGGGCCTAGATCTTTGTCTTCAAGTTTAAAGGATGAGTTACACTTGTCACTCATCCACTAATCCTTATCCCTTGCACAAGCTCTTTATTTTTTTGTATCTGCATAACCCGAAACCTCATCCCTCAACATTCAACCATCTCCATCTTTCCATTTTTTTGTTGTGAGGTGCCCTGAGTGAGGCTGCGTGCCTGTGAAGAACAAGGGAAGGAGGAACAGCCACGGTGGCTGCTTGAGGAACCCAAGAAATAGGTAAACCCGTGACCCGAAAACTTAGATGTTTGGGTTTTGGTTTGAGAAGTTGAAACCCTGATTCTTGATCACCTCCATCTTCTGTGAGTTCTTGCGAGTGCATAGGGCCAAGAAACATACAGAAAGGGTGTTGGAACGGCCTTGGGTGGAAATTCAAGTTGGCTGAGAAGAATCGAGTTTGGCCAGAGAAATTTAGGTGAGTTTTTCTTACTTTTGAACTCGTAAAATTGTTCCTGGGTGAGTGACGAGTAGAATCATGAAAAAATGATGGAAACGTTTGAGAAATGGAGAAGTTAAAACCAGGTTGGCTTTCGAGTCGAATGACCCGTTAGAGGGATCCGGGTCGACCCGTCTGGAGGTAGGAGACGATGATGTGGCAGTCCATGTCATCCTTGTTAGACCATATGGCAAATCAGGTGATGTCACGTGGTAACTTGTCAGGTGGTTGTTAGTGCCGAAGTGGCAGAGGCTGACGTTAGCATGACATCATAGTGACATCAGCATAGACATGTGGCACCTGTTAGATGGTGACATGTGGCACCTGTCGGGTAGTGTCGTGTGGCAAATTGTCAGATGTCAGGTTCTCAGGCTGATGTCAGCAAATGACATCAGTATTGACCAGCGTTGACTAGACTTTGACTGGTGCGTGTGGGCATAATTTTCGAGGTTAAACTAGTCCTATTAAAAAAGTTTCGACGTTCTGAATCCAATGGTGGTGGTTTCAGGTCGATCGAAGATCATTTGGTTGGTGTTTTGGAGGGTTTTCTCCTCGGGAAGCGTGTTCGGGACTAGTATACTATTACGGGGTTTTTGGGAGTTTCTTATATGGACTTGTATAGACTGATAGTGACTCTTGGGTGTGATTTGGACTGGTCTGGACGTCCTGGAGGCTTCAAATTGGCTAACGGCTCGTGTTTTGAGCGAGTGGATGTACATGTGAGTAGACTTTTGCTTTTCTAAACCCTATGCATGCATTTTTATATGATTTTATATGGTTTCTCATGAGAATTGCTTGGTGGTTATTTACACATGATTTATATACATTTTTGGGAAATTTTTATGAACATTTAAGGAATATGATAATAACACGTTTTGCGAGGAAATTGGGTTATTGTGTTATGGACTATTATTGAGTTTTGGAAAATGGATTTATATTCGATATATCATGTTTATGTGATTTTGATAGTGTTTGGTAAAAATGGGATTTTTACATGATTTTTTTAATAGGGCTTAGATCCATATTTCAGATTTAATTTTAGTTTATGAATTGGATTTTGGTTATGAAATTATTGAATATGTGTGATGATTGGGTGTTGATTCTGGAAATGTGACTATGCTCGATGTGAGATGTGATGTGGTTGATAACCCTCCTCGAGATGTCAATTGTGATTGATCTTCTCAGACGTTGAGTTGGGCTCCGTCTTTCCCGAGACTTGTCTCAGACTTCGAGTCTTAGGCTTCGTTAGTTCCTAAGACTAGGACCGTGACTCAGACGTCGAGTCCGGGACTCCATTAGTTCCTGAGCCAGTCCACACTCGGACGTCGAGTCTGGGACTCCGTTAGTTCCCGAGTGATATTAGCCTACTAGTAGAGCACATTTGATATGATGTTTCAGCTTGCAGACTTCTTGAGGTTGGGTTAGTTGATGTGACTGGTTCTATGTACCGATTTGGTGGTGTTGGCATCCTGGCTTTTATGTGTAGTGCTTGAAATGGTTGTGTTGGCAGGTTTGCTTTGGTATGACTTTCTATGGGACAGGTTTCGAAATTTCTAATTTTCTAGTTATTGCACACAATTTTGATATTGATGTTTTATTCATAAATTCAATGCATGTATAGTTTTATAAAACGGAGGGTAAACCTGGTGTTTCGAACTATATTTTTATTAACCTTGATTTTTGTCCACTCACACTTTTTATCGGTTTTGGCACCCTCCAAGTTGATCGCGGACGCATGCTCTATAAAGGTTGTGGCCTCACGATGAGTGCATTCTCTGATCATACGGGTTGGTATGTGGTAGTATCCCTGGTCTGACACGTGGTTAGGACGCTTACTTAATCTCGAGGGTAATAAGGTATTTTTACAAGGTCGTGTCAGACGGTATCAGGTTCTCCCACGCTAATCAAGGGGGTTTATGAGGAAGGTCCTGTCAATACCCCTAACCCAGTCCAATCAGACTCAGGTTCCCTTGAGTAGGCAAATAATCTCGACCTTCGAGAGTAGACCAGTCAGATTCCTTTCTAGATAGATCCACAACAACCCCTTCGCATTGAGCCATTAGTGCCAATAACGATAAGAAGGGCACTAACTCCTCATAGGAGGTCGTTAGCACACAACGCTACGAGCGGCCTCTCCCCAG
Organism: Prinsepia uniflora; assembly: GCA_032719365.1. Lineage (NCBI taxonomy): Eukaryota > Viridiplantae > Streptophyta > Magnoliopsida > Rosales > Rosaceae > Prinsepia > Prinsepia uniflora. The sequence goes on from CM064876.1 coordinate 65,118,369, forward strand.
TGTTCACTCGAGATGATTTCGAGGAACTTCCTCTCTCCATGAGACCAATAGACCCACCTGCAGCACCAATTACGATAACCGAGGTAAGAAGCCCAACATTGATCTGCTCATCTAACAACTCTTGGACCGAGTGAAGAGCAACGAGGTTGAAAAATGCAGCCCTAGACACCAATTTTAGGTAAGACGAGCCATGCTCCTTTCATAGAGAGGATCAACCAATGACGACACGACCATGAGATCAATCCTTTCAAGATTCTGCTCTACACAGGTAAGGGAAATCTTACCACACACCTCAATAACTATGAAGTAACTGTAGCTTTTAAGAACCTCTCTGACGATGCCTTCTACCTCATATTCAGCTCGACCCTCACTGAGGCAACCATTCATTGCTTTTATTGACTGGGGTCTAGAATTATCAATTCATTCAAGTACCTCCAAATGATCTACCTCAATCAATTCATTATACAGATCGACCATCTATTCTCGGAAAAAGGAACTATTTTTATTGAAACAATGCTAGACCGAGCCATTGCAAAAGTATGCAACTTGATACAGTCGCGAATATTCTAGATGCATCGAGACAGGCTCCAAGTTAAATTTTACAACCTTCAAGAGCGACCTCCGAGAGTCCTACTTTAGGTATGCTGCACATTCTTAAGTTGGTCTACCTATAACGAGCTCATGAAACAGGTTGCGATATATGCCAAGGCTGAGCAGCTAAGCAACAAGGGGGACCCTGTACAAGCCAACACTTATCAGCCCAACACATGTGGCTTAGTAGACACATATCAACCGAGCAACCCCAACACATAATCACCAACTCAGTAGATGACCACCAACCAGAACCAAAATCAGCATTCCTCGAGCGGGAAGAAGAATGATTACTCCAACTCATATATCCCAGTCAAGAAGGGGAGGAGTCATGGTCACCACAATAATCCCAACCAGGGCTAGCATCGATATTGTTGGCCTAATAATAACAATTTTGATAGGGCACCTCCTATGTCGAAGTACAAGATGTACACGATCCTGAGCATTTCCTACGAGAATTTTCTCAAGAATGTCGAGAACATGATCCCCAAGCCAAACTAGGCACCAGCAATAGGCCGACTGGCAAAAAGTACTGGCACTTGCTGTTAGTATCAAAAGTACATCAGTTATCACATTGACTAGTGTGTTACCTTAAAAGATCTGGTATAGGAACTTGTTTGGAACGACAAGAGAAACCAAGTCCTGCAAAATGCTTCTCAGTAATCCTATCATCCTCAGATCAACACGATCAGCAGAGGCCTATCCATATCTTCACCTCTGACCTCCAATTGAGCAGAAAAAGGTGTAGCAAAGGACAACCAACATGTCTTCCACATCCAAGAGAGAAGAGCACAAAAGACGGGCAAGACCACTTGAGAAACCATATCCTTTTCGGAGGAAAATGAGCAAGGAACAGTCTACCCACATGACGAATCAATTGTTATCCAGGTCAAGATCACCAACTTTGATGTTGGTCGAATTATGGTTGACATTGGCAGCTCTATCAACGTGATCTTCATGGAGGCTTACAAGTAACTAGGCATATCAGACTCTAACCTGGATTGGACTGTGACCTCATTCTTCGGTTTCACTAAGGACTCGATTGTACTGGCTGGAACAGTCACCCTCCTTCTCTCTATTGGGACCATCTCTAAGCGTGTCACCATCATGGTCGCATTCTTAGTCGTCGACTCTCTTATTGTGTACAATCTAATTCTGGACTGGCGATTGATTAACCAACTATGAGCAATCATCTCAAACCACCTACTACTAACCAAGTTCCTAACCCTCATGGGCATAGGACAAGTTCGAGGCGATAGGCAGCACGCACTTGCAATTCCAGCACTCTGGATGGGAAAGCCATCACCCAACCTAAGTAGACAATGACAATCATCGAATTCACATTCAAGACTGACCATGTCGGCCCTTAGATCACTCAGCATATATAGGACAGACCGATTGAGGATCCATAAGACTGCTCGGCCACACCTTATCCTCAACCCATTGAGGAGGTAGACGAGGGCATCCGCTCTCACAACTTCGCCAATAGGAAGGTCAAGATTAGTACTACACTCAGTCCTACACTCCACACTAACTAATTAATTCCTCTTTGAAAACTCTGAGATCTTCACATTGTCATATGTTGACATGCTTGACATCTTGATCGACATCATTTGTCACCGACTCATCATCAACTCAAAATTTAAGCATGTTGAAAAAAGAGAAGTATCTACGATAGTCGCTGACAGGACCCGTCCCAATCCCACTGGGACCACCCGGGGACGTGACCCGCTCCCGTCTGACAATGACTCTAAACATACCAAAATTACCCTTAAATAAAATTACCCCTCCTCTATTGCCGTGTCAGGGTCTGGAGGGGTCAGTAAAATAAGGGTGAGTGGGCCAAAAATAACAGTTTAGAAATCAATTTAATAATAAAATAATCATAAGGTTTTACCCCTCCGTTTTCCAAATCTTGCATGCAGTGAAAACATAATATTCTAATGAAATCATAACAAATGAACCACAATAATCATCGTAAGGTGAAACTAACATATCAGTGCACTGTAAAACCCAACCCAAATGATGTCACGGTTCTAAGGCTACGCGTTGCCACTCAGGGTCTCACACCCGAGACTCTCTAGGTACATCAGCTCCCGGTATCCCGGTCACTGCCCGAGGTATATGAACATGCCTTCCTGAGAGTAAGCAGCCCAACGGGGGTCAACTCCACTCAGTCAGAGCCCCGTGACTACTCCAGGGTCCACCCAGGCCAACGACCCTCCCTGGAGGAGACAATATACACAGGTAGGAAAGTACAGTACAATAACAGTATAGTTTACCCTATGTCCCCCGGACATCCCAAACAAAATCCACATATAATCCAGACGGGTCTCATGCCCAAAACATTGTAATAACATATATAAACAGTTCATAAGACTCATCAGTGGAAATAGTAAAACAGTTTATGCATGCAAGCCTTTTATAAATCAAACAGCCCACTCACACTCGGTCCTTGCTGCTCAACGATCTCTATAAACCTGTATTATTATTCCTGAGGGTTACTTAAGGACCCTATAATATCAATACCAAGACCCTAGAACAGATCCGCCTCAAAAACGCATCCCGGGCACTATTCCCGGTGCTTCAAACCCCATTTTGACCAACATAACGATCTCCGATCGACACGAAACCACCTCCATTGGATCCGTATCGTCGAAACCTTGAAAATGGTACCGGCCCCACCAAAATCACTGTTCACACGCGCCCCCACGCGCTTGGTCAACGCGTGGGTCAACGCTGCTACAATACCGCTGACGTCAGCAGTGACGTCATGCTGACGTCAGCATGACGTCATCACTGACACTTGTCAGGTGACACGTGGCATGTTCTGATTGGTCCCTGGTATGACAATATCTGACAGGATGACGTCATCATGACGTCAGAAGTGACGTCAGCATGATGACATCATCATGCTACAGTATCGGGTCAGACCCGTTTGACTGGAACCGGGTCGCCGTCGACCCACGGCTTGACCCGATTCAACCGTACGATTCCGGCCACCATTTTCGACGGGGTTTATCCCTATAGGGTCGTCTAGGTCTGTTCTATGGTTCTACAACTTCAAAATGGAAAGAAAATGGGAGAAAACTCACCAGTTCTCCTCTGAAACTCACGGCCAAAGTCCGATCGCCTTCTCCGGTGATCCACGCCGTCTCCGTCGTCCAAACCAGTCGTGGTCGACTCGTCTCTCACCCTAGAACATTTCTAACATCACACAATCAATTTCCTAGCACTAAAACAGGTTGGTCCGAAACAGGGGAGTAAAACGGGTTTTCGGGTTTTCGACCTTACCGCCGCCGTGACGCCGCAGCAGGCCGTGCCGTCGTCCAGTTAAGCTCCTGGGGTCCTCACGGTGTAGACTGGAGCTTCCCCTGCGTCGAGATGATGTGGTTGTCACGGTTTGCTTCTTGGACCCGTTTCCGTCGTGTTTCGGGTCTGAGTTTTTGGACGGGATTTCGGACGGGAAAAAGGCTGGTGGTGGCTGGTGGTTGCACGGGTTGTGAAGACCAGATGATGGTGGTGCTGTGGGTGGTCGTTTGGTGCGAAGAGGATGGCTGGTTTGATCGCCTTGGTCGAGAGAAAATGGATGAAATGCACGGTTTTGTGAGGGGATGAATGTGTGTGTTTGTAAGAAAAGGCAGACAGATCGTGCATGAACAAGGGAGCAGATGAGAATGGAGGGCCAGGATTCAATCTGGCCAGAAATCCAATGGCTGAAATCAAATGGAGGGAAAATAAATAATATAAAAAATAGATTAAATAGTATTAGTTGCTTTATGGGAATAGTGAGGCTTGGATGGGTGACACTTGTCACCAATCCATCGGTTTGATTTAAATATTAGGTTGGCACGGATTCCCGTAATAAATTAATATTTTATTCCGTTGTTCTCGGTTCGTAAATTCCGCTAAAACGCTTCCTTGACCATAACTTCTTCATACGAACTCCGATTTCGGCGTGCCGCCTGTCTACGGATTCGTGACGTCCCGACCTACGTCATAATCATGGGTCAAAGTCCAAATTGTTTCCCGGGCCAAAAGTCAAAGTTTCCCCCCTTTAGGGGCAAAATAGTCTTTTTACATTAAAATATTATTATTCTCGGTTCAGGTCGTTACAATCTACGTGGTCTAGGTAGCCAACATAGTCCTCGTTAAGAAGCCTTCTAGCACTTGGTGCATATACATCAGCTTTACCGACTTGAATTGACAGGACCCATCCCAATCCCCCCGGGATTAACGCGGGATGACCCTGCTCCCGTCTGACACGAAGTGTCAGACAAGGGATATTTCCGACACTTGCCCTCCCGGGCTATCAGAGTACGCCAGGATCCGGAAGAGGTATGTGATATCTCGGTCTCTGCTACAGTCCACATCCGATGTCAACCTGAAGGGCAGTCAAAACATTAAAAACTGTGAGCGGAAAAAACCAAAGTTTATAAAAACATTTTAACAAGAAGACATTTGTACCCTTCACTAAAAAGCATGCATGCATTCGAAAACCATTTATCAAACCGTTCATTAGGGCTTTAGCCCAAAATCATAAGAAACCAAATACACGGGCCACTGCCAAAATCCATGAAGATACCAAACACATAGGCCACTGCCCAAAACCTGTGCACATCACATATCACATATTTATATCACATACACATATAATTCACACAACCAATCCTGTCACGGTTTCCAAAGTTACGCGCGTGCTACCCAGGTCTCAATACGAGTCTTCTCAAAGTCAAGATCAATGTCCGCAGACCACTGACCTTACCCGAGGTAATAGTAATCATAGCCTTCCTGAGAGTAAGGAACCCAACTGGGGGTGACTCCACTCAGTCAGTGCTTCGTGACTACTCTGGGGTCCACCCAGGCCAACGACCCTCCTCGGAGGAGATAGAAGAACAAGTAAAGGAAGGTATATGAACATATATATACATAACATAAACACTTATGCCCAGTTCCCCTGAACCGTCATGATCCATAACATCCATTAACCAGGGTTCATACCGGTTCCCATAAACCGTCATGAACCAGAATGACCTGACAAAGGTTCATGCCGGTTCCCATAAACCGTCATGAACCACAATGACCTTTCTAAAGTTCATGCCGGTTCCCATAAACCGTCATGAACTTGGAAATCCAAGTAGGGTCCCTGACCCGAAATCATAAACCGTAAAGTAACTGGGTCTCGTGCCCGAACATATGACTCAACTGGGCACCGTGCCTGATATCTAAGGGTCAGTCACGACTCTGATCATAGTGATGTGTGTAACCATCCATCCAGGACCGCCCTCAATCCTGGTATGTCGCCGTGAACGTATCAACTAACGCGACCACCACAAGATCATGGTGCACTCATCACCGTTCGATATCTTGAACCGTCAGCACTCCGAAGTCGAGCCTCCCCAGGCTTCCCGACCACGAATCGTGCATCGTGACCTCTCTGGAAGGAACACATCCCAATCCGGAGGCGAGCGTCGTATCGTCTATCGTCGTGTACATAGCACCCGTCGCGACCACGATTTAAACCCGAAGGTCATAAATAGTGTCATATGCCCGAGACCAAACCAAATGGGTCTTATACTCGAGTTTATTCTTTTAGAAATCCAAAACCAAATCATTTAAATCAATAAAGAAATACATACCCGTATAAGCACCGTATAAGGCCGAAACCTCGAAATACGTGCTTATACGTAACCACATACAAATGCACCCATCGCATCATCAAACATGTAATAAAACATATAATAAACATTTATGCATGCACCAATTTAGAAAACAAGGTCCACTCACAGACCGTCCGAGCTGCCACCTCGATTTGCATGTCATACGGCTCTCCTGAGCCAATCCGACCTCTCCGGGTCATCCTGACCTGTCCAAACCACATCCAAAGGTTACTACTAACCTATACAAGTCCAAATTAAGAACCCTAAACTTTCCCGGAAAAGTCAACGTGCCCCGTACACGTTTTTTGAGGTGAAAAACCTCAATTTGACCAACTTAACAATCTCCGATCGACCCGAAACCACCGCCATTGGATCCGGATCGTTGAAACCTTTAAAATGACACTGGGCCCACTCAAAATACTGTTCACACGCGCCCCCACGCGCCTGGTCAACGCTGCTACAGTATCTGTTGACGTCAGCAGTGACGTCATGCTGACGTCAGCACTGACAGTCCTGACAGTGACACGTGTCACACTCCTATTGGCCCATTTCTGACATGTCAGCTGACATTGTCAGACCTGACAATGCTGACGTCATCCCTGACAAGATGACGTCAGCAGGATGACGTCACCTATCATCCCTGTCTTCCCGCCGGGTGGACCCGAATACCTGCAACCGGGTCGCCGTGACCCGCGGCTTGACCCGGCCGGTTCTCCGCCGTTCGGCCACCAAAACTCTCCCCGTTTGTCCCATTTTCATCCCCTCATCCTAACCTACAGTCCTATGACTTAAAACGGAAAAAAAAAAATCGAAAACCCGTACCTTCAATCCAGCCATGGCGGCCGTTCATTCCCCCACCGTTCACGGCCCTTCCTGGCCTTCCTAACCCTCGAATCCAATCCCAAACTTCTCCCTAGGTCCCCAAAAACCCAACCCAATTAAAGGAACCTAGTAAAAAGCAATAAAACCGAATTTCGAATTTTCAAATATTTCCTTACCTCACGGTTCACTCCGCCGTGGCCTCCGCCGCGGCCACCGTCCTCAGCCGTTGTCCTCAGCCCCTCACACTCCTCACACGGTCACTCATGGCTTAGATAAGGGAAGGTGAGGTGTGGTGTGGGTTGTGTTTCGGGTTTGTGAAGGAAAAAGAAGAAAATGAAAAATGGAGGGTTATGGGGTTTCGGGTGTGTGAGGAAATGAAGAAGGAAGATGAGATCAGATGAGAGAATGAGAGATGGAGGGTGAGGATTTAAAGATGGAATTGAAATGGATGGATAGGATTAGTTGTAGGATAGATTAATTATAAAATAATACAAATAATACTATTTAATTAGCATAGATCCACCTTTTTAGGGACTAGCCAATGGGATGAGTGACACTTGTCACTCATCCATAGGTCCACCTAAAATATCTGCCCAATCAGATATTGCCAAATCAGCACCCGTCTCGAAGTACGTGCATAATGAAATCGAACTTCCGTGACCTATAACTCTCCCGTTCGAAGTTCGATTTCAGCGTGCCGCCTGTCTATGGATTCGTATTGTCCCGATCTACGTAATGGTCATTAGCCCTCGGCCATCGGACCTCCCGGTCAAAAAGTCAACATTTGCCCCTTTTTAACCCTAATTACCAAAATACGCCTAAACTTCCGAACGTCATAACTTATTCCTCGAACGTCGGAATTGAACGTGCCACCTGTCTATGAACTCATGACGTCACGAACTACGTCACGGTCATCGGTCAAAGTCCATTTGACCACCCGAACGAAAAGTCAACGTTTTGCCACGACTAGGGGCAAAACGGTCATTTTGCATCGTTCGTCCGATTTCGTCTAACTAATCACAGATTAACCTCACTAATCGTGATTAGTCACTAATCTAATCTAGGAATTTGGGACGGGTCGTTACATGAATAATGCAGCCCCAAGGATAGCTTCCCTCTGTCCAAGATCGACCGATTGGTCGACATCATAGTCAAACATGAACTACTAAGCTTTATGGACGCTTGCTAGGGTTACAACCAGATCTTCATACACCATGTTAACATTTCTTACCGACCAGGGTTTCTACTACTACAACGCCATGCCTTTCGGTCTGAATAACGTTCGGGTGACGTACCAATATTTGGTCAGCTACATGTTCTTCGATCAGGTCAAAAAGATAAGAGAGGTCTACGTGGATGATATCCTGGTCAAGAGCAAAACAAACGACCATATCCTCGTCGGCTTCCTCTGAGTCATCCACGGACATTGTCTCAACAAACTCCCGATCCCCCTCTTGATCGACCCTTTGTCTCTAACTCTCACCCTAGGCTTCATCAGTTGGAACCTCATTACGTGGGATCTGAGGGACTACCGATTTTGAATCGACAGCCAAATCAGATCCATTATTGGTTGAGGAAGACTTACTGGTAGACGTGGAACCACTCGACCGGCTATCGGCCACATCTACCAAATAGGACTGGGAAGACTCACCTCCAAGCATCCAAGGGGATCTTTCATCGGAACCTGACTCTGACTAGGACATCTACAAATTGAAGTGCAAAATATCTAAGAACCTACCCACTACGAAAGGAAATAATAGGAAAGCAACCAAGCAATTACCTTTGTGATCGGTTGAAGCTTAATCAGACGAAGCTCTTTCAATCCAAATTGAGTCGACGAACAACCGTTCTTCCCACACTGATCAATCAATTTTTTTTCCCTGAATGCTTGACAGTCAGGTTGCCAGCTCCCTTTATATAAGGCCCAGGTGCCATAAAGGCCCGTCCTTGAGCAATGAACCTACTTACCTGACAGCTAGCACCACTTTCGCGACACATGGCCAACCTTTCAGTATGCAAATTGAACCAAAGTTTCCCTATTTCGGTTCATCTTCAGGGGTCGATCCAACTTTCCAAATTCCACATCCCTCATAAGGCTTTGGTGGATCGATTCACCCTAAATGGGCTGATCTAACCTTCCAAATTCCAATCCCTCAGTGGGCTTTGGTGGATCGGTTCACCCTTAGGTGGGCCGATCCATCCTTTTGAATTCTACATCCCTTGGGGAACTTTGGTGGATTGGTTCACCCTCAAGGGGCTTATCCAACTTTCGAACTCCATGTTCCTCGGGAGACTTTGGTGGATCGGTTCACCCTTAGGGGGCTGATCCAACCTTTCGAATTCAATATTCCCCAGGGGATTTGGTGGATTGGTTCACCCTCAGGGGCCGATCCAACCTTTTTAATTTCATGTTCCCTAAGGTAATCTATTTGATCGGCTTACTCTTAGAGGGTCATTCCCACCTTCAAAATTTCAAATGCCTTAGGGGACTTTGGCGAATCAGCACACCTTCAAGGACCCATCTTGCCATTTAACTCATATATCTCAGGGGACTGGTGGATTGGTACACCCTCATGAGGTCATCCAACTTTTGGCACTATGACTCCAGAAGACCAGTCTTCCAGTAACCTTTCTAGCCATGTTCCATGGTGCCCTTTCCTCATCCAAGGACTTGGGGGACTCTAGGGTACAACTCATTGGTCGGTCTATACGGTTTGCACGAAACGACAAGTCTTCGACCGAGGAAGTCCATATCAGTAAATGACTTAAGAAACTTTTGTTTATACCTTTCTAACCGATTAACAGGGAGACGCCCAGAACCGCCTGCAAATGGCCTTTGCAAGACATTTTGCCATATGTAGATTAGGTTCAATCGTTTTTCGACTAAACTTGGATCAGACCACCTGAATGGGGTACACCAACCGAGGCACCCAGTCGACCTTTATAACATACTGCCGACTAGTATCCCCGAGCATCATAGTCGGCACCATTAAATACTTACCTACCCCAACAGTAAAAATACTATTGTAACCTCCAGCAAATCACTATTATCCATACAATATCTTGGGACATATGGCAACATTTGAGCGATCGATTGGGCCTTACTTCGCTAGGGTTCTAGCTCATTTACTGTCACTATAAATACATGGCACTTTACCCCATAAATGGGCATATAATATTTACCATTCACTAAGCCTTACGTTGCCTACATTGTGTCTGATCTCTTTTTGCTTTATAGTTGTAAACATTGGAGTCCACTACGCTAGCACCCCACTCATGCCAAGTACTCTTCTTATCCTCTTGCATGTCATTCCGGCAAATAGAAGAAGACTTTTAGCGTCCATCAAGACAACCCCTCATTAGGTCCATTTTCGGATCAAACACTTTCTTTCTTATGTAATTATAAATTAAATTAATAAGTTGGGAATATAAATTACATTACATAAAATTTTCTTTTAGTTAATTTTGGACATGCTAGAGCACACCCTAGTTCTTTCTTGCAACCCATATTGGATGCCATAACTACTATAATTTGAAACTCGATATGCACCATAAAAGGAAAGACCATGTGAGCCCAAGAAACAACTATTAATTCCTGCAAAGGAAAGACTAGGTAAACCCAATAAATAGCTATTAGACACAATAATCACAAAAAGGGACACATTAATTATTCCACAAGAGAATACAACATAACCACTTAGCTAGTGAAAAAAGCGTTATCGATCTTATTTGTGCATGTCATAAAACTTAAGCTAACAAAATTTAAAAAGTCCAAGAAAGATAGGCTATTATCGTCGTGGTCACCACCAGGTTCGCCACTCTCATCGGCCTATGTGGAATTCTAGGGATGACATGACAAATCTTATATCCATAGATCTCACATCACTGGCCGACTAGAGTCCTTGTAAATGTAGATTAGTACTCGGGGCGCTCGATCCAAAGACTGTGATAGTCACTTTACAACCAAATAAAAAATCCACGTACAACCAATCAATACCCCCAATTTGTGCTTCCAATAGATCCCCAAAGATGGTAAATTAATGAGGGAAATAAGTTAGAGAAGATGAAAACCAACAACGAACTCGCACCATATGACTACTTGGGTCCTGGACAATTCAAAATTATTCATATAACAGAGTTATGGGTACGAATGGAAGCCCTTAGAACCCAAAGATGGTAGTAGGAACTAGGAACTAGGAAATAAGACTAGGGTTTCATCATAGAAGATGAAAGCTTTAAAAAAAATATATATATAAAGATTGTTGAAGCCGAAACAATCTTCACAATCCCTATGCATAGCAAATAAGAGACAATCAAATTTAAAGTTGATACTCTAGAGGGTTATTCAACCAAGAACGCTCTAATACTTAAGTAAGTTTTGAGGGAGGAATAAAAAATACTTAGAAGAGAAGAAACGACTTATCTTGAAAATGAAATGAGCTTCACTATTTATAGGGAAGCCTTGGGAGTCACGGAACGTTGTAATTGATCAATTGATTTTGTAATTAATAAATAATATATTTTTAATAAATGATATTATTTAATAATATAATAATTGCTCATTATTAAAGATAATAATGACATTTATAATAATTTTAATACTGATAATAATTTTTCATCATTAAGAATAATGACAATTAATTCTCGGGAAAAATATTAATATTATTGAGGTTTTAATCCAATTAAATAATATATTTAGCTGGTAAATATATTATCTAATGTGTGGATGTCTGTAAGTCATTAATGTCACATGGGTTATTTGGTCTTTATATCATTTATGGGTCATTAGCAGTTCCACAATTTTTCTTTCACTTATGGTTCCACAAATAGCCCCACATCGCTTAATAATTCAGGGAATCTTAAGTGATGTAAGTTTTTTACGGTCCCAATAAATAGTATTTGGAGTAGGTCGTTATTTTTTTTTGTGGTGTTCTTGTGTCGTAAAAATTCCATTGGATTAGGAATGTTACATCAAGTTGACGTATATACGTATTGAGTTATAAGCCTAATATACGAATGGGTTACCCTTCCTTGGTTGGATTGGATTGATGGGCCATTCAAAATTAATTCATTTATGTATAAATTTAATTTTATTCAATGGATTTTGTAACATCAAAACCTCATTCTTTCCTAATCATTGGTGTAGAATAATGTCCCATTTGTAATTGATTCCTCATTGATAAATATTGATTTTTATTTAATGAAATTCATAAAGACGTAACTTTTCGTCTCCTTGCTTTGCCATTGGTGAGGAAACAAACAGGTGTGGAGGTTTTATTAGCCATCAATACACTTATTAATATTGTAGATAAAATATAATTATTTAAGGGGATGGATGGTTGCCTCCCTTCACAAAATGCTTCTTGTTGAGTAGCTGTGCAAGATGAGGATATCTTTCTTATTGTTTTTTTATGGCGGTGCTGGTTTGAGGTGAGGCCGTGAGGAGAAAGAAATAAATTTCTTTTGATTTTTTGTCTTTTTGTCTTATTATCTTCTTTTTTGGTTGTTTTCAGGTGATGAAAGTAGGTCACCGCGACAGAGAGTACTAGACCTTCACATGTGGCTCTAACCACTGCAGACCACCGAGATGTCGTAGGTCCCCCACGCGTTTGTCTCTATTCCTTTTACTTAAGTTTGTACTAGATTTGAATTGCCTTGTTCATTGAGCTTTGACGCCCTCTTTTGTGCTGGAGTGTAGGAGGTGGAACTTGGCCAGGTGTTGTTGTCAGGCTATTGGCATTAATGGACAGGCGACTTGGTTTGTCAATGGCTTGGCTTTGATGCAAGCACATATCTTGCCTTTTGATTTGAACAAAAAGCTTTTGTTTTTTTTGATTTTTTTCCTTTTTGTTTGGTGCGCTCCTTTTGCTTATATATAATATATTATTTAAGAAATTAATTCTTAATTTCTTTATGTCGTTTCAAATTTTTAATGATTTTTGAAGCTATAAGAGTTCGTTTGTCGTGATTCAAGCGGTGGTTTGCTCTGCTTTCTGAGTCGATCATTTCTAGTTGCAGCAAGACATACTTTCAATGGAGTTTTGAAGAGCTCACTTTGTATGAGTGCAGAAACTTGAAAGTCCATCTTATGGGGTGCATTGTTCCATCTTGGGGCATTCATGGCTCCATCTTGGGGAGTGCATTGCTTTATTTTGTAGCATGCATGAAGGAATATTGTGAAGGAGAACATTCTGCGTCTGACATCAGTATTGCAAGGAAACTGATGTTAGCATGGTTTGCACAATCTCGCCATGTGTGGGTGGACTTATGGAGGCTATCGACGTATGTGGACTCTAGCTGTCATCCATTATCTACTTATCAATCCTGCAATTGGCAGGTAATGGATACAAACAATGAACTTTTGGAGGCTTTCAACATAGATGAGATCTAGCTATCATTCGCTATCTGCTTGCCAGTTCTGCGGTTTGGCGGCTAATGGTTTTCGACTTGGCTCAATGATTCTGTTTGTTCCCATGTGCAGGCGACTCAGATTTTCTGGAGGATTCACACATTGAAGAGCAAGGTAGGATAGCTAGAGACGAACATTACTGAGAAGATGTTTCTCAGAAGAACATAGAAGCAGGCAAGGACTATCTGGCTTGTTTGTTCCTGTCCTTGTTAGAAAAATGGTTTTCGGTTGACCTCAACCTTACAATAGGTGACATAAGTGCGATTCTTATGCTTCAGGCATGCATTGTACTTGCCATCGTGCGAGGTTCCAGTTGTGATAACGTGGGGTTAGATTTCTTCTAGCTTAGGTTGAAGTTTCCTTCTGCGTTAGATGAGACCTAATCTTGAGGGCCTCATTGAGCTTGAAGTAGGGTGGCACCAAGCTAGGACTTGACAATCAAGGATTAGACAATTCTCATGTCAAACTTGTGACATTGTACTTTATTATCCTGGCCAATTGAATGAAGAGAACTTTGACATTTTGTATGTGAAGCTAACACACCTAGTGAAAATGTATGCCACGTCTGCTGTAAGAAATAAGGGAATCGGTCCTTAATCTAAAGACGAGTGAGATGTTGACGCATAGTGCTAAAAATGTAGTTGATGTTTAGGATGATGTCGAAGCTGTCTTCGTGAAGCCTAGCGATGCCAAATTTCAGTGGAGTTAAAGTTTCTACCCCCATTGTTCATGAGAGAAGAACTTGACAATTTTGAAATTCAAGCCATACTCTTCGTTGCATGCCCCCAAAATTCACATCAAATTGAAGGCTATGCTCTTTCAACTTGAGCACTACGTGGGAGATTTGAGGCAGAAGTTTCTTGTGGAAAAGTTGCAGTGAGTCAGGAAATGACATCTTTTACCTTGAAATATTTTGACCAACTTTTCCCTATAATCCCTAAGATTTTTCTAAATGTTGGAACTTTGGTTTTCCTATGTTTCTTATTAAAGAAAATGACTTCTTGGTTGGAGTATCATGAGCATCCACTGAGAACTTTTTGACTCCATTTGCTTATCGAATAACGACTTCGCTTTGCCTTTCGAAGAAGGGCTTTGCATTGTCTTTAAGTAAAAGTTCTCAAAAAGGTTTAAAGCAATTATGGGAGGAAGACTTTGAGTGCTTTTTAGAAGTAAGCTTGGAGTGCTTCCAGGAGGAAGGTTTGGAGTGCTTTTATAAGGAAAGCTTAGAGTGTTCACAAGGCGAAGGTGACACGACCCATCCCAATCCCCCCGGGATTACCATGGAATGTGTCATGCTCCCGTCTGACAAGAGGTGTCAGACAAGGGATAACCTATTGCCACTGCCCAAACGGGCTTCCAGAGTGCACAAGGATCGATGGAGGAGGTGTGCGACGTCCCAGTCTCTGCTGCAGTCGCTTTCAGAATCAACCTGAAGGGCATTAAAAACAAAAGCTGTGAGTGGACGAAAATTAACAAGTCTGTTTAAAACATTTATAAAGACATTTATGCCCCTCAGTAAAAACATATGCATGCACCAAAAGCCAATAATCACAAATTTACTTAGAAATTACCATTAGGGCCTTAGCCCGGAAACCAAAGCATAGTTTCAAATCCCAAAAGTTAATCCAAGAATTATTTCATAAATCCAGTAATATTCATTTATTATTTTTCCATCTCCGGCATCCCCGATGCCTAGCGTCCCTGACGCTTGACGTCCCCGACGTCATATCTCACGGTATTAAGCAATGCGTGCTGCCCGGGGTCTCACCGGGTCCATATCTCTGACATCCCCGATGTCTGACGTCCTTGACGTCTAATCATAGCAATCCTGCTCCTGGATCACTATACGGTCTGGTTGCTCCGTACAATGACCCCTCGCAGACAATGCACTGTGACTTCTCCAGTGTCCCCGACACTTGGAGGAGACCAATATATATATCCTCATATCAAGATGGTTTTATGGAACACATTTTATTATTCATTTCCAAAATATCACAAGGGCCCTGCCCCGAATTTCCATAAAACCGCCATAAGTCCAAATAGTTGATTATCAAATCCGAAATCATTTATTCAATTCCATTTTAGGGTCCCCGACCCGAAATTGCATATATAAATCAACTGGGCCCCTGGCCCGATTTCATAAGTCAACTGGGCCCCTGGCCAGATTTCTTAAATCAACTGGGACCCTGGCCCGAATTTACTTTATCAAATCTGTAACTGTTTCATAAAATCATATCCGAACCACAATTATGGAAATCATTGCAAATCCGGAAAACCTCGATTTACGCGCAACCCGTAAATCGCCTCGAAATGCGTGAAATCACATAAATTCACCGATATCCAAATCAAAGCATATAAAAGCAATTATAACAATCATGAAACAGTTATGCATGCATCGAATTTATAAAATCAATGTCCACTCACAGACCATATAACCGAGCGCCTTGATACGCGTGCCATAGGCCTTCCCGGGCCACACCACTATCACCGGGAGTCCCAATCCTGTTCAAATCACATTAGAGGGTCACTAACCTCTTCATTAACATCCTATTAAAGTCCCGTAATTTTTCCGAATTTTTAAACTGGATTTAAACCTTCGGACATCCCGAACAATATCGAAACGGGGTCCGATTGACACGAAACCAACGCTAAAATGTTCGTTACATTGCATAGGAAAAAATTCATGTTGACCTCACCTCGAGATTGGTGCCCACGCGCCGTCACGCACCGCCGTGAGTGGCTGCGCGTGAAAGCCACACGCCTGCTACAGTGACTGCTATAGTCATCGTCCACACCCGTATGTCTGGTAAACGGGTCTGATTACCCGCGATCTAACCCGATCAGATAACCATCAATTCATGCTCGATTCCTTCCGTTTTTTATCCTAAAACAATCATTAACCAATCAATTTCAGTTCTGTGTCAATGATCAACACCAACCATCCCTTAATCGTGCCATCAACCCGTGATCACCAAAACGGGTCGATCACCGTAACACCACAATTCCTCAACCATTGTCAAATTAACATTCCAGTAAGCTCATTAGGATTAATACGAACTAATTCGCATGATTAATTGGACATGAAGTTACCTCAATCACCACGACTCAAGCTTGGATATTCCGGCCGTCCACCTCGTCCGTCCACGGCTCTAGGAGCTTCAAAACTTGCCCCATTTGATCTGGATCGACTCAGTAAAGTTCCAAGAAGCTATTTCAGATCACAATTAGGCTTGGGCTGGCCTAAAAACCGAAATTCGAATTTGAACTCTCCAAAAACCAGTTTCGGGTTTTTGAACAATCCCACACCAATTTCACTCCTTTCCTTCCTTTCTCAATCTCAGAACACTTCACTCAGTCCCTTAAACACATTCCCCATCACAAATCCGCTCAATTGGTCCCTGGAAAGGCTGGTCACATGTGGGAAGCACTCTGCTTTTCTTCCATTTTCAGGTGCACCAGCCATAGTTTAATGGCCAACCTCACCATCCCACACAGCCTTGCATCGCACAATCATTAATAAACAATCCCATAATTCATATACAATAGTTTAGGCCAGCAATTTGCCCCATAAACAAACCTCCCGTGCATTGGCCATGTTCCCCATCCACGGTGCTACAGTAACCGTTCAAACAACTCTGTGAAATTACTATTCTGCCCTTGTGCAGTAAATTACCAAAATGCCCCTCACGCATCCAGACCCGTAACTCGGTCATTCGGACTCCGATTGATGCGTGCCGCCTGTCTACGGACTCAGGGTATCGAGACCTTCCTAACGGTCCTCGGTCCTCGGCCATTGGAATTCCCGATCGAAAAGTCAACATTTTCCCCTATTTCGTCCAAATTACGAAAATGCCCTTGGGCTTCCGAACGTCATAACTTCCACCACGAATGTCGGAATCGAACGTGCCACCTGTCTATGAACTCGTGACGTCCCAAACTACGTCACGATTATTGGTCAAAGTCCATTTGACCGTCCGAATTAAAAGTCAACGTTTTGCCCACGCCTAGGGGCAAAACGGTCATTTTGCACAATTCGTCCGAATTCACTCAACTAATCCCAGATTAGTCATTCTAAATCATAATTAAATAATATTAAATCCCGATACTCTGGACGGGTCGTTACAACCTTCTCTCCTTAAAGAATTTCGTCCTCGAAATTACCAATATCCTTATTCCACAACCACCTCGTGGAAAGTCAATTTGGTCTCACATCTGTGTACACTTGTACACCCACTAACCAACACAAAGCTCGTCTGAACTCAGACGTCCCATCACGGTCTCTCACTGTACCGTCCATACTCGACACCGCGAATGAAATTGATCACCTGATCCTTGTCAATTTACCATTTAGCTGACTCCTTCAGCTTGTCGGTTTCATTCAATCATCAATCTATAAGACGTCTGCTCCCCCCTGGGAGTCACCAAAACACACATGTCAGTCCATGCTGACACCATCAGTCAAACTGTCACCACTAAGCTTTACCACCCTGGTAAGGCTCCAACCATCAGCTATTCAGTGACAACACCCCGTACTACATCACCCTCGATGCAGCGTAAGATCAACCACATGATCTCATCTCGCAAGGCAACCCAATCCTGCGACATATATCCTTCTCAAGTCCATAACTGTCAACTCCCTCAGCGCACCACAACGCTGGAAATATCTCGGCGTGACAACATCACGCAAGGCCACTCGTAGTTATATAGTCACCAACTCACTCATCTTGAGTGTACGCATACTGTCATCATACTCAATCAGGTGGTGTAACTGACACATATTGAATACCAGCCCAGCAGTGATCACACATCTCAATTCTAGGGTTCCACTATCCATCCATGGCTAAGAGCGTCTGCTCATAAAATCACTGAACCCGAAAAAATCACTCTGCTCAGCGCACAATATCCAATGTCCAGTCCACAATCACAACCAAACAAATGATATCGGAACCAGACCGATTACCAACACGTTTAATTACACACCACTAGTACATCCCATGTACCGTCACTAGGCATCACTCAGCCTATCCAGTATCAATCCTCGTACAACGTACCCTGTATGTACATCTACCCACCAATACGTCTACAACCACCCAGGTCGTGGCCAAACACGTTCTAACTATTCTAGAGTCCATCTGTCAGACATTGTACCAGACAGATCAAAACTCCGACCCAATATCCATTTCCAAATCTGAATCCGAAATCATTATTCCGTAAACTAGCATGGGAATAATCATTCCGCACCCAAATCCGATAATCCACTTTCGAGCTTCGAAATCGAATCCTGAATCGTCACCCAGAAATTCGGTTCTAAAACCCAAAATCTCGTTCACGTCTACCAAGACGTACCAAAACCAAACCTATCGGTTACCTGCCCAAAACACTCGATTGACTTCATAGGGAAGCCAATCCCAATATCCACATGTCTACGGTTGACAAAAATCCGACCACTTCGGAAACCTACTCACCTGAGTAACAACCATATTGACTCCACTCCGAAAAGAAGTTCAGTCCCGTCATTTACGACTCACATAAACCAAGGTAAGAGTGATAAACTCTCCACCTATCTGGATCATCAAGATCACGATCCAGATCCATCACTACGTCATCCGACAAGTAACATCACGATCCTAGATCGTCACCATGCCCAAAGTTCACAACATCACAATTCAGATCCACCTAGGATCCACACATGCTGACGTAGCTAACAATCCATCTGAACCTGATCGTAGGGTTTTACACCCTCTTGAATCCTTCGCTAAATTTCCCATAGGTGGAATGGTGACCTCGATTTTCACCACCAATTCCAGAATCATACAAAACTTCTTGTGTCCAATGACCCAAGGCCAAACATGGGTCCACCTACCAAAACACACTCAACGTACTAGCAACAACAATCATCATCTGCCACAGCAGGAATTAAGAAGTCACCCCCAACGACTTCAGCATACCGACCACGGATGCGGAAACGAACACTCCTCTCGTCTCCACAATCACAACTCTCATCGAAGCTAAGATTCCAATCCTGTTGAGAATAGACATGCTCCCAATGAGGTGTCAAGCCCAACCACTGGACTTCCCACATCCTCAACTCACTTGGACAACCATGTGTCCAAAATCAATCCATTACTCAGACCTCACGTCCGTTAATAATCATTTATGCATGCACCCCGATTCCGAACTGGAATTTCTCAACTCGTGGCTCATCGTCATCACAATCACTGACACCAGCACCTGCGCTAGTATCACCGACACTTGCCTCAACACACAGGCATCCATACATCCACACTAGCACACGAACATCCACACAAGCACACTGTGTGCAAAGTTGATACCCTGGATCTCAGTTCATACCGAACGACGATCCCGTATCACCACTCGTACCCCACGACTATGGGTACCCCCAATTTGACCATCCGCACATCAGGATAATGAACGTTCCCTGAACGTCCCCTGATCCTCAAGTGTTAAAACCACACTAAATACCCTCGATAACCAGTCATCTCGACACAACTGTCGCCCAACAGTCATCGCTGTCAAGATCCGTATTCACACCTCACACTATTATTCGATCCAACATGGAATTCCATATTTTATCTCATAACCGTACCCGTGGATCGAATCCCATAATCCTGACTAGACTCACTAGAGTCATCCACATGGTCATCCACGACCTTCGCCGATCGTCGCAGCACAAGTTCCCATTTAAAGTTCACTTTCATGTCCATCAATTATAATTAGGGTTCCAAAATCACACCCAAGGGTTCCACCGAACCCAACTGCCTTCCGCAGTAAAATCCACAACCTGACCGACCCTGGGGTTCTGACATCGTATAGACGTCAATTCTTATCCAATCATCAACTCAACGTGGGTTCCATCGTGGGTTACACCACGAAGGTCATCGGTTAACTCCGATGCACCAATACCCCGTACAATAGCCATCACTACCAGGGTCCATATTTTAGACCATTACTCAACTGAGTTTCGCATTTCCATATCATTATTCAAATGGGGTTCCCTGAACCCAGCGGTGCCCAGTAGCACAACAATCCATCATCACATGATCGAACCGACGGTCCCACATTACCAGTTAATCACAAACAACCCCACTTGGGTCGAATCACGTTAACGCACGGCGTATCGGCCAAACACACTCTATCCACTACTCAAACCCAAAACTATCTATCAGGTTGACAACGGAACTGCAGCCCAAAGAGACATCACACCCTCGACCTTCGCGCACAAAAGAGCAAAACCTGCTCTGATACCACTTGACACGACCCATCCCAATCCCCCCCGGGATTACCATGGAATGTGTCATGATCCCGTCTGCCAAGAGGTGTCAAACAAGGGATAACCTATTGCCACTGCCCAAACGGGCTTCCAGAGTGCACAAGGATCGATGGAGGAGGTGTGTGACGTCCCAGTCTCTGCTGCAGTCGCTTCCGGAATCAACTTGAAGGGCATTAAAAAGAAAATCTGTGAGTGGACGAAAATTAACAAGTCTGTTTAAAATATTTATAAAGACATTTATGCCCCTCGGTAAAAACATATGCATGCACCAAAAGCCAATAATCACAAATTTACTTAGAAATAACCATTAGGGCCTTAGCCCGGAAACCAAAGCATAGTTTCAAATCCCAAAAGTTAATCCAAGAGTTATTTCATAAATCCAGTAATATTCATTTATTATTTTTCCATCTCCGGCATCCCCGATGCCTAGCGTCCCTGACGCTTGACGTCCCCGACGTCATATCTCACGGTATTAAGCAACGCGTGCTGCCCGGGGTCTCACCGGGTCCATATCTCTGACATCCTCGATGTCTGACGTCCTTGACGTCTAATCATAGCAATCATGCTTCTGGATCACTATACGGTCCAGTAGTCTGTACAATGACCCCTCGCAGGCAATGCACCGTGACTTCTCCAGTGTCCCCGACACTTGGAGGAGACCAATATATATATCCTCATATCGAGATGGTTTTATGGAACACATTTTATTATTCATTTCCAAAATATCACAAGGGCCCTACCCCGAATTTCCATAAAACCGTCATAAGTCCAAATAGTCGATCAGTAAAAACATATAACGGTCCTCGGTCCTCGGCCATCGGACTTCCCAATCGAAAAGTCAACATTTTCCCCTATTTCGTCCAAATTACGAAAATACCCTTGGGCTTCCGAACGTCATAACTTCCGCCACGAATGTCGGAATCGAACGTGCCACCTGTCTATGAACTCGTGACGTCCCAAACTACGTCACGGTCATTGGTCAAAGTCCATTTGACCGTCCGAATTAAAAGTCAACGTTTGTCCACGCCCAGGGGCAAAACGGTCATTTTGCACAGTTCGTCCGAATTCACTCAACTAATCCCAGATTAGTCATTCTAAATCATAATTAAATAATATTAAATCCCGATACTCGGGACGGGTCGTTACAGAAGGCTTGTATGCTTCACTGGCCAAAGGCTCGAACTATACATGGGGCAAAGGCTTAGACGCTTAGCGGAGAAAAAGCTTAGATGTTTCTCAAGGCGAAGGCTTCAATGCTTTCTGGGCGAAGGCTTAGGCGCTTCATGGGGCAAGGGAAGCAAATGCTTGGACACTTCGTGGGGTGAATGCTTGGTTGTTTCCGAGGGCGAAGGCTTGGACGCTTTGCAAGGGAGAACGATTGGACGCTTCATAAGGTAGAAGATTTAGACATTCGCAAGGCAAAGGCTTGGACGCTTTGTAATAACCCAAAATTCGAGAAAAGTAGATTGGGAAAATTAAAAGGAAATGACGATTTTGCCCTTATAAGGTCAACCATTGACTTTTTGGCCTAGACGTTTTATGTCATTTCGTGAGAATACATAGGCATCAATATACTGAGTCTATAGATAGGCGGACCAGAATCAAATATTGAATTGCTTTGTTATGGGTCAAAAGAGACTAGGGGCATTTTAGTAATTTTGGATATAAGGGTATTTTGGTAATTTTACTAGAGAAACCTAGATGAATCTAGAAGATTCTTTATGTTTCCCCCATACCTTTTTCCACCAACCTTCTATTGTATATATGTATGTAATTGGTATGGGAAGGGAGTTCGGTGGAGTATGGTCGAAAAGAGGAAACACCATGAAGGTGATAACCGAGAGAGAAGAAAACCAGTGGACAGGAAAGGAAGAGAAGAAGAAAGAAGAAAATAAAGTAAAAAAGGAAAGAAGAAGAGAAAATAGGGAAAACTAGGGAATGAAGAAGAAACACTCAAATCTGGAACTCGAAATCATGGTTTTGATCATGTTCTTGTTTTTGAGTTTTCAGATAGGTCATGGGAACTTGGAAAATTGGTACTCTATTACCTTTTTGAAGGTTTTACGATTAATAGGAGTCTGAAATCAAAGAGTTTGGACACTTAAATTTCCAAGACAGGAAGGACGGTAAGTTGGCCGTCAAGTTATGGTTTTAATTATTAAACTGTATTGTTGGTGATTTAGACATCATAGAACTTACTATAGAATGGATTAGAAGTGTTTCAACGTTAAAATGGAAGAATTGATGTAAAAATGGTGAAGTTTGTACTGGGTTTGAGTGGCCCGGGTCGGGTTCTATGCCTAGACCCTCGGGTCGACCCAACCCAAGGTTGAAGATGGTGAACAGTGGTTGCGCGTGAAGCCCATGCATAGAGATGGTACAAGGCGCGTGGGGGCACGTGCTAGCTCCTCTCGAATTGTGGTCAACACAATTTTTGATGTAATCAACTTTACGAATTCAACGGTACAGTTTTTGAGATGATCAGATATTGTCTCGGGACAGTTTTGATTGTCCAAAAGTTTATGTGCTATTTTAAATTCGTTTAGAAACCTGAAAACTTGAAGGATTAAAATATGAGTTTATTTAGGACGATTAGTAACCTTAAAGGTGGTTGATGGTATGAGGTGACGTGCTCGGAAATTACGGAAAGACATGTAACTCAGTAATTGATTGTGTGGATTGTGTGTGAATGGAATTTTCCTTTCTTTAAACTATTTTGCATGCATATTTATGTTTTTAAATGCTTTATTATGTGATTAGCATGGTGATGATTTGATTATGATTTTTTTTTTATGGTTTTTGGGTGATTTTATCTAAATTGTTTAAAATGCACGTTTTATGTGATTTTGGAAAAAACTGTATTTTGGGTTTATGCCTGGATTATGAGACATGGAAATGGTTTTTAGAATTGTTATATGTTATAAAAGTGTGTTTTCTCGATATTTTTGCACTGTGTGTAATGTTGGACAACCCTTCTCGAATTGCTGGATAACACTTAGATGTTGTATCCCTGAGCGGTTGTGAGGTTATATATGCTCAGATGCTGTATTCCAGAGTGGACACTTGGATTCTGTATCACCGAGTGGTTGGCCTACTAGTAGTGCAGTTTGATTATGTGGTTGGTGCTCATATACTATATCCCTGATCGGACCCTCGGATGTTGTATCCTCGAGTGGTTATATGAGATGATAGTGGATAAGCACATATTTCATCACCTTTTATCTCAATGTTCTTTTCATTTTACCTTTTTATATCCCTGATCTTACAATTTCTAACTTGTTTTACTGTTTTTAGGTACCAACCCAAGAATGTGGAGTAAAGAGGTTAAATTGGAGCAAAACCGCATACGCTATAAAGAATGGGCCAAGACTTATAAATATTGGATCAAGATTCATCAAGATGGGTCAACACTATGTCCATATGTGTAAGAAGGTTCAAGATTATGCAAAGATTCGTTCTTGGAAAAGTTCAAAAGAAGAAGTGGATGAAAAGTTACAAAGCAGAAATCTGGCAGCGCAAATCAGCCCATTGTGAACGGCTCCGACACAATCGGAATGTGAGTAAGGTATGGTTGGAAAGCTCTACAAGTCTAGTTTCCAATGGTTCAAGAATTACTAAAATCGGAGTCCTACAGCCACGGTAATTCTTGTTTTGGTGAGGCATATTCAGGCTGCCCGGGTAGGATTACTTGTTCTACTAGAAATTGAAGCCTTATGCGTTTTTCAGCTGTTAAAGATCAAATTCTCATGCTTCTGGGAGATGTTTACTGTATTAATTAAAGGGAAGTTGCATGGAAATAGCAAGGGTATTGTGTGTAATTCTCAAAGACAATTCATTGCGGCACAAGGAAGCAAATTACGGCTAATAAGGATTCCTTCTAGTTTAGGATTTATATTTCTCTTTTAATTAGGAATTGAGTTAGGGACTTGTCCTATTCCTATAAATAGTTAGCTTTGATTATTTTTCAAAGGGTCACCCATTTTTTGTACCAAAGCTCTACTTAACCAAATTTCTCTTTTCATCAATTCGAGATTTCCTTAGCAAAATCCAACCACACCATATTCCATCATAAACACCTTTGTCCGAGACATATAGGGCAGTTCCCGAGTGTCTCGCCAACGAGTGTCGACCACTTAGCATCCATAGGGCAGTTCTCAAAGAAAAAAAGTGTAACACGACCTCTTTACCCTGTGATTGTCTTTTATTATTGAATGATCGTTTTTTTGGATTGATCTTTAATATAATTATGGTTTTATATCTTATATGAATTTCAATAATCTTCCATGTGTTTCAATATCTTGATTTTTGTTATACTTATATGTTGTGCTTAATTCTTAATTAGATATAGGGCAGTTCCTGAGTCTAGATCAATGAAAGTGTATAGGGCAGTTCTCGAGCACGTACTTGAGATAATATGCTTGTATTTCGTAGAACTAAGGTTATGAAATTTCGTAGGTTTTGGAATTGGCATCATTTATGAATGAGTTAGGTTTAAAGATGAGTTGACCATGTAAATAATAGATTATGTTAGTTTAGATTAGTTAATCATGTAGGATGACAGAAACAATCAACTACTCCCTAATTAATTAATCAAACGATAATCATGCTTAAGTACCCTTAATCCCCGGTTAAGAACGATCCCTACTTATCATTGCTACAATCTAAAAAAAAAAAGGTTTTAATTTGTATATGTTTTTATTAAGTGTTGAGTGTGACTTTGTGTTTATTTTAATGCTTAGTTCTAGCGTATTAATAATTGGCATTCATGCATCGACGAATGGTTGGTTCTGTGTGATTTGTTACTGTTAGTGGATTAGTACTTTCGTTTATGCGTTGATTTACATATATTGGTTGAGTTATAGATATTTGTTTATATTTTGAGATTCGTGAATTATATATTCTGTTTTTAGCCTAGAATCGATGGTTTTCATATGCATACATAGTTTTGCAAAAATAAGGGTAAATTACTAATATTTTTTAACTGTGTTTTAAAATATTTATTTTATGTCCACTCACACGTTTTTGTGGTTTTAATAACCCTCCAAGGTCGTTGCACAGAATTCTTGGATGTTTGAGAGGTGGAGGCATGAACTGAAAAAGAGTACGAGTATCCCTTGTCTAACAAGATTCGTGTAAGACTCGTGAGCTTGGGAATCAAGAAAGGTGAGCAAGATTCGTGAGCTTGGGAAGTAAGAACGGTGAGTAAGACCCGTGAGCTTGGAAAGAAAGAACGATGAGTAAGACTCATGAGCTTAGGAAGCAAGACTAGTGAGTAATACCACATCTATGGGACAAAAATGTGAAGTGTCTTATATGTATGGATAAAGTCTTCCTAGCAACCAGACACTGGGAGCTCACTGACTTTGGATTTCTTGGGAACTCCAAAGTTAAGCGAGATTGGGTTGTAGCAACCTTAGGATGGGTGACCTACTGGGAAGTTGCACGTGAGTTCTCAGAACCATGATGATGTGGGCCCAAAGCGAAAAATATAGTAATAGGGGAGTGAGTCGTGATAGTTTTGTGGTGGTGGTGGTGGTGGTGGTGGTGGTGGTGGTGGTGGGGGGGGGGGGGGGGGGGGTAAATTTGATATTTTGGGTATTTGTCAGATGAGAGCAGGACCGGGTGCGACTTTCAAGTGAATTAGGAATGAGTCCTGTCACTCTTCGCAAGGGCGAACACTTGGACGTTTCGCGAGGACGAAGGCTTGGGTTCTTCGCAAGGGCGATGGTTTGGACTCTTTGTAACGACCCGTCCCGAATATCGCGATTGAATATTAATTAAATATGATTTAGAATGACTAATCGGGGATTAGTTGAGTGAAATCGGACGAATTGTGCAAAATGACCGTTTTGCCCCTAGCGTGGGCAAAATGTTGACTTTTAGTTCGGGTGGTCAAACAGACTTTGACCGATGACTGTGACGTAGTTCGGGAAGTCACAAGTTCATAAACAGGTGGCACGTTCGATTCCGACATTCGAGGTGAAAGTTATGACGTTCGGAAGTTGAGGGGTATTTTGGTAATTTGGCTAATAGGGGGGCCAAATGTTGACTTTTGACCCGGGAAGTCCAATGGATGAGGCCCAAGGACCGTTACGTAGGTCTCGTCGATGCGAATCCAACGACAGGCGGCATGCCGAAATCGGAGATTCGACGACGAAGTTATGGTCACGGGAACGGACTCGATTAACCGAACGAACCGGGATTAAAATCATATTTTAATATGAACAGCACCCGGTGACTGAACACACTTGGATGAGTGAAAAGTGTCACTCATCCCTTAAATTCAGGCATAAAACCAGGATCCATGTTTTTGGGGAGACCTAATTATGATGTTTTATTAATTAATTATGTTTAATTATTAATTAATCCTCCATTAATCTCTTCTGTCCTTAACCCGTGAACAAGCAGCAAAACACAGAGAAGAGGGTCTGAAATTGTCCACCATTTCTCATCCAATTCTGAACCTGAGAGTGGGAAATTGTGAGTTCAATTAGACTGGATTGAACTGGGATTACACGGGGGATTGAGAGGGGGAAGGTAGCTGGAAATCGAAAATTTGGTTTTTAGGAGGGAAATTCGAATTGGAAGAATTGAGCCGCGAGGAGTGGAATTGAAGCTCGAGTTAGCTTCCTGAGATCAGTACGAGTCGATCCACATCAAGAACGGAAGAAATCGAGGCCCAATTGGCTCTGAACGGGCCTGGTAACAGAGAGCTTGAGTCGAGGTTGAGTCGTGATCATTGAGTGATCAAACGACACAATTGATGAAGGGAAACTGTTTCTCTTAGTCCATTGAAGCTTCTTGATGAATCAATTTAAGGAAAACGCTTGACACTGACGACTTTCGAAGATGAACAGTGTTCGGGGTGTTCTTCGAATGTTCATCTTTGATCGTGAGGTTTGAGGTAAGGTTGTTTGTAATTAAGTTCACAGATCCTTAATTCAAACTAATTCGATGCTAATGGACGTTTGAATTGATGAAAACGGTGTAGAATTGACAGACATTGAACCGGGTCGTCTCGCGGGTTAAAGGACCCGTTTTACAGACAAACGGGTGAGGACGATGGTTATTGTAGCAGGCGCGTGGGTTTCACGCGCAGCCACTCACGGCGGCGCGTGAGGGCGCGTACGGTCTAGTTTCAAGGTGAGGTCAACATGACTTTTGATCCTCTCATTGTAACAAACATTTTGACGCTGGTTTCGAGGAAATCAGATATTGTTTCGATAATGTTCCGCGTATCCGAACTTTTGTTTTACGTTAAAATACGTATTTAAATTCCGGAAAAATTGGGGAAAATTATATGAAGTATTTTGAGATGTTAGTAACCCTCTATAATGATTTTGGACAGGAGTTGTGATTTCCAGAATTTACGGAAAAACGTGCAGCTCGAAAACGGACCGTTTTGGACGGTGTGTGTGAGTGGACTTTGTTTTCTAACCGTGATGCATGCATATATGATTTAAATGCCTTATTATATGATTTTATATGCTCTGGCATGGTTGATATTTCAATCCGGTAATTTCTCGGTTTTATGATTATTATATTATTATTTTTGAGCGATCTTCGAGAAATTACGAAATTTGGTGAAAATAATGTTTGGACTTGGTTTATGAGTCCGGGATTGAAATTGATTGAAAATAATGTTTGGACTCGGATTATTGAGTCATGGATTGAAAAATGATGTGGTGACTCGGTAATGAGTCAAGGGTCAATTTCGTGGATTTACGTGAAAATGGCAACAGAGGTTGCAACGCATGGATTTGCGTGATAATGATATTTTGGGCGTGAAACCCAAGTGAATAGTGATTTTGACTCGGATTTGGAGTCACTTGTGAATTTGTGAAATTAATGATTTATTATGAATTATTGATTATTTTAATCAGTCTTTCGGGCACGTTTTACTAGGAACGTGCAAATGATATTTTGGGCTAGGCCCGGAGTTTAAATGATTTCTAAAATGATATTTTGGCTTTGTTGGTGAGTCAATGATGATTTCTGGATTATTTTATTAATTTAAAATGTGATTTTAACGTTTTATGTGTAAATGGTATTTTGGGCTTTGAGACCCAGTCGTGAATGATCTTGACTTTGTATGAAGACAAGATTTGATTGAAATGTTTTGGGATGTAATTCCCGAGATGGTTTTCATTGTGATTATGATATTCCCAGACGGTCGGAGCTTGGGGGGATTACCCAAACGACCGGAGCTTGGGGGATGTGATTGTAGGATCAGGAGTTGATCCTATGGTAGTCAGCTTATCGGATGAGACTGAGCCTGAATGTACCACTCGGATGGGTCTGAGCCTGGGGATGTGTTCGCCCAGAGGTGACTGAGCCCGAGGGGGTTGAGCCCAGAGGTGTTTGTTCCCGAGAGTGTGGCTGGATATTGGCCTACGCGTAGTGCTACACTTGTGAGTAGTGCAGTTTGATTGATTGTGCACTTGTGAGTAGTGCAGATGTGATTGTGATAGTTTGTGCACTTCTGAGTAGTGCGGATTGATTGGATTGATATATTTATTGTGCACTTGTGATTAGTGATGATTGATGTTGTTTGTGATGACATACTAGTATTGAGTACGGGTTTTTGGTCTTTGTGGCCAGGTGATTATGTTTTCATATGTTTTGGCCTGAGAGCCGGGATTTGATGTTTTATAACATGAACTGATTTGATGAACATGAGTTTTTATGGACCATGGGAAAACGTGTTTTGATTTTATCGGTCCACTGTTCATACTTGAATGATTTCATACTATTACTCATGTTTTACGATATGCATGCAAGTTTGTGAAAACTGGAGGGTAAGAATGTATTTTGGCAAATGTTTTTATAAGAGGTCATTTTTGTCCACTCACACATTTTCTGTTTTGTGACCCTCCAGGCCGTGGTACGACATTCGGGACTGATCGTGAGGCAGTAGCAGCAGTAGAAATCAGCGCAAACATCCCTTGTTTGGCAAGCATTAAAGGGTAGTTTTCGGACCTTTAGTTGACTTGTCAAACGGGAGCAGGACCGGGCACGGTTTTTGACGTCCAGTTGGGATGGGTCCTGTCACTCTTAGTGAGTGCAAATGCTTGGATATTTCACGGGTTAAAGACTCAGACATTTCACTGGGCGAAGGTTTGGTTGCCCCACGAGGGCGAAGACTTTAATGTTTCGTGAGAGAGAAGGCTTGGATGCTTCGTGGGGCGAATGCTTGGAAGTTTTGCTAGAGAGAAGGTTTGGATACTTTATAGGGCAAAGGCTTTGATGCTTCATAGGGCAAAGACTTCGATTGCTTCTCAGAGAAAGGCTTGGATCTACTACTCCAAATGCTGGTAGTGGGGTAGGAAATGTTTTAAATCCAACCATGGGAGTCAATCCTTGAGTCCCAGTGGATGCTAGTATCGCTACTTGACATGTCTCATGAGGAAATGGTTCAATTACTTATCACAATCCCCAGTGTGTGTTTTGCTTCCAACCCAAGTTGTAGAGATGGAAGTAGCAATTTCAGATGAGAAAATTAATCGTCTTATTTTTGCCACGTTAAGAATGATGAATGAAGTTTAAGAACGATAAATAAAATTTGATGAACGTCGAATGATGTTGATGAACAAGGGACGAACTATAGAGCACTCATTGAGTATTTCTCAATTAAGCTCTCTATGGACAGGTCCCACCAGGACACCCTAGCACAGGTCCCACCAGGACAGGAAGGCCGCCGACCGATCGCCTGATCGGCACCCTCACGGCCCACGGCCCGCCGACCGGCACCGCACTGCAGACCCGCCATTCGGCACCTGACAGTGAACAGACGACAGCTGGCTGCGACAGTCACCTAACCAACTCTGTCACACCAACTCCCTGACGGAGGCAGGTTGGGACTCCAGCTGGCGCCTCCTCCGGATATCCAGGGCTCGTCAGGCGGCTCCCAGCCATCAAGCACCACCTGCTCCCGTAACAGTAGCCCACCTACCGCAGTTATGGCTACTATAAATACCCCGAAACCCTTCACAAAGGTAAGACACTAAGAACCGATCCAGAGCACTGTATTTATTTGCCTCTCGGCACTCAGATACTAACTTAGGCATCGGAGCCCCTTCGGCCGGCACCACACCGGTGTCTAGTCCTTGCAGGATACTCGCCGAACGGCCACGCCCCAGCGGACCCGAAACACCACGCGGCTGGTCCCAGAACCCCCAGCGGGTCTCATCGTGTTGGTCATTTCAGGATCAAACAAGCTCTCTATGGACACTTCACATAGCGAAGACTTGGATGCTTTGTAGAGTGAAGGTTAGTGTCTACCACTTCAAATAAAAGCAGGGGGATAGGAAATGTTTCTAAACCAACATGGGAGTCGGTTCCTATATCCCGATAAGTGCCATGGTAGTCACGTATGAGGGTTGGCTTTGATGTTCTTCTCGAGTCACAGTGTGTGCTCCGCTCCTAGTTTAAGCTATAGAGGTTGAAACACTACCATCGAATAATCGACCAAATCGTCGCATCCTAACCATGCTGAATCACAAGGATTAAACAGAAAGTTCCAATGAATGATGTACAACGTTTAAGAACTTCAAACATAGTCAATGAACAACGAACAAAGTATGATGAACGATGAACAACGTTCAAGAAATTCGAACAAATTTGATGAACGATGAGAAAAATATGATGAATGATGAACAAAGTTGATGAATGATGAACAACGTTGATGAACGTTGAACAATCTTAAGAGCCCCTCTTGAATATCTCTCAATTCGGTTCTTAATGAAAGCACCAATTTTTGAAGATGAAATAGGACTCGGTTAAAAAAGTCTTCACAATTCTTACAAACAGCAAATAAGAGACAATTGAAGTTAAAGTTGAAGCCTTTAGGGGTTGTTCAATTAAGAATACTCTGATGCTTAAATATGCTTTGAGAGATGAATCTGAAATACTTATAAGCGAAGAAATGACTTATCGTGAAAGTGAATGAGCTTCAGAGTATTTAGAGTTACGAAGCATTCTGATTGGTTGGTTAATTTTGTAATTAATATATTTTTAATAATGATATAATTTATTAATATAATAATAGCTCATTATTAAAGATAATAATGACATTTATACTAATTTTAATATTGATAATAATTGTTCATTATTGGTAAATACATTATTTAATGTGCGGATGTCTGTAAGCCATTAATGTCATTGCATGTATAATTTGGACATTATATCTTTATGAGTCATGTGACAATTCCATAATTTTAGGGTAATTTAAGGTCCTACAAAAATATTGAAAATGAGAATTCTACATATTAAGTATCGACTTATTTTTTTATAAAAGTGCTCAGAGACTTTTTATTATATAATTGGAGAAATTACTAAGTAACTTGTATTAGTAGATATAAAAATGAAGTAAAAATATCTCTCGCCAATAAATATATAATTTATGGGATCATACTAATTCTTACTTATTGAAATTACCATTTAAATAGTTTTATATTTTAATTGAATTTAATAGTATTTTGACATGATCCATTCTTTCATAGTATTTTGACATGATCCATTTTTTCTTTATTTTAAAAAATAATAATAGCGTAAGAAAAAATAAAAATAAAAACTAAATTAAAATTCACCCTCTTTTGTGAATGAATTCACACATTTTTCTTCACACCTTCATTTTTACATATTATTTTTCTTCACTTTCTTCGGAGACGTCGGAGTGGCGGCCCTCACATGCATATTAGTGCACGTACCACCCTATTCAAAGATGATTTGAAGTCAATTAATTAAGCCCCTTTGAAGGCAATTAATTAAGCCACTTAAGTAGTAGAGTACACGTGATGCGTGTTGAACCTTTTTTTTTAATCCAAGGTTTTGGACGCACGAGGTATTCTGGGTGGGCACCATAATAATTGGTGACACCTTTATACCGTAACCACACCCAAATTAATCCTCGTTCGCACCGGGTCGGCCCATAAAGGATAAAGTGTGCCACTTAAGTAGTACAGTACACGTGACGCATGTTGAGCTCTTTTTTTTTAATCCAAAGTCCCAGACCCACAAGATGTCATGGGTGGGCTCCATTGCAATGGATGACACCTTTAAACTGTAACTACGCTCAGACTAATCCCCGCTCTCACCGGGTCGGCCTGTAAGAGGTAAAATGCTGGCCAAAGTACGGACTTCATACGAGAGCAAGTGTCCTCAAACCCCAGACTTCTCTTAAGGAATGAGAATGTCGAATCACTCACACTAACCGCCTTGGTTTACACGTGTTGAACTCTAAACCGCATAAACTAATTAGGTTTTGAGAGCTTTCTAATTCTTGGTGATGAATCAAATTCCTGCAGTTGCGTGTTTGAATGAGTCCCATCCTCCACTGATTGTACACTCGTACCCATTCACTCACATTCTCAAAGTCGCATCGCATGCCATAAAAAGAACACACAAAAGCTCCTCAATTTCCTTGGAAGATCCTTAACTTGGTAATCTCACATCAAAATATAAAATTTCAAAGACAAGTTGTACGTTGAATTACACACATGTGACGTACGAATATATAAATACTAGTGATTCATCATAATTGGACTTATATTATTTTAATTATAAATAAAAAAATACTACTAAATTAACTAGATATAATGACATCCCCAAATACTAGTAAACTCTATTCATGGTTACCAAATATTGTGGATTTGTTTGATAAATATGAATAACTAGGAGATGACCTTCAATGTTAATATATATATATTTTTACAGAAATGATCTTCAAATAATAGAATGCAAATATTATTTTATTAATTTAATGATGTATTTATCCTACTATTTTCTAAGTGAGTCTAGTTTAGATGTGATTCTAACATTAACTTTGCAAACTAATGATCTCTAATTTGAACTCCAATTATACAGTATGTGGTAAATTCCTCCCTCAAAATAACAGTGATTGTATTGTTTAAAAAAAAATATCATTTTGCAATATGACCTAATAATATTCTCATCCATATATAATATGAAAAGTTTCAAATTCAACTCTCATTGACTCTTTTCTTAATTTTTTTTTTCAAATTTGAAATGGAATCCACAATTTTAAATAATAAAATATTAATTTAAAATATATGAAAATTATTTATTTTGAAAAAAAAATCCAAAAATTTTACTTTCAGATAATAAAAATTAAAGAAAATTTTAAAATATAAATCTATTATAAGGTGTAAATTATAAGATGATAAAATGTAATTTGCTAATGTAATATAATCTGTCCATTCAAAATGTAAATGCTAAATTTAGACTTTTTTTTTTAGATGAAGTAAATGCTTTAGACTCTGGTTAGGTGGCAATGGTGGCATCCATGCGTTTCAGTCTTAATATATATATATATATATATATATATATATATATATATATATATTTTATTTTTTTTTTGCCTTGAAGAACTATCACTGGAGGTTTCTTTCAAATTATATATTTTTTCAATCATTTCACAACATCATGAGCATTAATAGTTTTGAAAGTAAGTAGGATAGTAAGTTAATACATTTGTGTATTATTTCATTTGAATACTTTAGATAGATATCAAATTTGATTATTAGAAATATTTAATTACATTTGTAGTTAAATTATTACAATTTAACTTATTTTTATTTTATATATTTATTTTATTAATAAATTTTGTATCTTCTTTCAAAAAAATATTAAAATTTTGGCTAGATAATTTCAAGGTTCAAAACGGCGCTAGGCGCTCTTAGGGAGGTCGATAGGGGTCTAACGCCTAGGCGGTTTTTTTTTTTAAAAGACAAAATTCAACAAATTAATAATATAATGAATACTATCAAATGCTTTCAGAACAAAAATTAATTATCTAGATAAATAAATTGAGTGAGTAATCATAAATGTTAACAATGTAATATTTTTTTATTAATTTTATTATACAACATTCTATTTTTTTTAATTTATTATCTTTATTTTAATTAACACTTATATTATTAATTAAGTATTTAATAAATAAAATAACTTATATAACTAAATCTATATATATAAGAACTTATATAACTAAATATGTATAAGAATGTACACGCAAATTCACTAAATATGTATAAAGATGTACATGCAAATTCACCTAGGCGCGTAGTCATTAGACGAGACGGTTTCTCACCTTCGAGCTCTTAGACAAACTAAGCGGCGGCCGTTTTTAACCGTCTTTATAATTTAAAGGGAAGGAACCTGATGTTTGTATGCAAACTTTATTTAGATATGCCACTATTTAATTTCACTTGCTTTAAATATGTGTATTATTAATTCATTTATTACAATTTATACATTTATATATATATTTTTTCAATTTGAAACTGTTGTCAATTGGGCTCCCTCAATCATTCTCTATTATAAATTGGAGGAGCAAATGTCAACAACAATACATATGTGGCCACATTATTTTTGTTTTTTATTTTATTTTTATTTTCTTCACAAGTTTCACATGTCAACAAGCAAAGGAAAAAAAAAACAAAAAATAAATAAAAAAAGAGTTAGAATATGCTTTCGTGCACCACGAAAAGGCAAAAAGTTCATTGAAATAATTTCTAGAAATAACCATAACAAAAAAACGTAATATTATTGCCTTATTAAGATGCTATTTAATTATCAACGTTCATAAATGTTTTACTAATTTTAACAATTGTCTATACACTTTTTCTTATTTTTAATATAAAATGATGAGAAATTGAGAGAAAAAAAATTTCTTTGTATATATAGACATATTTCAAAAATTCTTCTGTTAATAATAAAATTTAAATATGATAAGTCAATTTGTTACCCTTGTAATCAACATAGAATAATATTAAAAAATCTAATGGAATGACTATTTTTATACATTTAAATATATTTTATGGGCATATTTTATACGTTTATGGGCATAAAATATGTTTTTTTAATAGATGCCCATAAAATATGTTTTTTTTTCTTGATAAAAAAAACATATTTTATGGGCATCTATTACTAATAATAAAGTTAAAGCCGATAATTAAAATTAATGTAAAATTGAAGGACATTTGCAACAATTTTCCTTTTTAAAAAAATTATAAGAAAAACATAGATTTGTTTTTATGAGAGACTTAGGTTTCTAATTTTCAATGCAAATGTAAAATTAATGTGAAAATTCATCATATTCAAGCGAGTAAACAACGGTGAAAACACATCATTTAGGTTTCTTATTTTGTTTGCTTTTGTATAGAAGTTTTTTTTTTTTTTGAAAGAAGAGAATCTTCTTCTTTCTTAAAATGATCCGCAAATAGTACCATAAGCTCCCTCTTTCTTCTGATTAAAAAAAAAAAAGAAGCTCCCGCTGTCACACGGTCTCACCCAGTCAAGTCAATATAGTTCGTTAATGGAGGGAAAAGTGGACAACAAAGCTCTAAAACAACAGGAGTGTTAAAAAAAAAAAACATATTGGGAGATAGCCCTCATCATTTGGCCCAGAAGCCCACGGGCTTATGGGTACCCGATAATAGCCCTCATCATATGGCCCAGAAGCCCACGGGCTTATGGGTACCCGATAGGCCCGATGATAAAAAGCCCGACTCGGCCCGATATGGGCCGTGGGCTGGCCTGATATGGGCCGTGGGCCGTGGGCCGGCCCGGCTCGCATGTTGACGGGCTGGACTTGGGCTTAGGGTATTCAAGCTCGCTAGGCTCGATAGGCTCGAGCCCGATAAAGCCCGGTAAGCCCAGCCCACCCGCCCAGGTAAACCCGACTCATAAGCCCGAAAATATAAAATAATTATAAATTAAAAATTGATACTCAATCCAATTTTGTTACTACTATTATAGCCAAAATCCAAAACTCCAACCAAATCTCAACCTAGTGTCATTTAAAAGCCCAATGCCCAAACCAAACCCTAACTCTAAATTCAAAAAAACTCACTATGTCTCTGACTTTCTTAGCGACCTGCTTATCTTATCTCGGCTTTATGGTCGAAAATTTAAGTCAATTCTCCAAATCCAATAGTACCCCTCCTTAGCTTATTTGAATATTCGATAATAATATTTAAACTCAACTTTTTTTTTTTTTTACAATTAAGTAGGTACAAATGAGTTTAGTAGGCCCGACCCAAGTGGGCTTAGTAGACCCGATCCGTAAACCCCGATAAAAGCCCGACCCAAACCCGGCCCAACAAAGGGTATGATCTTTCATATTTATGATCAAGCCCGCCCGACTCGGCCCGATATTTTTTAAATTATGAAATAGGCCTGATCCGATCCGGTCCAAGCCCAAAAATTTTGGGCCGAACTTGCCCGACCCGGCCCAATGACGAGGTTGCATTTCCACTACTTTCTAATTCCAAAACTTCTAAAATATTATTAAACCCTCCAATTTTGTCCTCTTTCTCTATTTCGAGGATCCAGACCCCAAAACCTCTGCTGGCTTGTCCACCTGGAATCAGAATCTCATTTCCCCTTCTCTCTCCCACGTTCTTTTTGTATATCAACATCCAACATAACATAGGACAAAAATTAGTGGCAAATGTCTGTGAACATTGTGTTAAAAAAAAAAAATTCCTATAATGATTTGTTAAAATACCTGTAAGGATTTGTTTTTATACCAACTGTTTTATCAGCCCAAGAGAGAGAGAGACAAACAAATCATCAACTGAAATTTGAATCATAGACCAAATCAGAACTTTTGCTGTCTGTTTTCGATCCTCACCGATTCAGTGACTCTGAGAAAACGATCCCTTGATTCATTGTAAGTTTTCGTTTCATTTTGAATTTTGAATCAGCGTAATTTGAAAAGGGTCACGCTTATTTATTTTTGAATTTTTTTGTTAACCTGACATTTGCTTTATGAATTCTCTCTTCTGTGTATGCCTAAAGGCTAAAGCTTCCAAATTTAGATGGGTTTTGCAACTTTGCTTGCTTTTGTTCTATGTGACCCTTTTTGGCTTAATCTGTGATGGGTTTATGTGGGCTATTCTGTTTCTGGGTATAAACTTTGATAAAAATCAGGGCTTTTGATTTATTTTGAAATTTTTTCTTTCCAATTTTGGTTTATTTAGGAGTTTGTTTGTTATTATTCTCTTTTTTGTAGAATAATCTGATATGGTATGATCATAAATTTTGATGGGTTATATGTTTTTTTTCTGTTTCTGGGCATAAACACTGACGAAATCTGTGCTTTTTTTTAATAATTTTTTTTTTTTGCTTTCCATTGTTGGTTTAATATGGGTTTCGCTTGTTATTAATTTCTTCTGTGTGGAATAATCTGACATGGTATGATCATGTAGATGGAGGATGATGAAGAAGAGGACAGATAATCAATTCTCTAAACTATGTGTGGGTTGATGATTTTCAATTAGGGGATTTTTCAATTATGGTGGGGCTGAAGAACAAGGACATAAAGCCTCTTCTGTTGAAATTTGGGTTGGCTTTTGCTTTCTCCTTTGCTGGATTTCTCTTTGCTCGTCTCAAAATTAAAAAGACCAGGCCCTCCCTGCCTCCTCCAGGCTCTCCGCGCTCTTCGGGTTTGTCTTAACCTTGATCTCTTCATTTAAGCTTTGCTTTGTTTACTTGATTTTGGATTGACTTATCATTCTGACCATATTGTGTATGCAGATAAAGAGATTGAAGTTGATTCCGGAGCAAGACATCGGCGGAAGGATGAACTTAATGGGACAAGGAAGCCACACAGTTCATGCAATGCTTCAACTGCATCCGAAAGATATGTATGTTTACCTGGATCACAAATTCTTAGAATGTACCATGGAATCTCTGATTTTGTTTTCTGCTGATTGGTTCGTGTTGGTGGATCATAAAGTCTGTCTTAGTTATATGAACAGATTATTTCTACTTGCTGATGTTGCTTCATTTTTTTTTTTAAAAAGGAAAAATGATTTTTGAATGTAATTCATTGGTGTTGAAGCATTCTGATCTTATGGTTATCCAAATAATTGTCTCACTTGGAGGATGAAGGATTACTTTTCTAATTATAGAAACTCTAGGTAGGATTATGGAAATTCCTCGTTTGTTATTTCCCCGTCTCTTCCCTTAACTTGTGTGGTATCCAAATATAGAAGGTTGGTCGAAAGTATGTAATTTAATCATTCACCAATTGATCCAATGTCCATTTCTCTAGCAATTGCTTCCTGAATACTGTAATGGGTTTTGCAGTGACTAATCAAACATAGTTCCATTTTCGTATCTTTTTTTTTTTTTTTTTTTTTTTTTTTTTTTTTCTCATTTTCGATCATATTAGAGAATATGTCCGTTTAAATCTTAGTCACCCTCTAGTTATGAAGAACCAAATTGGGGGCTTTGTTCCCTTTAAACTTATTTTCAGTGAACTAAGCATATTTTTAGCAGGAAGAGACATACACGCCGAAGCTCCGTATTGGTAATTGCACATCCAGTATTTCTCCATTCAGTAAACATGGTGGAGATAAAGATGGGTTGCTCTTGCCAGTGTTCAATGATCTTGTGAAGGAATCTGACTTTTCTTCAAGGAAGAATGTTGAAACTCCTGGGTCAGATGTAGACACTTCGAAAGCATATGGAACTTCAAAAATGGACGAATATGACCAAGAAGTCAGACACCTCAGAAGCACGGTTAGAATGCTTCGGGAGAGGGAGCGAAGCCTTGAGGTCCAGTTGCTCGAGTACTATGGCCTTATAGAGCAGGAGACTGCTGTTATCGAGCTTCAAAACCAGTTGAAGATTAACAGTATGGAGGCTAAGCTTTTCACTCTCAAGATTGAGTCTTTAGAGGAAGATAACCGAAGACTGGAGGCGCAAGTGGCTGAACATGCAAAAGTTGTGGCCGAGCTTGAGTCTACTAGGGCCAAAATTAAATTTCTGAAAAAGAAACTCAGATTCGAAGCTGAGCAGAACAGAGAACAGATCTTAACTCTTAAGAAAAGAGTTGAGCAATTTCATGATAGCGAAGCTGTTGATAGCAACTTGGATTTTCAATTGAAGTTGAGAAGGCTAAAACATTTGGAGGGTGAGGCGGAAGAATTGAGAAAGTCCAATTTGACATTACGACTAGAAAATTCTGAATTGGCTCGGAGGTTGGAGTCTACACAAATCCTTGCAAATTCTATCTTGGAAGACCCTGAGGTAATTAGTTCACCCTACTTTTCAATTGTTTTCCCAATTTGCTCCAATCATTATTCTTTGACATTTCGCATTGTGTGTGCTCCGGTGCAGGCAGTGGAATTGAAGAAAGTGAGCGCGCGTTTAAGACAAGAAAATGATGATTTGATAAAGGAAATTGAGCAACTCCAAGATGACCGATGTTCTGATGTTGAAGAATTAGTTTACCTCCGGTGGATAAATGCTTGCTTAAGGTATGAGCTGCGTAATTATCGACCCCCACCTGGTAAAACAGTAGCAAGGGACTTGAGCAAGTCATTAAGCCCGAAATCTGAGGAGAAAGCTAAGAAGCTAATAGTTGAATACGCAAGCACTGAAGGGAACATTGATAAGGGGATTAACATTGATTTTGATTCTGATCGATGGTCCCCCGTCCAAACTTCCTTTTTAACAGACTCCCCAGAATTCGATGATTTTTCTGCAGACGCTTTGTCTGCAACAAAAGAAAACGCCACTAGCAAGAGAAAATTATTCAGCAAGCTAAGGGGACTTCTACGGGGCAAAGACACTCATCCCCAGAGCCAGGTTTCGTCTGCTGAAAAAACCGGATCTGCAGAAGATCACGAGTCTCCATATTGCAGTTCAAGCAAATCAACAGCAGCTTCAGCTTACGCTGGACATGAGAGACACATTAGTATATTCCCGCCTTCATCTCATAGTTCGTCTAGAGCTTCGTTAGATCTTCCTAGATGGAGGAGTCCAAAGGAAGACGATCCCATCAAGGTTGCACAAAGCTTTCAAAGAAATAGTGAGGTGGGATCCTCCTCTGGGTACAAGACCCTCAGCAGGGATGGTTCTACTGATCTGGCACACAGAGATAATCGATCTGATCAAGACTCAGATTCTGCAGAAAAAGCTGAGATAGTGAAGTATGCTGAGACTTTGATGGGCTCTCGTGCTGCAACGCCTAAGGTACACAAAAAATCTGCATCAGCATCTTAATTAGTTTGTTTTGACATGGGCCAATCCGTAGCTCCGGGATAGTTCTCGCTTGGCTTTCTGGTTTATGCATACACGTACATGTGAATCTTATACTAAGAAATTAGCAATGAATGACAGTTTACAATACTTTGTGTTTGAAGCTAGTTAGGAACTAAACGTGGCATTGTGGCAAATGCAGGAGCATTTCTAGTGATGAAGAGTGTTTTGAGTTCTCTTTTGAAGTGCAACTGAACTTGTATATGAAGTCTCCATAACATGAGGATTTTAAGTACCTACCATCTTGAAAAAAAGAAAAGAAAAGAAAAGTAACCTTTTCTTGAAATTAAAATCGCATCCAATGTTGATTAAATAAACCAAGTAGTATACAATTTTAACGAATGACCAAAAAGTACAATATTTGCGACCTTTTTTTTTTTTTACCGCTTTGGTGAACATTTTATTTCACCTATTGGAATTTGGAAACTTTCTTATATGCATGTCTTAGGTATTGCCCCTGGTCTAAATTATTATTTCAATATTTTTTTTTTAAATATCAATAAGATTAGAACTGTTTTATTCATTCATATATATATATATATACATATAAATCAATGATATTCATAACAGTTAAGATCTTCATAAGCAACTGTTACTTAGTTGAACGTATGATTTCAAAATGTAGGCTAAAGTTTGTTGGGTTAAGATAAAATAATGAAGCGAGCTAAGTAAATAGAACTAGTAAGCTCGGGTGGGTTAACTACACTCATTAGAGTAACGCTAATCTAACTCCAACCCTAAACATTATGATTTATTTTCATTCTTAGTGATCGAGATTAGGCCTAGGCATGATTCGGTATGGAGTTGATATTGAAATCGTACCAAGTAATTTTAATCGGTTTGATACGGTATGATATTCTAAAAATATAAAATTGATATCGTACCGTACCGTACCAATTGTGTTAGGTACGGTTTCGGTTTTGAGCCAAAATTACTCAACAAAAAAATTGAGCCAAAAATTATGCAAAAAGATTTTAATAATCTATTCATATTAAATTATTTTGTACTAAGGAATTTGTACCAAGACCTGCTCATACATGTGAGTAGAGAATTTGTATATGAATTGGTACACTAATCCATAACGCATAATGAATTCATATTTCATTCATACTATTCCATAACGAATATGCAAGTTATATTTCATAATTTGTACGAATTTGTACCAAGACCTACTCATAATTTGTATCGATTCATAATTCATATATTCCATAATTTGTACCAATTCATAACGAATTCATACAATCCATAATGCATAATTCATATGGTCCATAGTTCACACAATTAGAATCCATATAGTTCATAGTCCATTAAATCCATATAGTCCATAGATCATACAATTGCAATCCACAATTCCATACAATCCAAGATTATAATTTCATATTACCAATCAGCTCGGATCCAATTTTTCATGTAAAGACACAACAATAGCTCCGACCTTTTGACTAACTTGAAGCAATCAAGACCCTGATGCTTCTTTCTCAATGAACAGACGAAATAAAGAAAATGAATGGGCGAACCTCACCATCATATTACTCATTTACCAATATCATTCTATGTCTCCACATTCCACCAGTGTAACATAATTAGCAGTGGACGGAGGCAAAAATGCATCAAGAGCATAATAAAGCTACATCTCATAGGTATAGAGGCCAAACCTTGGTGATGGACAATTGCACTAGGTCGTCTATAAGAATACTAGAAGAAGGGATTAAGGGCTTTTGTGATATTGAATTCACTCTTATACGATTTCATCTAGGTTTCCAACATAACATCACTAGCCATTCTAGTCCAAAGATTGCTTGACAAGTGAAGAAAGCAGCATTAGGTAAAGCACTTGATATTGCAACTTTCAAAGGCCCAAAATTTAGGAACGATATTCTTCAATACTGAAATCAATCCCGTACCAGTTGCAAGCAGTACATTATCAATATCGTACAAATCATCTATATAGTTTTACTATTCAGTTTTTTTCAAGTTTGGCATGATACGAGACGAGACAGTTTTGATATTTAAGAACAATATGCCACTAATTGAGATGAAAATTTATTACCACAATTTTTGTTGTGTGATGGTTATGACCACAATTTATTACCACAATTTTTGTTGTGTGATGGTTTTTTCCAAGTGGGTTAAAATGTTAACAAATTAAAAAGTATTTTTATGAGAAATAAATATATCTTTAATAATTCTGTGAGGTGAAAAGTGAAAACGGCTTTGACAAAAAAAAAAAAAAAAAAAAGAAGGTGAAAACGGCATGTGGGTGAGTGACACTATAACCTTCCCCTTTCCCTTACAGAGTTAAATCCTAACTGATTCCAGTCAAGTTGATTTTTAACGTTTGAACACACAATCGCGACCGTTCAAGTTAGGTAGGATCTGGTCCTTTGAACGGCTTCGATTTGATATCGCACCTGCTAATAAGCGCCTGTATCTTAACGTCGTCGATTATTTGTTTCCCGCCCTTGGCGACACTCAGCGTCCCCCCAACTCCCAAGGATCCAAGCCAATCAAAGCGAGAGTAGACTATTAAAGCTCACTAGCTCGCGCGCGTCGTCCGTACGAAAGATTTTCTCCCTCGCAATCGCTTTATATACCGTACTGAACCCCCCCTTCCCCGTTATAACAAACAAACAAACAAATCTCTCTCTCTGTCGCTCTCACCCTCTGTGTGTAACACAGCTCTGAGCTCTGCGATTCTTGAGCAGCACGGAAATGGCGTCAGAGGTGTCAGACGCAAAGACGCCAATGCCACCAGGCTCGCCACCACCACCACCGAATGCACCACTGCTACCGCTGCCGACACTGCCGGCTGATGATCTGCAGAAGGTTTCGCTGTATGTGGGTGACC
The DNA here is from genome assembly GCA_032719365.1 of Prinsepia uniflora. Taxonomy (NCBI): domain Eukaryota; kingdom Viridiplantae; phylum Streptophyta; class Magnoliopsida; order Rosales; family Rosaceae; genus Prinsepia; species Prinsepia uniflora. The sequence continues at coordinate 65,162,063 of CM064876.1, forward strand.
TCGACCCACAAGTCACCGAAGCCGACCTTGTCGAAACTTTTCGTTTCATGGGCCCCCTTGCCTCCGTTCGTCTCTGCCGTGACTCTCATTCTGGCGAGTCCCTACGCTACGCATACGTGAACTACTACTCTAACTCTCATGGTAACCGAAACGACACGCAAATCCCCTCTCATTTATCTTCGTTTCTTTAATGTTGGTTGCTTTGATTCATCTGTAGATCTCACTGTTTTTGTGTCTTGTATGTTTCTACTTCTCTTTTTTCTATAATTGGCCATCTTCTTGTTTATTGCTGACAAGGGCGCTTCTAGTTCTCGATTTTGTGAAATGGGTTTGTTCCCAGTTTTGTTTTCGTTTTGGTGGCTAGGGCTCTTTTTTCTTGCTCGTTCTTGTTCATTGTTTGGTATTTTCTTGCTTGATGGTGAGCAAAATTTCATTTCCATAAATGGGTTTTCAGTGGTTTTGTTTCTTGGGCTTAATGGTTTAATACATGTGGCGCTGGCTTCTCAGTTACTCTGTTTGTTATTTGGTTCTTTTGTCTTTGTGGGATTTTTTGCTTATTCACAGGCCAAGTTTGTTTACCCGAACCGATTTTTTTTTCTTGTGCTTAATATCTCGGTGTGGATCCTCTAGTTAGATTGCCTCCTCTGTTTGCATTGTTTCATTTATGCCTTTACATTTCTCGGTCTAATTTCTTGTTTAATCTTGAACTTCTCATCTCTGTTTAGTTGTTTGAACGCAAAGAATGGTCAATAATTTGTGCACCACCTTTATTGATATGTTATTTTTGATCTTTGACATGTCTGCTTACCTTTTTGTTATATATTTTTGGTCAGCATCCAAGGCAATGGCTTGTCTGAATCACAATGGACTGAAGGGAAAAGCCATAAGAATAATGTGGTCTCAAAGGGATCCACTTCCAAGAAAAACTGGTATTGGCAATGTCTTTGTGAAGAATCTTGACACTTCAGTTACCAGCACTCACTTGCAGGACATCTTCGGCAAGTTTGGGGCTATACTATCTTGCAAGGTAGCAGAAGAAAATGGGAAGAGTAAGGGATTTGGGTTCGTCCAGTTCGATGAAGAGAATTCTGCAGTGGCTGCTGTCAGTGCTCTCAATGATACAATCATTAAGGGGAAAAAGTTGTAAGCCCTCTGTTTCCTTTGTTCTATGTCTCTTTCTTACTCCTGTTATCTTTCGGATGTTGTTTGTTTATAGATGCTGTTCCTGTGTATTGTGTTAACCCCTTATTTGTGCTATCCACAAATTGTTACATGTGTTTCTGCATTTCTTTTGATAGTTTTAATTGTTTTATTATAAATCATGCCGTTTTAATAGTATTCACTTCTGACATTTTCTTTTAGATACGTATCAAAATTCTTGAAGAAAAGTGAGAGGCCAGCACATGATGAACCAGAATTTACAAATCTGTATGTGAAAAATCTAGATGAAGATGTAACTGAGGAGTTGCTTGGAGACATGTTCTCTCAGTATGGAAGAGTGCATAATCTGGCCATCATGAAGGATGACAAAGGGAAGTCAAGAGGTTTTGGGTTTGTTAACTTTGAGTCACAAGAAGAGGCTAAGAAGGCAGTGGAGGCCATGAATGGTGCACAGCTGGGTAATCCTCTATCTTTCATCGTCTGTTTTTAGCCTGTTTTGTTCCTAGTATAATTATGCCTGGAACTTTCTCTAATAAATAAAATCAAAATGTGGATCAGGATCACAGTACTTGTTTGTAGGAAGGGCTCAAAAGAAAGCTGAGAGGGAAAAGCTTCTAAAATGTAAAAAAGAGAGGCCCAATATTCAAAATGAGAAACTTAAGTCTTCGAATCTCTATGTTAAGAATTTAGCTGAATATGTTGATGATAGAAAATTGGAAGAACGCTTCAGCACCTTTGGGAAAATAGTTTCTGTGAAAGTGATGCGCTATGATAATGGGATGAGCAAAGGATTTGGCTTTGTTTGTTTCTCAACTCCTGAACAAGCTATAAAGGCTGTCAATGCTCTTAATGGTAAACAAGATTTTCTTGTGTCTCTTTTCTTGTTTTTTTTTTTCTCTATGTAGGCTATATATTTGGTTTCACCTGTTTGACTGGAGTTTGTATCTCTCAGGAACCATTTTGGATGGCAGAGAACTGTATGTGGCTGTAGCTCAAAGCAGAGAAGGTCGTTTACGGGCTCTGCAAGATCACTACACTCATCCATTGTCGACAGTTTTTCAACATCCAAACTGGCCTGTCGTCCACCCAGTCCAGTACAGTGTACCCCTCACCCCTCCGTTGTCTCCTCTCCTAAACCAGCCAGTGAGGTATCCTTTTGTGCCACAGATGAATCCTCATCAGTTCTCATTGGTAAGTTAAGGAATCCACCTTTTGACATCTATATATATATATAGTCTCATCAAGTTATTCTTACCGGAGTTGTAGATGTCACAGGTTCCTAGGCAAACACAGTGGGGAAGCACCAGGAATGAGAATTTCCAAAATGATGTAGGTTCATTTTATTACAATCTTTGTTTTAGCTTTAAGCCTGTTGGTATACAAATTCCTAATGCTGGCTTTTGTTATGGATTGGATTGAACTGAATGTTTTTTTTCATCAAAACTGTATCTACAGCCCAGGACATATGCTAAACCTACTGCTCAGACCCATGACATGAACTTTGGGAATCATGGTGGTCGTCATGAAGGTGGATTCAGGAAGAAGGGTTACAACAAACAGAGTGGAGGCAGATCCACTGGAACCTCACACTCCAAGACAACTTCAAGGGATCACTGCCAGACTTTCATTGAGAATCTTCAGGTCCGTCTGTAAGTACTCATCTTTTCTGAAATGACTTAATACATCATAAGATTGTCCTATTTACTTTCATCTGTCTGCTGTGAATAACTCACTTAGTCACTTGGGTTGTGTTTCAATCTGTAGCCCGGGCACGGTGCTGAATCAGGAATGGTGTTGAAGATGAACAACTCTCAGAAAGCAACTCAAGTTTTGAAGGCGGCAAATAGCAGGACCAGCAGCAGCTCAGCAGATCATCATCGCCCAGTTTTTCCAAGTGTGGCCGCTACTTGATCTAAATCCATTTTTACCTCTGCAACTCATGTTTTTACTCTCATTTCTCTCGTCTGGTATTATAGCAAACATTGCTCTAGATGGATGCTGCGCTGTAAAAAATCTCTTCAGTTTCAGTTCCAGTACAAGACTTTTCTGGTTCTGTCTGTTTCATGTTTTTACTAATCAATTAGAGATTTCATGTGTTCACTTCATTATACTCCTTTGTGTTTCTGCTTTCTTTCATACATATAATATATACTCCACTAATAATCATTATGAGATAATGAACAAAATATAGCAGTAGATGTCACATGTTAATCAACTAATAAATTGCATACAAGTTATTGAGCGTTCGTCTCACCATCTTTGTAAACATGGAAACCTAAAAATCCTTGTTTAAATAGACACAGAAGTCATCTTTCTTCAACATCCTTAAGTACACCACACAAATTTAAGATCCATTTATAATATGTATCCTCATTCTCCATTCCCCATTCCTCACCCAATGAGGGAAATGCCTTGGGTGATCAATGCATCAGCAAGAACTTGGTTAGCAGCTTCAGATGGATGGACGCTGTCCCAAAACACGTATTGAGTTGCATTCGAACATGTTCCTATTGACCTTGGATTGCACAGCAGTGATGTCGTCTCCACAGTCCCCGTCCCGCAGCATCCTCTCCCTGCTTCAGCAAAACCTTCACAACAACAACCAAAGGATGATGAAAGTGTGTTAGTCTCTACCAATGCTTGATTACGTCCCATGCTAAGTAACTACTTAGTTCAGTACCGAAATTTGACGGGGATTTAATGACATCATAGAGAGGCTTGTAAATGTCAAAGACCACAATTTTAAGACCAGAAAGTTGCTTCTGGAGACTTGATGCGGCGGAGGTTATCTTCTTGTTGAATCCTTGGGCATCGGAGTTGATTCGGTCAATGCAACCTGGCTGGTGGTTTCCAAATAAGGTGATTGCAGCTGGAAGGCAACCCAATGGAGGAAGTGAGGTCACCCCGATTTTCCTACCTCCCAATCGATACAATTCCTAGTCGAAAAAGGAATCAGCAAAAACTTGAGTTTGATTGCATTTGAAATAAGTGTATATCAGAAAACGAGATTTTCATACCTTAACGAAGCTTTGGAATTGAGCAACAAGGAGGGATCCATATTGGTCAGGAGTGTAGGCTCTGTTAACAAAAGGGTTGACATAATAGTTCTGAAAAAAGTCACTGTTTCCAGCGCTCAATAAATAGAGACCATCTTTGATAATGGAAGCTGCTTTCTTGGTGTCTGCTACCTTGGCAAGCTTGCTCTGATATTCCTTGAAGTATTGCAACTGTTGAGGCAATGTGATTGCATGCTGCATGGCACACAAAATCGCAAAATTAAATCAAAGATATCAGCTAGTAGGTTATATAATATAAGGTTCAAATTTTTTTACGTTTAGGGATGCTGCTCTTTCATCGTAACCCGAAGCAGCTGAAGCGAAGTTGGCTCCGATCAGAAGGTTTTTTCCTGATGCCTGTGGGCTAAGATATGCCGGTGGATATGTCTTGAATCCCAAAGTGTCAGCTGCATAAACAAAATTCAGATTAATACACTTTGATTATATTTTAGAGTAACGCTGGATATATTTTAGAGATATCATATATATGTTCTATCCGCATTATCTAATTGAACTAAACCCCTTGTAATGAGCCACTAATTGATGCCTACTTATTTCTTACATTGAAATATTTTTTTTTTGGATAATATTTTTTTTTTGGATAATTAAGAATTTTATACCAAGAGAAGAGCCTGGGAAACCAGAAAAACAAAGGCCTCAAGCCTCACATGTCACAAGACTCACAACCGCAAAAGGGGAAAATTACATGATAGGAATGCTCTAAACGAAGCCGCTATAGCGTTCGAATTGGAGTCCTTAAAAGACATCGTACACAATTGGTATGCTTAATTAAAACATTAACTGCCGACCAAAATTATATGATTAAAAATTCACACAAATGCAGCCCTAAAATGGCCATATAATTAATCTTCAGCTGCATAAGGAAATGAATGATCAATAATCTGGTTAAAGAAAGAAGTATTATGCATTTAAAAATGGAGGAAAACAGTTTAATCTGCATAAATAAATCAATTATGTCCACCACTTGAAACTGGTTTGCAATCAAACAATCATTCATTTGACTAACCAATTTAGACTTTCACTTCTATATATAACTAAGATTTTAACAAGACTTTTTTTTTTTTTTCATTATTGTATAAATTCTTTCCGATGAATGAATGAAGATCGTATTTTCCTCAAAAACAAAGGAAAAAGCTTTAAAATCTGAGCTAATTTTTCTACTCACCGGTGATGTCAGTGGCTAGTTTGCCATTGCAAAACCTGCCAGTAGGCTGGTGATTCACAAAGTCCCTTCCATATGGAGGGTAATTGGCCTTGAAAATGGTTGGAAGATAGTCATTGTTGCCCACATCAACTGCTGAGTCTCCAAATGTGAAGATGGATGGAACGAGAGTGGTTGAATCTTGTGCATTTCCAAAACTCACAAACCCACAAGCGAAAACCAAACCAAATATTGTTGTTGCTCCTCTCAACCAATATTGCCTTTGCTCATCCATCTTCACAACCAAAACGCAATTTAATTATATTTTGCTTCGAAGCTTAATTTGTGCCATGAATTTGTACCACCCTATAAAGGGCACTGAAAATTACCCTTTTCAAGAGGGAAGGTGGGATTTATTGTTTATTGTTTAGGTATTAAATGAGAGTTCAATTTTTTCACCAGCACGCACGTACTATAAAGATTACAGATATACATAATAAATTACTAAGCCTTTTTGATTCATTATCGTTTCATTATACACGAGTGTTCACATTTACGCTGATTCAACGACAATGAATATAAGGGCTACTACTCTTACCACTGCATGAGGGTAGTGAGAATTTGTTTTGAATTTTTTCTTCTTATAATTTGCAGACAAGACATAATTGATATTTTTCTTGTTATTAAATATGGGGGCAGGGAGTAGTTGAGAGATTAGCAGGTGGAGGCATTCTGAGTTAAAGGCATGTCAAAGCTGCATGTGATATGCAGTTATGTTGGTGGGTTCTGAAAATGTTCTGACTTTGCGAAACGCGTAATTATACGTCAATTTGTGGTTTACAAGCACAATAAAATGCTTTATTATTATATGTAACGTGCTAATAATCGTGTTTGTAATTTAAGTTTGAACCAAATTCATTGACGAATGACGATGCAGTCAATCAAAATATGCGTTCATTTCAGAGACATGCAGTCAATCAGAATTTCTGAGTTGCTTATTCATTTGATGGATTAGAAGATCTCCATTTACATCCGTTCTTCTTCATGACTTCGTCTTTAAGGTTATGGATTTAGGTGGATTACATTATGAGCTATTTCTCTACAGTTTAAATCAGTTCGACTCCATTTGCTCGAAATAGCTTGTAAAGATGACACATCAAGTGAAACACAACCTATTTGACTCAACACCATAACAATGTGGATTATTTGATAGACATGTAATGACTATGAGGTCTCTTTATGTTTAGAGATAAGTAGTTGGAACAGTTGTTTTGTGTTATTGATGATCTTGGGACCTGACATTGGAAGAAGTGGGTCCACATGTACATAATTGACGGTCAGGATCTACAATAAATCTAAATGGATACTTGTTGCCATCAAACATTGCCAGCTTAATTTCTTTCTCTTGTGTAGGTGCTATGAGCTTTCTGTATGTGCATGTTTGATGTTTTTGAAGATTAAATGGGAGCCAAACTCAATTTTCTTCTTTAGAAATAATCGAGTAGTGAGGACCTAGTAGACTAGAAATAGACATCGATCTAAAATAAGAAAAAAATATAACAAGGCATTTAGATATTTGTAACGTTTCCTCTTTGGTGAAGATATATAGATATTGAAGAATATGATTATATAAAGATATATAGTATTGATATTATTCTTATTCTTTATAAGAATTGAATCTGAATTTTTTCGCTTTAGAAATTTTGTTCTAAACAACATGTTAATTTCAGAATTGCATTAATTATAGTGGATATAGGTAGAAATTTATAAATCTTCCATTTTACAAAATGAAATCTCAATGAATTATATTCACAAAAACCATATATGTTATGTCACACTTGCATTAATTAGGGTAAATATACATAGGAGTTTATAATTCTTTCATTTTATGGGATGAAATCTCAATGAATTAGATTCACAAAAGCCGTAACTAGCTTTTTATCAAATAAAAAATGATACTTTAAATCATATAACTATAATTAAATATACAATCAATCAACATTTATCAAATTTGAAAAAATGACAAGAAGAAAAAGGCTAAAGAAGCAACTTGGATAGAAAGGAAGTGACTTAGACATGTGCCTTAACTAATTCTCATGGTACTTTAAGATTTACTTACCCCCCCTCATGCATCTAAGTTCAAACACTCATTGTTCTTAGTATAATTTTACTATTAATGAGTCAATAAAGTTTTTCTTGTTGTAATACAACAATGTAACATGTGTTTATTTATGTAAAGCGGTATAAAGGGTAGATTAGTAATTTGTACAATTATTAATTCCTTATTCTATATAAAGGGAATACTGTTATTGTATACATATTCAGAGCATAATACAAAATACAAAATACAAAATACATGTTCATCTTCTCTCTATGTATATCCCAACTAGCCTTGTTAATTTGTATGAAAAAATCGACTGAAAAATCGCACCGAACTGAAACCGAACCGAAAAATACCAAATCGATGAAAACTTGAGACCGCTTGGGAAAAACAGAACAAAACAAGACTGAAATCGGTTCAGTTTTAGTTTTCGGTATAATTACACCAGATCAAACCGAACTAAACCGAACAGAGGATAAAACCAAACTGAACCGCCTCAAAATGCAGTAGTTAAGATTTTAAAACAACGACGTCGTTTTTATGTAGTTTTGTATGAAACCCTAGAGAAATTGTTCCCACTTCCTAGTTCCCACTTCGACGCCTCCTCTATTTTGAATCTCCATTGATCTTAGACTCAGAGCGTCACACCAGTCACCACACCTCAAACCCTATAAAGTCATAAACCTCCTTTCCTCGTTCCTCAAGGCTCATAATGACACAACCTCACATCGCACCTCAAACCTTCCTTCTAGAGAAATCCTTCATAGTTCTCACTTTGAGTCTTTGACGCCTCCTTAATTTCTAATCTCGATAAACCCTATAGACCTTCCCTTCGTCTCCTCGTTCCTCTCGGCTCACAGCCTCACACGACACTAATAAAACCCTAATTTCGTTCCATTACTTCTAAGTTCCAAGTTCCATCTCCTCTTCGTTCTCTCAGTCTCTCAGAGAATCAGACTGACAAGACCCTCCCCATAATCACTCTCGATTAACGTGAAAGGTCCTGCTCCTGTCTGACACATCGTTGTATAAAGATAAAACCAGCCTCAGAAATAAACATACTTATCCCGTGTCAAACAAGGGATAAATCCGCATCCTATTCAGGACATTCAGAGTACACAAATCCACGTAATGCCTCAGCCTTCATACAGTCCTTGTCTGCGGTCAACCTGGAGGGTGCTAAAACTAACAAAAAGTGTGAGTGGACAAAAACAAAACTTTGGAAAACATTTTCCGAAAAAAAAATACCAATGATACTGCATTTGCTAAACTCTTATCCGAGTTCATTAAATTGAGGGCCACACCACCCAGATTCTCTTAAATAGTCTATGACTTGATCATACCAGAGAGTTCACATCAAAATAATTTGATGACTATTGTATGCCCCTTAGGATTGATGATGAACATTTGGTTCCCTATGTTCACACTCATAATGGTCTCGAATAAACACTAATTAACCTTGGTAATGCACACCAAACTTCTAGTTTATATGCGAAGCTGTGTAATTTTGCATGCAACAATGTTGGTCTGGTTAAGGTCTACTGTCATCCAACCATATTCTGCGTTATAGCTGGTGACTGGATACGAGCTAGAAGTTTCGTACTTACGGATTTTTGGGTGTGCAGTTACGTGCCAATTGTGCTGTCACAACGTACACAAATGGGAACTCAAAGAAGGAGGGGCATATATATATATATATCGGTTATGAATCCCCCTCTATTATACGTTATTTAGAGCTCTTAACAGGCTGATTTTTGGCTGTCAAGACATCATTCATATTTTGGCTGATTTCTTGTTGTCGGTTACTATATTTCAGAACATCACTCATATTATGGCTGATTTTTGGCGGGGGAGTAAGGGTAAAAAGACTGGGATCTATTGGGGCTTTTCGGATAAACTCAAAAAACCTAGAAAAGTAGATAGGTTAGGGTTCAAGGATCTTAGGTGCTTTAATGTGGTGATGATTGCCAAACTAGAGAAGAGGATCCTGAATAGTTCTGAATCGATTCTAACTCAGATTCTGCAAATAAAATACTATCCAGATGGTCACATTCTCAAGGCGAAGGAAGGGAGAGGTAGCTCCTGGGGCTGGAAGGGTATTCTGCAGGGTCTGTAAGTTTTTCAGATCTGGTCTTAGGTGGTGGATAGGGGATGGTAGAAATCTTAATGTCCTAATTAACTGATGGTTAAATACAAATAAACCCTTCATCCCTTTCTCCCGCCATGATCATATGCTTCATGCTGTTGCAGACCTTATTGATGAGGAAAGTAAATGCTGGAAAATGGATCTAGTTACCAAAGTTTTTAACCGTGAGGAGGCCCAATGTGTGTTAGCATTTCCTCTTAGCTATCTTGGGTGTACATACAAGTATATTTGGTATCATGTTAAAAATGAGAGTTATACTATTAAATCAGAATACTATATTGCTAGGGAGTTGTTGAGGAATGGAGAATTCAAATGAAAACAAGGTACTAGTGAGCCTAGTACTACAAACCAGGAGATCTATAGGATTCTGTATAGGCAGTTGAAGTGCCTCATAAGCTGCAACTATTCTTGTGGAAATGTTGTACACAATTTTTTTGCAGTAAGAGCCAACCTAGTAAAGCGACGTATATTGCTGGATGATATCTGTCCTCATTGTGGTGATGCAGTGGAGACCCAGGTACACTTAATCTTTCAATGCAAGTTTGCTCAAGTTTTCTTGTTTTCAAGTCTTTTACAGGTGGATATGAGTCGTTTGGAGAGTGAGGACTTTGTGTGGTATTGGATGTACTTCATCCGAATTTTCTCCTCACATGGTCAGAAGAACTTTACTACTCAGTACTCATATATATTCTTATTTTTAGTTTATGAACATTGTGGAAATGTTGAAATATGAGATTCTATAATGATGTTAAGTTTGAGCCTAGCTTTGCTATCCAAATGATGATAGAGCATGTCTATGAATTCAATACTGCCAGACTTGCTCCACCAACTATAATACAAGCAGTTCACATGCCTTTGGTTTTTTCCTACGGTAGCCATTGCTAGATCGTCCCCCTACTGGTTTTGTGAAGGAAAATTGTGATGGTGTTTTCAATAAAGATGAAAGGCAAGGTGCATATGGCTAGGTTCACAGATCTTCCATGGGCACATTAATTGCCATAGGTGGGGAGGGGGCCTCCCTTGTGATAGTTTTTTTTTGAAGGTTACCTATACTCTACGTGCTACTATGGCTGCGTGTGCTAACTTTGGTTGCAAGAAGGTAATCCTCGAGTTAGATTCTAAGAGTCTAGTGCAATATGCAACAAGACATTTTGGTGTGGAAGCTAACATTGAAGAAGTGATTTTTGATATTTTAGCTATGCAACCCTTCTTTGAGATTGTTAAGTTTAGATATACACCTCAGAAACATAATGCAGCATCTCATAAAGTTACTATTTTTCTGTAAACGTGCTAAGTATTGTTCTGGATAGGAAGGTCTTGAGCCCTCTAGTTGTTTAATTTTCTAGCTAAAGATATATGTAAACATTTATATTCATCTTACTTAATGAATTCTTCTTTTTGGCCAAAAAAAACCTCCATAGGATGTTAAAAAGAAAAAGAAAAAGAAAAAAAAACAAGGTTCTCATAGGAATTCCCTTTTACTTCGATTGGCAATATATATATTCTCGAGTTATATTATTCTGAAGCATTTTTGTTCGCGATTTTTAATAATAATTAGTGGTAAGTATATTGTTTTATAATATTAGCCCTATACTAATTGTGACTGAATCTTCTATTAAAAAAACATTGTCATTGATCAATACTCATGGAATGATAAACTTTTGATACAATAATATAAGGCAGTCAAGTTAAAAACACTATAAGAAAATATACCATGCCCTACTAGGTTTGCCAGGTGCACCCATATTCACCGGTAAAGGGGGCTTCGCCTGGTGGATGGAGAGCGGCTCTCCGGGCAAACCATGAGCGGGAACGCCGACTTCCTTGGCGCGTAAATAGGGGTGGTTTGCCCGGCGAGTGGTCAAACTCCGCCGAGCCAGATGTGTTTAACGGTGAACCGTGTGCACTGGGAAAAGTGTTTCCAATGGCTCGCGTCGGGAAAATTTTTAGCGCGAAAGTTTTTTGGCGCCTATAGTCAGCGCAGTAGTTCATTAAAGCTTGCCCAGCAAAGTTTGCACTGGGCAAAAGTCTAATCTGCATTTAGTGCAGAACGGTTTCATTTCTTCCTCATTCCTCATTAATTCTCTCCCTCATTTACTCTCACAACCCCTACATAATATCATCATCACTTCATCATCATATCATCATCAATACCTCACCTAAGGTAAAATTAATGATTTTAATGATTTTGTTTTTTGTTTTTTGGATTTTAATTTGTATTATAAGCTAAAATTATTTTTTGTTTTAGGTAATTTGTGATTGATTTGAAGGGTTACTTATAACAGGTATGTGTATTTGCTTCTCAATTTAATTATGTTAAAAACTTGTATTTAATTATATTTGAAAATTGTGATATATTGTAGAAAATGTTTAGAAATCTGGATATTATTGTGTAAAGGAATTGTGGTTTATCCATTAATGCAAAGTTAATCAACCCGATTAACTTTGTATATCGAAATTCGATTAAAAACCTTAAACCCGTTTGAGAGTCAGAGAATCAGATTGATTGACTGACTCTTGAATTGCCCATTTATCGGGACAGTTTGGGAGTGCACAACTATGTGTTGTATAATTTGCTAGCTATGTAGTTAGGTTTGGATTGTGTGAAATTCAGTTTATATCCCCTTATTGTTCTCTGAATGCATACTAGATATTAGCTTGAAATATCTACGCCATGTATTTGGAGAACTGTAGGGTGATGCTGCCGAAATTTCACTCGGTCTAAACTTCGCCTCGTAGGTCATAAACTATACAACACAGAACGTGCACTCTCGAATGGAATAGGGCCAAATTGTAACGACCCATCTCGAATTAGCCTGATTAATTAAGGCTTAATGACAGATTAGTGAGACTAATCAGGGATTAGACAAGGATTAGCAGACGAGCAGGGCAAAATGACGATTTTTCCCGTAGAATGAGCGAACGTTGACTTTTCATTCAGGCAGTCAAATGGACTTTGGTCGATGACTGTAACATAGTTCGGGATGTCACGAGTTCATAGACAGGTGGCACGCCCGATTCCGTCGTTCGATGTAGAAGTTATGACGATCGTAAGTCCAAGGGAATTTTGGTAATTTGGTTGAATAGGGGTCAATAGTTGACTTTTGATCTGGGAGGTCCGATGGCCAAGGGACGAGGACCATTACGTAGATCAAGACGATACGAATCCGTAGACAGGTGGCAAGTCGAATTTGGACATTCGACGAAAAAGTTACGGTTCATGGAAATCCTAATGTACTATTGCACAAATTACGAAACAGATGCCTTTTGGAATTTTGTGGGCCCAGCTATTTTGGGGCAGGCCCAATGGATGAGTGACAAGTGTTACCCATCCATTACCTAGCCCAAACAACTTATGCATATCCCTCCTTTCATCGATCATTTCCCATTTCCAACACCAACCCGATCTCACCCACCTTGAACCCAATCTAAATCCTTTCCATCTGATTTTGAGTGAGACCAGAGAGTAAGATGAGGACATGATGGTGGTGGTGGCTGATTGTGGACAAGGCCTCCATTGAACGGCGGAGGTGCAGAGGAAACAACCGTACCCGATTAGACCCAAAACTCATTTTATGTTGATTTTTACATTATGGATTGTGTTGAGTGATTAGGATAAGTTTATTGAGGTCGTAGGAAGGTGTAGAGGGTGGTTTAGACGGCGGTGAAGGACTGAACAGCCCAAGAGGTGATCGGGAGCTTTGAGCCGTGAAGAGTGTTTTGGAAACGGGGAGTTTTAGGTCGATTTGCTTAGGTTTGAGGATTGGAAATTGTAGGAAATGAGAAAATAGGAATATTGGGATTGAAAAGGAGAAGATTGGATGAAAAATGAGGATTGGAGAGGCTGGACTGGTCACGCCGGTCTAGTTGCAGAACTTGAACCGAACCGGCTGGTCTGGACCGGTTCACTCGATAGGGAAGATGAACAGTCGCTTGCGTGTGAGGCCCAAGCACAGGCTATCCTTGGGGCACATGCGAGCGCGTGGTAAGGATTTTGAGGATGCTTTCAACACGTGAAATCATCTATTCGATGTAACGAACATTTTGGGACTGGTTTCGTGTCAATCGGACATCGTTTCGATATAGTTCGGGCTGTCCGAAGGTTTAGGTTCGCGTTTAAAAATAGTTAGAAATTCTGGAAAATTACGGGGCTTTAGTGAGGGGTTATATATGTAGTTAGTAACCCTCTAAATTAATTTGGACAGGTCGCGAATCCCAGAGGCGACGATTGGCCCGGGAGAGGCTTATGACACACGTATCGTATCGAGGCGCGGCTTCAGATGGTCTGTGAGTGGACCCTTCTTTCGAATTCAATGCATGCATAAATGTTTTATAAGTGTTTTAATATATGTTTTGTGATGTCATGAGTGCGTTTGTTTGTGGTAGCCTAGGATTTACGTATTTACACGTATTTCGAGATTTTTTGATTTTATACGATGCTTATACGTACTAGGTTTTCAACGAGGGTTTCACAAATGGATTTTGGATTTGGAAATATGAACTTGGGAATGAGGCCCATTTGATTTACAAACTCTCGGACTTGAAGTCCATTTGATTTGACGAGAAATCGGACCGAGGGTCCATTTGAGATATATGGTCAGACTGAGGGTCCCGTTGATTTATGATCCGGGCTTGAGGCCCATTTGGTTGTAATATCAGGCTGGAGGCCCATTTAACTGTAGTATCGGGATTGAGGCCCTATTGGTTTTGAAATCGGGCTTGAGGCCCTGTTGATTTGTGGTTTCGGGCTTAGGGCCCAGTTAGTCGTGGTATCGGGCTTGATGCCCTATTGATTGTAACATCGGGCTTGAGTCCCAGTTCAATTTTTGAAATGAGAATTCGGGCATGAGACCCTATTGAATTGTGGATTTAGGCCGAGGCCTGTGAAATGGATTTGAATCGGATTCGAGGAATCCCGTTGACATGAATCGGGTATGAGACCCAGTTGAGAAATGTTTTGAGAAAGAAAGAAAGAGTTTTGAAATTGATTATGAACCCTCCATATGATTATATGGTCTCCTCCAGACGTCGACCTGGAGAGTCACGATCCACAGACCAGAGTGGGTATCCCTATAGGGATCCCGTTCCAGGAGTGGGAGTTATGATTTATGTTGTGGTCCCGGACCAGATTCCGGAGAGATGTGTAGACTAGATCTGGAGATAGAGCTCGGACTAGATCCAGAGATTGAGCCTCCCAGATGGAGAATTCCTGGGAAAAGACTTGGAGTGAGACCCTGAGTGGTGTGCACACTAGTATAGAGATGATATCGTGACATATATCGGGGATGTGTTCCCTAGGGGCTGTGTGCCCTGAGTTGGCATCTTCTCGGAATTGCCACGGATGGGTTATATGTATTTTTATACGTATGTAGTTTACAGAAAGAGATTTGAGGGCGGAGACCCTATGTTCCATGTTTTAGAAAGTGATTTGGGGCGAGACCCCGTATTCGATGTTTTGGTATTTCACTGAGAATGGTTTTGGGCTGAGACCCACGTATGTTGATTTGGGCTGAGTTCCCACATGTATGGTTTTACGGGTTTTGAGGACCCATAAATGGATTTATGGTTCATGACGGTTTATGGGGACTGGCATGAACCCTTGAAAGGTTTTGAGAATGTTTCCAAGTGGTTTTATGAATGTTTGATAAATGGTTTTTAAATGCATGCATATGCTTTTAGTGAAGGGCATAAATGTCTTAAAGTGAAAATGTTTTTAGTGAAATGATTGTTTTTGTCCACTCACAGTTTTCGTATTTTAATGCCCTTCAGGTTGATAGCGGATGTGGGCTGTAGCAGAGACGAGACATCACACTCCTCCTCCTACGATCCTGACGTACTCTAGAAGCCGGTGAGGGCTAGAGACGGAATTTTCCCTTGTTCGTGTCAGACAGGATTAGGCGCGTCCCACGTTAATCCCAGGGGATTTGGGAACGGTCTTGACAAAGTGGTATCAGAGCGTGGAGTACGCTTAGGTCGAGGATGTGATGTCTTTGAGGTCGTAACAGCCCGTCATCAACCTTGTAGTTAAGGCATTAGTACGAGGATTTGGTAGAATCGAACCTTAGTTAGATGGTGTTTAGCACGCGATACGGTAGTTTGAGGTTTGATTGGCATCCAATGCCACATGTTTCGATGTTTGAGCCCGAGGAGGATCAGTATTTATGGGAATCTAACGGCTTAGAGCCGTAGTGTTACTGGAAATAGGATCCAGTGGATCAGTAGAGACCGTATGACGACTTGAGAGTCGTGACCGCTCGACGGCAGGGTCGTGTCGGATAGAGGATGTACGGATTAATACCAGTGGTGGTCAGAGGTCAGGGTCGCCCACTGTACAATGACCCTGTACGACTACAGTCACGATGGTTGGGATTAGGAACGTGCGATTCTATTTGGCAAGTGTTGCCATGTTTCGGTGTGTCGAATCCCTTTAGGATGTCGACTGGCAGGAGATGCGGGAGTAGATGTGGTGTGACGCAATAGGATGCGATTGCGCACGTAGTGCTTGTGCAGTATTGGACCCGGAGTACAACCAGTTCTTATGGAGGTCAGTAGTTGAGAGCCGTAGAGTTACGAGAGGACGAGATCCTCAGAGTGTAGTTATTAGATGGTTTGGTTCCAGTATTGGAGTATGACGACTCTTCTGAGTCGAGAGCGCGGGATTGGCCAGGATGGTTGGGCTGTAGTGGGCAGCCGGGTTTGTGATAACCCTAGTAGGTGATTGATTGGACAAGTTACCAGGAGTTTGGTACTTGTGATTGGATCCAGAGGTGGACCGATCGGTGGATGTTGCATGCGGAGTGGTTGGTACCAGCGGTGAGACTACCACATGGATTGGGAGTTTTGGTAGCAGAATGTTTCTGAGATTGGTCTGCACGAGGTTGTGGCAGACACTGCTATCGATTGACGTAGTCGAGTCTTATCGAGTTGGATAGGCTCAGGTTGCCGTGACGATTGTGATGATGGCATTCGTCAGTCGTGACGATGATACGAGGTGCGTGAGTGACGCACAGTACGAGAATAGATTCTAGATTCGACTCGGTTACGACTGAGTGCAACTGCAGAATGTGACGCTGATGTTGGGTGTTGGCACACTTGCCACGTTACCTCTGTGTGGTGATGGTGATGAGTAGGATATACATGGATGAGTGACAGGTGCCCTGGATATCCTTGGATGGATTGCACGAGTGTGAGTACTGGAGTTGATCCCATAGAGTTGGGACGTGCGAACCAGTATGCAGATGGAATAGTAGATGTGCCCAGAATGGCGAGCATGTGAGTTCGATGGGCACTGAGCGGGACTGAGAGGATCCCGAGTGGCTCAGTGCGAGGCCGCATGTACTTGGTTTGGTGACCAGTCTTCTGATGATACGAGACTTGGGGCACGAGTGTATACCCAGAAGTAGTAACGTTAAGGGATGGAATGCCTAGGTGGCATTCGAATGAAAAGGTATAAAGGGATGACGTGAGTGACGTCATATGACGTATGGGTCGGTTGGTCAGATATGGTAGTACGCAAAGATTTGGCTTCAGGTCACGACAGAAGTTGCGATCTGTTTAGCCTACCGACTGATGTTAGTGGATTCCGCCCCATTCCGTGAGTCAGAGTTGGATCAGGATGATTAAAGGTACGAGATGTGAGTGTTGGAGGTCGTTTGTGCACATCCGTAATTAGTATACAAGGTTTAACCTTAAGTCGCATGAATTCCACTCGGAATGAGTGTACCTACCTAAACGGTATTCACGGACGCGTGGATGGTGTCCGGTTGAGCGGAGGACTTGAGAGTCCATTGCGGATTAGTTTTGGTTGACCACAGTTGACCATACCTCCTGAGTTGGGGACTTGGAAATTGATTGTCTATAGGACGCGGGAATACTCGTGTGATTATTGAGTTATGTAATTGGAAAAGAAGCATGTTTCCAACGTGATTGGAGCTTCGAAATCAAGAGAAGTTGTGATTGAGAGGTTGAGAAGAGTGCTTGATTCTGCATTAGAGATGAGTATTCCAAGGTCACTGAGTGTGACGCTGTAGCAGATAGTGTTGGGTGCCGGAGGATGACATTGGATGAACTTTGAGGTCATTATCTTGGATTCTCCTTGATTTGTCCCTAGGTGGGACGATGAGGAGTGATATGACAGCTAGGAGTTCAAAGAGGGTGTAAGAACCGAACACCTAGGCTGTGGGTCAAATTTGATTGACTTGACGAGTAGATGGCATTTAGTGTCACAGGATGTGAGGAGTGAGTGTCCGAGGTGATGGATTGATGTTCGCCTGGTGGTGGACGGTTGGGGTCCGAACCATGGTTGGAGTGCAGACGGTAGTACGCGGTTGGACGTTTCCAGAGTGCAGTCCTTGAGTAGGTCGGGTTGCGACCCGATATTGATGTGATGTGGGTGCACCGGTGTGTTGTGCACATGGGACGATGGGATTGACCACGGTCAATCGGTATGTCGGGTTGAGAGTGCCCGAGAGTATGAGTATGTTGTAGATTGGATCGAGTCCTAGATGGACATGAGTGGCGATCGGATTAGATCCGATAGTGATAGGTGGAGACTCGAGGTGAGTCTAGATGTCAGCGGAGATCGCTGAGTGATGCGAGATACGATACGAGGACTCAAAGACGAGTCGAGATCAGAGTCGAGCAGCGAAGCACAGTAGAGCCAGGAGTTGTCGGCTGGTCATGAAGTCGTGACATATCGTGGTAACGGATTAATCGGTATCCGATGAGTTTGGAGAGGTATGATTGTTGGGACTCTACTTAGAGTTAGTTTTGAGTATAGGAATTTGGGAGAGTTGATTCGTGTGAGTATTGAGAGTCAGTATGGACATAGGTCTAAGGATGACCAGTAATATGGGATTCGTGCCATTGTGATGGCAGGACGTATAGAATATTGCCTGATTGGATGTTGCAATGGATGTCAGCTTAGATGTGATAGCCCTTAGTGGGAGTACGTAATTCGGCCTGACGACTGTCGGATGGAACGTGTCAGAGTGGTAAACTGAAAAGCTGTTTGGATGTTTGATTGGTATTGCTGATGTAATGACCCGTCCCGAATTATGGGATTAGATTAGTAACTAATCATGATTATTGGAGTTAATCAGTGATTAGTGGGGTTAATCTGTCAGGACCCACCCCGGTTTCGCCCCGAAACCCGAGATAAACCCCGCTCCCGTCTGACTCCCCGACACAACACGCAAGTCAAACTCACTCAACCCAGTCAGACGCAGGAGTAACAATGTTCCAAAGTTATCAGGTACAGAGCATAGTACGAAAATACAAGGAAAATAAAAACCGATAGATTACACGCACACGGAAGACTTTAAACTATTCCGGGATTCCCCCACGTCACTTCTATGCCTCGGACACTGCCTCGATGTCAATACCCCGCGCTCGCTCCACAACCTGGAGGGCAAGTTAAAAACAGAAAATGTGAGTGGACCATAATGAAAGAAAAGTTCTAAAATCCTTTATCAGAAAAACTGAGTTTAACCCTCCGTTTTGAAAACCACATGCATAACCAACATTGTTAACATAGTTATAATCACTTTTCATAAAACATCATAAGAAACAGAAACACTATAAAACAGTTATGGAAACCATAGCATGAGTATCAAAAACCGTATCATAAACCACAAAGCTCAAATCATCATTTCCCGATCAAACCTGCTGGACCTATCCGAGTCTTTAAACTCCCGAGTCTTTAAACTCAATCCAGGCCTTAATCATATCCGAGTCTTTAAACTCCCGAGTCTTTAAACTCAAGGCCTACGGGGAAAATCAATATATCCGAGTCTTTAAACTCCCGAGTCTTTAAACTCAATCCGGGTCTTTAAACCCAATCCGGCCGGTCCCCCGTCACATATATCCGGGTCTTTAAACCCAATATCCAGATCCAGCAAATCCAATCCCAAAATCATTTGAAAACCATTCACCAATCCACATCCAAACCCGAATCCGAAATCACTGGTCTGGTGCCCTTCCGGCATCCAGAACCTTCATTCCGAACCCAAATCCGGAATCCACTTTTCAACTTTAAAACCAAATTCCGTTTCCCGAAATCCGATTTTAAAACCGAAAATCTTTAATCATCGAAGTCATGTTCCAGAATCCCTTTATAATCAGTGAAAACCACTTAGCAATTGAAATCCCAAAACCAAAGTATCAATTTCAGAAACCAACCACTTTCTCGTAAAACGTGCTAAAAACCAGACTTCCTTGAAAAACGTGCCATAATGTAAAACCAACCAAAACATATTCGATAAACATAGAATTATGATTAAAACCATAAAACAATTATAGAAAACAGTTATGCATGCTCGAGTTTAGAGAAGGGGTCCACTCACAGTACCAAGCCCTCAATCGTGTCCCGAACGTCCTGCACGTTCCTCGGCTTCCTCGGGAAATCCCGATCCTGTTCACAATCACCAAATTACGTCACTAACACGTTCACGAAAGTTCACCTAAATTTCCTCAAAAGTCCCCGAATCCTAAACGTAATAACCCGGGACCCTAAACCTTCACCCTTGCCGAACTAAACTCAAACGACGTCCGATTGACTCGAAATCAACTCCATTGGACTCACCAGAACTCCTAGACCAAAAACCATGTTGACCGTTTTCCCAACCGCCACCGCACGCGCCCCCACGCGCCGCCCAAAGTGGCTGCGCGTGGCCCTCACGCGCCAGCTACAGTAGCATCATCAACCTCGACCTCACTGTAATGAACCGGCCGCCGTGGAGTGAACCGGCGAAAAGCATTCTCCACCGTCCGGCCACCATTTCCTTCCCTTCTTTCACCCACAGCTTCGTCCAAACACCACGAATCCATTCCTCAACTCCTTTTGGTTCGATTCGACTCCCAGCTTCACGACTGAAGCTCGAACCAGACGGCCCTCAAACCCCTGTTTCACGATCCTTCTACTCCGGTCACCTCCCATCACGGTAGCGACACCAGACTCTTCCTAGGGTCTCACTGAACCTAGACCAACCTTTCTATACCGTCGACTCAGCCCCAAACTCGACGACTCTAAGTTCGAAGTTCACGGCCGAAACAGAGCACCAAACACTCACCGTCGACTGAGCTCCGCCGTGTACGCCCCCGTCACGGCGACCATCACAAACCACTCCTAGGACTTCCCTGAACATCACCCTGACCTTCAATCCTCTCGACTCTAAGCCAAAACTCACAACTTTCCACCGATTAACCTCACTACTCCCACATTAATCAGTCTACTAATCCCGGCTTCCGGGACGGGTTGTTACATAATCGGTGATTAGTTAGGCGAAATCGGACGAATGATGCAAAATGACCATTTTGCCCCTAGTCGTGGGTAAAACGTTGACTTTTAATTCGGGCGGTCAAATGGACTTTGACCGATGACCGTGACGTAGTTTGGGACGTCAGGAGTTCATAGACAGGTGGCACGTTCGATTTCGAAGTTCGAGGTGAAAGTAATTTGGATGAAACATGGGAAAATGTTGACTTTTTGACTGGGAGGTCCGATGGCTGAGGACCGAGGGCTGTTAGGAAGGTCTCAATGCCCTGAGTCCATAGACAGGCGGAACGCGTCAATCGAAATTCGAATGACCAAGTTACGGGTCTTGATGCGTGAGGGGAATTTTGGTAATTTGTCAAGTGAGGGTAAAATGGTAATTTGGCTGTTGTTTTTGGGACAGCCGTGTATGGTGCTGGGTTCTTTTCAGAAAACAGAGCACGGGTGCAATTGTTTATGGAATCAATTGGTGGGGCTAAGTGGTTGATTTGTTTATGCTGGTGAGTGGCCTTGGGTCAGTTGAGGCTGGTGAAGTGCAGTGCACGGGCTGGGTTGTTTATTCCCTTGAGAATTTTGAACAGAGCACTGGTCGGTTGTGGTGGATTAATTGGGTCTGTTTGGTCCATTTCTGAGACGTTGAGAGGGACAGAGAATTAGTGAGAACCAGAGAGAGGAGTTGGAGAGGAGAAACGGATGAATTGAGTGGAAATTGTGCATTGGAACCCGAAACCGTGTTTGAGCAAATTCAAAATCCGAACTCGAAATGTAGGCTAACCCAAGACAATTTAAGGCTCAATTCAGTCTTTTGGGACCTCACTTAGTCGATCCAGATCGATAAGTCGAAGCTGGAAGGCCCTGGAAGCCATGGACAAGGAAGGCAAAACTTCAGAAAAATCGAGCTTGGAGTCGTGGTGTTGGAGGTACGTTCTTGTGAAATTGATTGCAAAATCACCTTTAAAGTGAGTCTACGATGCTTCCTAACTAATCAATTGAAAGAATCAGTGACTATGTGATGAACTGGGACGATGAACTTCGATTACGACTTGAGTTCAATTGAGTTGGTTTTAGGCTATGTCGATTTGATTGATTAATACAGACCTCTAATTAAGTGTATTGCGAGTCTACTTGATGGATCAATTGAGGCAATTAGGTTGTTTTTGGCAGGAATTGGAACGGGTCAAGACGCGGGTCGCAGACCCGTTTACCAGGGAAATCGGGTGAGGAAGATGAACAGTACCTGTACTGTAGCAGGCACGTGGGTTTCACGCGCAGCGACACACGGCGGCGCGTGACGGCGCGTATGCACGAGTCCCAAGGTGAAGTCAACATGACTTTTGTCCTATACATTTTAACGAACATTTTAGCGTTGATTTCGAATGAACCAGACACTGTTTCGATGTTGTTTCGAGGGTCCGAAGGTTTATGTTACGTTTTTAACTACGTTTAATTCCCGGAAAATTATGGGAAATTAGTATGCTATTATTTGAGCCCTTAGTGACACTAGATAATGGTTTCGGACAGGATTCGAGATTTCTGGAAAATGACGGAAATTACGGGAATGCGTGCAGCGCGAAAACGAGCAATTATGGACGGTCTGTGAGTGGACATTGGTTTTATAAATTCTATGCATGAATAACTGTTTTGTATGGATTATGATTGTGATTATATGATGTTGATTTGAGTATTGGTGAATTATATTGTTTCACGCATTTCGAGGTGATTTACGTGCTTGCACGTAAATCGAGGTTTTCTAGTTTTACACTGATTTTCCATACTTATGGTTATGGACATGATTTCATGAGATGGTTTTGAAATTAGAATGTTTAACTGGGGCATGAGGACCAATTGTTTTGGAAACCTCGGACTTGGAGTCCAATCGAGCTAAGACCCATTTGAGTTATATAATCGGGCTAGGGGCCCAGTTGATTTACGAAATCGGGCCGTGGGCCCAGTTGGTTTACGAAATCGAGCATGAGGCCCAATTGTTTTATAAATGTGAGTTTGGGTCAGGGACCCTAATTGGATTTAAATAAAGGGTTTTGGATTTGATAAATCAGATGTTTGGACTGGTGATGGTTTTATGGAAATTCCGGGCAGGGCCCTTGAGATGTTTGAAATGATTGAGAAACTGTTTTCCATAAACCATCTTGATACGAGGATATATGATGGTCTCCTCCAGGTGTCTGGGACACTGGGGAAGTCACGGTGCATTGCCTACGAGGGGTCATTATACGGAGCTAACAGACCGTATAGTGACTCAGGAGCAGGATTGCTATGATTAGACGTCTGGGACGTCAGACATCTGGGATGTCAGAGATATTGACCCGGAGAGACCCCGGGCAGCACGCGTTGCTTATTATTATACCGTGAGATATGACGTCTGGGACGCTAGGCATCTAGGATGCCCAAGATGGTTTAACATGTTTTCCCTGAAAATGGTATTTATGGTTATTGTTTTGGGCGATGGCCCACTTGGAATTTGAAATTGTTATTCTGGATGTTGGATTTAAATAATATATGTTGGTTTTCGGTATTCATGGTTTTGGGTAGAGACCCACATGATTTGGTTTTACGGTTTCTGGGCTAAAGCCTAAATGGTTGTTTTAGTAAATAGTTTACTTACTGGTTTTCGATGCATGCATACGTTTTAAATGAAGGGCATAAATATCTTTGTGAAATGTGTTTTATGAACTTGTTTATTTTCATCCACTCACAACTTTTATTGTTTTTAATGCCCTTCAGGTTGATCACGGATGCGACTGCAGCAGAGACTGGGACATTGCATGCCTCCTCCATCGATCCTTGTGCACTCCGGACGCCTGTCGGGGCAGTGGCTTTTGGTTATCCCTTGTGTGACACTTCGTATTAGACGGAAGCATGACACATCCCACGGTAATCCGGGGGGGGGGGGGGGGGGAGGGGGGATTGGGATGGGTCGTGTCAATGCGGTATCAGAGCAGGTTTGCTCTTCATGTGCGCACAGGTCGAGGGTGTGATGTCTCTTGGGGCTGCAGTTCGTTATCAACCTGGTAGATAGCCTTGGGGTATGAATAGTGGATAGAGTACGATTGGCCTGGTGCGCCGTGCGTTAATGTGATTCAACCCAAGTGGGGTTGTATGTGATGAACTAGTAATGTGGGACCGTCGGTTCGGTCATGTGATAGTAGATTGTTGTGCTGCTGGGAGTAGCCGGGTTTTTTCCCGAACCCCAATTAAGTGATGGGAAACCCATTTGAGTAGTGACTTGGAAATGTGAAACTCGGTTGAGTAATGGTAAAAAATGTGAACCCTGGTGGTGATTGCTAGTGTAAGGGATGTTGGTATATCAGAGTTAGCCGATGACCTTCGTGGTGGAACCCACGTTGAGTTGATGGTAGGATTGGCACCGAAGTTTATACGATGTCAGGACCAAGGGGTCGGTCAGGTTATGGATTTTACTACAGAGGACAGTTGGGTTCCTCTGAACCATTGGGTGTGATTGTGGAGCCCTAAATCATGATGGGATTCGATCCACGGGTACGGTTATGGGATGAAATATGGAATTCCCAGTTGGACCGAATGATAGTGTGACACGTGGATATGGATCTCGATAGCGATGATTGTTGGCCGGTAGTCTTGTGGAGATGACTGGTTATCGAGAGTACTTGGTGTGGTTGTAGTAGTCGAGAATCAGGGGACGTTCAGGGAACGTTCATTATCTTGATGTGGATTGTCAAAATGGTGGTACCCATAGTTGTGGAGTACGAGTTGAGGTACGTGATCGTCGCTCGGTATGAGCGGAGATCCAGGGTTATCAACCTTGCACACTATGTGCTCGTGTGGATGTTTGTGTGCGGGTGCTGATACTAGCTTGGATGCCTGTGTGCTGATACAAGTGTTGGTGATAGTTCATTGGTGCTGGTGTTGGTGATTGAGATTGTGATGAGCCACGAGTTGGGATGTGACTCTGTTATGATGGACATATGTTCGGTATTTGAGATTCAGTAGTGGTCGAGTCATGGACTGGATGGGATCCAGCGGAGATTGTGAGGTGTCGGGATAAGTTCCAATAGTGACGAGGTGACAAGAGATGAGTGAATAAAAAGGTATGGTTGAGACATGAGGAATCTTGGGATGATGTCCCCCATGTCTTGAGAATTCATGAATTTGGGGAGTTGTTGTCAACTTCGAGATTGGTGTGATTGTATGTTTCTACTATCCCCAGAAAGTACAAGGAAATTACTGAAATTGGAAAAGACGAGGAAAATCATTGGTGGTCCGGATGTGGGATTTTGTGAGTGTGAAAAACATGGAAACTTGGGGGTTGAACCGTAAAGGTTGAGATGTGAGACGAAGGTAGTATTGTATGCACATCCAAAAAGGGTTGAGTAATTCCCAATCGGAATAGGTGTACGTGCATAAATAGTGATCAACGGATGTGAGGTTTGAGTATTGGATTGATTGCGGACACGTGGTTGTCCAAGTGAGTTGAGGATGTGAGAAGTCCGGTGGTTGGACTTGACATCTCATTGGGAGCATGTCTGTTCCCAACACGGTTGGGACTTTAGTTCGAGGAGCGTTGTGATTAGGGGACGAGAGGGGTGCTCGTTTCCGCATCGGTGATAGGTATCCTGAAGTCATTGGGGTTGACTTCTTATTTTCTGCCCTGGCAGACGTTGATTGTGGTTACCAGTACCTTGAGCGTGTATTATTTGGTGGGCCCATGTGTGTTTTGGGGTCATCAGGAGGAGTTGCGTATTCGAAGTTAGGTAAACGAGATTTCTCATTTTCTGCTTGGTGGCAGACGATGTGGGTTTACATGGCGTGGTGAGTGCAACGAGTGTTGTCTGTATTCACGTAGGATGAGTGTTGATGTCATCGTTTTGGGATCATCCTTGGTTTTCCTAGGTGGAATGACAAGGATCGATGCGAGGTAATCAATGAGAACCCACAGTCTCGACGTGTCTCGTCGTTGACGGATCGGGTTAGTTGTGGGAGTTGGTTGTCGAACGTTGTGACTGTATGCAGATTAGTTGTGGGTGTAAGACCCTATGGTTTGGAGTCTAGTAGTTAATTGTGTGGATCCTAGGTGGAGAATGATCAAGATGTTTATAGTCGGGGACGCAGTGTTGAATCTGGGTCGTGATCTGGATGACCCAGATAGGGGGGAGAGTTTATCGCCCTTACTGTGGTATGTGAGTCGTAAATGACGGGCCTGGACTTCTTTTCGAAGTGAATCCCGTATGGTATATTACTCGGGTGAGTCGAATTCCGACGTGGTCGGATTTTGTCAACCTTAGACATGTGGATGTTGGGATTGGGTTCCCTATGAAGTCAATCATACGTTTTGGGCCGGTAACTGATAGGTTCGGTTTTGGTGTGTCTTGGTAGACGTGAACGAGATTTCGGGTTTTGGAATCGAATTTCTGGGTGACGATTCAGGATTCGATTTCGGAACATGAAAGTGGATTTCTGGATTTGGGTGCGGAATGATTATTCCCAATGCTAGCTTACGGAATAATTATTTCAGATTCGGATTTGGAAATGGATTAAGAATATGATGTTTGGGTTTGGATTCGGGATTTCTCACGAAATTGCGGATTCGGATTCGGACTTGGAACTGGATGATGGGTGGAATTTCGATTTGTCTAATATGGGATTGGACAAATGGACTCCATTATTGGGACGTGTTTGGCTATGACCTAGGTGGTTGTAGTCTGGTCGATGGATAGATGTGTGTACCGTGTACATGGTTCGAGGTACGATACTTGCAGGCTTGTGGTGCCTGGTGACTGTATATGGATTATACCAGACGTATGTCGGTGAGCGTGTTGGTAGTCGGATTGGTTCCGATACCATTGGATTAGTTGAGGTCATGGACTGGACCTCGGATACTGTCCAGTGGGTCATAGTGGTTCTGATGGTTCAGTTTCACACAGGTAAAGTGAGGTGTTGTTTGTTGTACACTCAAGATGAGTAAATTGGTGGTTAGTGTAACCACAAGTGGGTAAGTGTCATTTTTCGACTGACAACGGTCAAGTGGTGTCAAATTATCGGGAAGTGTCAACATGGATTATTGAGTGGGGTATGATGACTCCTAGTGGGAGTAGATACCAGAATAGATTGGTGATTGAGAAAGGAACCGTCGAGTTGTTGCGTCAACGAATTGGTAGATTTGAAAAGTGGTGTCAGCTCGAAACGTGTGGTTCTGTCATTCGACGGGGTCGAATGTACTCGATACGACGTGGATACTAGGGGTACGTTTGGGTACGGACGAGTTTTGTTCCGATTAGTTGGTGTACGGGTGTACACGTGTTGCGAGGTCGATTGTACTTTCCACGGGGTGATTGTGGAATCAGGACAGTTGGAACTTCGAGAATGAAACTAATTAAGGAGGGAAGACCGTTGAGATTAGATCGGTTGGAATTTCGAGGACGAAATTTATTTACGAGGGAAGGTTGTAACGATCCGTCCCGAATTCCGGGATTAGATTAGTAACTAATCATGATTAGTGGGGTTAATCAGTGATTAGTTGGGCGAAATCGGACGAACGATGCAAAATGACCGTTTTGCCCCTAGTCGTGGGTAAAACGTTGACTTTTAATTCGGGGGGTCAAATGGACTTTGACCGATGACCGTGACGTAGTTTGGGACGTCACGAGTTGATAGACAGGTGGTACGTTCGATTCTGAAGTTCGAGGTGAAAGTAATTTGGACGAAACGGGGGAAAATGTTGACTTTTTGACCGGGAGGTCCGATGGCCGAGGACTGAGGACCGTTAGGAAGGTCTCGATGCCCTGAGTCCATAGACAGGCGGCACGCGTCAATCGGAATTCGAATGGCCAAGTTACGGGTCTTGATGCGTGAGGGGCATTTTGGTAATTTGTCAAATGAGGGTAAAATGGTAATTTGGTTGTTGTTTTGGGACAGCCGTGTATGGTGCTGGGTTCTTTTCAGAAAACAGAGCACGGGTGCAATTTTTTTTGGAATCAATTGGTAGGGCTGAGTGGTTGATTTGTTTATGCTGGTGAGTGGCATTGGGTCAACTGAGGCTGGTGAAGTGCAGTGCACGGGCTGGGTTGTTTATTCCCTTGAGAATTTTGAACATATCACTGGTCGGTTGGGGTGGATTAATTGGGTCTGTTTGGTCCATTTCCGAGACGATGAGAGGGACAGAGAAGTAGTGAGAACCAGAGAGAGGAGTTAGAGAGGAGAAACAGATGAACTGAGTGGAAATTGTGCACTAGAACCCGAAACCGTGTTTGAGCAAATTCAAAATCCGAACTCGAAATGTAGGCCAACCCAAGACAATTTAAGGCTCAATTCAGTCTTTTGGTACCTCACTTAGTCGACCCAGATCGAAAAGTCGAAGCTGGAAGGCCCTGGAAGCCATGGACAAGGACGACAAAACTTCAGAAAAATCGAGCTTGGAGTCGTGGTGTTGGAGGTACGTTCTTGTGAAATTGATTGCAAAATCACCTTTAAAGTGAGTCTACGATGCTTCCTAACTAATCAATTGAAAGAATCAGTGACTATGTGATGAACTGGGACGATCAACTTCGATTACGACTTGAGTTCAATTGAGTTGGTTTTAGGCCGTGTCGATTTGATTGATTAATACAGACCTCTAATTAAGTGTATTGCGAGTCTACTTGATGGATCAATTGAGGCAATTAGGTTGTTTTTGGCAGGAATTGGAACGGGTCAAGACATGGGTCGCAGACCCGTTTACCAGGGAAATCAGGTGAGGAAGATGAACAATACTTGTACTGTAGCAGGCGCGTGGATTTCACAAGCAGCCACTCACGGAGGCCCGTGACGGCGCGTGGGCACGAATCCCAAGATGAAGTCAACATAACTTTTATCCTATAGATTGTAACGAACATTTTAGCGTTGATTTCGAATGAACCGGACACCGTTTCGATGTTGTTTCGAGGGTCCGAAGGTTTATGTTACGTTATTATCTAACGTTTAATTCCCGGAAAATTATGGGAAATTAGTATGCTGTTATTTGAGCCCTTAGTGACACTAGATAATGGTTTCAGACAAGATTCGAGATTTCTGGAAAATGACGGAAATTACGGGAATGCGTGCAGCGCGAAAACGAGCAATTATGGACGGTCTGTGAGTGGACTTTGGTTTTATAAATTCTATGCATGCATAACTGTTTTTTATGGATTATGATTGTGATTATATGATGTTGATTTGAGTATTGGTGAATTATATTGTTTCACGCATTTCGAGGCAATTTACGTGCTTGCACGTAAATCGAGATTTTTCCAGTTTTACACTGATTTTTCATACTTATGGTTTTGGACATGATTTCATGAGATGGTTTTGAAATTGGAATGTTAAACTCGGGCTTGAGGCCCAATTGTTTTGGAAACCTCGGACTTGGAGTCCAATCGAGTTACGTAATC
Organism: Prinsepia uniflora; assembly: GCA_032719365.1. Classification (NCBI taxonomy): domain Eukaryota; kingdom Viridiplantae; phylum Streptophyta; class Magnoliopsida; order Rosales; family Rosaceae; genus Prinsepia; species Prinsepia uniflora. The sequence continues at coordinate 65,191,360 of CM064876.1, forward strand.
AGGCCGAGGGCCCAATTGTTTATGAAATCGGGCCAGTGGCCCAGTTATTTATGAAATTGGGCTAAGACCCATTTGAGTTATATAATCGGGCCAGGGGCCCAGTTAATTTACGAAATTGGGCCGTGGGCCCATTTTGTTTACGAAATCGGGCATGAGGCCCAATTGGTTTATAAATGTGATTTTGGGTCAGGGACCCTAATTGGATTTAAATAAAGGGTTTTGGATTTGATAAATCAGATGTTTGGACTGGTGATGGTTTTATGGAAATTTCGGGCAGGACCCTTGAGATGTTTGAAATGATTGAGAAACTGTTTTCCATAAACCATCTTGATACGAGGATATATGATGGCCTCCTCCAGGTGTCTGGGACACTAGGGAAGTCACGGTGCATTGCCTGCGATGGGTCATTGTACGGAGCTACCGGACTGTATAGTGAGTCAGGAGTAGGATTGCTCTGATTAGGCGTCTGGGACGTCAGACATCTGGGATGTCAGAGATATTGACCTGGAGAGACCCCGGGCAGCACGCGTTGCTTATTATTATACCGTGAGATATGACGTCTGAGACGTCGAGCGTCTGGGACGCTAGGCATCTGGGATGCCCAGGATGGTTTAATATGTTTTCCCTGGAAATGGTATTTATGGTTATTGTTTTGGGCGATGGCCCACTTGGAATTTGAAATTGTTATTCTGGATGTTGGATTTAAATAATATATGTTGGTTTTCGGTATTCATGGTTTTGGGTAGAGACCCACATGATTTGATTTTACGGTTTCTGGGCTAAGGCCCTAATGGTTGTTTTAGTAAATAGTTTACTTAATGGTTTTCGATGCATGCATACGTTTTAAATGAAGGGCATAAATATCTTTGTGAAATGTGTTTTATGAACTTGTTTATTTTCATCCACTCACAACCTTTATTATTTTTAATGCCCTTCAGGTTGATCACAGATACGACTGTAGCAGAGACTGGAACATTGCATGCCTCCTCCATCGATTCTTGCGCACTCTGGACGCCCATCGGGGTAGTGGCTTTTGGTTATCCCTTGTCTGACACTTCGTGTCAGACAGGAGCATGACACATCCCACGATAATCCCAGGGGGGATTGGAATGGGTCGTGTCAGCTGACCTATCAAGTGAATGACAGGCGAGATCGACGAGTGTCAACATCTTGTCTCGAGTGAGACGTACAAGCAGACTTGTAGTTCTCGTAAATGAATTGGAGCTTTAGAGGCTCCGGTGTTAGTGCGTATCGACGAGTACGGTATGTGTGTCGGACGTGTACTGTCACACGGGTACTCTTGTGTGTGTGGCGATCCAAGTCTAGGGACATGGTTGGATTCCACAGTTTGGTTGTAGAATCGGGTCGATTTGAATTTCGAGGACGAAATTTTTAAAGGGGGGCAGATTGTAACGACCTGTCCCAAATTAGCGGGATTAATTAAGGCTTAATGACAGATTAGAGAGACTAATCAGAGATTAGACGAGGATTAGCAGATGAATAAGGCAAAATGACGATTTTTCCCTTGGAATGGGCGAATCGTTGACTTTTCATTCAGGCGGTCAAATGGACTTTGGCCGATGACTGTGACATAGTTCGGGACGTCATAAGTTCATAGAAAGGTGGCACACCCAATTCGGACGTTCGAGGTAGAAGTTATGACGATCGGAAGTCCAAGGGCATTTTGGTAATTTGGTTGAATAGGGGCCAAAAGTTGACTTTTGATCCGAGTGGTCCGATGGCTGAGGGATGAAGACCGTTACTAATATCAAGATGATACGAATCCGTAGACAGGCGACACGTCGAATTCGGACGTTCGACGGAAAAGTTACGGTTCACGGAAATTCGAATGTATTATTGCACGAATTAGGAAAAAGATGCCTTTTGGAATTTTTTGGGCCCAGCTATTTTGGGGTAGGCCCAATGGATGAGTGACAAGTGTCACCCATCCATTGTCCAGCCCAAACAACTCATGCATATCCCTTCCTTCATCGATCATTTCCCATTTCCAACACTAACCCGATCGAACCCACCTTGAACCCAATCCAAATCCTTTCCATCTGATTTTGAGTGAGACCAGAGAGTAAGATGATGACATGATGGTGGTGGTGGCTGATAGTGGACAAGGCCACCATGAACAGCGGAGGTGCAGAGGAAACAACCGTACCCGGTTAGGATGAGTTTATTGAGGTCGTAGGAAGGTGTAGAGGGTGGTTTGGACGGCAATGAAGGACTGAACAACCCAGGAGGTGATCAGGAGCTTTGAGCAGTGAAGAGTGTTTTAGAAACGGGGAGTTTTAAGTCAATTTGCTTGGGTTTGAGGATTGGAAATGGTAGGAAATGGGAAAATAGGAAGATTGGGATTGAAAAGGAGAAGATTGGATGGAAAATGAGGATTGGAGTGGCCTGGACCGGTCACGCCGGTCCAGTTGCAGAACTTGAACTGAACCGGCTGGCCTGGACCGGTTCACTCGCTGGGGAAGATGAACAGTCGCCAGCGTGTGAGGCTCACGCGTAGGCCATCCTTGGCGCGCGTGTGAGCCCGTGGTAAGGATTTTGAGGATGCTTTTAAGACGTGAAATCATCTATTCGATGTAACGAACATTTTGGGACTAGTTTGTGTCAATCAGACATCGTTTCGATATAGTTCGGGGTGTTTGAAGGTTTAGGTTCGCGTTTAAAAATAGTTAGAAATTCTGGAAAATTACGGGGCTTTAGTGAAGGGTTACATAAGTAGTTAGTAACCCTCTAAATTAATTTGGACAGGTCGCGAATCCCGGAGGCGACGATTGGCCCGGGAGAGGCTTATGACACACGTATCGTATTGAGGCGCGGCTTCAGACGGTCTGTGAGTGAACCCTTCTTTCGAATTCAATGCATGCATAAATGTTTTATAAGTGTTTTAATATATGTTTTGTGATGTCATGAGTGCGTTTGTTTGTGGTAGCCTAGGATTTACGTATTTGTACGTATTTCGAGATTTACAGTTTTACACGATGTTTATACGTACTAGGTTTTCAAAGAGGGTTTCATAAATGGATTTTGGATTTGTAAATATGAACTCAAGCGCGAGGCCCATTTGGTTTATAAACTCTCAGACTTGGAGTCCATTTGATTTGACGAGAAATCGGACCGAAGGTCCATATGAGATATACGGTCGGACCGAGGGTCCCGTTGATTTATGATCCGGGCTTGAGGCCCATTTGGTTGTAATATCGGGCTGGAGGCCCATTTGACTGTAGTATCGGGCTTGAGGCCCTATTGGTTGTGAAATCGGGCTTGAGGCCCTGTTGATTTGTGGTTTCGGGCTTAGGGCCCAGTTAGTCGTGGTATCGGGCTTGAGACCCTATTGATTGTAACATCAGGCTTGAGTCCCAGTTCAGTTTGTGAAATCAGAATTCGGGCATGAGACCCTATTGAACTGTGGATTTAGCCCGAGGCCTGTGAAATGGATTTGAATCGGATTCGAGGAATCCTGTTGATATGAATCCGGTATGAGACCCAGTTGAGAAATGTTTTGAGAAAGAAAGAAAGAGTTTTGAAATTGATTATGAACCCTCCATATGATTATATGGTCTCCTCCAGATGTTGACTTGGAGAGTCACGATCCACAGATCAGAGTGGGTATCCCCATAGGGATCCCGTTCCAGGAGTGGGAGTTATGATTTATGTTGTGGTCCCGGACCAGATTCCGGAGAGATGTGTGGACTAGATCCGGAGATAGAGCTCGGACTAGATCCAGAGATTGAGCCTCCCAGATGGAGAATTCCTGGGAGAAGACTCGGAGTGAGACCCTTAGTGGTGTGAACACTAGTATAGAGATGATATCGTGACATATATCGGGGATGTGCTCCCTAGGGGCTGTGTGCCCCGAGTTGGCATCTTCTCGGAAGTTCCGCGGATGGGTTATACATATTTTGATACGTATGTAGTTTACAGAAAGAGATTTGAGGGCGGAGACCCTGTGTTCCATGTTTTATAAAGTGATTTGGGACGAGACCCCGTATTCGATGTTTTGGTATTTCACTGAGAATGGTTTTGGGCTGAGACCCACGTATGTTGATTTGGGATGAGTTCCCACATGTATGGTTTTACGGGTTTTAGTGATTTCGGGTCGGGGACCCATAAATGGATTTATGGTTCATGACGGTTTATGGGGACCGGCATTAACCCTTGAAAGGTTTTGAGAATTTTTTCAAGTGGTTTTATGAATGTTTGATAAATGGTTTTTAAATGCATGCATATGATTTTAGTGAAGGGCATAAATGTCTTAAAGTGAAAATGTTTTTAATGAAATGATTATTTTGTCCACTCACATTTTTCGTGTTTTAATGCCCTTCAGGTTGATAGCGGATGCAGGCTGTAGCAGAGACAAGACATCACACTCCTCCTCCTACGATCCTGACGTACTCTGGAAGCCGGTGAGGGCTAGAGACGAAATTTTCCCTAGTTCGTGTCCGACGGGATCAGACGCGTCCCACGTTAATCCCAGGGGATTTGGGACCGATCCTGACACAAATCACCAGAGGTATAAGGAGACGAGCTGGTTTTGGATGGGATAGAGTCTCAAACATTATAATTATATACTTACATTGGTTATATTTTGTGGAAGCAGGCACAATGGACAGAGACTGGATGCAAATGTTGGATAGATCTTCTGAACAGTATTTGGATGGGATTGATAGCTTCATCGCTTTTGCACGTACTCACTGTAGTGATACAAAGCGCATAGTATTTCCATGTCGTAAATGTAACAACTGTTGTTGGATGTCACTGAGTGATGTCCATTTGCATCTGGGACGGAACGAGATCGTACATAACTACACTAATTGGATTTATCACGGGGAACCGAATTTTACTGCATCGACATCTTCAGTTCACGGGGACCCTCGAGATGATAGTGATTCAGATAATCGGTGTAATGATGATCAATTTGTTGAGATATTAACCGATATTTTCCCACTGTATCTGATGATATGTATGAGGATGCCCCTAGGTCTCAACCCGAAGAGTCACATCTCCATTAGGAAAGGATATTGAAAGAAGCTCAGCACGAATTATACCATGGTTGTAAATTCTTTACGGTTCTAAGGGTAGTTTTTGAATTGATGCACATGAAAGTTGAGTATAATCAAACGAACAAGCATTTTGATCACATGATGGACATCATCACCCGAATGCTCCCTGAAGATAACAACCTCCCTAAAGATCATTATAACTCAAAAAATCTTTTGAAGGTTCTTGGTTGAGGGTATGTGAAGATTTACGCATGTACGAACAACTGTGCATTGTTTTACGGTAAATTCGAGCATCTCGACAAATGTTATGTGTGCAATAAGGCTAGGTTTTGAAAGAATAAGATTTTGAATAAGGTGTTGCGCTATTTTCCACTGAAACCAAGATTACAAAGATTCTTCATGTCTGCTCACACATCTCGTGATATGAGGTGGCATAAAGATGAACACACTTATGACGATTCACTAAGGCATCCAGCTGATGGAGATACTGTCAAGGCCCACCCCTAATCTCCCCGGATTAGGGACTAAACCCTGCTCTCGTCTGACCACCCTAAACACGAAAAACCGAAACAACCTCACGAAAACCACAATTTATATTGCCAGACGCAGGAGAAGTTAAAACAACCTAAAGTCAACAGTTATACAGAGCATGGTACCGAACTAAGAAAACAAAAACCGATACAGAATATACGCACAACGGAAAATTTAAACCACTCCGGGGTCACTCTCGAGTATTCTATGCCTCCGACGCTGCCTCAACGTCAACCCCTGCGCTAGCTCCACAACCTGGAGGGCAGTTAAAACCAGAAAAGTGTGAGTGGACCAAAAGAATAAAAGTTTCAAAAACCATTTTATAACAAACCAGGGTTTAGCCCTCCGTTTTGAAAACATACATGCATAACCCATTTCGAAAACATTTAATCACATAAGAATCATCGTAAAAACAGTTATAGAAATCACGTTAGAAGTATCATAAAATCATACATTATCCGATCAAACCTGCTGGACCTATCCGAGTCTTTGAACTCCCGAGTCTTTAAACTCAATCCAGGCCTCAATATAATCCGAGTCTTTAAACTCAACAGGCCTACGGGGGAACTATCAATATATCCGAGTCTTTAAACTCCGAATCTTTAAACTCAATCCGGGTCTTTAAACCCAATAATCAGATCCAGAAAATCCAATACAAAACCATTTGAAAACCAATTCTAAATCGGTATCCAAACCCGAATCCGAAATCACTGGTCTGTAGCCCTTCCGGCATCCCGAACCGTCATTCCGAACCCAAATCCAGAATTCCACATTTCAACTTAAAAACCAAATTCGCTTTCCGAAATCCGATTCTAAAACCGAAAACCTTGATCATCAAATCATGTATCAAAATCCATTTATAATCATTGAAAATCACTTATCGTCTGAAATCCCAAAATCATGGCATCATAATCGTAAATAAAAGCTTTCTCGTAAAACGTGCCAAAAACGTAATTTCCCGAAAACGTGCAATTAAGTAAAATAGTTATAACATATTCACATAACCATGAAATCACATATAAAACCATAAAACAAGTAATTAAAAGCAGTTATGCATGCTTAGTTATAGAGAAGGGGTCCACTCACTGATACCGGGCACGTCACTCGCGTCCCGTACATCCCGTACGTTCCTCAGCCTCCTCGGGGATTCCCGAACCTGTCACAAGTCACCAAAACTCGTCACTAACACGTTCACCAAGGTTCTCCTAATTTCCCACAAATTCTGGGACTTCTAAACGTAACGAACCGAGACCCTAAACCTTCGATCCAGTAGAACTAACTCGAATCGTCGTCTGATTAACCCGAAACCTATCCCAAAAGTTTCGTTACAACATCTAGACCAAAAACCTAGTTGGAAGGTTCACCGGAATCCTCCCCACGCGCCTTCACGCGCCGCCCAAAGTGGCTGCGCGTGGGCATCACGCGCCTGTACACAGTCATTGTTCATCGTCTTCTTCAGCTAGTCAACTGGTCTGAATCGGCGAGGGCGGTTCTCCGTCGTCCGTCCACCATTTCCCTTCCTCTTTCCACCATTCTCTTCGTCCTCAACCCAGCAACCTATTCCCCTCAACCAAACACGACAACACAGCCTCTAACCCGTCGTCCCTAGCTCGAAACAAAACTTGTTCAGCTCCCCTGTTCTTCCTCCCGGCCAACCGTGTACTCCCTCATCACGGCTGCACAACTAGCAGCTTCCTAGGACCCTACTGAGTCCACTAGACCTCACCAGACTCCTCGACTCAGCCTTAAAAGGCACGACTAACCGTTTGAAATTCACGGCAAAAAAGAGCAAATAAACGAGTGAAAGAAATTACCTACCTGCCATCCACCACCGTACTCGCCGCTGCGTTCTGCAGGGTTCATAGGGCCGTCCTAGCCTTCCCTCGAGTCCAATTTGATCAACTCGATCACTGAGGTTCGCACCACCACCAAACTCCCTTTCTGTTTTCTGGTTTTCCCCTTTCACCGCACACACTCACTCGACCCTTCAAACCTCCCTAGACACTCACCAACTTTACAACCCCGCTCTACTCACTCTAACTGAGTCACCAACACTCACCCTCTTTCCCAGAAATCGATCAATTTTCTCTCAATCTCACCCTCTGTTTCTCTCTTCGAACACGGCTACACAAACACACACACGGCCCGTTTAAGTGCACCGTCCAAACATACTGGAACCCACTAGACCTATGCCACATGTCACAATCCTATGGTCCCAATCCAAAATATCCCAATTAGCACTGCACACTTGTCCTCATCCTATTTACACAAATCCCAAAGCACCAAAAAGACCAAAATGCCCCTGTGAGTTAAAATTACCATTTTGCCCTTCACCGTTCTAGACCCGTATCTTGCCCGTCCAATGTCCGATGAAGGCATGCCGCCTGTCGTTGAACTCAGGACGATGAGATCCACCTAACGGTCCTCGATCTACGCGTAAAAACCCTGTCATTTGAAAAGTCAACTTTTCCCCCTATTTTAACTAAATTACGGTAATGCCCTCAACCTTCCGAACATCATAACTTCCTCCTCAGATGTCAGAATCGGGCGTGCCACTTGTCTACGTACTCGTGACGTCCCAAACTACGTCACAGTCATCGGTCAATGCCCAATTGACCGCCCGAACTAAAAGTCAACTTTTTGCCCAAATCAGGGGCAAAATCGTCATTCTACACCCGAAGTCCAACAGTAACCAAATTAACACCGATTAGGCTCACTAATCCGTTACTAATCACTTCACTAATCCCGACTCCCTGGACGGGTCGTTACAGATACTTGAAAGGAATTTGATAAGATGTATCTTAATTTTGCATCGGAGCAAAAAAATGTCAGATTAGAACTTGCTACTGACGGTTTAAATTCAAGAGAGACGTTTGGTGAAGTGATACTGGTCATCTTAAACAGTATTCCCACATTCATCACAAAAGGCCCAAAACCTGCTAAATAAGAAAACTGGACCAAAAAAAGTATATTTTTTCGGTTGCCGTATTGGCCGAAATTGAAAATCAAGCACATCGTGGATCCCATGCATATTGAGAAGAATGTTGACGAGAGTCTTATCGGAACAATTTTACCTATTGAGGGTAAGTCAAAAGACACTAAAAAAACTCGCCTGGGTATGCAAGAGATGGGCATTCGGCGACATTTCTGGCCAAAAGTTGTGAATGGCAAATACAGCATGGCTCATCCAGGTTATACATTTATGCCAAAAAATAAGGAAAAAATTCTTAAATGGTTGCAAAGTGGGAAATTTCCCGATGGTTATGTAGGCAACATCTCTCAAAATATTAGCACTGATGGCAGCACCCTATCTGACATGAAAAGTCACGACTACCAAGTTTTATTACAACGACTCATTCCGATTAGCATTCGACCTTATTTGTAGCCTAAAATTGTTGAGACAGTAGTTTATTTGTCTCATTTTTTCCAGATACTATGTGCCAAGTCTCTAGCGAAGGTGGACCTCGAAGAAATTAAAGAGGACATTATCTATATTATGTGTCGACTTGAGCAAATATTTCCACCAGTATTCTTTGCTGTAATGGTTCACCTACTAATACATCTTCCAGACGAGGCAATCCTAGCTGGCCCAGTTCAATTTCGTTGGATGTACCCAATCGAAAGGTATAAAATTTTCCTAATACTGTGACTATGTCTATAATAAACCGTTTATATTTGAATCACTTTGTTTATATCGTTGCAGAATGTTAGGTACCTACAAGTGGTATGTCCGCAACAAGACACGTTTGGAAGGCTCTACAGCGGAGGCATACATTGCAAAAGAGTTGCTTACATTTTTCACAATGTACCTTCAAAATGTTGAAAATTCTTTCAACAGAGCCCCGTGAAATGACGATGGTTGTCAACATCTAGAGTCCCTATCAGTATTTGCCCAACCCACAAAACCATTTGGCACTGGTCCAATCTTAGAGCCTTTTACTGATAGCGATATGGAAGTAGCGCATTGGTTCATATTGAACAATTGTGATGAAGTCTGGCTTTTCCACGAAGAGCACGAGGCATTAATGATGGCCCAATATCTTTCTAATTTGGAGGAAATGGACAAACAATTGTTTCCTCAGTGGTTTTCCAAACATGTAAGTCAAATATTGTATCAAATTACTTTTTAAGTGAAAAGTGTAACATGTGTGTTTCCTTTCAGATGTCACAGTTGAAAGATGACAACTCGCCCAAGTTTTGCAAAGAATTGATGCAGCTTGCAATTAGCCTATTCGGAGGAGAAACATACGCTGGTTTTTACGTCAACAGAGTTAAGTTCGTGTGCAAGGAGCGTGATGACAGGTTGTCTACTCAAAACAGTGGCGTATTCGTGCCGGGGGATGGATTAAATGCTGATACAGGGTTTTACGGTAAATTATTAAGTGTAGTGAAGGTATTTTATGCGGACCGCAAGATTATAGTATTGTTTAAGTGTCATTGATTTGATACGAACCCAAGTATCCCAAGTAGGATCATCAAATATCATTTATCTACCTCTGTCAACACAAATATCCGGTGGTTTGAGAGTGATCCATACATCATCGCTAGTACAACGAAACAAGTTTTCTACGTTGATGATCCGAAAGTTGGTGCTGGTTGGAAAGTAGTTGAGACAGTGAAATATAGAAACATTTGGGACTTGGAGGACTGGCACCGTGAAGATGGTGGTGACACGGAAATTGACGATTTTGTTTACCAGGAGGATTCCTCAGCACCCACCATAAATGTGGAAGGAGTTCGAACCGATGACCTCACCCCGCCAGTTGCGATTGATGGTATTTTTATTGATCTCGGTACCTTAGAACCAATTGAAAGTGACGATGAGGAAACAAGTAGTCTGCATAACTCAGATGATGAGGGTGATTGGGAGGGGGATAGTGAAACCGACATTGATTAAATATTGTCTACCCACCATATATGAAATGTATATAAAATTACATTGTTGCTTAGTTAATTACATTGATTAATGATATTTTTATATGTTATTTTTAATATTTAGTGTGGGTTTCGACATCATTGTTTCTTAGTAAATTACAAGGTGTATGTAATATATAAATTAAAATAAGATATATGTAATATATAAAAAATATTACAAGGGGATCTTGCCCAGCGCACATCCGCTGAGCTAGGTGACTTTGCCCAGCGCATATGGTTGATTCGCCGTGCAAGATCCTTGCATAATATTTTTCCTTTGGTTTGTTTTTTTTTTTTGAAATTTTACTTATTAATTAATAACATAGGTTCATATTTAGGCTAGTATATATTCATATGTAATATATATACATTATATTACAAGATAGGTTATATACTATAATTATTAAAATCAAGTATAATTATATATATGTTTTTAAGTGTGGGTTTAGATAGAAAGGCTTGCCCGCCGCACCTCCGCCGGGCCAAGGTACTTTGGTCCGGCGCATCTTGTGGATTCGATGTGCAAACCCCTTTGTAATATGTTCAACTTTCACGTCTAATTTTACTATTTTCTCTATTTGCCTTCGTGGTTCGAGTGATCAAACCGGTCAAATTAATGATAAACACTCATAGATCATGTCCATAAAACTTCATGGAATTTCGACATCCCGAGAATAGGTTACGGTGCGAAACGAATCGACGGTAACAAATCGTCGTTCGTTGATCCACGACCTTTAAGCCTTCCAAACGTCATCATTTTTTGACAGGCGAGGTCTGGACATACCCTATCACAAACTGAACGATCGGATTTTTCAAATTCACTCGTTACCACATCGATCAAACCCAAAAACGAAGCTAGTATTGAAAATTCCTTTAAAAGTTCTAAGTGTTAATGAATAGGATGATTTTAGTATTTTCTCTATTTTTCCTTTGTGGTTCAAGTGATCCAACCATCCAAATTAATGATAAACACTCATAGATCATGTCCGTAAAACTTCACGAAATTTTGACATCCCGAGAATAGGTTACGATGTGAAATGAATCGACGGTAACAAATCGTCGTTCATTGATCCACGACCTTTAAGCCCTCCAAACGTCGCCATTTTTGACAGGTGAGGTTTGGACACACCCTATCATAAACTGAACGGTCGGATTTGTCAAATTCACTCGTTACCACATCTATCGAACCCAAAAACGAAGCTTAGTATTGAAAATTCCTTTAAAAGTTCTAAGTGTTAATGAATAGGATGATTTTAGTATTTTTCTCTATTTTTCCTTTGTGGTTCGAGTGATTCAACCATCCAAATTAATAATAAACACTCATAGATCATGTCCGTAAAATTTCACGGAATTTCGACGTCCCAAGAATAGGTTACAGTGCGAAACGAATCGACGGTAACAAATCGTCGTTCGTTGATCCACGACCTTTAAGCCCTCCAAACGTCACCATTTTCGACAGGCGAGGTCTGGACACACCCTATCACAAACAAAACGGCCGAATTTGTCAAATTCACTCGTTACCACATCGATCGAACCCAAAAGTTTCAGATTTATTGAAGACTTGGCTCGACAGATGATCTATCGGCAAGACAAATTTTCGGGAAAATTCAAAAATTGCACCAAAATATTCGCGAAAATTGAAACAGCCGCCCAAGGTGGCCCGACACATCATTAAACCTGGCCCAGCGGAGGGGTGCGCCTGGCTAAGTTCCCAACTCATTTAGAACAACGGCGACCCTTCCTTTCGTCTTCCTCTTCAGTTTTCCCCAAACACGCCCGTACGTCTTCATCCCCAGCTGTGCGATCTCTGAAACTCTCCTCACCCTCCTCTGTCACTCCCTCACTCCCTCGCACAAATCCTTCCCTCACTCCCTCGCACAAATCCTTCCCTCACTCAAATCCCTCTTTCACTTAAATCCCTCTCTCCACAACCCAAACCCACGACCCACAACTCCAAACCCCCAAATCGTACAAGCCATCTTCGTCCTCTCACTCTCTCTCTTTCTCTCTCAAGCTCATCTCTCTCCTTTCCTCAATGTAAGCCCTCAATTTCATTTTTTAATTTTTGTAATTTGTTGTTATTTTGTAATTGAATGTTATATTGGATTGGTTTGGTTTTTTGATAAATTCATATTATTTGATTGGTTATTGAATTTGTGTTTGGATTAATTATTATATTGGATTATTGAATTGTTGATTTTGGATGAAAATATTGGAAATGGATGAATTATTGGGAATTATTAAATTAGTAGATTGTTGGAAAATATTGGAAATTATTGAATTAGTGGATTGTTGAAAATATTGGAAAAATATTGAAATTTTGGATATGTTTGGAAATTATTAGAAATTGTTGTATTTTTGGATATGTTTGGAAATTATTGGAAATTGTTGAATTTTTCTACTTTGGAAAATATGGCATTATTAATTTTTTTTAATGTTTGGAAATTATTAGAAATTTTTGGGAAAAAACTCGTTTGAAAATTCCAGGAATTATTGAAAATTATTTAATTAGTTAGTTATTGGAATATATTTGAAATTATTATATATAAAATGAAGATTATCAAAATTTTAAATTTTTTTAGACAATATTAAAAATTAGTATATTTGATAATTATTTGAAATAATTATGTATTTTTGGAAATTCTAGAATTTTTTGATGATTTTTGAAAATTATTGAATTGTATTTAATTATTGCATTATTTTGTATTTTTGGACATTATTAGAAATTAGTGGATTACTGCATGTTTTGGAAACTATTAGAAATTATAAGAAATTATTTGATTATTTGGTTACTCGTTTATTTATTTAATTATTTCAATAATAATAATTACTAATTACTTTTGTATTTGCAAATATCTTTACGTAAATTTATCACTTGGCGAGGTCATCGTAATGCGCCCGCAGAGCAGCCATCTTCATCTCCAGTGCCTTCCCTGACGGAGCAGCCATCTCCGGCAGTGCCGTCCCTGACGGAGCAGCCATCTCTAGGACTTGTTTTTCCTCCGACGGAGCAGTCATCACCTTCAATTGGACCATCATCAACAGATCAGCTAGGATCTTCCTCAGAACACCCCGAGAGTCATTCCTGATGATCGGGTGATACTAGGGCCCCGATCAGCGAGACGTCGCACCAGCTCGAAACGAGGGCAACCTCGTACTGCCCCTGAAGTCACTAGAGTTGCCGCTGCAGAGGGAGGCGATGCACATAACTCATCAGGTAAGACCCCTTATCTTATTAAATTTAAAACTTGTATATATTTTGCATACCGTTATGTACTAATGTGAATCGAATTTTTAAGGAGTACCATAAAAGTGCGGGGTATTAATAAGGGGTTAAAGTCTCAGCAGATCTGCAGGTCGACCAGAGCGAAGATTCGGGTGGAGTGGGTTGAAGGACTTTCTGCACCATACCCCAACGTACATACTTTGTTGGTGCAGGAAATGGGGACGATTATTAGCACCAGATCGAAGATGATGGCTGACACTTTCAGAGAACAAGCCCCCCCTGACCCTCGTCATTTTTTGGTCTGCTTTACGGGTATGAAAAATTTAATTATTTTTTATTAGTTTTTAAATTTTTTATGGTTTAACCTACTTTAATATTTGCCCATGCAGATTAATTTTGAATGGGATGAGATCAACACCGCTTTAATGGAATATATCAACTTCTATTGGCAGAAGCAGTATTCTGACTGGAAGTCGAGCTCCATGTCTACTATGAGCGCTGGAGCTCGCATGCTCTGACCTTGGCAAATCCTCCTAAGGAGATGCTAGGGGACAAGTTGGTGGGGTGGGAGTGGTTATGCGAGCATTGGATCAGCAATCAATTTAAAGTAAGTGTATTTTTTCTATATTTCTTTAATATAAATTTACGTACTTCCGTATTAGTAATACTTGTTTTCCTAATGTGCAGGTAAAATCGAAGGCTAACAAGGCGAATCAAGCAGAAAAGAAATTTGAGCACCATGGGGGATCGCACCCTTTATTGGCTAGACATGAGGCACGACATGCAGCTGGGTCCCTGTTCCTGGAGGTAGAAGCTTGGGGGGAGGTTTCTGTTGGGCAAGGCAATGAGGCAACTGACGCTATTCACATAAGTTCAATATTTGCAGTTATTAAATATTTTATTATTTTTAATTACGTAATTTTGTAATTATTGTTTTATTCAACTTTGTTGGCCACCATGGTAGAGGATGTGGAACAGACTCAGGAACAGTTGACCCAACAACAACCTGAGGTCCCGCTGCAAGACCAACTGCCAGATCTCGAGACGTCGATTAGCATTCTAGAGCGCCATCTTAGTCGACGACTCAGGAAAGTTGTCCGAGGTGAGGGAGCGGAGCTCTTTCGAGACGTCTCCAGTTGATCTTCGAGTTCGTCTCGGGGAGTTAATCCCGAGGAGGTCACTCAACTGCGGGGTAACTTGAAGGCCCTTCAAATAGAAAATACGGAGTTTAAAGCTGGCCATGCACGCCTCGAGGCCCAACATTCAGTTATGCAGGCACAACTTGCAATGCTTTTCACACAAATGGGTCAGCGTATGCTTGATGTCAATGGCACCCCCTCCCAGTTGGATCCTAGCCAGCAGCCTGCCTGGGATGATGCTCACCCACCACTGAACAATTAGAATTTTATTAGTTTTTTTTTTAATTATGTACAATCATTACATTTTATTTTTATATATTGGATTTAATTTTTCTAATTATAATAATTGTCCATGTTTTAATATTATTTCAATATATTTATATATATAATTACATAAATATAATTATTCAAATATTAAAATTATTTTAAAAAAAATTTAAATCTATCACATAATAACTCTTGCTCGGCGTACCTCTGCCGGGCCAGTTATTCTTGTCCGGCACACTCCCGCCGAGCAAACTGTGAATGCCTGATCGTTTAGGGTTTTTCGACTACGTTGCTCGGTAAACACTGCGCCGGGCAACAAACGTTGGCTAGTGATTAGCTCGGCGGATCATAGTCATCTGTTGGACTAACCCTTTACTCCAAGGACTATTGACTTTCAAATCCCATTTTTCCCCTAACAAAATGGCACCACATGATTGATAAAGAGTAAAAGGGCTCTTATTCGATAGGTTTAAAGGTTTTTATTGTTGTTGAATTACACAAAAATGTAAGTCTCGTTCTTAAATTCATAAGAGAATGCGAACTTAAACTCTAGAATTGCAACATAAATACTAAGTCTTGGTATTTCTAAAGGAAACATACAATTTGTGTTTAAGAGCTCTCTCAAAACAAAGTCCCATTTCACAAGAGAAATGGACCCCTATTTATAGAGAGAAAAAGCTACCAAAACTTAAATAGAAATTACAATAAAAAAATAAAAATGAAATGATGAATAATGATGAATAATGATGAACAATGATGATAATAGGGATGGTTTGGGGCTGATTTATGAAGAAATTATGGTGAAAACCCTGCCCAAAAGGGGCAGGTTTGATGCAGAAAAAAAGCAGGGAAATGAAAGCCTGATTTTCGGCCAGAAGCAGGTAGGAACAACTATGAGGTTCGGCCTTTATCCGCGGGACAGAGGGATGGGCTGCGTGTGAAGGCTGCTGGGCTGCCGTACAATGGATCAGCTCACGCGAGCTGACAGCCGGCCTTCATTTCATGACACGCGCGCCGAAACCAGAAGACGGTTTTCGATGGATGACTGTAAGCGCGTGAACTGGGCTGGAGAGAAGCTGGGCTGGGCTGTTTCAAATGGATTTTGGGCTGGACGATTTTCTGGGTTGCACAATAAACAAAATGGGCTCATTTAAATAAGAATTTGGGCTTGCAAAAATAAATATTACTTAATTTATATAATTCAATCGAATTTCATCCATAATTTTTTCGTTATAATTCTGATCGGGACATTTTTTCGCCAAAATACTCCAAATTACAAGCCTTAATTATTCAAACAAAAATATCACAAAAAATATTATTTTATCCAATTATTTAATATTTTAATATTAAAAGTCAAGTATAAAGGGTATAAAATAATATAAAACAATGCTTAATTAACGACCTATCAATCAATCTGAAGGGCATTAAAACCATTAAAAACTGTGAGTGGACGAAAACCAATAATTTAATAAAAACTCATTTCATAAGAAGACATTTATGGCTTTCACTAAAAAGTATGCATGCATTCGAAACCCAGTAATCAAACCATTTACTTAAATAAACCATTAGGGCTTTAGCCCAAAAACCCTAAATCCAAACATATGTGGGAACTCAGCCCAAAACCATAGAATACCAAAATCCGTAACTCCAGAACCAAGTGGGCCACTGCCCAAATCCATAAACACAAATCCAAAAACACAGAAATACAATTTCCGAAATCCAAATACATAATCAAGTAAATCCATAAATCACAATTCCATCCAATACCATTATGTACCAATCCTCGGCATCCTAGATGCTTGGTGTAACGCCCTGGAAACTCAAAGAATGTAAATTTATAAAGTAATGTATGAAATACCGTTTTTACCCTTGTAAGTAGTGAGGTCAAAGTTGACTTGTTACGTACCGCGTGTTTTTCACGAACTTCAAGGACCATTAGGGAGGTCTTGATTCCCTGAGTCCGTAGACAGGCGGCACGCTGAAAACGGATTTTGGATGAATAAGTTATGATTCTACAACGAGGAAGGGCATTTTGGTAATTGTATGAAGGAAGGGTAAAATGGTAATTTGGATGGTGAAATTTGAAACAGCCATAGTGGGTTGTTTAACTGAGTTGTTTAACTAATTAAGTGACATTTTTCACTAAGAAAGGATGGATTAGTGGCTGGTTGGGCTGAGTGGGTGTACAGGTGTGTTGTGGATGTTGCGTGGAGAAGAGAGCAGCGTGCTGTAATCAATTGAGTGTTTTGAGTGAGAGAACAGAGACAGAGAACACATCGATTTTTATTCAGAGTGTGAGTCGTGGGAGATCAAGTGGTGAAAGTGAGTAGTAATCTGGAATCGTGCTTGTGATTTTGTGAGGAAGGCTGGTTAAAGGATCAAGTGCAGAGTGTGTGAGGAGTGAGTAAACACAGAGGACAGAGAATAAACACTAAAAAACAGAGAAGGAATTGTGAGCTGCCGTGAACCTAATCGATCAACCCAGCTAAAACCGTGTTTGTGGTGGTGTTCAGTAAGCAGGACTTGAACTTGGCTACAGTGGAGGTCACGGTGGAGGAACAGAGAGCAGGTATGAACTCTCAACTGCCCTGTTTTTTCAGAAAGGGACTGAATGAAAATCGTTGGTTTTGGCTTGTTATTGAACAACTGTGTTGATGTGTAACGTCTTAGGAAGCTATTCAGGAACCCAGGAACGTGAAACCGTGACCGGAGAGGCTTGAGGTGGTCGGAATCAGAAAGTCAAAAACTCTGGTTTTCTGTTTAAACTTGGGAGGTTTGGTACGGGGCTTCATTTCGTGTTTTAGCTAGTTGAATCAATCCCAAACTTAAAGACGAAACTACTAGTGAAGAAGGGTTTGAAAATGGTTGGAAAATGAGTGAAAATCGGCCTCGACGGCTCAGTTAGACGGGACCGGTCCAGACCGGTCTAAACCGGGCTGGCGAGAGGAAGAAGATGATGAACAGTACCGCGCGTGGCTCCCACGCGCAGCCCCTTTGGGTGACATGTGAGGGCGTGTGGGGCCTGTTTTGGGGAAGTGCTCAACATGGTTTTCACTCTAATCGTTGTAACGAACATTTTAAGAAAAGTTTCGAGTCGATCGAACGTCGTTTCGAGATAGTTTTGAGTGTTCGAAGGTTTAGGATTTTATTTTAATTATGTTGAAAAATCCCGAAAAATTGGAGAAATTAATGTAAGCTTAATGAAAGTATTTGTGACCCAAATTGTGATCTTTGACAGGCCAGAACATTCCTCAGACAGCTGAGGTGCGTACGTGACACGATTGACGCGTTCGAACTTAGTGAGTGGACTTTTGTTTTCTAACCTAGCATGCATAACTGTTTTTACTTAATCGTTTTATGTTTCTATATATGATTTTATGTTTATAATTATGATATTCCTGCTTTACGTGATTGCACATTTTTTGATGTGATTCATCGCATTTTACGTATTTTGAGACTATGGTTTCTCTTATGCTTTGATGATGGTTTGATAAGTGATTTTATTTGATTTGTACGTATCACGTTTTAATGATGTTTTGATTATGATTTGTGAGTATGAATTGGGATTTGAACATGAAATTCGGACATAAGTCCTATTTCGATACAATGTGATTTCGGATTGGTTTTGGAATTTGGATTCCGATGGATTCTGGACTTTCTATGAATTACACATGGTTTTGGGTTTAAAGACCCGGTACTATTGCTGGATTTGGTTTTGGGTTTAAAGACCCGGTTATTTGATGACGGGGGAGGGCCCTTGTTTGAGATCGGCTAAGTTTAAAGACTCAGTTACTGTGATGTCCCCCAAGACCTATTGATTGTGTTTTGAGTTTAAAAACTCGTTGAAATCCTGGGAAGGCCTGATATATGAGTTTAAAGACTCGGATAAATCCTCAGATTTTATCCGTTGATGTTTACATTTAGTTTTACATCACTTTATAGTTATCTTATGTAACGGTTTCCATACGGTTCATATAAGTGTTTTCAGATACTTAGTTATGCATGCGTGTTTTGAAAATGGAGGGTGAACCTTGATTTCATTAAAACTATTTTCCATAACCATTTGTTTTAGTCCACTCACACTTTTTTGTTTTAATACCCTCCAGGTCGTGGTGCGAGTTTTGGGGGCTAACGCAGAGGCAGAGGCAAAGGCATAAAGTTTTCCCGTTGCGGGTGTAGTTAGCTCACATAGTAGGGTTTTATCCTTATCTTGTTTTGTAACTATGCTCTGTGATACTGTTGACTTATTACGGTTGGTTGTATCGTACGTTCTCCCTGGTCTGACAATATATGTGGTGTAATTATTGTGTGATTATTTTGGTTGTTTGTGTTCTGTTGTCAGACGGGATCATGGTCCTTCCAGGTTATTGAGGTGATAATCGGGGTGGGTCCTGTCAATTGGTATCCGAGCATAGGTTTACAGTTTGTGTCTGGAACTTTGATGTGCCTAGGTTGTTGTACTAACTTATGCCTCTTTCAGAGAACGATCGGCCATGCCTCTGCGACGTGAACCCCCTCCACGACCTGCATAAGGCGTTGTTAGTGATGCCGAGAGTGCCACGATTGAGCGAGCCCAACGCCTTGGGGCTACGGTATTTAGTGGTGGGGCAGATCCTGAGGAAGCCCACCGATGGATTACTCGGTTTGAGAGGATTTTTGCTGTGATGTGATGTCCTCCTGAGGAGCGAGTTGTGTTGGCCACCTTTTTACTGGATGGGACCGCTTATGAGTGGTGGTATACCATGGAGTTATCAGGTTGGGATGCTCATACTATGACTTGGGAGACTTTTAGTGAGCGGTTCCTTGATCAATATTATCCTTGTTCATTCCGCGATGCTAAGGAGGCAGAATTTCTACAGCTTCGACAGGGGAGTATGTCAGTAACAGAGTACGAGCAGAAGTTTCAGATGTTAGCACGTTTTGCTCCTACCTTTGTATCTACCGAGGCCGAGAAATGTCGTAGGTCTGAGCTTGGCTTGCGAGGCAAAATACGTGCCATTGTGACGGCTGGATCTTTTACTACCCTCAGAGAGTTATCTGATGCTGCAGTATGGGTGAAGGCTAGTCTGCCAGCACGTCCACAGTTCTCAGGTGGTGGACAACGTCGAGAGCGTTCATTTCCTGGATCGTCGAGTCAGAGAGCCCCGAAAAGAGGCAGTTATAGTGGAGCTTCGTCCGCGGGCAGTGATCGATTTGGTAGGCCTGATAGTTTCTAGAGTTCCTGGTTCAGAGGACCTAGAGCACATCGGACTCCGCAGGCGAGTGCGACCTCGGTTGCTTCCATGGGAAGACAGAGTGGCAGATTTAGTCGAGATGTTTCTAATGTTATCTGTTTCTTCTGTGGAGAGCGGGGCCACTACTGGAGAGAGTGTCCATCTTTACTACAGGGTGGTGGTGTAGGTCGGGGTGCGGCAGAGCAAGGTCAGAGTGCTGTTTCAGTTTCTGAGAAAGCGAGTACTAGAGGAGGTGTTGGAGCTACCAGTGGACAGAGGGGTCATGGCGATCATCAGGTCCACATGCCCGAGTTTTTACTATTACACAGCATAAGGCCCGGGCAACACCTTGTGTTGTGACAGGTACGCTTACAATTCTTGGTCATGATGTACGTGCTTTGATAGATCCCGGAGCTACCCATTCTTTTATATCACGGAGTTGTGGTTTGTTAACGGATAGAGAGGTGTCCACACTGGGTTGTGATATGGATGTGAGCACGCCCACAGGGGAGGTGTTGGTGGTAAATCAGGTGTTGAGAGTGTGTCCCGTGATGGTAGGTGACGTGGGGTTAGTAGCTGATTTGATACTCCTGGACTTGCATGATTTTGATGTTATTATGGGGATGGATTGGTTGACATTACATCATGCTTCTATTGAGTGTTTAGATAAGAAGGTAACTTTTCGGAGTCCAGGGTTACCTGAAACTACCTTTCAGGGAGTACAGCGAGCAATTCCTGTTGGGGTGATCTCAGCTTTGAAAGCAAGTAAGATGTTGAGGAAAGGGTGTCAAGGATACTTGGCTCACGTGGTGGACACACGTGCTGCACCATTAAAGGTGGAGGATATTCCGATAGTACGTGAGTTTCCAGATGTTTTGCCGGAGGATTTTTCGGGATTGCCACCCCACCGAGACATTGAGTTTACCATTGACCTTGTTCCAGGTATGCAACCTATTTCTCAGACTCCTTACCGTATGGCGCCAGTTGAGTTGAAGGAATTGAAGGCGCAGTTGCAAGAGTTGGTCGATATGGGGTTTATTCGGCAAAGTGTGTCTCCTTGGGGAGCTCCAGTTTTGTTTGTTTGGAAAAATGATGGAAGTTTGAGGCTCTGCATCGATTATAGGCAACTAAACAAGGTAACAATCAGGAATAAATACCCCCTGCCTCGGATCGATGACCTGTTTGATCAGCTGAGAGGAGCTCAATACTTTTCCAAGATCGATCTTCATTCTGGGTATCATCAATTGCGGGTTAAAGAAGAAGATGTACCCAAAACAGCCTTTAGAACCCGATATGGTCATTATGAGTTCCTAGTGATGCCGTTCGGTTTAACTAACGTACCAGCGACATTTATGGATTTGATGAACCAGGTGTTTCGGCCATACTTGGATCACTTTGTTATTGTATTCATTGATGACATTTTAGTCTACTCAAAAAGTGCGAAGGCGCACGAAAAGCACTTAAGGATGGTGCTTGGTACCCTAAGGAAGAATCAGTTGTATGCAAAGCTTAGTAAGTGTCAATTTTGGTTAACTAGTGTTAGTTTCTTGGGGCATGTGATTTCGGCTAAAGGAATCAGTGTAGATCCCCAAAAGATTGAAGCAGTAGCAAAGTGAGAACAACCAAAGACAGTCACTGAGGTCAGAAGTTTCTTAGGGTTAGCTGGTTATTACAGGCGGTTTGTAGAGGGATTTTCTACCATTGCTGCCCCATTGACACGGCTGACGAGGAAGGGAGTCAGATTTTTTTGGGATGAGGATTGTGAACAAAGTTTTCAGGAGTTGAAGAAAATGTTGACATCCGCTCCTGTATTTACCCTTACGAATGATAGTGGAGAATTTGAAGTGTACAGTAATGCATCTTTACAAGGATTGGGATGTGTGTTAATGCAACATGGGAAGGTAATTGCCTATGCCTCCCACCAGTTGAAATCTCATGAACACAACTATCCTGCCCATGATTTAGAACTAGTTGCTCTAAAGATTTGGAGACATCATTTATATGGTGCGACCTATAGAATTTTTACCGATCACAAGAGTTTGAAATACTTGTTCACACAGAAGGAATTAAATGTGAGGCAAAGACGATGGTTGGAGCTGATTAAAGATTATGACTGCACGATTGAGTACCATCCTGGAAAAGCTAATGTGGTAGCTGATGCATTAGTCAGAAATCAACACATTCTGTGGCACACCTACGGATGACCGATATGCCCCTATTGGTTGAACTCCGTAGAACTAGCGTTAATTTGGGACTTGATGGCCAAGGTGTTTTGCTAGCTAGTTTCCAGATGAGACCAATCCTAATTGACCAGATCATTGATGCTCAATTCCAAGATCATGTCTTGTGTATTCTTCGGATTGAAGTGGAAGCAGGGGAACGACAAGATTATACAGTCAGAGATGATGAAGCCTTAATAAAGGAAAGATGGTTGTATGTGCCTGGAGACGTAACATTAAATAAGGAGATTTTGGATGAAGCCCATAGTTCGGCGTACGCTATGCATCCAGGTGGAACTAAAATGTATCGTACGCTTCGAGAACATTATTGGTGGCCGAGTATGAAACGGGAAATCGCTGAGTATGTTAGTAAGTGTTTGATTTGTTAGTAGGTAAAGGCTGAGAGGCAAAGACCCTATGGAGCATTGCAGCCACTTCCTATCCCAGAATGGAAATGGGATCATATAACGATGGATTTTGTGTTTGGACTTGCTAGGACACCTAGAGGCCACGATGGAGTTTGGGTGATTATGGATAGACTCACCAAGTCAGCGTATTTCTTACCTGTAAGGGAAGACTTTCAGATGACATAGTATGCCAGATTATTTATTAATGAGATTATACGATTACATGGCTCACCTGCCTCTATCGTATCGGATCGAGATCCGCGATTTACATCCAGATTCTGGCAGAGTTTACAGGAAGCTTTTGGAACAAGATTGCATTTTAGCACAGCATTCCACCCTCAGACAGACGGACAGTCGGAATGAACCATCCAAACCTTGGAAGATATGATGAGAGCCTGTGTTTTGCAATTCCAGGGTACTTGGGAGTCACACTTACCCTTGATGGAATTCGCTTACAACAATAGTTACCAAGCGAGTATTGGGAAGGCGCCTTATGAAGCCTTGTATGGATGGCAGTGCAGAATTCCTTTGTGTTGGACTGACGTGGGCGAAAGACAATTGACTAAATCTGAATTGGTGGAATTGACGACGAAGAAAGTTAAACTTATCAGGGATAGACTCAAGGCAGCCCAGGATAGACAAAAGAGCTATGTGGACCGTCGGATTAGAGATCTTGAGTTCGCGGTCGGAGATTAGGTATTTCTGAAGTTATCTCCTTGGAAAGGTATAGTGCAGTTTGGCAGGCGAGGAAAATTGAGCCCCCGTTTCATC
Organism: Prinsepia uniflora; assembly: GCA_032719365.1. Taxonomy (NCBI): domain Eukaryota; kingdom Viridiplantae; phylum Streptophyta; class Magnoliopsida; order Rosales; family Rosaceae; genus Prinsepia; species Prinsepia uniflora. Next base: position 65,215,065 of record CM064876.1, read on the forward strand.
GGGCCATATGAGATTGTAGAGAGGATTGGCCAGGTTGCATATAGATTAGCACTACCTCCAGAACTTTCTAAGGTCCACGATGTATTCCACGTATCGATGTTGCAGAAGTATGTGTATGATGCATCTCATGTACTAGGAGAGCAACCCATTGAACTCAGAGAAGACTTAAGCTTTGAAGAACAGCCCGTACAGATTTTGGATTGAAAAGATAAGGTGCTTCGTCGGAAGACCATTCCCCTAGTAAAGGTTCTATGGAGAAATCAGAATGTGGAGGAAACCACATGGGAACCCGAGACACAGATGCGAGAGCAGTATCCGTACATGTTTCACTAAAATTTCGGGATGAAATTTCTTAAGGGGGGGAGGTTGTAACGCCCCGGAAACTCAAAGAATGTAAATTTGTAAAGTAATGTATGAAATGGCGTTTTTACCCTTGTAAGTAGTGAGGTCAAAGTTGACTTTTTACGTGACACGTGTTTTTCACGAACTTCAGGACCATTAGGGAGGTCTCGATTCCCAGAGTCCGTAGACAGGCAGTACACTGAAAACGGATTTCGGATGAATAAGTTATGATTCTACAACGAGGAAGGGCATTTTGGTAATTGTATGAAGGAAGGGTGAAATGGTAATTTGGATGGTAAAATTTGAAACAGCCGTAGTGGATTGTTTAACTGAGTTGTTTAACTAATTAAGTGACATTTTTCACTAAGAAAGGATGGATTAGTTGCTGGTTGGGCTGAGTGGGTGTACATGTGTGTTGTGGATGTTGTGTGGAGAAGAGAGCACCGTGCTATTCAATTGATTTAATCAATTGAGTGTTTTGAGTGAAAGAACAGAGACAAAGAGCACATCGATTTTTATTCAGAGTGTGAGTCGTGGGAGATCAAGTGGTGAGAGTGAGTAGTAATCTGGAATCGTGCTTGTGATTTTGTGACGAAGGCTGGGTAAAGGATCAAGTGCAGAGTGTGTGAAGAGTGAGTAAACACAGAGGACAAAGAATAAACACTGAGAAACAGAGAAGGAATTGTGAGCTGCCGTGAACCTAATTGATCAACCCAACTAAAATCGTGTCTGTGGTGGTGTTCAGTAAGCAGGACTTGACCTGGCTGCGGTGGAGGTCACGGTGGAGGAACAGAGAGCAGGTATGAACTCTCGACTGCCCTGTTTTTTCAGAAAGGGACTGAATGAAAATCGTTGGTTTTGGCTTGTTATTGAACAACTGTGTTGATGTGCAACGTCTTAGGAAGCTATTAAGGAACCCAGGAACGTGAAACCGTGACCGGAGAGGCTCGAGGTGGCCGGAATCAGAAAGTCAAAAACTTAGGTTTTTGTTTAAACTTTGGAGGCATGGTACGGGGCTTCATTTCGTGTTTTAGCTAGTTGAATCAATCCCAAACTTAAAGACGAAACTACTAGTGAAGAGGGGTTTGAAAATGGTTGGAAAATGAGTGAAAACTGGCCTCGACGGCTCAGTTGGACCGGACCGGTCTGAACCAGGCTGGCGAGAGGAAGACGATGATGAATAGTACCACGCATGGCTCCCAAGCGCAGCCCCTTTGGGCGACGTGTGAGGGCGCGTGGGGCCTGTTTTGGGGAAGTGCTCAACATGGTTTGCACTTTAATCGTCGTAATGAACATTTTAAGAAAAGTTTCGAATCGATCGGACGTCGTTTCGAGATAGTTTTGAGTGTTCGAAGGTTTAGGATTTTAATTTAATTACGTTGAAAAATCCCGAAAAATTGGGGAAATTAATGTAAGCTTAATGAAAGTATTTGTGACCCAAATTGTGATCTTTGACAGGCCAGAACATTCCTCACAGCCGAGGAGCGTACGGGACACGATTGACGCGTTCGAACTTAGTGAGTGGACTTTTGCTTTCTAACCGAGCATGCATAACTGTTTTTACTTACTCGTTTTGTGTTTCTATATATGATTTTATGTTTATAATTATGATATTCCTGCTTTACGTGATTGCACGTTTTTCGAAGTGATTCATCGCATTTTACGTATTTCGAGACTATGGTTTCTCTTATGCTTTGATGATGGTTTGCTAAGTGATTTTATATGATTTGTGCGTATCATGTTTTAATGATGTTTTGATTATGATTTGTGAGTATGAATTGGGATTTAAACATGAAATTCGGACATAAGTCCTATTTTGATACAATGAGATTTCAGATTGGTTTTGGAATTTGGCTTCCGATGGATTCTGGACTTTCCGTGAATTACACAAGGTTTTGGGTTTAAAGACTTGGTACTATTGCTGGATCTGGTTTTGGGTTTAAAGAACCGGTTAATTGATGACGGGGGAGGGCCCTTGTTTGAGATCGGTTGAGTTTAAAGACTCGGTTACTGTGATGTCCCCCGAGGCCTATTGATTGTGTTTTGAGTTTAAAGACGCGTTGAAATCTCGGGAAGGCCTGATATATGAGTTTAAAGACTCGGATAGATCCAACAGATTTTATCCGTTGATGTTACATTTGGTTTTACATGACTTTATAGTTATCTTCTGTAACGGTTTCCATACGGTTCATATAAGTGTTTTCGGATACTTAGTTATGCATGCGTGTTTTGAAAATGGAGGGTGAACCCTGATTTCATTCAAACTGTTTTCAATAACCATTTGTTTTAGTCCACTCACACTTTTCTGTTTTAATACCCTCCAGGTCATAGTACGAGTTTTGGGGGCTAACGCAGAGGCAGAGGCATAAAGTTTTCCCGTTGCGGGTGTAGTTAGCTCACAGAGTAGGGTTTTATCCTTATCTTGTTTTGTAACTATGCTCTGTGATACTATTGACTTATTACGATTGGTTGTATCGTACGTTCTCCCTGGTCTGACAAGGTATGTGGTGTAATTATTGTGTGGTTATTTTGGTTGTTTGTGTTCGGTTGTCAGACGGGAGCAGGGTCCTTCCCGGTTATCGAGGCTATAATCGGGATGGGTCCTGTCACCTAGCGTCCCAGACTTTTGATGTGACGACCCGTCCGGAATTAGCGGGATTAATTAAGGATTAATGACGGATTAGCGAGACTAATCAGAGATTAAGTGAGGATTAGCGGACGTTCGGGCGAAATGACGATTTTTCCCCTAGATTGAGTAAATCGTTGACTTTTTGTTTAGGTGGTCAAATGGACTTTGACCGATGACCGTGACGTAGTTCGTGCCGTCACGAGTTCATAGGCAGGTGGCACGCTCGATTCCGACGTCCGAGGAGGAAGTTATGACGTTCGGAAGCCCAAGGGCATTTTGAATTTGGGTGAATAGGAGGTCAAAAGTTTACTTTTTGACCGGGAGGTATGATGGCTGAGGGCCAAGCACCGTTACGTAGATCATGATGATACGAATCTATAGACAGGCGGCACGTCGAATTCGGACGTTCGACGACGAAGTTACGGTTCACGGAAGTTCCAGGATACTATTCATGGTGACACGTTTTACGAGACAAAAAGGGCAGTTTTGTCTCTATTGGGCCCAGCTTTTGAGACAGCCAATGGATGAGTGACAAGTGTCACTCATCCACTGGCCAACCTCATCCATTCATGCACCAAAACCCATCCCCGTGCATCATCCATTTCCATTGTTCCCAAACAAACCCGATCCACCATTTTTCATCCAAAACCCAAACCCTTGATCCATGACCATTGGTGAGAGGCTGGAGAAGGAAGAGAGGACCCGAGGACGTCGTGGCTGGCCAGGCAGAGCTACTGTGGGCGGCGGAGGAAGAAACCCGATCGAGGTAATCGGTTTTCACCGATTTTCATCATTTTCAATTCTTGTGATTATGGGTCATTTTCATTGTTTTCTTTGATTTAAATAGGTTGTTTAGGGAGTATAGAGATGATTTTGGACGGTGGTTGACGGCTGTGAAGCCCAGGGGGGATTTTCGAAAAGTTGGACGTGAGGGGGGTTTTTGGGTTCACGAGTTTTAATCGGTTTTAGGTGGTTTAGTTAATTAGGAATGATAGGAAAGATTAAAAGAGGAATTTAGGGATTGAAATGGAGGAAAACGGACGAAAAATAAGGAAGATATAACCCTGGACCGGTCACGCCGGTCCAGTTGCAGGAACGGACCGAACCGGTCGTCGAGAGGTTGAAGACGGGTACTGTAGCAGGCACGTGAAGCCCACGCGCAGCCACTTCAGGAGGAGCGTGTGGGCGCGTGGGGAGGCATTTGGGGAAGGTTCCAACATACGAAATCATCTATTCGATGTAACGAACACTTTGGGACGATTTCGTGTCAATCGGACATCGTTTCGATATAGTTCAGGACGTCCGAAGGTTTAGGTTCGAGTTTAAAAATAGTTAGAAATTGGGGGAAATTACGGGACTTTAGTGAGGGGTTATTTAGGTAGTTAGTAACCCTCTAAATTAATTTGGACAGGTTCGGGAATCCCAGAGGCGACGATTGACCCGGGAGACGATTATGGCACGCGTATCGAGGGGCGGCTTCGGACGGTCTGTGAGTGGACCCTTCTTTCGAAATTGATGCATGCATAAATGTTTTATAATTGATTTAATATATGTTTTGTGATGCCATGAGTGCATTTGGTTGTGGTAGCCTAGGATTTACGTATTTGCACCTATTTCGAGATTTTCGGGTTTATACGATGCGTATACGTTCTAGGTTTTCAACGAGAGTTTAATAAATGAATTTCGAATTTAGAAACATGAACTCGGGCGTGAGACCCATTTGATTTACGAAGTCTCGGACTTGGAGTCCACTTGATTTGACGAGGAATCGGACCTAGGGTCCATTTGAGCTATACGATCGGACCGAGGGTCCATTTGATTTACGATTCGGGGTTGAGGCCCAGTTAATGGTACTATCGGGCTTGATGCCCCGTTGATTTATGATATCGGGCCTGAGACCCATTTGGTTGAGACATCGGGCTTAAGGCCCTGTTGGTTGTGAAACCGGACGTGAAGTCCCATTGAGTCATGATTCGGGCTTAGGGCCCAGTTGGTTGTGATATCGAGCTTGAGTCCCAGTTCAGTTTTTGAAATGAGTATTCGGGCATGAGACCCTGTTGAACTGTGGATTTAGCTCGAGACCTGTGAAATGGATTTGAATCGGATTCGAGGAATCCTATTGAAATGAATCGGGTTTGAGACCCAATTGAAAAGTGATTTGAGAAAGAAAGAAAAGAGTATTTGAAAATGTGATTGAACCCTCCATGATTTATATGGTCTCCTCCAGCGTCGACTTGGAGAGTCACGATCCACAGACCAGAGTGGGTATCCCTATAGGGATCCCGTTCCAGGAGTGGTGGTTACTTATGTTGTGGTACTGGACCAGATTCCGGTGAGATGAGTGGACTAGATCCAGAGAGAGAGCTCAGACTAGATCCAGAGATTAAGCCTCCCAAATGGAGATTCCTGGGAGAAGACTCGGAGTGAGACCCCGAGTAGTGTGCACACTAGTATAGATTTGATATCGTGACATTTATCGGGGATGTGTTCCCTAGGGGCTGTGTGCCCCGAGTAGGGATCTTCTCGGAAGTGCCTCAGATGGGTTATACGTATGTCGATACGTATGTGGTTTATGGAAAAGTGATTTGAGGGCGGAGACCCTATGTTTTATGATTTATAAAAGTGATTTGGGGCTGTGACCCCGTATACGAGATTTGAGGGCGGAGACCCTATGTTTTATGTTTTAGAAAGTGATTAGGGGCGGAAACCCCCGTATTTGAACTTGTGAAAGTGATTTGGGGCGGAGACCCCGTTTGTGATATTTTGAGAATGGTTTTGGGCTGAGACCCACGTGATGTGAATTGGGCTGAGTCCCTATTGATTTGAGGTACGAGTTTTTGGTGATTTCGGGTCGTGGACCCAAATGGATTTACGGGTCATGACGTTTTATAGGAACCGGGCATGAACCCTTGAAAGGTTTTCTAAATGTTTGACAAAGGTTTTTATGAATAATTGATAAATGGTTTTGAATGCATGCGTATGTATTTATGAAGGGCATAAATGTCTTTATGCGAAAGTGTTTTTAAATGAAATGTTTAAATTGTCCACTCACAGTTTTCGTGTTTTAATGCCCTTTAGGTTGATCGAGGATGCGGGCTGTAGCAGAGACGAGACATCACTCCCCTCCTCCTACGATCCTGATACACTCGGATAGCCCCGGCGAGGGCAGAGATGGATTTTTCCCTGGTCTGACACGTGGTGTCAGACGAGATCAGGCGGGTCCCACGTTAATCCCGGGGGATTTGGGACCGGTCCTGACATCTGACGTCCCAGATGTCATGTCACGGTTCAAGCTACACGTGCTACCCGGGGTCTCAACCCGAGTCAATCTCTGACATCCCAGATATCTTACGTCCCAGACGTCTAGCAATCCTACTCCCGAGTCACTATACGGTTCGATTTCTCCGTGTAGTGACCCCTCGCAGACAATACGCCTTAACTACTCCATCGTCCCAGACGACTGGAGGAGACAATCCATAGATATAAGGATGGTATATGGAAAACCATTTCATAAATCATTTCAAACCGTTCAAATGGGCCTACGCCCGAGATTTCCATAAAACCATCGTAATCCACAAATCTGATTTCTCAAATCCAAAACCATTTATGGGTCCCCAACCCGAAATCACATTCATAAAACACAACTGGGCCTCATGTCCGATTTCGTAACCAACTGGGCCCTTGGCACGATGCCTCATTCAATCAAATGGACTCCAAGTCCGAAAGTTCGTAAACCAAATCGTTCTCAAGCCTGATTCCATATTTCCAAATCCAAAATCATACCATTGAACCATTATTAAAGCCATAAACTTCGATATACGTGCAAATACAGAAAACATCTCGAAATACGTGCAAATACGTAAATCACCAATACCACAATCATCATCATATAAATCACATATGTAAAACATATAAAACAGTTATACATGCATCAGAGCTTAGAAAACAATATCCACTCACAGACCGTCCTACGTTGTCGCCTCAATATGCGTGCTATAAGCCTCCCACACTAAATCACCGTCCTAGGAATATCCGAGTCTGCCCAAATCATACTAGAGGGTTACTAACCACTTCATTAACCTCTCATTAAAGCCCTGTAATTTTCCCGAATTTTTAAATGTATTTAAACTTGATCCTAAACCTTCTGACATCTCGAACTATATCGAAACGATGTCCGATCGACTCAAAACCAGTCCTAAAATGCTCGTTACATCGAATAGATGTAAACACATGTTGAACACTTCCCCAAAAACATCACCACACGCCCTCACGCGCCTCCTAAAGGCATTGTGCGTGGAGCCCACGCACCTGCACTGTTCATTGTTCCTGTCCTCTGTTAAACCCGGTCCAGCTGGTTCTCTGCAAGTCCGGTTCAACCGGACCGACGAGGCCGGTTCACCCTTATTCTTCCATCTTTTTCAGTCCATTTAATTCCTATAGCTTCGTTCCAACATTCCTAGTCGATCTATGACTTCAAAACTAGAAAATAAGGCTTAGAACTCACCTTCCCGATTCGAAGAACAACCAGCCAACTTCCGTCGTCGAGTTCCCATGATCCTGGCCACTTCCAGCCGTGAGTTCAGTCCCAATCATCTCCTTGCAACCTCCATAACATGTTTCCATCATTAGAATCACTCAACAATCTCTAGAATCGAAAGTACCATTTTAGATCACAAAACTTACCTTTTCACGGTTTTTCGGCCACCGTCCACGACGGTCCACGAAACAGATCTCATCCGACTCGTATGAGTTCTAGCAACACCCTAGGGTCATCCAAATCGATTAAAAAACTCCCAAAACCAAAATCACGATCTTTGAACCAAAACAGGGCTCACGGGTTCCCGCTCACCGTCGCCGTTGTTGCCTCGCCATGGCCACCGCTGTGATCGTCTCACTGCCCTCTCTCTTTTTCATTCACAGGTTATTACAATTAGGTGAGATTTATGGGGGTTTATGGGTGATGGGGTTCACGATTTAGCAGAAATGGTGAGGTTGTTCGATGATGAAGAAGATGACGATCAGACAAGAGAAATGAATGGTGAGGATGAGGGAATTGAGGGAAATGAATGGCTAGGGTGAGAGATGTGTGTGTGTGTTTGATTTTAAAAGAATTACAAATGAACCAATGGGAACAAGATCCGCAATTTAGGGATCTCAGGCTTTTGCCCAAATCCAGAGGTAAAACGGTCATTTTACATCGTTCGTCCGAATTCACTCAACTAATCCCCGATTAGTCATACTAAATTCATAATTCATTAATATTTAATCCCGATGTTCGGGATGGGTCATTACAAGTAAAAAAAACTATACAATTTAAAATAGACCATATTTTTTATATAAATTATAACTAATGACATCCAATTGCAAACTAGTTCAACAACAATCTAAAAAATACTTACCAAAATTTATCATGATTTTAACATTACTTTTTTTATATTATAAGATTATATTGAGGATTATGAAAATATTACTCCTATTTATAATTTTTTTTTTCACTTGATTATTTTAAAAGTAACATGAGTATCTATCTAATCCAAGTTTAAGTAAGATAATTAAAAACAATAATTCTTCAAAAATAATTTTAATTTTTAAATTTAAAAATTCTTTATCTTCCGATATTAAATAATTTGGTTAATGTCGTATATTTTAGGGTTTAATTCTTGATTTTTGTGTCAAAATTTAAGAATTAAACCCTACGCAATAGTATTATTAAAGAAATGGAAGCTAACGTAAACCACAAGCCTCCCTCCTTTAGACCACATATTCCAGTATTGTGGTACGTACATGTGTTGGATTAATAACAAATTTGGTGACCTTATTATGAATGTTGAAGTAGAAATCGTACGCGCCGCGAAAATTTTTCACAGTTCATGCAAACAGTAAACAATCAGCTATCGTTGCCTTGATCGATTACTCGGGGGTTGTTCGACCAAGAACACTCTGATGCCTAAGTTAGCTTTGAGAGGGGAAAAAAATACTTCGAAGCGAATAATCGACTTACCCTGAAAATGCAATGATCTCCGCTATTTATAGGAAAACCTTGGGAGTCTCGGTGCGTTCTGATTGGTCGGTTGAATTTGTAATTAATAAATAATATATTTTTTATAAAATATATTATTTAATAATTTCTCATTATGATGATAATGATAACAATTTAATTTTTATATTTATTATCCGTTATTAAGAATAACGGCAATTAATTTTTATATTTATTATCCATTATTAAGAAAAGGTTTTCGAATGGTTTTGGATTGTATTTGCTGGATCTGGTTATTGGGTTTAAAGACCCGGATATTGTGATTGACGGGGGACGGGCCCGGATTGGGTTTAAAGACCCGGATTGAGTTTAAAGACTCGGGAGTTTAAAGACTCGGATATATTGATATTTCCCCCGTAGGCCTGTTGAGTTTAAAGACTCGGATATTATTGAGGCCTGGATTGAGTTTAAAGACTCGGGAGTTTAAAGACTCAGATAGGTCCAGCAGATTTGATCGGATAATGATTGTTTGAGACTTATGTTTTATGATATGGTTTTATGATGTTTATGATGTGATTTCTGTAACTGCTTTCAATTCTGCTTTTATGACGATCTTTATGTGATTTATAACTGATTTCAGTAAATGGGTTATGCATGGGTGTTTTCAAAATAGAGGGCCAAAACCCTGGTTTTCTTATGAAATGGTTTTTGGAAACTCTTCTTTTATTTATGGTCCACTCACACCTTCTGTTTTAAATTGCCCTCTTGGTCGTGGAGCTAGCACGGGGGTTGACGTTGAGGCAGCGTCGGAGGCATAGAATACTCGAGAGTGACCTCGGAGTGCTTTAAATTTTCCGTTGTGCGTGTACCTTATTTATTGGTTTTCTTTCCTTTTTATTTGGTACTATGCTCTGTACATAACTTTGACTTCGGGATGTTTAAAGTTTCTCCTGCGTCTGGCATGTAATTTGGCGGTTTTTCGTGAGTTTACTTTAGTTGCGTATCGGGGTGTCAGATGAGAGCAGGATTTACCTCGGTTTTCAGGGTGAAACCGGGGTGGGTCCTGACACCACGAGTCAAAAGTCAAAATTTTGCCCAAATCCAGAGGTAAAATTGTCATTTTACACCGTTCGTCCGAATTCACTCAACCGATTAGTCATACTAAATCCATAATTCATTAATATTTAATCCCGATGTTCGGGATGGGTCATTACAAGTAAAAAAAACTATACAATTTAAAATAGACCATATTTTTTTATATAAATTATAATTAATGACATCCAATTGCAAACTAGTTCAACAACAATCTAAAAAATACTTACCAAAATCTATCATGATTTTAACATTATTTTTTTATTTATTATAAGATTATATTGAGGATTATGAAAATATTACTCCTATTTATAATTTTTTTTTTTCACTTGATTATTTTAAAAGTAACATGAGTATCTATCTAATCCAAGTATTAGTAAGATAATTAAAAACAATAATTCTTCAAAAATAATTTTAATTTTTAAATTTAAAAATTCTTTATCTTCCGATATTAAATAATTTGGTTAATTTCATATATTTTAGGAGTTAATTCTTGATTTTTGTGCCCAAATTTAAGAATTAAACCCTACGCAATAGTATTATTAAAGAGATGGAAGCTAACGTAAACCACAAGCCTCCCTCCTTTAGACCACATATTACAGTATTGTGGTATGTACATGTGTTGGATTAATAACAAATTTGGTGACCTTATTATGAATGTTGAAGTAGAAATCGTACTCGCCGTGAAAAATTTTCACAGTTCATGCAAACAGCAAACAATCAGCTATCGTTGCCTTGATCGATTACTTGGGGGTTGTTCGACCAAGAACACTCTGATGCCTAAGTTAGCTTTGAGAGGGGAAAAAAAATACTTCGAAGCGAAGAATCGACTTACCCTGATTGGTCGGTTGAATTTGTAATTAATAAATAATATATTGTTTATAAAATATATTATTTAATAATTTCTCATTATGATGATAATGATAACAATTTAATTTTTATATTTATTATCCATTATTAAGAATAACGGCAATTAATTTTCGGGGAGAATATTAATAGTACGGAGGTTTTTAACCCGATTAAATAAGTAAATTAGCTATTTAATGTGCGGGTGTCTGAAAGCCATTAATATTATCGCCAGGGGCAATTTGAACATTTTGAGAATTACGGGTCACGTAGCAGCTCCACAATTTTCGGATGATTTTGGGTTCCCCAATAAATGTTAGGATTTCAAATTTGGTGAATAGATGTACGTAATTTTGGCTCTTAATTTGTAGAATATTTGCGGTTGGTAGTCATATTTTGAGTTGTTAATGATCCTTAATTATTAAGAAATTTTGTTTAATCCTTGTGTGTAAAGAAATATTATCACATACTTATATATCATCGGCCCTACATATTAATTCATCTTAACATATCTCCTATTAATTCATCTTAACATATCTCCGCCCTCAAGTCCTTAACTTTTGGTTGAAATTCATACTAGCATGCAGCTAGCTGCCAACAAGTCACCCACGCAACGCCGGGGTGCAAACTCAATTGACCTTAATCATGATGGCCCGGTTCGAAATCTACTCATTGTCTATTGGTGATATTGCTAATCAAAGGATAATTTATCTTCAAACTATAGTAGTAATGGAAAACAATAGTCAAGGTAGCTCAAAGTCTCAAACAAAGAAAATGGTGATTTTTTTTTTTTCCAACAAGAAAAGTACGTACTAGAATGTCAAAGTAGAAAACGTCCAATTTCAACCGATTCTGGCCTCCTCTTCAACGATCGACCTTCATTGTTAACCATAATTACAGGGCCCGCGGGTCTAAATCTATAGAAAAGTTTATACCTTTAAATACAAGCTCCAGTCGTACTATATCCGGCCATATTATATCAGCTTATATATCATTTCCACATTAGTTTGTTACAAATTCTTGCAATACAAGCAATCAATGGCAAACAAATTTCTTGCAATACAAGCAATCAATGGCAGGTGACTAGCTCGATGAGGCCTGCTCTGGCCTCCAGTGACCCTCTTCATCTTTGCCATCTTAATTACACTTTCCGATACCAACATCCGAAGCCGCTCGATCGAGTCAATTTCAGAAGTAATAATATTCACATTACAAGTTTATAATTATAGAAAAGTACATGTAAACTCAATTGTTTAAAAGTTTGTATAGAATAAAGGATAAAAATTTGATATAAACCCAATTTTTTACTTGATAATCTCAATTAATACAATGCTGCGCCAGATAGCCGGCGCCACAATCAGGCGGTTACTGCCACTTCACTCGCTGATTTCATGAAAGGGTCCCGTGACACGATTAACGTAGCTTGTATAATGATGGAAAGGAGATGTTATTGACGCTTCAAAAAGCCGCCGTGCATTTCTTTCGAGTGAAGAAAATAAAGGATGATTGAGTGTATAATGGCTTGTTCAAATAACATTTTCAAAATGAAAATGAGTGATGATGTCATATTTAAGGAAAATAAATTGTACAGATCCAAGCGTCAAAACGCGTGGGACCAACTTGAAGCCCAAAAAAATCCGAATTAATTCGAACCCAAGTTATGAATATTTAGTTTGAATTTCCACCTCGAGTTCTAATTCTTATCCAGTTGCGATTTTAAATAACGATGACACAAAGTTTGTTAAGCAGTGATCATAGAATTTATATTGTGCATCGATACACAAATCTATATTATGATTATTTTTCCTTGGCCGTCACATACATTAGACCTTTATTTCTATGTGTGTGTCTATATATATATATATATACACATACACACGTATTAATCTTTTCCAGTAAAAATTTATCACACAAATCATGGTGACCCTTTCTGGGGGTGAGCTTCAGCTGTTGTGGCACACAGACAATCGCAGCATCCGCCAGGTGTACGTGGAGGGCCGCAGCATACACACTGAGGACAATAAATTTTCTCTGAAAAACAAAAAACAAAATAATAAAATCAACACCTAGCTAATTATTAACCCAAAATGCAAGACCTTCCAACCATATACATAATACATGTGAGGAAAAGGAAAAAATGGAGATGGGAATCACAGCTACCTCGAAATGGGGCTCGAGCTGCATCGGAGGTGATGATCGGAGAGAGTACCATGGCAAAGATGAAGAGGGTCACCAGAGCAGACCTCATAGACTCACTTGCCATTGATATTGCTTAATTAATTATTTTGCTAGTTATTAATTATAATTTGGAATTGTGGTACAATTTTGCTTTGCTGAGTTGCATGTATTTATAGGATTCAAAAACGTACTAACATCAATGGTCTTGGCCATCATTTTCTTATTTTATTGGACGAAATTGGGTGGCAAATCCCTATATATGGTCTTGGTCATCTTCAACGCATAGGGAGCTTAGTAAGGTTCTTTTTTAGGTCGAAAATTAGACTTTTCTACAACAATGGACATCGCCATATATTCTCTTTTTTCTTTTTTCTTTTTTAGTACGAAATTTCTAACCTATCTTGTACATTTTTGAGTCACCATATATATATATATATGACTGGCTATGCGATATGAGACTTCTGCTCTGTTTGGGCATTCAAACTAGCTAGCTTAATTGTGGTTTAATTTAATAGCAAGAAGATAATTTTTTATTTATTTATGAAAATCAAGTTTTCACATGTATTATTTCTTCAAATAAAAAAATCTCCGTCCCCTGATTTAAGTGATATGGTGTATGAAAATATAAAAAATGACTACGCTATCAAATTTTTAATTTTAAATTAATTTTAGATATGAAGCAGTGAGGTGATTCCATTTTAATTTTTGTGAATAAAAACAGAATCTAAAAGAGTAATAAATATTGCAAACGTACATCACTCGATCGCCATACAAAATTTCGTATAAAAAGCTTGGTAGCATTCCTATATATGACTACTTTAAAATATAGTCCATTAAACCTATTGACTTGAGTTATTCCAAGTCAAGGTTGGTCTAATTATGATTATGGCAATTTCAGCGGACATAAAATTTCCGTCACACTTCACACCGCCTTACCATTGTCATCACCATCACTATTATCACTACCATCATCTCCGTCACCCTCTCCACCGCGGGAAGTACCCCCCTCGCCGGCCATCACATATTGGATTTAAATTTTATAAAAGGGTGTAATATTTACAAATTGTTTAAGATTTTAAATTCAGATTTTTATGTAATAAAGCTTGAAAAACACAATTTTTCGGCACTCCTCAAACGTGAATTAAAATATAACTTCATAAATAAAAACAGAAGAGTACCCTTTGGGTCACTACAAAAAAATAGCCATAAGTGACGGGTTATCCGTCGCATCAAGTTCAAATTGCGTCGTAAAAGAGCATTTTCGACGGATAAGAATCCGTCGCAAAAATGGAATCAACAAAAAAATTGTTGCTTATAGCGACGGATTTAATGCGTTGCAAATGTTTTTTCTACGGTATTGTGACGAAATATTCCGTCGCCCCAACATTCAGATTTAAAATGCTATTTGCAACCATTATGGGTGTCGCAAAAAAAGAGTATTTTAGATAGAAATATTAGAAATGTAAAGTGAGACAATAAGAAACCATTCATGTACTAAAAAAAATCATCGAATAAGAGATTAGTTTCATTATCATTCGAATCTCAATAGGTAATATAAGAAACCATTCATGTACTAAAAAAAAATAATCTAATAAGAGATTAGTTTCATAATCATTCGAATCTCAATAGGTAATATAAGCATTTTTTGTTTTAAATTTCCAAACAAAGAAAATTATACTATGAGTTCACACTTCAATCCTTAAAGTATTGGACTTCAAAATAAATCATTAGTTGTTCCAAAACCATCTAAAACCCTATCGATCATTGATGCGAAACTCTTGGAGTAAATCATTAGGTAAAAGAGTTATTGTTGTCTTAACAAATTCTAAATTTTCACCAGAACCTGAAAATTCAAAAAGGACATAACAATTAATGACTTAGTTTAATGTTGAAAAAACTTTAATTTATATTTTTAGCTTGTAATATTGGTTACAACCTAGTGATAAAACAATTGTTTTTGTACTTCTTCGTCTAAATATGGTCCAGCTCATTACTCACACAGTCCTATTTAAATTATAAGATTTAATAGATATTTAGGTAGATATATGGGTTAGTAATGATACGTTTATTAAATGGGTCAATATATAAGTCAATATACGAGTTAACCTGTTAACCCGAAATCTACCCATTTATTAAATGGGTTAACATGTCATTATACGGGTTAACAGGTTGACCCAAAACCCACCAGTTTAATAAACGGGTCATAACGGGTTGACTCGAAAATGACCCGAAATTTTAATTATGCGGGTTGACCCGGATAAATTTCGTGCGGATTTCGAATCGTGTCAAAAATTGCCACCCTTACTCACACTACGTCCTCGTTGGTCCACACTTGAGACATCTCGAATCTATTGAGCGCACAAAAATGTATGCATAGTAGATTATTATAGGATGCAATTTTGAAATAATATTAAACATGTGGAAGTAGATGAAGTGATGAATAACTTTTTAAACTTTGCACTAATTGATTCTCTAATAATGAAGTTGAAGGATAAAATTGCAATTAAGTGTTACAGTACCTATTGTTCACCTCCACTTTCCACTGGGTTATTTTGCAAACCAATATGAGCCATCACGACCTAAAATTGTGCAATCACATCTTTGTATTTTGATTGAAGATCTCTCATTTAAGCTTCATGTTTGGACTTAATATCATCTAGTTGGGACTTCAATTGTCTTTCTGCAATAGCAAAGGACATCGTTTCATGATGCCAATTATGCTCAACAATATTCATAATGAAGTACCAAAACTATTTCCTTGATTGTTTCAATAGCTAAATATCGATAGTAGAAACCAACTTGGTTCCACCACTATTTGACATTGGTCTGTAGATGATTTGGTTGGACTTGGATTGATCACCTCACCTGTAAAGCAGTCTTCTTTCTGTACGTAAGGATTCCCAAATTGTCCAGATTTCATTTCTTTTTCCACCCTTTTCTTTGGAGGGAAGGAATGTATATATATAGTACAGCTTCCATATATGATTCCACAATTGCAATATTTTTATGAAATGTTCTATAATAAGAGCATAAATAATTCTCAAAGATAAAGCACCAAGTCTAAAGCGCATCTAGAATTTAGGTGTCCATCTCTTATAAATTGGTACGCTAAGACAATAAGAAACCATTTTCGTTCAAAATCATAAATAACTAGCACCAATTACAACGAAATAAGAAATCCAAGCATTCACTCACAACAATGAAAACTTGAAAGACGGAAGGTTTAATATATAGTTAGACAAACCCATTTCAGAACATGTTTTATCATCGCTACTTTCGTTTCTTCACATAATGCATTTTAGAAACTAAAGTTATTTTATCTTGGAATTGCCAAATTATAAAGATGTTGAGTTAGTCCAGAGAAACAACTCACCTCTGCCTTAATTGCTTCAATATTTATACTCCAGTTATGGCCTCGAGCAATAATTTCTATCTTTTCCTCATAGAATTTCAGTGCATTAGCCGTAGCAACACCCCATATTTTCTCGAGTAAGGAAAGTGTTTATTACTTGAAATTCATTAACCAAATGAGAAACTGGAACTGTCAACTTTATACATAAATGAACTATACATAAATAAAATTATAGACTTTCATTAGCTCAAGTAGTGCACATTATCTTATGTTCATATCAGTAACTATCTTCTACCTATCAAAAGTACATACACCAGCACAAAATTGTAAATCATACATAAATAATATCTCTACACGTTGTCTACTAAAGCATGAACTTAACAGGGAAAAAAAAGAATTCAATAGAAGCAGTAAATTGAAATCATAGATTCATTGAGGACCTTTCCAACACCTTTTCATCTGTTTGAAAGTGCTCAACTTGGATAACTTCCCAGTAGTCACGATCCCCTGGAGGAAATTGAAATCATAGATTCATTGGCATTCAGATAAGTGATAACGAAACATCAGCAGTAAAGATAGTCCATAGCATAAATATATGAACCAAATTGGTCATTGGTGTACAAAGAATCAGTTCAAGATCAGAAAACCTAACAAACAAAACCCATAACTCCATTAAACACTTCAAAAACAAAATTTAATAGCTATTAATGGACTATGCCCACAATTAGTAGGAAACTGCATCTTTGCATACAAGTGTACAAGCGCAATAGCCTACTAATGAGGGAGGTATCACTCAAGAAAATTCCACCCAATAAAATGCAATCACTCCAATAATCCAAATAGTTATATGACCCACTAGAATCAACCCATTAAAATCGAGCAAACAACCTTTCCATGAAAGAAGGAATCAACCTACTGCCAACGAATAACTGCAACCCCAAAACCCATAATAGCTAAAAATGTCAACGCAGAAAGACGAAGTTAAACATGCACATTTAATGACAAACTAAGTATAACTAACTGGACCAAAATATAAAATGTAATCAGCAATTACCTGCATAAAATTTAACATAAAATTTAAGATAACGCTATATCTTTCAAAATCTTTTGTTTGCTCTAAATGTAAATACCTACACATGAAAATTTAACGGAAATGAAGGAAAGGTGATGTTTAAACGAGTCCACCAGATGGATGATCAAAATACCTAAACAGAAAATGCACGATGAAATAATGAACATAGTTGAATATACTTCTCCCATGCATTTTTAAAGCTGGATGGAGGACAACATAACCATCAGGCATATCATGCTCAAATACTCTACTCTAAACAAATTGCAGAAACACAAGTAATTAACTGCAATAAGGCTTCCCAGATAACTAAAAATATATCACTTGGTTTATATTAATTTTTCATAATAACTTAAACACACCTAGATGCAAAATCAAGACCTGAAGTTATTTGCCTAGGCCCAAATTTGCCTAGGCCCAAAACCATGGAGGAACTTAAAAGACAGAGCAATAAAAACTGCTTCGTGTCAAACGAGGCATCTGCAAAAGCTATAGCTTTGACACAATTCATTGTAAATGACATCAAGCTGGCAAAAAGAAATTCTCTGAAATGCCTAGAACTGGTGATGCAGAAGATGATATTCACCCACATGCTCAAACCATTTGACATCAGAAAACTCTCAACCACATCCCACCACTACAGTCTACATGGGGTCAAAGTGCTCTGAAATATTAAGCAACATAAAGCTTACCTCCAAAAGTCACCCTTCCTCATTATCAACAATTGATGCAACTAAATTGGATACAAAAGATGAAAATAAAAAAGTAGATATGGATATCTATCGTCACAGATGCAAAGCAGGCTACTTTTAAGTGTTGACATTGTAACGACCCGTCCCGAAAATCAGGATTAGATTAGTGATTAATAACAGATGAGTAAAGTTAATCTGTAATTAGTTGGATACTTTTGGACGGACGATGGATACTTTTCGTTCGGGCGGTCAAATGGACTTTGACCGATGACCTTGACGTAGTTCGGGACGTCACGAGTTCATAAACAGGTGGCACGTCCGATTCCGACATTCGAGGAAGAAGTTATGACGTTCAGAAGTTCAAGGGTAATTTGGTAATTTGGTTAAAAGGGGGAATTTGTTGACTTTTTACGTGACAAGTATTCTTAACACATTTCGAGGACCGTTAGGTAGGTCTCGATTTCCTGAGTACAACGACAGGTAGCACGCCGACATCAGACTTCGGACGGTTTAGGTACGGGTTTGATTATGTGAAGGGCAAAATGGTAATTTAAGCACTATGAGCAAAATGGTCTTTTGGGCAACCTTTGGAATGTGTGAGCAATTAGATGGGGACATCTGTCCCTAAGGGATTGGATATTTTCACCAGGTGAAGGGAGATGTGGATACTTGGCCCCTTTCTGGTTGGTTCCAGCCCCTTCACACTTTGGATCAAGTTAAAAACAGGGGAGGTGTAATCGTGCTGGTTTCAGTGGTTGAACCGTGAGAAGATTGGAGGGTGGTGTGTTTGACTGAGTGGAAACAATCAGAGTGAACTGTGATTTGATCCTGTTGTGAGAGATGTAGGGGAAATAGAGGGATTTGTGAGGAGGAACATGGTGGTGCCCCTCTGTTTAGCCGTCATGGACGGTGGTGCTAAACCTGTGAAACAGAGCAATGGTGCACGAAGTCCACCCAATCACTATCAAATGAGAAGTTCTTGCTCCTGAGATTTGAAGGGAAGGGTGAAGGAGGCTGGTGAATGACAAAGGAGACCAGGACGAATGGCCTGAGGGAAGGTAAGACGACCTCTGTAACCCGTATTTCTCTGTTTCTGTTCAACATGACAGTATGGGAATTATTGGTTAATTTTGGGTTTTGGTTGATTACTTGGGTTTTTGGAGGCTGAGTTAAGGCCATTGGACGTGAAACTGAGACCTGAGGTGGTCTATGGCGGCCGGGGGTGAAGCTCGAAGATGGCTGGTCTGTTCTTGATCGGGAAAGTACACTTCGGGTTGTCATTTTGATTGTTTAAGGTCAAAGTAAGATAGAGAACACTGAGATTAAGCTTTAGGGAGAAGGAAGGATGAAATCGGGCTGGAAAAAGGACAAATTGGCTGTGAACCGCCTACGCCGGTTCGATTGAACCGGTTTGAACCGAGTTAGTGAGAGGAAGGAGACGATGAACAGTGCAGGCGCGTGAGGGTGCGTGGGGCCCCTTTTGGGGAAGGTTCCATCATGACTTTTAAATTATTCGATGTAACAAACATTTTGGCACTGGTTTCGAGTCGATCGGGCATCATCTCGATATGTTTCGGGATGTCCGAAGGTTTTAGGGCTCGGTTAAAAAAAGTTAAAAATTCGGGAAAATTACGGGGCTTTAGTATAAGCTTTATGAAGTAGTTAGTGACTTTATTATGGGATTTGGACAGGTTCGGGAAAGCCGGTGATAACGAATTAGCCGAGAACGGTATAAGTGCGCGCGTATCGAGGTAGCAGCGTAATGGTATGTGAGTGGACTTCGCTTTCAAATTTATGATGCATGCATATATGTTTTTATATTTTTTATATACGTTATTTCTATATTTGTGAATTGATATTAATGATTTAGGATTTGGCACATATTTCTAGAAAATGACGTATTTGCACGTTTTACGAGATTTCGATTATGTTGTGATTTGACCATGGCTTTGATGATTTGATTTCGTGATTTGAAATATGATTTGATTTCAATGGTTTAAAAGGGATTTTGGAAAAGTGATTTCGGGCTTGAAGCCCAATTCAGAAAAGTTGTTTAATGAACGTGATTTCGGGTTTTCGAAACGGATTTCCGGATGACGATTTGGGATTCGGTTTTAGAACTTGAAAGTGGATTTCCGAATTTGGTTTCGGAATGATTATTCTGAATGTCGGCTTACGGAATGATGGTTTTGGATTCGGATTTGGAAATGGATGATGGATATGGTTCTCGATTTGGATTTGGGATGCTGATTTCGGATTCGGCTTGGAATTCGAAATGGTGATTTCGAATTCGGATTTGGACATAGATTTGGAAACGGTTTCAAAATGGTTTTGGATTGGATTTTCTGGATCTGGTTATTGGGTTTAAAGACCCGGATATGATACATGATGGGGGCAGGCCCGGATTGGGTTTAAAGACCCGGATTGAGTTTAAAGACTTGGGAGTTTAAAGACTCGGATATTGATATTTCCCCCGTAGGCCTATTGAGTTTAAAGACTCGGGAGTTTAAAGACTAAGTTTATATTGAGGCATGGATTGAGTTTAAAGACTCGGATAGATCCAACAGGTTGGATGGATGAAAATGTGTTTTTAAATGTGTTTTGGATTTCGATGAAAACTTGATAATGATGGTTTTCAATGATGGTTTTCCGATGTTTTGGGCAATGACCCGGATGTTATGGATTTTGATGCTTTTGGGTTGAGGCCCTGGATTTGAGAAAGGAAATAAGTTCGGTTTTCGTAATTGAATATGAAATGGTTTTCTGACATGAGAGTATTATGCATGCATTGGTTTTTTAAAAGGAGGGTATAAATGTACTTTTATTATAACCTGTTTTCAATACTTATCCTTTATTTTTGTCCACTCATAGTCTTTTTGTGTTTTCAATACCCTCCAGGTTGTTACGGTACGGGTTGTTGGTCGAGAGAGACGGAGACAACACACGCACGATCCATAGTAAAGTCTGCACGCTCTGGGAAGTCTAGTAGTATTGAACAGTTCATTTTGGAAATCCTTTGTCCAACTTACGTGTCACATGGAAGTTGGACGTCGGTTTAGCCTTCGTGTCACGCGTAAATTAGACGGGAGCATTACTTAGCCCTTAATCCTGTGGATTTGAGGGTGGGTCGTGTCAAATTGGTATCAGAGTAGGTTTTGTGCGCTCTGCGCTAGGTTTGGTTCCCAGAGTCGTTGGTTCGTCGTCTTGGGTGTTGTGATACTATTGTGGATGTGATGTCTCGATGCGAAACAGCCCTTCAGCAACCTGGACGAGATAGTGACAGTATGTTTGTTTGTGGTTAGTTAGCGGCGATTGTTAGTGTCAGGATAATAGTCACTTGATATGCGGTGCAAGGTATGACGAATGTCGGCTTAGGGCCGGAGTAGTTAGCTTGTTTGGTGCTGGATATGCTCGATAGTTGGACCATAGGGTCGGATGTATGTCAGCGTGGTTAACCTGGCTGGATGGTTGACTGACGGTCGACTGGTCGGTATGTGGGGCCCGATAGTAGCCTGTTGAGGTGGTGGTACATGTGGATCGTGGAGGCCGGTTGAGAGTGGCCTGTTGGGCCGGTTGAGAGTGGCCTGTTGGGCCGGTTTGCGAGTGGATGGCGATAGTATGGACTTGTGATCATTTGATTAGATTGTTCGAGCTTGGATTTGTGCGGCTATGAGTAGCCGGATGTCTCGAATGACGGGGTATAGGAACCTACTTTGAGGATTTGAGATATTTCCCCCTAGGGATGGTCTTAGTCGGGTGTGATGACCCGAGTGGTAAGGTTGTAGTGAACTAGTAGCTGTCACGGGTTTGGACAACCTGTATGACGAGGATGATTTGAGGAACCCCATGGGATGACTGGTCTGGATTGTGAGTACCTGAAGGAGAAACCCCAGGGTAAGTGCTTAGTCTGGAAACCGGGAGTTTGGGGTTTGCGGTTAGGTGATTGTTATGGTTGAGCCGATTTACGACCGGATTGGAGATGGTGCTGCTAGGTGCAGCCGTGGTAATGAATGGTTGGTGGATGATTCTGGATGAGTCCAGTGTTGGGTTGCTCAGAGTATTGGACTATGCGGGAGGTTAGTTCCTCCGACCTGAGCGTAGATTGAGGGTTTTGGCTCGGTAGGAGCAGAGGCTCAGGACTGGTGTGCTGTGAGCCCTAGATCGGAATGATGTGCCACAAGTTAGGATGCTTGTAAATGATCGGATGGGCACATTTAGTTGAGGTTGTGGCCAGTTATGAGGTGACGGTGTCTGCTAGGAACCACTAACCGAGCGGGGATATGTGAACGAATGGTAAGGATGTCGTTGGTTTGATCAGAGTAGCGTAGTAGAAGCGCGGGGGACCTATGCTTTGTGTTGGAACGGGCTAGGTTTGTATGGCCGGGTTTGATCGTTCGTGAGGTTGGTTTTAGTGGACTCCCCCTGATGTGTTGGCATATGTTGGCAGATGCCGAGGTTGGCATTTGGGTAATGCCGAGGCCCGTGCTTGGTAAGTGTCTGAGATTTATGATTGACGAACTCGAGGATCATGACTCAGGAGGTAGAGGTGAGTGATCGTTGATTGTGATCCCGAGAGTTGGGTACGAGTATGATAGTGGTGCTCGGGGTTGAACCTCGGAAAGATTGAGATGCGATCATCAGAAGGAGTGATGATTGGCATCCTTTTGAATGTGCATAAACTGGGATAACTGACAGGCGAGTGGTCGGTGAGTTGATTTGATTACGGATACGTGGTTATGATCCGTAGGAGTTGTGGACTTCCTCAGTGAGGTAAAGTAAGATGACGTTTGGACAGGTAGTTCGGAGGTGGTATACTTGAGGATGAAGTACCGTGATTGGAATCTCGGAATCAGAAGATATTATAGTTTTGACGTTGAGCCGATGTGATGATTCCGAGTTGGTGTTACATGTTGAGGGATGGATACTCTGAAGACGAATTGGGGTGTTACATGTTGAGGGATGGATACTCTGAAGACGAATTGGGAGACTTATTGAAGGAACTTCAGGAACTAGGAACCCCCCCCCCCCCCCCCCCCCCCAATTGTGGACACATGTGGTTGTGTTCAAGAGTAGAGAGAGGACTTGGTGACGTCAGGAGTGGCTTGTGTGGCGAATGTCAGGGGATGGTGTTAGTCTAAGGTAGAATGACTTGTGATGACAGGGTTGAGGACCATTGTATGTTCCGTTGAAAAATGACGGAAGGAAACCGAAAGGAGTGACTATAATTGATCGATATGAAGTATTGAAGAACCCACAATCTAGAAGAGTGGTATTCGTGATCGATTGGATTTGATGCGGTGGTCTGATGCATAGTAAGTGGGATCGACTTAGGAGTGAGTGGATCGGTATTGGACCGTTTCTGGCTCCAGATTGAGTTGTTGTGGATTAGGAGGATCGTATGTGAGACACAAGTTGGATAGCTTGACCACCTTGGAGTTGTGCAGAACGCGTGTGGTCCATCTCGCTTACCTATGGTATGGGATTTGGAATTGGTACTGGGTCTGCTCTGTATTCATAGTTGAGATGCGATAGGATTTCCTATTGGTCAGGAGACCCAGGAGACCAGGAGGCTGGAAAGGAACTTGAGTTGAACTTCCCCGGAGAACATGTAGTTCAACCTAGTGGTAGGATTGGACCAACGGACTACACCAACAAAGCGTGACAGGCTGGTAGGCAGAAGTTAATCGGTCTGGTTACGAGGAGATTTTGTGTGCCCTAGAGATACACTTTGAGGGTGATAGGTACATTGTAATGATGTTGGTTGGACTTTGGGTGTCGTAAGCGTGGCTGATGCCGATGTGGTTTCTTAGAGGACATACCGTAAGATGACGTTGGAAGTACATGAGGATATACTCTACGAGCTGTGTTTGAGGTATTCTAAAATATCTTTGTTTTATTCAAAGTTCGTAGGGTTGTCTTTGCGTGTGTTCTGGTAGAAATGTTGGTGATCGGCTTAGTGCCGAGGGATGTTGTGGATAGATGGATGATCGGCGTAGTTCCGACATGATGGATTTTGACGGAGCATGTGAACTGGATCTGGCTGATCCAAAGTGATCTGTTGGTGAGCTGGATGTTCAGAGCCACGATTGGCTGGTAGGACCCTGATGCTGCAATATGTGATCAGCGACGTGGGATCACGATGGACAGAAATTGGTAGGGTCCAGTTATAGAGAGATATTATGGAATGTGGATAATGTTTCCACAGGTTGACTGTGTTGGTGGTTAGTGGAACCACTGGTGAGATGATTGGTTGAATTAGCGGTAGACGAGTACGTTGTGACCCCGGGGAAGTCGACACGGATCGCTAATGGAAGTAGTATGGAACGTTACACGAATCATGATGTATAGGAATACTGAGACCGATAGATACCATTTTGTGAAAAGATGTACTTGAGATTTGTGTTTGTTAACGGCGAACTCGCATGATGTACTGAGACATTGGTACGAGGTCCGCTCGACTCGGGAAGGAGTCGAAAATGTTGGAATTGGTAGCAGTGGTGATGTGGCGTACCTAGGGTCAGTTGAACAGTGAGTGTCGGCTGGTGAGACGTTAGAGGTGCATCGGGTACAAGTTGGAAATGTGTTAACCCCGATGAGGAAGGGAGGATCAGCTAGATGGATTGAACCTTGATAGATGGTTCGCTTGGCCGAGTTAGGGTGACAGTTTGGGAACTGTCAAGACAAGTTGGATTGGTAGGTGCTGGACACCGGATAGGAGATCCAGGTGTAAGATCAGTTGGATTTCCCCCAGTTATTTACGGAAGTACGAGATGCGGAATTTCGGGGACGAAATTCTTTAAGGGGAGAGATTATAACGACCCATCCCTTAAATCGGGATTAAATTAGTGATTAATGACGAATTAGTAAAGTTAATCTGTAATTAGTTGGATACTTTCGGACGGACGGTGCGAAATGACGATTTTACCCCTAGAATTGGCAAAATTGTTGACTTTTCGTTCGGTCAGTCAAGTAGATTTTGACCGATGACCTTGATGTAGTTCTGGACATCACGGGTTTATAGACAGGTGGCACGTCCGATTTCGACATTCGAAAAAGAAGTTATGACGTTCGGAAGTTCAAGGGTAATTTGATAATTTGGTTAAAAAAGGGGAATTTGTTGACTTTTTACGTGACAAGTATTCTTAACACATTTTGAGGACCGTTAGGTAGGTCTCGATTTCTTGAGTATAACGACAGGCAGCACGTCGTCATCGGACGTCGGACGGTTTAGGTACGGGTCTGATTATGTGAAGGGCAAAATGGTAATTTAAGCATTAGGGGCAAAATGGTCTTTTGGGCAATCTTTGGAATGTGTGAGAAATTAGATGGGGAAATCTGTCCCTAAGGGATTGGATATTTTCACCAGGTGAAGGGAGATGTGGGCGCTTGGCCCCTTTCTGGTTGGTTCCAACCCCTTCACACTTTGGATCAAGTTAAAAACAGGGGAGGTGTAATCGTGCTGGTTTCTGTGGTTGAACCGTGAGAAGATTGGAGGGTGGTGTGTGTGACTGAGTGGAAACAATCAGAGTGAACTGTGGTTTGATCCTGTTGTGAGAGATGTAGGGGAAACAGAGGGATTTGTGAGGAGGAACAGGCTGGTGCCCCTCTGTTCAGCCGTCATGGATGGTGGTGCTAAACCTGTGAAACAGAGCAATGGTGCACGAAGTCCACCCAATCACTCTCAAATGAGAAGTTCTTGCTCTTGAGGTTTGAAGGGAAGGGTGAAGGAGGCTGGTGACTGACAAAAGAGACCAGGACGAATGGCCTGAGGGAAGGTAAGACGACCTCTGTAACCCGTATTTCTCTATTTCTGTTCAACATGACTGTATGAGAATTATTGGTTAATTTTGGGTTTTGGTTGATTACTTGGATTTCTGGAGGCTGAGTCAAGGCCACTCGACGTGAAACTGAAACCTGAGGTGGTTTATGGCGGCCTGGGGTGAAGCTCGAAGATGGCCGGTCTGTTCTTGATCGGGAAACTACACTTCAGGTTGTCATTTTGATTGTTTTAAGGTCGTAGTAAGATAGAGAACACTGAGATTAAGCTTTAGGGAGAAGGAAGGATGAAATCGGGCTGGAAAAACGACAAATTGGTCGTGAATCGCCTGCGCCGGTTTGGTCGAATAGGGCCAGTTCGAACCGGTCTGAACCGGGTTGGCGAGAGGGAGGAGACGATGAACAGTGCAAGCGCGTGGCTCCCACGCGCAGCCCCTTTGGACGGTACATGAGGGCTCGTGGGGCCCCTTTTGGGGAAGGTTCCAACATGACTTTTAAAGTATTCGATGTAACGAACATTTTGGCACTGGTTTCGAGTCGATCGGACATCGTCTCGATATGTTTCGGGATGTTCGAAAGTTTTAGGGCTTAGTTAAAATAGTTAAAAATTACGGGGCTTTAGTATAAGCTTTATGAAGCAGTTAGTGACCTTATTATGGGATTTGGACAGGTTCTGAAAAGCCGGTGATAGCGGATTAGCCGAGAACGGCATAAGTGCGAGCGTATCGAGGCAGCAGCGTAATAGTCTGTGAGTGGACTTTGCTTTCAAACTTATGATGCATGCATATATGTTTTTATATGTTTTCTATACGTTATTTCTATATTTGTGAATTGATATTAATGATTTAGGTTTTGGCACGTATTTCGAGAAAATGACGTAGTTGAACGTTTTATGAGATTTCGATTATGTTGTGATTTGACCATGGCTTTGATGATTTGATTTCGGGATTTGAAATATGATTTGATTTCAATGGTTTAAAAAGGATTTTGGAAAAGTGATTTCGGGCTTGAAGCCCAGTTCAGAAAAGTGGTTTTAATGAACGTGATTTCGGGTTTTGGAAACGGATTTCCGGATGACGATTCGGGATTCGGTTTTCGAAATTGAAAGTGGATTTCTGTATTTGGGTTCGGAATGATTATTCTGGATGCCAGCTTACGGAATGATGGTTTCAGATTCGGATTTGGAAATCGATGATGGATATGGTTCTGGATTTGGATTCGGGATGCTGATTTCGAATTCGGCTTGAAATTCGAAATGGTGATTTCGAATTCGGATTTGGACATGGATTTGGAAACGGTTTCAAAATGGTTTTGGATTGGATTTTCTGGATCTAGTTATTGGGTTTAAAGACCCGGATATGATACATGACGGGGGCGGGCACAGATTGGGTTTAAAGACCCGGATTTAGTTTAAAGACTCGGATATTGATATTTCCCCCGTAGGCCTATTGTGTTTAAAGACTCAGATTATATTGAGGCCTAAATTGAGTTTAAAGACTCGGATTGTCAGGACCCATCTCGATTATCACCCCGATAACCGAGGTGAACCCTGCTCCCGTCTGACAACCCAACCCGAAATACCTAAACAACCTCACGACTACCACAAATTACATTGTCAGACGAAGGAGAAATTAAAACATCCAAGAGTCAACCGTTATACAGAGCATAGCACAAAACAAAATAAAGCAAAAACTGTACGCACAACGAAAAAACTGAAAATACGCCGAGACAACTCCGGGAAAACATTATGCCTCCAACACTGCCTCAACGTCAACCCCCGCGCTAGCTCCACAACCTGGAGGGCAGTTAAAAACCAGAAGGTGTGATTCGACCAAAAAGAATAAAAGTTTCGAAAACCATTTCATAAACAAACCAGGGTTTGGCCCTCCGTTTTGAAAACATGCATGCATAACCCAATTTCTGAAAACATTTATAAATCACATCATTTTCATTATGGAAACCGCAGCAACATAAACACAGTATAATAAACGTTATAAAACATTAGCAGTAAAACATAAGATACCAATATAATCATCCGATCAAACCTGCTGGATCTATTCGAGTCTTTAAACTTCTGAGCCTTTAAACTCAATCCAGGCCTCAATATAATTCGAGTCTTTAAACTCCCGAGTCTTTAAACTCAACATGCCTACGGGGGAAAATATCAATATATCCGAGTCTTTAAACTCCCAAGTCTTTAAACTCAATCCGGGTCTTTAAATCCAATCCGGGCCCGTCCCCCGTCAAACATAATCCGGGTCTTTAAACCCAATAACCAGATCCAGCAAATCCAATCCAAAACCATTTGAAAACCATTTCTAAATTCATATCCAAACCCGAATCTGAAACCACTGGTCCGATGCCCTTCCGGCATTCAGAACCGTCATTCCGAATCCAAATCCGGAAATCCACTTTCCAACTTTAAAACCAAATTCCGTTTTTCCGAAATCCGATTTCAAAACCGAAAACCTTGATCACCAAATCATGTCTCAAACTCCATTATAATCATTGAAAACCATTTATCGTTTTAAATCCCAAAACCATGGAATCATAAGCAGAAATCAAGCCTTTCTCGTAAAACGTGTTAAAAACCGTAATTCCTCAAAAAACGTACAATTATATAAAACAGTTATCGCATATTGAAATAACCATGAAATCACATATAAAACCATAAATCAAGTAATTAAAAGCAGTTATGCATGCTCAGTTTAAGGAAGAAGTCCACTCACAGTTACCTGGTACGTCACTCGCGTCCCGTACGTTCCTCGTCCGCCTCGGGGATTCCCGATCCTGTTACAAGTCACCAAAACTTGTCACTAACACGTTAACGAAGGTCCTCCTAATTTTTCCCAATTTTCCCGAACTTCAAACGTAACTAACCGAGACCCTAAACCTTCGACCTCGTAGAACTAACCCGAAACGACGTCCGATCGTCCCGAAACTTGTCCCAATAGATTCGTTACAATGTTTAGACCAAAAACCTAGTTGAACACTTCCCCAGAAACCGCCGTACGTGCCCCCACGAGCCGCCCAAAGTGGCTGCGCGTGGGCCTCACGCGCCTGCACACAGTCACTGTTCATCTTCTTCCTCGAGACTGCTACTGTTCTGGACCGGCGTGACCAGTTCTCCGCCGTCCGCCGTCCGTTTTCATCCCTTTTTCCACCATTCTCTTCGTCCTACTCTAAGCAACTCAACCCAATAATCAAAACATGACAACACAGCCCAAATCTCCTCATCCCAAGCTCAAACCTATAACGAACAAAACCCCTGTTTCTCAATCCGGCCACCCGTGCATCCCCCCTTCACGGCTGCACAACCAACAGCTTCCTAGGGACCTAGTGAACCTCTTAGAACCTATAGAACACTTCGACTCGTCCTCAAACTTCACGACTTCCAATTTGAAACCAGACGGTAAAACAGAGCATATAGAAGGATCGAAGAAATTACCTGCGCTCAGGCCGCCGCCGTGAGCTCCGCCGTGCCTACGCGACTCCTCTATTCCTCCTCCGTCCTCTGGACACCACCACCAGCCTCGAAAATTGATCAAGCACGGCAGCACCACCACCAACTCCCTCTCTGTTTTCCTGAGAACTCACCCTCTCCTCACACACTAACATTCGACTCTCAGTCTTCTCAACTCAGTCCCTGCACTCTCAACCTCCCTAAGAACATACTCACACAATCAAACGCTCACACACTCACTGAAACCCGATCAATTTCCTCTCAAGCCCCAGTCTCTGTTTTTCAAACACAAACACAAGCATGACTCACCCGTTTAATTACACCGTGCAACAAGCCTAGAACCCACTAGACATAGTGCACGTGTCAAACTCATGTGGTCCCAATTCCAAAAATATCCAATTACTCCTGTACACTTGGCTTATCAGATTGGCCCAATTCCCAAGGCAAAAAAAGACCAAAATGCCCCTGTGAGTCAAAATTACCATTTTGCCCTTCACCATTCTAGACCCGTAACTCACTCATCCTACGTCCGATGAATGCATGCCGCCTGTCGTTGAACTCAGGACGACAAGATCTACCTAACGGTCCTAAGTCTACGCGTAAAAACCCTATCGTACGAAAAGTCAACTTTTCCCCCTTCGTTTACCCAATATACGAAAGTGCCCTCAACCTTCCGAACATCATAACTTCCTCCTCGGATGTTGGAATCGGGCGTGTCATCTGTCTACGGACTCATGACGTCCCGAACTATGTCACGGTCATCGGTCAATGCCCAATTGACCGTCTGAACTAAAAGTCAACATTTTTCCCAAACTAGGGGCAAAATCGTCATTCTACGCCTAAAGTCCAAAAGTAACCAACTAACCACCGATTAACTCAGTTAAGCCCTCACTAAAAACTTCCTTAATCCTGACTCCTGGGACGGGTCGTTACACGGATAGATCCAGCAGGTTCGATGGATGGAAATGTGTTTTTAAATGTGTTTTGGATTTCGATGAAAACTTGATAATGATGGTTTTCAATGATGGTTTTCCGATGTTTTGGGCAATGACCCGGATATTATGGATTTTGATGGTTTTGGGCTAAGGCCCGGGATTTGAGAAAGGAAATAAATTCAGTTTTCGTAATTGAATATGAAATGGTTTTCTGACATGAGTTGATTATGCATGCATTGGTTTTTTAAAAGGAGGGTATAAATGTACTTTTATTATAACCTGTTTTCAGTACTTATCCTTTATTTTTGTCCACTCACAGTCTTTTTATATTTTTGATACCCTTCAGGTTGTTGCGGTACGGGCTGTTGGTCGAGAGAGACGGAGACATCACACACGCGATCCATAGTAAAGTCTGCGCGCTCTGGGAAGTCTGGTAGTATTGAACGGTTCGTTTTGGAAATCCCTTGTCCGACTTACGTGTCACATGGAGGTTGGACGTCGGTTTAGCCTTCGTGTCACACGTAAGTTAGACGGGAGCATGACTTAGCCCTTAATCCCAGGGATTTAAGGGTGGGTCGTGTTAGACATGGCTTCAAGTAACAACTAGTGCTCTTATCGACATTAGCCTATACCATTTTGACCGAAAACTTAATTTTACAAGAAAAAGTAAACCTTATAAAAACTAATAATCATGTATGTTTTCCAGACCAAAGGTAAAACAATTCTTCAATCTATGGGTTATATTCACTTTGTTTCCATAAATGAAACAAAGAAAAAAGGAATAGCTATTTCTGATTAAAAGGAAAATTCAACGAAGAACCGTTCGAATGAACCCTCATCTCATTGCATCATATCCTAGCAGCAATCTTAACTCTCACAAGAGTACAACGCAATTCCATATTGTTCAACAGTAAATTTCAGACGATGCTTAACGACATTCTAACTCACGAATTCAACAGTAAATTTCACATGTAAATAATATAGAATCTGGGTTTTTGTCTACTCACCTTTGGTTTCTAATATAGAATCTGGTTTTTTGTCTACATTAGAAACATAATCATCCCAATTATATTAAATAAAGTCGAATAACGTCCAAATTGGATTCAAATTAGTTAGGATGGCATGTAAAACATAATTGAAACAACATGAGAGAGTTTTCCCTCACCAAATCTTGCATTCATAACATCACAAAGCATCAGACAACATAAGAATCAAAGAACAAACTAGCTTTTCAATCTTACATATTATTACAAGGCCATTGTCGGCAAACTTCGAATAGCCTGATTGGTTTTGCATATAAAACACAAGGATATCGAATTGAATGTATGAAATTTGGGCCCCAAACCAAAGATCAGAGAGATTTTGGTTTATGAGAAAGGAAAAATGCCTAAGAAACAAACTACAAAGAGACATGGATATCTGAACATCAAAATAAGAGGATATCAAGTATGGCTCAAAATGAATTAACTCAAAATTATTAGAATGAGGACCGCACGTTTCTTAATCTTTGATTTAGTCAAAACACTAAAATTTTCTGCATCTTAACAACCCTAAAATTGGTAGACATTTTAATAAGAAAAACAATTAAACTCAAACAACAAGAGATTATATGAAATTTATCAAACTCTTACCAAGGGCTTTGATTAAATTGATTACAATGAGGGACGCATGCTCCAAGAATGAAGATGGAGACATGCTGCTTCGAAGAAGATCCTGAGGAAGAAGGCGCAGCTCCAGAAGAAGATTGGAGACGAACCTCTTTTCCCCTTTGCAGAGCGCTCTTAGGTTTGTTTAATTTGAGCGAAACAAAAAATCGAGCGCGCCCACTAAGTGCTACATTATTGTTGTGATGTTAATTAGAGCGGGGTCGTGAATGTTTTCGCGCAAATAATCAGCACGCAAAATCTCCTTTATTTGTGGCGGTAGTGTCCTCCGTCGTAAAATAACGGTCGCAAAAGGCCTATTTTTTTTTTTTTTGTAGTGGGATAATATATCCCCAAAATTAAGGGAAAATTTTAGCTAAGGTAGCTCAAGCAAAGAAAATGGTCCATTTTACGACATGCAAAGTTCAAAATTGTGGAGTCAAAAGTACAATTTTAAGCAACGTCTAATTGCAACCCTCATCTTTGATGCCGTTTCATCGTTAATTAACCATTTAATTGCAGTGCGGATCTAAAACAATTGGACAAATTGATACCTATAAATACAGACACAATTTGTCATGGTACTCTCTCCGGCTTCAACCACCGACGCAGCTCGACTCAATTTCTCAAGTAATTAATTGAACTCACATCGATCATCACCATTTTTAATTACTTCTTAATTAATAATATAGCTGCAATAAAGCTTTGGTATTTCCTTGAAATAAGTATTCTGTGTAAATTGGTTTTTGTAGATAAACGCCTTGTATGTGTCCTGCTTGTGTATGCTGCGCCGATCCACCACCAGGCCGTTGCTGCCGTTGTTGTTCTACGCCACGGTTCGCTAATCATGACGTCGTGAACAGGTCGCCGTGATATAAACGTGTAGGGATCACGGATATTGACATTCCAAATTATCATACCTTTTTTCAGCATGTTAATAACATTTTCCTAATGAAAATGAGTATAAATTATTAACTCAGATAATTTATGTCATCTCTAAGCAAAAATAAATCATCATTGGTCACTTGTTGAAAAAATAATATCATAATTATTGTGCATCGATACGCATGTTTATGAAGAGAATTTTGAGCACACTGTATACTGACATATTATAGCATGTAGATGGCAAACTATTCCAATGTTTTAAATGTTATAATAATATATTTGATGCAAAATGCTTGAACAGTATCGTGGTCGAAATCTCAATTTATATATATATATATGTAAAGACAAGTTAAAGAGACTATACATACATACAGGGACGGCTCAAAGGGTAATCGGATAAGGTGACTGCCTCCGGCCCCATTCGAAGGGACTATATAGTCAAAGAGACTATATATTTGATGCAAAATGCTTGGGCTGTCTGTGCTTCCTTTTTGGCTTTGTGTTTTCCCTCCGTTCTCTTTTGATTTTCCTTCCCCTTTCTTAAACACAATATTTTCTTCTCCTTTTTCTTTTTCTTTTATTTTCTCCTCATAAATCAAACCAAATAATTTTTTTCTAACTCAAACCAAATTACTTTTTCTATTCCATTTTGTTAAACAATAACCAAATTCTCTCTATTATATTGAAGTTAATTTTTAAATCTAAGTCAAAGAGACTTTGTTTTTCATTTTTAAAAGGATGGCAACGGGGGAAATTGATCCCCAAATAATAGAGGAATAAAGAAGGAAGATAAAGAGGAGGACTAAGAAGCAACATATATTAAAGGACCAAATGTGTATGGAATTCAACCTAACTTGAAATCAATAACTAACAAGGAAAAATCAACATAATATGTTAGCGGTAACACCTATGATAGGGCTTTACTTACCTCTCAGTCTGAGCAGAGATTAATTGAGGTGCATATAAATTGGCCTTGACACCTCGTGGTGAAATTATCAACAAAAAAAAAAAAAATCAACATAATATAAATAATAGCGTCTAATTAATTAGTGCATATCGGGCAAATTTTTATTTTGTTTTGTTTGGTACAATTATATGGGGGAAGGAATTTCTTTATATATATTGAGTATTGATTTTACCCTTGATGAGAATCGAACTCAAAGAACAAACTAAACTATAATACTAAAGTACCATGGAAGACCTTTATTAGCATATTGAAATTACAAAATATTAAACACAGGGTGTGGTGCAAATGTGCAATTAGCAAGCTGACACCTCTAAATGGTGAATTTTCTAGTGCCTATTTTCTTAGGTTCATTTTTATGACCAGGAATAAATTGCACATCGAGCATAAATTATATCTACTTTTCTAATATAAGGACACTTTACAATATTTACCCAAAAAATTGCAAAACATTGCTTGAAACCCAACCCGACTTCAAGACCCCAAACCCAAACCAACATTTCTTCTAACTAAACCAAACCCCAAGCCCAAACAAAAACCCGATTTTAAGTCACTAATTCATTCCAATAGACGTGCATGCACTTGTTATCTTATTAGACTAATGTAATTCTTTTTCTTTTTCTCGATATATCGGAATTTTCGACTGACGGCACATTAACCGGGGGTGAAGGAAAATCTTCGCCCAAAATCGGAGGTTTCGCCTAATATCGGAACTTATCGCCGATAATTGTCGATATTGGCCAAAATCCCAAAATTTGAACCGAAACTTAGAATTCAATCAAAGTGGAAACAAAAACCTAGAAATGAGGAGGAACATAAATTAGAAGGCAAACATACCTTTTCACACAAATTAGGAAAAAACCTTCACCGAGACTCCGAACTCCCTCCCTCTTCAAATCACAAAATTACTTCACTCACTCACCTTTTGAAGGGCGATCTAACCTCTCGAACCTCTTGAACCCCCTCGAACGATCCTCTCGAAACAATCGATAGAAGCACAGGCTCTGGAAGCGTTAGAACCTCTCGACAGCCTCTTGACGACATCCTCTCAACCTCTCGCGAACCTCTCGACCGAGTTAGACTCTCTACCTCTCTCGACCTCTCTGTTTCAGTCGTCAAGAACGATTAAGCCTTGAGAGTTCTAGACTCCCTCTTTTGAGTCTTTTCAACAAAGGGCGATAAAACACACACAGTGGTAGGGTGATGAAATGCTGGCATTTTATTTTAGTTACTTTATTAACGTTTTTTTTTCTGCTTAACCCTTTTTTTTTCAAAATCCCTAAATTTTTATTTGCTAATATATATTTTGGAAATATATATATTAATGTAGAATGTAGCTTAACTAACATATTTGGTAATAATTGTTTTAATTTAGAATATATATTTTAATTTAGAAGATGTGTGTTTTTGCTCCTTAACTTTGTATCGTCATCAAAGTCTAACTTCAAATGTATGTTTTAATTGAAAAAATTTAAATAACATGATTATAATTTAGTATTATTATTATTCATCGTCATACCCATATTTTATCATATGATTCTATCATATATTTATTATATCAAAGTCATTTTATAGTTTTTATTAGTCTTATATAACTATTATTGGGTACTTGAGTTTTTTCCAAAGTTCCATTAAAAAATTTCAGCTGTTAGACTAAATTTCCATCATTTTTGTTGACCTTAAACGATATCGATATTGATATCGATAGTGATATTTGGAGCGAAATATCCGTAAATTTGACTAGCAATATATCTGTAGATATCGATATTTCAATCCTTGATTATAACTACTTCATTCTTGGTGAATTGATTATTGAGATATAATTTCTTCGTATTAATTAAATATATTTATTATTATGAATTATATTACTTAACTCGTAACACTTATTAATTGCAATTCCTTTCAACCAATCAAAAACTCCAAAGACTCTAAGTCTCCACCATAAATAGAGGACATTATGCTCATAATTGGCTTTTTATTTTTACTCTAAATTGAACTGATTTAAGTATCAAAATATTTGGTTCAATATTTTTTGTGTATAGAAATTGAACGGTCTATTTCACCGGACGATTTCTGCATAATAAGACTCCAATATAGTTCTAATACTATGAAGCCTATGTTGATTGATTGATCCGAACCGATTTTCAAGTTTATTTTTCCCTTGTAAAACAATAATGACAACAGTAATGGAAGATTTGTATAAAATTAGACTATTTAAGGATCCATCCCTTAATTCCCTCCACAAAAAAATTCCAATCCTTCAAATTAAAATATTGTCATTGTTTTCCTGATTGTGTGGCATATTTGAACATTCGGGTTGAACACTTGGGATGAACCAACTCAAAACCCGAAGAAACCCAAACCCAAAATGAACCCAAATCAAATTGCAAAGGACAAGTTGGATCGATAAAATTGTCAATCTTCCAACCCGCCGGAGTTCCACTTCTTAAGTGAGTTATGATATCAGATTAGGATGCGAAGTTTGTTAAACGATCACGATCTGTGTAGCTATTCACAATAATAATCTGAAATAGCATGTCAAAAACATGAACATATGGGATAACTTGCATCTTTCCAAACAAAACATGGCTTCCAACAATATATATATATATATAAGAGCTTGTGTGAGAATTATTTCTATATGCGAATACAAATTATGTTCTTTTTTCTTTCACCGTGTGACATAATACCTTTATTTTGTGTCTATATGTACAGATTTTGTGTGTATCATATTCATGGTGATCCTTTCGGGGGCTGAGTTTCAGCTGTTGTAGCACATTGACAATCGCAGCAAAAGCCCGGTCGTGCTGGTGCGCAGCATACGCAATGAGGGCATACAGGAGGTTCATCTGAGAATTAAACAAAATATAATAAAATCAACACCTAATTAAGAATAAAGCCAAAAATGCAAAACCTTAATTACAACCATATATATATATATATATATATATGAAGAAAATCTGGTGATAGGGGAATGAATTACCTCAAAAAGTGAATCGAGCCGCATCGGAGGTGATGATCGGAGACATTACCATGGCAAAGATGAAGAGGGTCACCAGAGCAGGCCTCATTGACTCAATTGCCATTGATAGTATTGCTTAATTATAATTTGGAATTTTAGATTTAGCACAATTTTGCTTGGCTGATTGGGTATGTATTTATAGGTTTCAAACTTAATTTCAAAGGTAGTGTTGATCATAGTTTGAGACCTCTCTTGAACAATGCTAATTTGCATGTGTCTGTTAATTAGGAATAGGAAGAAGAAAAAAATGATACCATTTGTGTGCGTATAAATGAACAATATTGAGACGGCAGACGTAAAACTAAAACTATAAGTACATGAGAATACGATTGGTTAGAGCGTCAGGTATACCTCTATTACTATGCGAGGCGACTTCTCAAGCCTCGTCCAATTTTTCCAAATGTCATATGTTGATGCAAGAAATGGAATAACTTAATCTTGCTTCGCTAAGCTACCTCGTTGCTCCTCTCGGGGTATTGATATCTGCACAGGGAGAGGGTGAATGCAAAGGGACACCGGTGTGGTGCCGGCCTAACAGTCTCCGATACTTGAGTCAATTTAAGCGGGAAAGTTACTGTAACAATTTAGGCATCGTGAGGGAAAGATTGTCATTACCTTTTGCAAGGGGATGCCCTTGTATTTATAGTAGCATTGAATGTGTTGGTTGGTGTTGGTCAATATGAGATAAATGATGCTACCTTTAAAAGCTGTCAGGTGTCATGTAGTGGTCCTGGACAGCATTTATGATTTGTCAGTAGGTCCGGCCGACCAAATCTATTCTTTTTGGGTTGGTCTAGCTTTGCTAGCATAATTGGGGGCTGGCTGATCAGACATGGTTGGTTTTGAATGAGGCAGGTCAGTTTGATCTTTAGTCAGGCCGACCAGTTTGGGTATGA
Organism: Prinsepia uniflora; assembly: GCA_032719365.1. Taxonomy (NCBI): domain Eukaryota; kingdom Viridiplantae; phylum Streptophyta; class Magnoliopsida; order Rosales; family Rosaceae; genus Prinsepia; species Prinsepia uniflora. Next base: position 65,252,826 of record CM064876.1, read on the forward strand.
ACAGAAGTCCCCCAAGTCGTTGACTGAGGTGGATTGCCTCAGTTGAGGGCTTGTATTGTGATTGTCGGCATGTCCTGGTGTACAGTATGCCAGTCCTCAGTCCCCCAAGCCCTTAAAGGAGGGAAATATCGAGGGAGAAAGGAGTTAAATCTTGATTTGGACTGACCATAAGGAGAAGGTGGCCGATCGGCCTGTGAGATGTCCACATGCCGATCACGGGCTACGTGGATGCTAGTGAGTGGTTGTCGTCTAGGTCGGTCAGCTGACGCGGACCCTCGCACGATGAGGTGGCCGATCGGCCTGGGAGATGTCCTTAGGCCGATCACGTGCCACTTGGATGATGCCAAGGTGAGTGGTCGTCACCCTGGCCGGTCAGCTTGCGCGGACCCTCGCACGATGAGGTGGCCGATCGGCCTGGGAGATTTTCTCAGGCCGATCACGTGCCACTTGGATGCCAAGGTGAGTGGTCGTCACCATGGTGCGCGGACCCTCACACGATGAGGTGACCGATCAGTCTGAGAGATGTCCTCAGGTCGATCACATGACACTTGGATGAGAGGGTGAATGGTCACCTTGGTCGGTCAGCTTGCGCGGACCCTCGCACGGTGAGTGGTCACCATGCCACTTAGATGCCAAGGTGAGTGGTCACCTTGGTCGGTCAGCTTGCGCAGACCTTCGTACGGTGACATGCCACCTGGGAGATGTCCTCAGGCCGATCACATGCCACTTGTAAAGAAGATGTGTGAATTTTACGGGAAACGAGGTAGTGCATTTTGAATGCTTGCAGTTATCGAGGTGACCCTTCCATTGACCGAGATAGTGCGACGTTTCAAATGGCCAACCATGGTTATAACGGCTAGTTTGTTAACTGTGGTTAACTTGTGGTGGTATAAATGGGTTGAAGAAAAATTCACTTTTCACTTTGCACCTGAGTGAATTTGAGAGGATAAATCAAGCGATTTCTAGCAGCGATTTCCGATCAAAGCACACGACGGTAGCAACGGTAGTCATCTGAGCAAAAACAAGGTATGATGCCTTCTAATTTCATTATTTCAATCCAGATGGTTGTTTTGGCAAGAACATGGGATGAACACGTATGAATGTTTGTTCCTTGGCCTCTTGATTGTCTAGGTCGGTCAGGTAGACAGGTCTTGTGTGTTTCCCTTCTTAGGACCTTTTTTTTTTCATATTTGTAGATGTCGTCTGAAGATTCTCAAGGCATGGACAATGGGTCTGGGAATGGCTTCGAGGATGATTCAACGGCCAATTCGGCTGCTTCGGACACGAGGTTAAGAACGAGTGACTCGGCTTCCACTTCAGGGACATCTCGACTAGAGGTGAATCTGAGGTCGTAGGCCAAGAAGGAAAGGGATCCGGAGGAGGAGCTTGAGAAAGCTTTTGTCCAGATGCCAGAGGAGGCTGTCTAGGCCATTAGTGAGGCCGAGCAGATTATAGTGGATGTGGACTTGGTTGATCAGACCAGGGTCTTCGAAGGCATACCGATTTTGTCCGGTCAAGATAAGGGGAAGGAAGTAGGGGGAACGTGACAGGACCCATCCCAATCCCCCTGGGATTAACGCGGGATGACCCTGCTCCTGTCTGACACGAAGTGTCAGACAAGGGATATTTCCGACCTTTGCCCTCCCGGGCTATCAGAGTCCGCCAGGATCCGGAGGAGGTATGTGATATCTCGGTCTCTGCTACAGTCCACATCCAATGTCAACCTGAAGGGCAGTCAAAACATTAAAAGCTGTGAGTGGACAAAACAAGAGTTTATAAAAACATTTAATAAGAAGACATTTGTACCCTTCACTAAAAAGCATGCATGCATTCGAAAACCATTTAACCGAAAGAACCATATGTGGGAACTAAGCCCAAAACCAAGATTGAAAGAATCATAAAGACTCAACCGTACGGGTCACTGCCCAAAACCTGTGTAAACACACATCATATATCATATCATATAGCATACATCATATATACATATAATTCACACAACCAATCCTGTCACGGTTTCCAAAGCTACGCGCGTGCTACCTAGGTCTCAATCCGGGTCTTCTCAAAGTCAAGATCAATGTCCGCAGACCACTGACCCTACCCGAGGTAATAGAAATCATAGCCTTCCTGAGAGTAAGGAACCCAACTGGGGGGTGACTCCACTCATTCGGTGCTCCGTGATTACTCCGGGGTCCACCCAGGCCAACGACCCTCCCCGGAGGAGATAATAGAAGTAAAGGAAGGTATATGAATACATATATATACATAACATAAACATTCATGCCCGGTTCCCTTGAACTGTCATGATCCATAACATCCATAACAAGGGTTCATGCCGGTTCCCATAAACCGTCATGAACCACAATGATCTTTCCAGAGTTCATGCCGGTTTCCATAAACAGTCATGAACTTGGAAATCCATCTAGGGTCCCTGACCCGAAATCATCAGTGTAAAACAACTGGGTCTCGTGCCCGAACATATGACATCAGTTGGGCACCGTGCCCGATATCTAAGAGTCAGTCACGACTCCGATCATAGTGATGCGTGCAACCATCCATCCAGGACCGCCCTCAATCCTGGTATGTCGCCGTGAACGAATCAACTGACGCGACCACCACAAGATCATGGTGCACTCCTCACCGATCGCTATCCTGAACCGTCAGCACTCCGAAGTCGAGCCTCCCCAGGCTGCCCGACCACGAATTGTACATCGTGACCTCTCCGGAAGGAACACATCCCAATCCGGAGGCGAGCGTCGTATCGTCGATCGCCGTGCACATAGCACCCGTCGTGACCACGATTTAGACCTGAAGGTCGTACATAGTGTCATATGCCCGAGACCAAACCAAATGGGTCTTATACCCGAGTTTATTCTTTTAGAAATCCAAAACCAAATCATTTAAATCAATAAAGAAATACAGACCAGTATAAGCACCGTATAAGGCCGAATCCTCGAAATACGTGCTTATACGTAACCACATACAAATGCACCCATGGCATCATCAAATATGTAATAAAACATATAATAAACGTTTATGCATGCACCAATTTAGAAAACAAGGTCCACTCACAGATCGTCCGAGCTGCCACCTCGATTTGCGTGCCATATGGCTCCCCGAGCCGATCACCGTCACCGGGACTCCCAAACCTGTGCAAAATTACCAAAATGCCCCTAAACTTCCAAACGTCATAACTTCTTCCACGAACGTCGGAATTGAACGTGCCACCTGTCTATGAACTCGTGACGTCACGAATTACGCCAGAATGAAAAGTCAACGTTTTGCCACGACCAAGGGCAAAACGGTCATTTTGCATCGTTCGTTCGATTTAGCCTAACTAATCACCGATTAACCTCACTAATCGTGATTAGTCACTAATCTAATCTAGGAATTCGGGACGGGTCGTTACAACCTTCCCTCCTTAATTAATTTCTTCCTCGAAATTCCAACCGACCTAATCTAACCGTTCTTCCCTCCTTAATTTAGTTTCGTTCTCGAAACTCCAACTATTCTGATTCCACATCCACCTCGTGGATAGTAGAATCGACCTCGAAACACGTGTACACTAGTACACCCACTAACCAGAATAATACTCGTCTGCAACTAGACGTACCTCTAACACTCTCGTTACATCGACTACATTCGACCACGTCGAATGACAGTAATTACATGTTCCGAACTGACGCCACTTGTCAATATCAGGACAACCTGAGTACCCTATGAGCTAACCACTTGTCAAATCTACCCTTTCGCTGACACAAACAACTAGACAGTTCCTTGCTCAATCACTAACTATCCTGACGTCTACTCCCACTGGGAGTCGCCAAATCTCACTCTACGATCCACACCGACACCTCCGACAACTGTCACCACTTAACAGTTGTCAGTCGCAAACTGATACGACACACACTCGTGGTTACACTAACCACAAACACGCTCAACCTGAGTATACGTATACTAACAAAGCACTCAACCTGTGTGTAAATGGACCCATCAGAATTACCATGACCCAATGCATTGTATCCAATGTCCAGTTCACGACCTCAACTACTCCAATGGTATCGGAACTAAGCCGACTACCAACACACTTACCAACGTATCACTGGTATATCCTGAATACCGCTACCAGACACCACAAGCCTATCCAGTATCGTACCTCGAACAATGTACAAGGTACGTACATCTACCCATCAATCAGCTTACAATCACAACAACCACGACAACACGACCACCTAGGTCGTTGCCAATAACGTTTCAATTTTGGAGTCCATCTGTCCAATTCAGTGTTAGACAAATCGAAACTCCAACCCATTATCTATTTCCAAATCCGAATCCGAAATCATTATTCCGTAAGCTAGCATTTGGAATAACCATTCTGAACCCAAATCCATAAAAGAAAATCCACAGTCAAGCTCTAGAACCAAATCCTGAATCGTCACCCAGAATCCGATTCCAAAACCCAAATCCATAAATCCTCTTTCAAGTTCCAAAATCAAATCCTGAATCGTCATCCAGTAATCTGATTCCAAAACCCGAAATCTCGTTCTCGTCTACCGAGATGCACTATATCCGAACCTATCGGATACCTGTTCAAACAATTACTCCAATACCATCGATTGACTTCATAGGGAAGCCAATCACAATATCCGCACATCCCTAAGGCTGACCATATCCGACCACGTCGAAAAACTACTCACCTGAGTAATATACCATATGGGATTCACTTCGAAAAGAAGTTCAGTCCCAACATCCTTAACTCAACATCCAAGTAAGAGTGATAAACTCACCATATATCTGGATCATCAAGATCACGATCCAGATCCATCACTACGTCACCCGACTATAGACGTCACTATCCTCGATCGTCACGACGTCCAAAGTCCCCAACATCAAAGTCCTAGACCCTTTCCCACATCTAAATAGATTAGTCAACGACGAGACACGCCGAGACTGTGGGTTTTTACTAATTACCTCGTATCGATCCTTGTCATTCCACCTAGGAAAAACCAAGGATGATCCAAGATAATCCCCGGGTTCACCAACCAATACACGATCAGTGTACTAGTGGCAACCAACGACATCTACATTATCAACATCGTCTACCACATCAATCATGGTAGAATCCGAGAAGTCACCTCAATCGCAACCTCTCACGATTCCGAGGTTCCAACAAGATTGGAAACAACATACCCGGACATCAACCACGTGTCCCTTAACCACTTTAACTCTATCTGAGATCCACTCCTGAACCACAGATACCGAACATATGCACATCACGACGGATGTGACTCAACGTCATCACCATCACCGGCACCAGTACTAGTACCAGTACCAACGCATTATCACCTGCACTAGTATCAGCACATAGGAATCCATACTAGTAGCAGCACACTAACACCAGCACACCGTGTGCAAACCTGACAACCCTGGATCTCCGCTCATACCGAGCGACGACCCCGTACCTCTACTCGAATAAGAGAAACTCAGCCTCCCTCGTACCCAACACCTCTGGGTACAGTCATCTTGATAACTCATACGAGAAAAGGAAACATTCCCTGAACATCCCTGATTCCCAACAACCATAACTACAACCACTCTCGGTAGTAGCGCCTGCCACAGACTCGTGCAGACCGAACTACCAGACATCACGATCGAGACTCCGCATCCAACAGAATCAACTGCTCGTACAAACTATCCCGTATCCCAAACCTGGGATTCCATAGACAAGTACCAACCCCGATAACTTGTCCAACCAATCACTAACCAGTTGTAACTCGACTCAACCAACATCGTCTACCAGGTCGCCCATGACCTTAGCTGCACCAACAGTCCATCACAACTGTGGTAGCACGACAATCAACTAGGTATAACCGATAAGTACAATTAGGATTCCACGAATCTGACTACTAACTGCCAACCGCAGTAAAGCCATCTAACTCAACCAAATCCGATCATCAGAGGATCACAGCACCAAACTGCCGTCACACTGATCCTATGACATCGTGAAAGACGATCCCAACTAACCGTCTCACGATCAAAATCTAACGTACTAATACGTTAATCCTTCCATAGAGTCCCACACTGTCATCCACGACAGAACTATGGCAACCCCGGCATACAGTGCCGAACCAAGACATATCCCGATTCCATCCTACTAACTATCGTATCGGCATCCCAACAATCAGGTTGACCACGAACTGCAGCCCATTGAGATATCACATCCTCGACCTGTGTACTACACCAAGAGCTCCACGGTTGCTCGAATAGAGACAACCTCGCTCTGATAAGCAATCCTATGCTCTGATACCACGCTGACAGGACCCATCCCAATCCCCTTAGGATTAACGCGGGATGACCCTGCTCCCGTCTGACACGAAGTGTCAGACAAGGGATATTTCCGACCTTTGCCCTCCCGGGCTATCAGAGTACGCAAGGATCCGGAGGAGGTATGTGATATCTCGGTCTCTGCTACAGTCCACATCCAATGTCAACCTGAAGGGCAGTCAAAACATTAAAAGCTGTGAGTGGACAAAACAAGAGTTTATAAAAACATTTCATAAGAAGACATTTGTACCCTTCATTAAAAAGCATGCATGCATTCGAAAACCATTTAACCGAAAGAACCATATGTGGGAACTAAGCCCAAAACCAAGATTGAAAGAATCATAAAGACTCAACCGTATGGGTCACTGCCCAAAACCTGTGTAAACACACATCATATATCATATCATATAGCATACATCATATATACATATAATTCACACAACCAATCCTGTCACGGTTTCCAAAGCTACGCGCGTGCTACCCAAGTCTCAATCCGAGTCTTCTCAAAGTCAAGATCAATGTCCGCAGACCACTGACCCTACCCGAGGTAATAGAAATCATAGCCTTCCTGAGAGTAAGAAACCCAACTGGGGGTGACTCCACTCAGTCGGTGCTCCATGACTACTCCGGGGTCCACCCAGGCCAACGACCCTCCCCAGAGGAGATAATAGAAATAAAGGAAGGTATATGAATACATATATATACATAACATAAACATTCATGCCCGGTTCCCTTGAACCGTCATGATCCATAACATCCATAACAAGGGTTCATGCCGGTTCCCATAAACCGTCATGAACCAGAATGACCTGACAAAGGTTCATGTCGGTTCTCATAAACCATCATGAACCACAATGACCTTTCCAGATTTCATGCCGGTTCCCATAAACAGTCATGAACTTGGAAATCCATCTAGGGTCCCTGACCCGAAATCATCAGTGTAAAATAACTGGGTCTCGTGCCCGAACATATGACATCAGTTGGGCACCGTGCCCGATATCTAAGGGTCAGTCATGACTCCGATCATAGTGATGCGTGCAACCATCCATCCAGGACCGCCCTCAATCCTGGTATGTCGCCGTGAACAAATCAACTGACGCGACCACCACAAGATCATGGTGCACTCCTCACCGATCGCTATCCTGAACCGTCAGCACTCCGAAGTCGAGCCTCCCCAGGCTGCCCGACCACGAATTGTGCATCGTGACCTCTCCGGAAGGAACACATCCCAATCCGGAGGCGAGCGTCGTATCGTCGATCGCCGTGCACAAAACCGGCACCAGCATCAATACAGCCTCTTTTCTTAAGTCTGCTTGCATCGGTGAGCGCAAAACGGGCACCAGCATCAATCACAAAGGCAACAAGGGGCTCACCGCAAGTCATCGAGATCGTTGATGCGGCTGAGCAGAGGAGAAAACTCGTGGCAGAGGCCAGGCTTCGTAAGAAAAAAGAAGCTAGCCGAGAGGAGGGAGGCAAAAGAGGTGGAGGATCCGGAAGACCGAGCCCTCAAGAGCAAACAAGACGAGATAAAGACCTTGGAGCTTGTGCAGTGTATTGTGGTTCCTTCCGAGACGTCGGTGCTGGAAGGGAGGCAAGTCCCCAAACGACTGAAAAGGCCAACCCTCGATTCCTCTATCAAGTCGTTCTTCGTGAATGCTGAGGGGGAACCTGACTTGGTCAGGACGACCGAAGTGGACGACAGTTGGAGGCATCTCTCGACCGCCTTTCACCCCTCTCAACTGGACTTCATGAACACGGTCGTTCGGGGGTCCCAGTATGAGTTGGGGGAAATAACCGACCTCGAGCCGAAGGACTTCACAGACCACTGTGACAAGACCATGCGCCTCGGCTCCCATGTAAGTTCCCTATTGGTTACACTTGTCATATTTCCGTTTATTTTGTCTTGTCGGTTATGCACTAAATCGGTTTTCCTTATGTGTAGTTTCTCGACGAAATCTTCTCCACCTTCCGCCACGCGAGCAACGTCAGGCAACAGGCCTTGGATTTGAAAAGGGAAGTGGAAGGGAAGGAGCGAGCATTGGCCGACAAAGAGAGGTTGTGCAACCAGGCTCTGGAAGCCAAAGGGGAGCTGGAGGTTAAGGTCAAAGCAATGGAAGTGGAGGCGGCTGCTCTGGCTGATGAATCCAAAACACGGGTGGCTGAGCTGGAGTCGGCCAATGCTAAGTTGACCAACCAACTGGTCACGGCTAAGAGGGTCGGCATTGAGGATTTCAAGGGGTCGAGGGAGTACGAGAGGGCCATCATGAAATTCAGGGCGGCCCTTGAGGATGGGTTTTATAATAAATTGCTCATCTCCAACCCAGGCATGCCCATTATCTTCCCCTGGCTCAAGTCCCCTCCTCGGGTCGAGGATTACATGGATGAAGAAGGGAATCCCCTTCCAGATGATGACAAGGAGATGACGCTGGAGGAACTGGCCGAGGATCCTGAAGCCAACCCGAAGAAGGGGTCGACGGCCGAGTCAAAAGCTCAAGAGAGCATGCGGCGAGGAACCGGAAGCTGAGGACCAAGAAGCTCAGTAAGGTAGTCTAGGATTGAAGTCCCTGTATTTCGGCCATGAGCCTTGTAACCTCCCATATTTGTATTTCAACCATGAGCCTTTGTAACCGACGCGTTTTATGAATGAACATGTTTTTTTCCAATTGTACTTGGAACGGATGAATGCCAAATTACTTGGATGGACAGTAGCTAATAAAACTTAGAAACTGAACGAGAACAATGTGTTAGCCTTGTTGAATGGTTGTGTAAATTTTGTATAACGAATGGAACTAGTCCCCACGGAGGAATGAGAAGACTTGGTTAAACGATAGAGAAACCAAAGAAGACCAATGATTTATGTTTGGTTTTCTTGTTCGAAGGTGTGATTGTATACCGACATAAATTGCCTTTCAGTTAGAGGCCGATCATAGATAGGTTGGGTGGGACTTGTATGAACTTGGTCATAAGGCCTGTGTTCGAACCGATGGCCAAATACATTGGAAAATAAAAGAAAATATTCAAAAGGGTTCAACTCATTCATTGATTGTGCTGGTGTTGCTAGAAAAACAGTACAAAAGGTTAGCCGTGGGCCGTGCACCTTGCGGTGTTTACAATGGTTCACATGTAGTAATACTTGAGGTGGTCAACGGAAGTGAGGTGTTCGGCTAGTAAGAGAGGCCAAAACTAGCCCTGGCGGAATGCCTTGTGTGCCAAAGTGCGTGCACCCGAGTGATCTCCGCATATGCCTTCGTGCATTTCTCTAAGAACGTAGTCCTCAGTTCTGGCGTAAGACACTTTAAGAGCGGGGTGGTAAACCCTCGCTTATAGAGGTGGTCATGCTGAATTGTGTAGCGAGCAGCTTGCCTTCGGATCTTCTTGGCCTCTAGCTTGTTTTCAAGGAGAGAGCCATCCTGCAAATAGGCCTTGATAGGGTCCATCCAGGTTGGGCTGGTGTTGATGGTGTATACAGGGTTTGGTCTAGTGCTAGGCCTATGCTGGACTTCGACCAAAACCCGTCTTCCTTCCTTATCGTCCAGAGATGACGTGAGTCGGGTAAGGGCATCATCATGGCTGTTCTCCAACCGCGGGATCTTCGCAACTTCAAAATTTGGGAAAGACCAAAGGTGTTGCTTAGTGAGGGCCAGGTAAAGAGCCATGGACTCGTCCTTGGCCTTGAAGTTGTCGTTTATCTGGCTGACGACTAACTGGGAGTCGTTGAAGATGCGTAGTTTCTTAGCCTTCATGTCTTCGGCAAGACGTAAGCCAGCCAGTAAGGCCTCATACTCTGCCTCATTGTTGGAGGCCTTGAAACTGAACCGGAGAGTATACTCGAGCTTGACTTGGTCAGGAGATGTAAGTACCAGACCTGCACCCGATCTGTTGTGGCAGGCTGAACCATCAACATACAGCATCCAACACGGACACGCAGGATTGATGAGGGAGACAGTGGACTATGTTGGTTGTTCCCTGGCGGGAGATTCTCCTTGAGCAGCGTTGTCGGGCGGCATGCACTGGGTGGGCTAGTAGGAATAGTCGGCGATGAAGCCAGCCACGACCTGCCCTTTTTCTGTGGCTTTGGCCACATAGCAGATTTCGAACTCACTGAGCTCGATGGCCCATTTGACCAGCCTACCCGAGGTGTCAGGTTTCTTAAGGACCTATCAGAGAGGTTTGTTGGTGAAGACCTTGATTTCGTGCGCCTAAAAGTATGGACGCAGTCGTCTTGCAGTTACCACCACTTCTCCAGGTCAAATCATCGGGTCTCGGCATCTTGGAAAGCCTTGCTAACATAGTAGACAGGATTCTCGGCCCCTGCCCTCCGGGTGATCAGGACGGAGCTAACTACGGAAGTGGATACAAAGAGGTAGACGAAGAGGTGTTCTCCCGTCTCTGGTCTGGTTAGGAGTGGTGTACTGCTCATGTACCACTTGAGCTCCATAAATGCCTTGTTGCATTCTTCTATCCAGTTAATCTTTTTGCCATTGCCCTTCAGTGCCTTGAAGAAGGGGGTGCACTTGTCAGTCGGCTTGAAGATGAAGCGAGTGCGTGCCGCCATTCACCCTGTTAAGCTCTGGATGTCCATGTGTGATTAAGGGGGTTGCATGTCCAGGATGGCCCTGATTTTCTCGGGATTGGCCTCAATTCCCCTCTGGCTGATCATGTATCCCAGAAACTTACCCGAGCCTACGCCGAAAACACACTTCGCGGGGTTGAGTATTTTGTAGTCTTTAAGGACCTTGAACATTCTGGCCAAGTTGGGGTTGTGTTCGTCCATCGTTCTACTTTTGAAAAGCATGTCATCCACGTAAACCTCCATAGTTTTTCCAATCTGGTCGGAAAATATAAAATTGACTAGGTGCTGGTAGGTTGCGCTCGCATTCTTGAGGCCAAAGGGCATGACATTGTAGCAGTAGATACCCAGGTTGGTCCTGATGGTGGTGTGAATCTGGTCTTCCGGATTCATCAGTGGATATGCCTAGCATGTCCGTGTAGGACCATGTGAATACTTCGGCATTGTCTTGGAGGAACTTGATAAGGGCCGAGCAGGTGCTGGGCTTCAACTTGGACCCTATTCAAACCTGGTTGTCCTTGTGTTCGTTGGAAAGAGGGATTGTCTCTGTCTCTTCCACGGGCTCTGCCTGGGGCATATGTGCCAGGTCGAGAAGGTCTTCTCGGGGGCTGCCTCGGAGTTCCTCTATGTACCTAGGGTCCACGGGGTCGTCTCCAAGTTCCAACTCTATGACCGAGAGCGTCTCCGTCGCCTCAGGCAGGTGATGGTTTGTTTTGGTGAAAGAAGTGGCCTAGCATGTTCTGGCAGAAAGTTGGTCTCCCTGCACCTGGCACGTTCCAGAAGGTGTTGGGAATTTCATAAAGAGGAGATGTGTTGATACAATGGCTCGCATCTGGTTGAGTAGGGCCCGACCGAGGATCGCGTTATAGGCTGTCAGCCAGCATGACTTGGAGTTCTTCTAGCAGCTGCCGAGCATCACTGTAGAACTTGGTTCCTGAGGATCCTGTCTTGGCTGGCTAGATAAGGAGTCGTCCAGAAGAGGCGGGGTTCGGCCTGGGTTGTTGCCTCCTCAGTTGATCTGGCGACGACCTCTCGACCACAAGGTGTGCAGTACGTGGCCGATCGGCCCGGTGGTGCTCGGCCAGACATTGATCGGCCAGTTTATTTCCCTGTTGACCTTCTCGCTAGGACATCCTTGCAAGGGCAAGTGTACTTGCGTATTGCTCCATCAAAATTTGGTTCTTTGCGTCGATTTTTTCATTGTGGACCTTGAGTGCGGCCACCTCGCGCATCAAGTCATCCAGTGTCTGCTAGTAGGCATTAGGGACGCTTCCCGTTGGGTTCCCCCGAGGAAAGGGGGGTGATTGAGCTCTCATTTGTCTCATTCGTCCGACATGGCCCTGGGCACGATTCGGGACGGCTGATCTGGTGGATGAGAGCGTGGGCTGTTGTTTCAGGTTCCCACAGACGGCGCCAATCTGTTGATGCAAGAAATGGATCAACTTAGTCTTGCCTCGCTGAGTTACCTCGTTGCTCCTCTCATGGTATTGATATCTGCACAGGGAGAGAGTGAATGCAAAGGGACACCGGTGTGGTGCCGGCCTAACAATCTCCGATGCTTAAGGCAGTTTAAGCGGGAAAGTTACTGTAGCAATTTAGGCAGCGTGAGGGCAAGATTTTCATTACTTTTTAGAGAGGGATGCCCTTGTATTTATAATAGCATTGAATGTGTTTGTTGGTGTTTGTCAATGTGGGATAAATGTTGCTGCCTTTAGGAGCTGCCAGGTGTCATGTGGTGGTCCTGGGCAGTATTTATGATTTGTCAGTGGGTCCGGCCGACCAAATCTGTTCTTCTTGGGTTAGTCTGGCCTTGCTAGCATAATCTGGGGATGCTTGGGGCTGGCTGACCAGACATGGTTGGTTTTGAATGAGGCAGGTCAGTTTGATCTTTAGTCAAGTTGACCAGTTTGGGTATGAATATCATCTATATTTGACTTGTCAAGTTTCCTTGTCATACTCTAGACACACGAAGGGAAGATGGAGTTCATTTTCTAGTAACCAACTTTCCACAACTGCAGCAGCCTCCGCCTGCAAACAAAACCTAGCAAAACCATGAACTGCTTTGGCTGCCAAAAACCTACCCTCATCATCTCTGACAACAACACCAATTCTCATCGAAGAAGAAGCAAATCGCCATGCTGCATCTGTAAAATATCCAGGCTCAATATTAAAGTATAATATGCATTTGGGTTTGTATATTATTGGGCTTTATCTAAAACATATTTGTGGTTTTAGATTACAGTGTATGAACCTAAAAAATGTGTAGAAGGTTCATGAAGGGAGTAGTTAGAAGATTCAATAAATGAAGTAGGTGGGTGGATGGAGCTTTAATGAAGGGATCTAGAGACTTCCTTAAGCACTATATAAGGAAGAGATCTTGGCCACATTTAGAAATCAAGAAGAACATATCACAAGTGAGTGAGTGAGTGAGTGAGAGCAACTCTAAGGGTCTTTGGATATAGAAGTAAGGTGAGTTGTGAGTGTTTCAAAAGTGTGCATAGCTTTTGGGGTAGAGTGATCTTCTAAGTTGAGAGAGGGTGTACAAGAGGTATTATATTAGATACAAAGGCTCGGTTTGGGTATAAACTTGAGTGGTGTAATCTTGTATTTTCCATTTTCTCATAGTGAAGGAGAAAAATCTCCAAGGACGTAGGCAAGTTATTTGGCCGAACCTCGTTAAATCTGTTGTGTTCCTGGCTTCTTTATATCTTTATTTCATCTTTATTCCTAGCACTTGTGTGGCGGAGGATTAATTTCCTAACAAATGGTATTAGAGCTCCGGTTTATCGATCGTGAGCGATTTTTCGTGGCAAGTTCTAGCATCTCACATTTCAAGATGGAGCAGTTTGATGGAAAAAGGAAATTTCACTCTATGGTAAAGAAGGGTGAATGACATCCTAGTTCAACAAGGTCTTGCAAGACCGTTAAAGGGGAAGGATGCGAAGCCGGAGAAGATGTTAGATGAAAATTAGGACGAGTTGGAGTCCAGGTGTGTTAGCACCATTAGGCTTTATATTGCTGGCAATATTATAAATAATGATGTAGATTCTGCGCCTGAGCTTTGGGAGAAAATGGAGAAGTTTTATCTTGGAAACGGCTTGCAAACAAAGCTGAATTTAAAGCAGAATCTCTACAAGCTCAAGATGGGAGAATGTGTGAATCTCATGGAGCACATGAACGTGTTCAAGAGATTGATAAATCAACTATCAAGAGTTGAGGTTAAAATTGAGGAAGAAGATCAAGCCCTTTTACTTCTTACCTCACTTTCCGATTCATATAAGAATATTATTACTACAATTGTGTATGGTAAGAATACACTGAAGATGCAGGAGGTAGAATCGACTCTCTTATCACATGAAAAGAGAAGGAAAGTTGATGATGCCTAAGGTTCCGTCTTTATTGCTCATGAACAAAATCATAAGGGAAGGTCAACTGCTAGGGGATTTAGTGAGCATAGCAGGTCTAAATCTAGAGGCGGTGGAAAGGGAAAGCAATGTTACAAGTGTAAGGAGTGGGGACACATAAATCCGGATTGTCCATTGATGAAAGAGAAAGACGATAAAGGCTCAGATTGCTCATTGGTTGGTGTAGCGGAGAAGTCTAGAGATTTTGGGAAACTTCTCACAGTCTCCAAAGGTAATTACATTTTTTCTCAAGAGGATTGGATATTAGATAGCGGTTGTTCTCATCACATTTTCTCTAGCAGAGAATATTTTGATACGTTCCAAGAAGTCCAAGGATTTGTGACTTGGGGTGATGGCACAAGGTGTCGTTTCATAGGTACGAGAACTGTGAAGATCAAAATGTTCGATGGAGCAGTTCACACATTGGGTGATGTGGTGTATATCCCAAAGTTCCGGAGAAATCTAATTTCCTTAAGCCAACTAGACTCCAAGGGCTGTAAGGTTTCTTCAGCAGGGGGAGTTATGAAAGTGTCCCATGGATGCATGATCCTAATGAAGGGAGAAAAATATAAAAGTATGTTCCATTTGATAGGAAACAGCGTGCACGGGAGAATAGGTACCTAAAGCAGGTCTCGTTTGCGGGCACAGTAAAGACGCTATCTACATGTTTGCAAGTTTCAGACGATGGTGAGAAGGATAATCCTGCTAGGGAAGAGTTAAAGTCGAGGTCCCTATTCGGAGCTAACTGGTGATTGTTGACTCGGAGCAGTTGCACATAGCATTTGCCATTTTGAATAAAGGGGAGCTAGGAGCGTATGCAACTGATTCGGAGTATGTATAGTTGGTACAAGAATCATGCCAATGGAATGCTTGTGGGTATATCAAGCGGTATCTCAATTTGAGATGGACTTCAGGGATTGAAGTGACGGTGCGACACTATCCACCTAAGTAGGACTGGATGGGGAGATTGTAAAATATACAGGCCCAATACTAAAGTATAATATGAATTTGGGTTTCCATATTATTGGGCTTTATCTAGAACATATTTGTGGTTCTAAATTAAAGTGTATGGACCTAAGAAATGTGTAGAAGGTTCATGAAGGGAGTAGTTGAAAGATTCAATAAATGAAGTAGGTGAGTGGATGGAGCTTTAATGGAGAGGTCTAAAGACTTCCTTAAGCACTATATAAGGATGAGATCTTGTCCACATTTAGAAATCAAAGAGAATACATCACAAGTGAGTGAGTGAGAGCAACTCTAAGGGTCTTCGGGTATAGAAGCAAGGTGAGTTGTGAGTGTTTCAAGAGTGTGTATAGCTCCTGGGGTAAAGTGATATTCTAGGTTGAGAGAGGGTATATAAGGGGTATCCTATTGGATATAAGGGCTCGGGTTGGGTATAAATTTGAGTGGTGTAATCTTGTATTTTGTATTCTCTCATAGTGAAGGAGAAAACTCTCTGAGGACGTAGGCAAGTTATTTGGCCGAACCTTGTTAAATCTATTGCATTATTGGCTTCTTTATTTATTTCTTCCATCTTTATTCCTAGTACTTGCGTGGCGGATGATTAATTTCCTAACAGCATCAACATTAACGTACACCTTGTGCCCAAAAACCACCATAAACCGCATCAACATCAAGTCTAATTAAACATAATGAATCCAGCAACATCAACATACGCCTTGTGCCCAAAAACAAATGAAAGGGTTCTAACTGTTGTAAATGTATTAAAGTTTATGGCTATTTATGTAATATTATGAAGGGTAGTTTAGTCATATGTAAATGGGGTAGATAGGTAATCTTTGTGCTTTGTACTTAACCCTAACCCTACTTCTATATAAGTGGGTTTAACTGAATGAAATATATGAAACGATTCTGATCGTGTTTACAACACGTTATCAGCACGAGGCTTTAACCATTGCTATCCTTTCATCTTTCATCCTCCAATGTACACCCAAACACAAGCACACAAGTGATGAACCCTAGAATTAATCGACGATTCCATAATCCAAACATGGCCTTCTACTCACCTATGTGCTCTCCCACCACCCATATCAATTCGTCAAATCATAATCTTTGTTCTCTCTGTGGAAGCATGCACTCCAAATTTGTAGGTGGGTTGAGCGATCCAAGTACCGCGAGACCCATTTGAAGATCAGATCTTGGGCTGGAATTTGATGTTCTCTCTGATTGGCTTCTCCAGATGAATGTTGCACCTTATTATCCACAACCAACTGCTCCTGCAGTTCACTTCCGGCCTTGAAGGCCTTACAACAATTTATCAGTCAATTAGGGACCAATTCCTTCTCGAGAGCCGATATATGTCGACCTTGCCGCATCAGCAGCAGAGCTCGATGACATCACCCAGCTTCATCTTCTTTCGCCCTCCGCATCCTTATAAATGGCATGCAGGTAGTATTCAAACTCAGTCTGCTCCTCGTCGACTAAAACACTCTCAATCCCCAAATTCTCTACGTGTAGCCCAACAATCCCAATTTCTGGGACCACAATATTCAACTCAGTGTACCCATAAATGCGACACTTATCGACATCGATGGAGAGGCAGAGCTTCTTATGACGAACAATTGGTAGAGAGAAGACGACGAAGCACTGTTACAGGGGTACAAAAACGACATGTCGTTTGGTGAATAACGACATGTCGTTTGGAATATTTTTCCACCCAAAGATCACTTCGGTAGTGACCCTCCAAAATCCCAAATTTTGGCCCAGAGAGTTTCTCCATCACAAAGATAAGTTCATCTACCCTTTAATTTCATGATTATATGATGATGACATGATAATTATGTTTTTGATGTGATGATATATATGATAATATATAATAATATATATGATGAATCATGATGATGTATGATGACAATGTGATAACAATATGATGTATGCATATGATGAATACATAATGCCATGACATGTTGATTTATATAATATATGATAGTATGATGCATAATGATGGATACATGATGTTAACATGATAATGAATATGATGATGCATATGACGATATATGATATATATGAATATATGTATGAAGCAATGGCACATGATGATAATAATATATTGTGAAATGTGACGAAATGATGTATGTATGATGATGTGCATGATATTTGATGAGGATAAATGATTAGATGATTATATGATGGTATATGAGTATGATGAGGATTTGATATAATGATGATGATTTTAGTGATGGCTATTTTTCACAAAGCCCAAGAGGAAAAAAAAAAAAGGCCCAGCAGGCCACCTAAAAAGCCCAAAAAAAGAAAATTAAAAGGCCCAGAAGGCCTACATACACCAAAGGCTCACGACTCAGATTTTCCCGACCCGGTTGGCTCCAAACAAATCAGTCCAGCCAAATCAGTCTAGACGCACTGAACTGGTCCAATCATATCGAACTGATTCGGTCGTATCGAATTGGTCTAATCAAATCGACTTGGTCGAGTTGAACCAAATTTTCCTAATCGAACCGCTTGAAACATGGATCTTAATGCCTGAAGGATTATATAAATTTATTTAAATTTTATGCCCGAAACATTTATTTAATGTATGAAAATCACCTTTTGCCATAAGCATTCATTCAAACTATTATTACATGCTATTTAATTAACTTGTTTAATGTTTGTAAATTTCTATATTTATTTATTTAGCAAATGTATGTGTTTAAATGTTCTAGACATTCATCAATGAACTAAAGATTTATAAATGAACTAATAGTTTCTACTAATCACCGAACTCGTAGTTTCGGTAATGCTAGAAAGAAAGAAAAGGGAACCCCCAGATTCCTTCCTAAATTCATCGGGCATGTAACGACCCGTCCCGGGAGTCGGGATTAGTAAAGTGATTAGTAATGGATTAGTGAGTCTAATTGGTGTTTAGTTGGTTACTTTTGGCCTGTTAGTGTAGAATGACGATTTTGCCCCTAGTTTTGGGCAAATTGTTGATTTTTAGTTCGGGCGGTCAATTGGGCATTGACCGATGACCGTGACGTAGTTTGGGGCGTCACGAGTCCGTAGACAGGTGGCACATCCGATTCCGACATCCGAGGAGGAAGTTATGATATTCGGAAGGTCGAGGGAACTTTCGTAATTTGGTTAAAATAGGGGGAAAAGTTGACTTTTCGTACGACAGGGTTTTTACGCGTAGACCTAGGACCATTAGGTAGATTCTCGTCGTCCTGAGTTCAACGACAGGTGGCATGCCTTCATCGGACATTGGACGGGCAAGATACGGGTCTAGAACGGTGAAGGGTAAAATGGTAATTTTAGTTCACATGGGCATTTTGGTCTTTTGGTGCATTGGGATTTGGGCCAATCTGATAAGGCCAAGTGTACAGGAGTAATTGGGATATTTTTGGGTTGGACGACAGGATTGTGGACACGTGGGGTGTGTGTAGTGGCTTCTAGGTTGCACGGGCAAGAACTTAACCGTGTGTGTGTTAGTCGTGTTCGAAGAGGGAGAAACAGAGTGAGGTTTGAGAGGGAAATTGATCGGGTTCTGGGTGAGTGTGTGAGTCCTTGAGTGTGTGAGTGTGATTAGGGGAAGGCTGAGAGTGCAAGGAAGGTGGTGAGAGGAATTGAGAAGTCGAGTGAGTGTGTGAGGAGGGTGTGAGTTTCTCAGGAAAACAGAGAGGGAGTTTGGTGGGGTGCTGCCCGGGTTTTGATCAAAACAGTCGAGTGGTGGTGTTCAGAGGACGGAGGAGGACCTGAGGAGCTGAGGGGACACCTAGGGACACGGCGGAGCCACGGCGGTGAGCGGTAGGTGAGGTAATTTCAAATTCCTCTGTTTTTCCTTTTTGTTTCAATTTGAATGCCGTGAAGTTAGGGGTTGAGTCGAGGTGTTTGGTGTGTTCTAGTGGACTCAGTAAGGTCTTAGGGAGCTCTAGGGTTTGAAGCCGTGACGGGGGATTGCACGGGTGGCCGGGAGCAAGAACAGGGGTGTTCGGGTGGTTTTTGTTTTGAGTTGGGACGGTGAGATGTAAGCCGTGATGTCGTGTTTGGTTGAGGGGAATGGATTTCTAGGATCGGGACAAAGCTATTGGTGGAAAGAGGGACTGAATTGGTTGCAGGTTGACGGAGAACCGGTCACGCCGGTTCAGACCAGCTGACCATCGAAGAAGAAGTTGAACAGTACTCTGTGTGCAGGCGCGTGAGGCCCACGTGCAGCCACTTTGGGAGGCACGTGGGGGCGCGTAGGGCGTTTTTTGGGGAAACTTCCAACTAGGTTTTTGGTCTAGATGTTATAACGAATCTTTTGGGATAGGTTTCGGGTTAATCGGAGATCGATTTGAGTTAGTTCTACGGGATCGAAGGTTTAGGGTCTCGGTTCGTTACGTTTAGAACCCGGAGAATTTCGTGGGGAATTAGGGGAACCTTGGTGGACGTGTTAGTGACGTATTTTGGTGCCTTGTGACAGGTTCGAGAATCCCCGAGGTGGACGAGGAACGTACGGAACGTACGGAACGTACGGGACGCGAGTGACGTGCCCGGTATCTGTGAGTGGACCCCTTCTCTATAATTGAGCATGCATAAATGTTTTTCTATAATTGTTTTATGGTTTTACATGTGATTTCATGATTATCGAATATGTTATAACTGTTTTATATAATTGCACGTTTTACGAGAAAGCTACGGTTTTCAGCACATTTTACGAGGAAGTTTTGATTTCTGATTTCGATGTCATGATTTTGGGATTTCAAACGATAAGTGATTTTCAATGATTATAAGTGGATTTTGATACATGATTTGATGATCAAGGTTTTTGGTTTTAGAATCTTATTTCGGAAAGCGGAATTTGGTTTTAAAGTTGAAACGTGGAATTCCGGATTTGGGTTCGGAATGATGGTTCTGGATGCTGGAAGGGCTTCGGGCCAGTGATTTTGGATTCGGTTTTGGATATGGATTCGAATGGTTTTCAAATGGTTTTGGATTGGATTTTCTGGATCTGGTTATTGGGTTTAAAGACCCGGATTATGATTGACGGGGGACGGGCCCGGATTGGGTTTAAAGACCCGGATTGAGTTTAAAGACTCAGATATATTGATATTTCCCCCGTAGGCCTGTTGAGTTTAAAGACTCGGAGTTTTAAGACTCGGATTATATTGAGGCCTAGATTGAGTTTAAAGACTCGGGAGTTTAAAGACTCGGATAGGTCCAGCAGGTTTGATCGGATAATAAGGACTTGGATTTATGTTTTATCGTACTGTTTTCATGATGCCTATTTTGTGACTTATAAATGTTTTTATGATGACTACTATGTGATTTATAGCTGTGTTTACTTAATGGGTTATGCATGCATGTTTTCAAAACGGAGGGCCAAACCCTGGTTTGTTTATAAAATAGTTTTCGAAACTTTTATTCTTTTTGGTCCACTCACGTTTTTCTGGTTTTTAACTGCCCTCCAGGTCGTGGAGCTAGCGCGGGGGTTGACGTTGAGGCAGCGTCGGAGGCATAGAATACTCCAGAGTTTTCCCAGAGTGTTTCCAATTTTCCGTTATGCGTGTACTCTGTGTATTGGTTTTTGTTTTTCTTTGTTTGGTACTATGCTCTGTGTAACAGTTGACTTTGGATGTTTTAAATTCTCCTGCGTCTGGCAATGTAATTTGTGGTTTTCGTGAGGTTGTTTGGGCCTTTTGTGTTGGGTTGTCAGACGGGAGCAGGGTTCACCTCGGTTATCAGGGTGATAATCGGGGTGGGTCCTGACAGGGCATGATAAAATAAGTAGATTTTACATTTTAAATCTGATTTATCATAAAGTTTGTTAGAACCTGAAGTTCTTATTTGCTACTTATGGATGAGTTTTCGCAAAGTATTAAATGCAATGATTTGTCCCTTATATAGACTTCAGAAGAGCGATTTAATTATCATGGGGACAACTTCTTTCCTGAAGCAAGAAATGAATAACATATCACTAACTCTTTTCAGGATATTAAATCCACGTATGTATATACTCAGAAATAATGCTGAACACAATCCATCTTGCAAAATTTTCAAACGAGTATAACGATAGTTGCGAAACTCGAGAGGCAATGATAAATTCACATATATGGATTAAATCAGTGATTTATGTTTTGGAATTCGAATGTGTGGTTTTTCGCTCGAATATGATTTAATTCAATAAAAGCACTTATTCTCATGCATGTGATCCATTGAATTAAATCTATAACTATGTATGTTTTGTGCGGACTTTTATTGTCTAGCTGTTAATGTTATACTCCGAGAGATATGACCAAAGAACGTTGTAGAATGGTACTGAATTACCATCAATAAGATTTTTTATTCTCTAAGTTCTAGAAGAACTGTGTCGAGATTTACGGATATTCGAGCCAACGATTATCACATTGAAACCACTACTGACAAGAAAGTGGAATACCTTTGCATAACCACCAATCAGTATGACCAGAAGCATACATTGGAGAAACTAGCCAGAAGCTAGCCACAAGTTAGCTAAAAGCTCACTAGTACGAGCAATTGCTCATTATATTGCATGGCTGGTTGGGACACCCAAGTCAAGGTAATGATGCGCTGTATCCTCAATATATTACACGGGCATCCTCTTACTTGTACGCACACATGCCAAGTTTGTTCGATAGTAAAAATCGAATATTAGACTAATATATGCAAAGATAAGTTAAGACTCCACCCTTTTCTTGTACAGAATACAAGGGAAATTTTTTGGACTTTCCAAACACCATGCAGACCGTTTTGAAAAAACTTTCATGGTTCAGGTTGAGATACCAACAAAGTGGTCACATGCTACATTTTTGTCCACACGCATACTGCGTTTTCTAAACTCTTAGCCCAAATCATTACATTGAGGGCCACACCACCTGGATTCTCTTATATAGTCTATAAGACTCGATAATACCAGAGAGTTTGCATCGAAATCATTCGATGACTATTGCATGCCCCTTGGGATTGATGCTGAACGTTTGGTTCTCATGTTCACACCCTTAATGGTTTAGAAACATTAATTAACCTTGGTAATGCGCACCAAGCTTCTCGTTTCTGCGTAAGGGCTATGCAATTTTGCATGCAGTAATGTTGGTCCGGTTGAGGTCAACGCCACCCAACGATATTCTGCGTTACAGCTGATGATTGGGTACGAACCAGATGTTTCGTAATTACGCATTTCTGGGTGTGTCGTACGTGCCAATTGAACCGCCACAACGTACACATATGGGACCTCAACAAAGGAGGGGCATACATGTCGGTTATGAATCCCTCTCCATTATAGGCTATTTAGAGCCCTTGACAGGGGATCTCATTCCCGCAATATTGTGAATAGTTACTTTGATGCGACAATCTTCCCGTTGTTATGGGGAGATAAGAATGTCAAACGTTCCTGAAGAACGATGTGAATTGACGTGGAATGTCACCACTATGTCTCATCTTGATCCCCGAATGCACAAAGTAAGAATAAAGTGCGGAGAATTCTAGATTTACTTAGTGTAGCTAATAACCTATCGAATGCTTCCTCTAATCTAGCTAAAGTGCCGAGATCACATATACATGCTGCAAACTTATCTGCAAGGATAGACGTCCCAGAAGGACGCGTCGTCACAGACGGACGAGGTACGGCCATGGAGGCTAACCAGTCATATGTCCCTACCCAGAAGCGAGGTAGACTAATAGGTTCGAAGGATTCTCATCCCCGGAAGAGGATAAATTTGGCACAATTGAATCCCTTCTAAATATCAATTGATCCATCTCATGAGATAATTCCGGATTATGGGTCTGTGATGGCGTTGGGGGACGCTCCAACGTCAGAACCCACTCCCAAGAATAAAGAGATCTCGGTAAATCATGCATGCTTATGTTAGATAGGGTATCAGAATGATATTATCATCGATGATCTATATGTATTCGTGGTAGCTACCGAAATAATAATTAGAAACGAAACCGAACCTTACTCCGTTGATGAATTAATTCCAACGTAGAGACTGCCCAAAATGGAAAGAATCAATCCAAGTCGAATTAGACTCCTTGACAAAAAAAAAGAAGGTGTTTGGACCTGTAGTTCCCACACCTCCCAATATTAAACTTGCAGGATTTAAATGGATAGTCATTATGAAGCGTAATGAGAAAGATCAGATTGTGAGATGTACAACCCATTTAATGGCGCACAGTTTTCTCAATGGCTATGGGCCAATACGTTGTGAACTTGCTAGCTAGATTTAACTCTACGCCAACACGTCGCCACTGGAATGGCATAAAAGACATCTTCTGATACCTTAGAGGTACAATGGATATGGGCTTATTCTATCCCTATGCACCGAGGAATGAATCAAACTCCCTTGGTCCTCAGAATGATGCACGCCTTGTTGGGTATGCTGATGTAGGTTATTTATCAAACCCACACAAGACACGTTCCCAATCAGGTTATGTCTTTACCGTTGGGAACACAGCAATATCTTGCAAGTCTACAAAATAGACCCTTATTGTTACATCTTCGAATCATGCAAAGATTTTAGCTCTTCACGAAGCAGCTCGTGAATGAATATG
Source organism: Prinsepia uniflora (assembly GCA_032719365.1). Lineage (NCBI taxonomy): Eukaryota > Viridiplantae > Streptophyta > Magnoliopsida > Rosales > Rosaceae > Prinsepia > Prinsepia uniflora. The sequence continues at coordinate 65,276,631 of CM064876.1, forward strand.
GCTAATAGTCATTACGGGCCATATTCGAAATACTTGTGGACTGTATTCCACCAATAATGAACCTAAGATTATCTGCTAAGATAATGTTATCTCCATCTAGCATATGAGAACCAGTTTCATTATAGGAGACAATAACAAGTCATCATCCAATGCAACATTCCAAAAGCATGTTCATGGTATTGGCTTGTGTAGATTGGCAAATCTACCAAGTTCTTAATTTTCAGGGGGAGTAGACTGATAGCTCGTTAATTAAACATTATTTTATATTATTTTATATCATTTATACTTGACTTTTAATATTAAAATAATAAATAATTAGATAAAATAATATATTTTGTGATATTTTTGTATGAATAAATAAAGCTTGTAATTTGGAGCGTTTTAGCGAAAGAATAGTCCTGATCGGAATTATAACGAAAAAATTATGGACAAAATTCGGTTGAATTATATAAATTAATTAATATTTATTTTGCAAGCCCAAATTCATATTTAAATCCAGCCCATTTTGTTTTTGTGCAGCCCAGAGGAATTCGCCCAGCCCAAAATCCATTTCAGTCCACTGCGCGAGGCCCAGAATGGCGAGCCCAGCTGCAATCCAAGCAATCCGTCCAAACCCATCACGCTGGCCCAAGCTACAGCCCAATCCATTCCTTCAGGCCCAAGTCTGCGGCCCAAATCCCTTCAAAACAGCCCTGCGATGCGATCGCCAAGCGGCGGCCGAGGACTCTTCGTTCGGTTCGAAGCGCGTGTGCCGAAACTCCCTTCAGGTTGTCAGCTCGCGTGCGCTGATCCACTGTACGACAGCCCAGCAGCAGCTCACCAACACTCTGCAGCCCAGGCAGCCCTCCCCTACTGAACCTCACCTGCTCATCCCTCTTCAGTCATTTCAGTCATTTTTTCTGCACAAAACTACTCCACCGACTCACTTTTTGCATCAGATTTGCACTGAAAATCAGCACAAAATCAGCTCCAAACCATGCCTATGGCAAAATATTTTCAATACAAATTCTAAGAGTTCAAGTTCCGATTTCCTTTTGTTTTATCCTTTCCATCTTCACAAGGTTCCAGCTGCTGTTCGGTGTTCCTTGTGATTTCCGATTTCCTATTGTTTTCATCCATTCCGAAAGTGTAACATTTGTTTTCCATCCTCTTAAACTCTTTGATTTGTTATTGGTTCTATTTATAATGCAATATATGTGTTGGTTTTTCCTTTCTATCTTTTGTGAAAATTGAATATAATCTTCATGTGTTTTATTTGCTAAAAATCATTTACTTCTTACATTTTAGAGCTTAATCTACATTTCGAAACTAAATGTTGATCCGATGTTGGGGGCATTTAGAGTAGAGATGAAGAGATTTAATGTAAGACCGTTGTTCGGCGCATGAAATCACAAACTTAAAGTAAATCGTATTATAAGTAAAAATCTGTTGTTCGGTGCATTTATAATATGAAAAATGTTTGAAGAAATATGAGTTTGTGAAGGTAAGATTTCGTAATTGATTCGAATATTTACAAATGCTAGTGTGTTGGTAAATTTTGTGTTTAAGAAAAGTCCACTTGTATGTAGGTTAAAATAGGAATAAAATTAGTTTATTTATGTTTTTACTTGTTTTGTATGATTACAATCCCTAAAAAACCCCTATCTTTATTCTTTTATTCTTTTATTCTTTAATTAATTTATTATCTATTTATATATTCATTAATTCACTCATTAGTTTATTCTTTGATTATTCATTACTCTTTTTAACTAACATATTATTAATATTCCCTAATTTCTCCGGTTAAGAACGATCTCTATTTACCAATACTACAACTACATAAAAAAGGTTTAATTTGCATAACACTCAAATTACGCGTTTAATTTAATGCATAGTTTGGGCGTTATCATAGACATCAGGGGGAGTATCCCGAAACATACGAGCACCCTGAAGTATATTGAGTATCACGAAGTATACTCACAAGACCATCGTGTACTCTTTTGTCCTATGTTCAGGGTTATTTTGTCCCATTGGATTTTGTTACCTGACTAGGTTTTGTTACCTGATTAGGTTTTAACGATGCACACATTTTGTTATGGTCACCCCATAAATAATGCATCATAAAGATACCATAATTCGACTCATATGCATTTGCTCATCTTTTCCTTTCGACCACGAGTTTTTCTCACTGGGTTTACCGGGCAAGGTTTTGGTGTAGCAACCTTAATGCATACTATCTCAAAGATAGACTATCTACCAATGTTCCAGAAGAGATGACTTCAACTACTTCTGGAGACCCCGATGCAATAACGATCAATGCGCGTTGCACTCTTTTTCCTTCTACCAGAATTATTTTTGTCCCACAAGGATTTTCTTAACTAGCAAGGTTTTAACGAGCCAGCATGTAGGCGCGTAGCCGAGCTGCACTATTACATGAAATATCCAAGTGGGAGTGTTGTAAATATATTAAAGTTTATGGCTATTTATGTAATATTATGAAGAGTAGTTTAGTCATATATAAATGAGGTAGATAGGTAATCTTTGTGCTTTGTACTTAACCCTAACACTACTTCTATAAGTGGGTTTAACTGAATAAAATACATGAAACGATTATGATCATGTTTACAACACAAACTTCATTCTTGGAAACAGGACATAATAAACCCCAAAAGATGGTCCATGTTCTTGTAAAGATGGTCCATGTTCTTGTAATTGCATTGCAATACTACTTATAGGAGAACTTAAGACCACGATTTCAACCCCTTTGATGATCTGAGACTAAAAATGCCATCATAGATCACCAGTTTGGCTTCCAGTTTATTTCCGCAACCCGATTAAGAGGAGAGAGGGGAAGAACAAGAGTGATTATGGAAAAGATGGTGAAATGGGAGACAGCAAAATGGGAGCATATATGTCTCACATCATCATGCTCAAGCTTTTATTAAGCAATATATCCAACTACAAGTAAACATGAACCATAAATAATACATAATTTTACATGAAATCTTCATGAAAATAACATGGAAATTAAATAATACAGCTTTAAATCGAAATATACATCACCTATCGAGTATAGCTACGAAGATATATCTTCTGGTATACAATCCACCCCCATTGCTCATCAAGTGGCAGAGCTGGGAAGTTCATTTATTTCACCATCTTAGCTTCGAACTGGAAGGGAAATACTGCACAACATCCATTGTTTATGTCAAAATCAAACAAACATTTGATGTCAAGAACAAATAATAAAGACAACTGTTAATCAAATGATCAATCGGCTTCTGTCTTTTATACCTTTTGAATGATAGAGAGATAGTACGGCTTCACCTTCTCCACATCAACTCGTACCTTGCTCTTACTATAAAGATCATACTTGCTGCAACAAAAACATCACAAGTATCATACGAAGTCAGATTAATTTAAAGAACTAGGAATTACATTAGCAAGAGAAACATTTGATGGATGGACTTACCTGAATACGTGAAGCCAATTCAGATTTTCCACATCTTCTTCGTTCATTAAGTGCTTATATGCTCCTGCCTTGTGCAAAGCTGCAACATGACCAAACGAATTCATCCAGATCAATCGTAGCTGTTCATTAGTCAGGAATAAAGTTTGTGGTGTTTTGTTTGGCTATTTACTTACCATAAAATGAGTGGTATCTGACGATGAACAAAGCTGCTGAAGGCAGAGTCGAATTATTCTCCTTGGCCACCTGCAAATTTCATTGATTTTCAAGTGGACGACATTCACAAGGAAACGTATAAATTGTTCGATTAAGATCTGGAGACGTACCAGATACATGTAATCATCGTGCCCCCATGACATCATTACATTTTCGAGCCCACATCCCTCTGAGTAAACCCCATATTTGGTGTTGTAGGCAGGATTGTTATAGTCTGGGTTCTCTTTGAAATACTGCACCAGCAATGCCACATTATCAGCCAAGAAAAATTGGTACATATTTTTCAAATATTGCAGCAGCTATGTACCTTGTGATGAACATTTGCTTCGTCAAAAGCACATCCAACTGGGAATGTGTCACCTGATATATACGGATCAAATTTAGTAATTTTAAGTTTCCGTTCCCACCCTGAAGAAACCTTCTCGTCAAGTTTGACACTTACCTACGACTGCCCATTGGAGAAGCTCCCCAAAGCTAGGTAGGAGAAGCACCTTTCCAAGATCTAAGACACATTGAATTTTTAAAGCTATTTAGTTACTTACTGATGCAGCATCCAGGGTTAAAAATATATACAAATAGATTGAAGATATTATTAAGATACCATGGATAAGGCCGGTCAAGTGCAGCCAATCTTCATCAGGATAATCCTTTCTAATTGCCTCAGCTGTTTGCAACAAGTGCTCCATTTGAGGTTCGTCTAAGTCCGGATCGCTCTCGTCGACGACCTCGTTCAGAAGTTCACAGCATTCCCATATGCTCATCTCCACCCTGTTCAATTTGCTATACTCTGCTCTCATTCTCTGCACCTGAATTACAATTCCATACGTAATATATTTCCCAACCGATTCCAGCGCTAGTAAAATTGACATCACAAAGGAAGGGTAAAAATGACTCACAAAGTCGAAAGTCTGGTTGATGTGGTTAATCTGGTAGAAGATCTCCACATTTGGTTGTCTCTCACCTTCTTCCTTATAATCCCTGTTTTGCAATCCATGTTAAATTTGTTAATAAAATAATTATTAACTACAGAAATCAACTTATGTCCAAAACAAGAAAACAAGTGTCTAGTTCAAGGCAAAAGTTTTGGTGTTAGTCACTTTAAGTGGACGGGTTATCATAGGCCTGGTCTGAGGCCCAAGTCTAAGAAACAACAAGCTTTGATCAATCTATGAGTTATGGTAGGAAATTACGGAGACGGAATTCAAGCTTAATATAAAGTGAAAGATAAGATCTGGTGAAGCGTTCGAATTTTACAAGCGATTTTTTATAGACTTGAAAAAATAAAGGATGCTTTTGATTCATAAATCAAGCATCCGAATTTGATTCATAAATCAAGCGTTCGGATGGAAGAATCACTGAATCAAGGGATTGTGAAAATGTTAGTCTAGTGAATTCTCATGAAAAAAAAAAACAATATTACCAGAATTTTTTCTCTCTATAATTTAGAGTCTTACTTCCACGTGATATATAAATTAAATCGACCCAACTTGTCATAATCGGATGAACCGATCTATTCGGTTCCAAGCGAAAGTGGTTCAATTTAAATTTAGAAATGTAACAAATCAAAATAGACCATTATCATCAATTCGACCCAGACCCAAACCAAGCTGATCCATCTTATTCATAGCTCATATGCTGCAGAAGTGCAGATCACATCATCACATCAGATCTTGAGATTCATTGAATTTTTACATAATCAAATACAATTATGCTATGCAAAAGAGTATTAACCTAAACGTTTGTCCAAATGAGTTTGTATGTGGCACCAGAAATAGTCCATCATCCAACACCATTTCTGTATCATCTTTAAAGACCTTTCTCTCCTCCTCTTCCATTCCGACTTCAGCTCCTGTGATTTAAAAAAAATTAATAAAAAATATAAATATCTCCATAAAAAATTATGATCAGACAGAGACTCTAGTTTTAATTTTTCTTCGAACTGACAACCCACAGAGAGAAAGATCCCACAGTACTTTTCCTCACTTTCTTTCTCACTATTCTACAAAACCAAACAGACCCCAGGTCGGACACACTTCATTTTGTTAGAACAAAATAAAATCTGAAAAAAAAAATAACTAAAAATAGAGAATATTAACTTGGCAACTGATGATAAGCTATGAGAAAAACAATGAAGAAGAGAAATATCTAAAAAATAAATACGGAAATAAATAAAGACAAAAATGGGAATTAGTAATGTACCAAACTCAGGCTGCTCAATGAGAATGGTCATCCTGAATCAGAGCTGAGGCAGAAAATCTCAAGAAAACAAAGGAACTGATTGAACCCAGAATTTTGAAAAATAATTTGGCCAAAGAAATTGGGGTATGGTGGCATCTTTAGGGCTTGGAAACTGGTTAGCATTTATAGTCGACGAAGATGTCCTTTCCTGAGAATTCGGAGGTCTTGAGTCCTTACCTGAAAATCTTCAAAAGTTTTGCTTTCTTCCCCTTTGGTTTCCTTTTTGTATGTATCAAACATTACAGCTACAATACAATATTCTTCTCCTCTTATTTTTTTTTTTCTTTTCAAACAACAAATATTATTTTAACTCCAAAGTAAAAGCAAATAGAAAGACTAGATTATGTACTGTTCTTTGGGTGAATAGACAAAACTATACATGGCAACAGATAATGAGAGGAAATACTTATCAAAACTAATAATAATCTTCTCGTACACTTCATCATCTTTTACGAATTGCGTAAATTAGAGAGAACTAATGTACATGTAAAAAAATATATAATTTTAAAAAAGGCCATATGTGAGAATCCTTTTAAAATACAATTGATTTAACAATATTGAATTACTATGACTAAATTAGGATTAATCATACTAAATCAGGATTAAATGGTGTAATTAGCAAATTATTACTTCTAAATGACAAATTTCTTAGTGACTCGAAACTCATTGAAAGTATTTTGTGATTATCGAAAAAATGCACCTCGAATTAGGATTAATTTCATACTTTATGTGTAGACGCATCTCGTCATATTTAATGAAAAAATGTGAACTAGCTAGTGAATCCAAAAAGTAAACAAATATCATCGACGTATAAGTTAGTATCTGATAGGCTTTAATTGAGCATTATTTTATATCGTTTTATACCCTTTACGCTTATATTTTAATATTAAAATATCAAACAATTGGAGAAAATAATATATTTTATAGAAAATTTGAAGAAATAAATAAAACTTGGGATATTGAGCATTTTGACAAAAAAATCTTCCCAATCGGAATTAGAATGAAAAAATTATGGACGAAATTCGGAGGTAAGCTACTAAATAATGAGCCCAGCCCATTTAATTGCAGCCCAATCGACGCACGTGCTGAGGCAAACATGAGTTCCAGCCAAGGGTGAAAATATTGATATCGACGGAGATATCGCTAGTCAAATTTACGGATATCTCGCCCTAAATATCGATATCGATATCGTTTAAGGTCAACAAAAATGATGAAAATCCAATCTAAAATTTGGAAATTTGGAATGAAACTTTGGAAAAAAATTTATGTACCCAATGATGGTTATATAGGACTAGTAAAAACTATAAAATGACTTTGATATAATAAATATATGATGAATAATATGATACAATAGGATTCTGCCGATAACTAGTAATATAAAAATATAAACATAAATTGAAGTGAATTACTATAATTGAATGTTAATATAATTAAAAACATAACAATAAGCATAAAAAATTTTGAATGGAAGAAAAATTATAAAATGAGTAATATATTTAAAATTGAAAAAAAAAATAGAGTCAATATTTTTTCAAAAATTGGAAAGGATTGATATATTTAAAATTGAAAAAAAAAATGATAAATATAGCTCAAAATAAGAAAAAAATGAAATGAAAAAAAAAAATTAGGTAGTCGCGCGCGCACCTGGGGTGAAACCTAGGTGCTTAATTGCTTAATTGAAAACCAGCTCCCACAACCAACTCAACTAACAAGCTCAATTGCAAATTTAAATAAGCAAATAATATATAAAGCACACGTACTAACATAAAAACAGTCTTCTTCCACCTCGCGCGGGTCTGCGATTCGGGTTTTTTGATCCGCGCAGCATGACCCGACTGTAACTCAATCGTTTTACGTCCGATTTTCATGAAATTTGTTACTATCTCGATCGTTTTAATGAAATAAAGAGATTGATGGGCTTAAAATAAGGAAAAATGTCGATATTTCGCTCAATTTCTCTCCCCCCTCCTCTTACCCTGCAGCCGGCTAAAATTTCCGACATATCGACCGATATATCGGCGATATTGTCGATATTTTCATCACTGGTTGCAGTGCGATGGGCGCTGATAGGCGCTGATAGGCGCATAAGACTTCGGTGCACGCGTTCTGATCTTGCGAGGAAGGCTTCGGAAGGCGCACTCCGAACTGGCGCGACGGCTTCTACTGGGCTGGCGAAGGATTTTGGGTCGTGCGAAGACTTGGGCCGCATGATTGGGTTGTGAAGCTCGCAAGCGGGCTGGGCTGTGAGTTGGGATTGGGCTGAGCTTCTAAGCTACGACAGGCTTGGATTCTGGGTCTGATTGGATTTGGCTGCATTTAAATGGCCTGGGCTCATTATTTAGTAGTTTCATTCCGAATTTCGTACATAATTTCTTCGTTTTAATTCCGATTAGGGCGATTCTTTCGCCAAAATGCTTAATATTCTAAGTTTTATTCATTTCTGCAAATTTCTAAAAAAATATATTATTTTTTCCAATTATTTGGTATTTTATTATTAAATGATAAGCATAAAGGATATAAAACGATATAAAATAATGTTCAATTAAAGACCTATTAGTATCAAAAGAGTAATGCAATAGTTCCACATTTTGGGCACTCTACAGATCTCGTGATAGATGTATATAAAATAAATTAACATATTTATATTTCAAATTATCTGAGAGTGGTGAGGAAATTTGTCCAGCGTTATTCTAGGCATCTCAAATTTATACACCAAATTTAAGTCGTGAGGAAATATTTTTAGCCCAGTATTAGGCATCTCCAATTTATACATCAAATATAAGTCATAAATGATGTGACTTGGGTCATGTATTCGAGACTAACCAACTTCCAACTTGAATTTTCAATTAATTAATTCTTTTAAAAATTAATTTATGTACAATTATTACATTAACCCATAATGAAATAAAGAATTGTCCATTATTTCGTGTACAATAATATCAATATTTATTTAAAACTCATTAATGATATATTTTAAATTTTTAGTCAAATAATAAAATTGGCCATTTTTCTTCAAAAAATACTTTTAACCTTCAAATTTGAAATTTTTTTATTTATAAAATTATATTAAGAATTATGAAAACATTACTTCTATTTATAGTATTTTTTTTTCTTATTCATTTTAAGGAGTAACGTGAATATCTAATTAAATTTAAAGAAAGATAATTAAGAGTAAGAATTTTACAAAAATATTTTATACTTTAAATTTAAAAAACCCTTATCATCTAATATTAAATAATTTAGTTAATTGTTTATAGTTTAGGGTTTAATTCTTAGATTTTGTGCACAAAATCCAATAATTAAACCCTAAACCCTAAGTTGTACATTTTTTCATCACTACCTCACCCCCTTCTAAAACTTTCTATACCCTATATAGGGATCGACCGTGGCTAAAGACTCATCACATTAAGTCCATCTAGTATCTCTACACCTCACCATTCACAGCAAAAGAGCTTTTCACGAGTGGTCCGCCTCCCTTGCTCCGCGGACAAAATTCCATGCAAAGGTACAACAAGAGTTGTCTTGGGACATTCGGCTCCTAAAACGAGAAAAACATTTTATTATTTTAAAAAATAGAAAATAAAACCCACAAAAAATAGATTTTTTGGGCTCTTTTGCCTGTTTTTACTTATACCTTCATTTTCAATCTCACCATTTATTCCGTTCACTTTTATTATCACTTTGTAGAAAAAATTTCCTTTTGAATCTAGTGAAATTAAAGCACCCCTCGATTATATACATAATATCATTACCCGTTACTACTTCCATGGACCCTTGTTCATCTTCCCTTGCATAAGAAAATAAAAATAAAAATAAAAACAAATTCTAGTTGCATGAATTAGTCACTAATATTGCTACTAATCTAATTTTCCGATCCAGTAATCTACATCTCTACCTGTAGTGAAATTAAACCACGTTTACATACAGAGGGTTCCATGCCATCCAGGCCGCGTATGACTTATTGCTTTATTTTTCTACCTTAATTAACATGCTAATATCACTTAGGCTTTAATAATATCACTTATGCTTTAATAAATATTGAAATTTGAGTGCAATAGTATTTATTTGCATAACCTTTGGTAACTGATGGCACAATTATTACTTTAATACATTAATTATAAATGAATTTAAAAACATATACATACTATGAAATTGTTTCACAAATTAATTGCCACTATTTTTATTTTGTACGTACCTTCCCTTATCAGGATTGTAATTAGGGGTGGGCATATTGTCCCGAAATACCGAAACCATCCCGTTCCGTATCATACCAAACCGGAAAAAAACCGAATAGTAAAACCAAAAGGATGATCGGTACCGTACCGATACCATACCGGTTTAAATCGGTACGGGATCGGTTTCGATATTACGCAATACCGTCCCATACGGAAACCGAACCGGTTTTAATTTTTTTAATTAATTAAAAATTAAATTCAATTCAATAATAAAAAACCCCTAATAATCTAATAGCTAATGATGGATTTAATTGTATATTAATTTAGTTGATAGATTTAATTGTATACTAATTTAGTTGATAGATTTAATTGTATTTTAAGAGTTTTTTAGTTGATGGATTTAATAATTTGTTAGAGTTTTTTAGTTAATATTGTTAATTTTAGTTGATGTATTGAGATTGATTAGGTTATGAATTTTCTATACATTTTGAGCAATATTTGTTACTCAACAAGAGTCCTAATTTCTCAATTTTATCAAAATGTTGATTTTAGACATTGAATCAAGTAGTAAATAAATGAAATTATGAATTTGCCTTCAAAACCGAAACCGTACCGAACCTAATTGGTACGGTATGGTACGGTATCAATTTTATATTTAGAAATATCATACCATACCGAACTGGTTAAAATTATTTGATTCGGTTCCGGTATCATCTGCATACCGAACCATACCGAACCATGCCTAGGGCTAATTGTAATCCACCCAATTTAACATAATGAAATCAAAACATTGAAAAGTGTCCCTCTCTTGTTTTTAATTTTTGGAGATACATACGCTACTGCACTCCACTTGATAATAAAATTTTCAAATTTAAATTTCATAAAACTTGAAGTTTTCTTTTTATTAAAAGATTACTTCGTTGAATAGAGATTAATAAAGTGCCAGTAAGAGAATTATTACATTGCATTTAGTGCATTTTAATTATGTAAGGCAAAATAAGATTTTTATTAATTAATTTTGATATATAGGAAGTGTTTTCACTAAATTTTTTTGGTCATTCAACATTCCAAAATTTTCAACCAATAACTAATCGGCATTAGGGGCTGCAAAAACCCACAGAGACATTCAGCTTGCTCATGCCACGAGTCAAATGTCAGTTTCATTTCTTGAACTCAAAATTAGAGAACAAATCTAATTTGGAACTAGAGTTTCAAAAAAATCGGATAGTGGCAGCAAATCCAACCCCATGTTGTTGGCACTAATTTAGTAATACATGTATTATTTTTCTTCTTTAATTGATACAAGAATATTACAGAAGATAAATACATATGTAATTATATATATTGAATATCTATCTGTCAGGATCCACCTCGGTTTCACCCCGAAACCCGAGGTAAATCCTGCTCCCGTCTGACTCCCCGACGCAACACCAAAGTAAAACTCACGTAAACACACCAACACACCCAGTCAGACGCAGGAGAAACCATACAATACATCCCGAAGTTAACAGCTTACAAAGCATAGTCCCAAATACACAAAAATAAAAACCGATAAACTAGTTACACGCACGTGGAAAGATGTAAAACACTCCGGGATCCCTCTCGCGACTTCTATGCCCCAGACGCTGCCTCGACGCCGAAACCCCGCTCTAGCTCCACGACCTGGAGGGCAATTTAAAACAGAAGATGTAAGTAGACCATAAATAAAAGAAAAGTTTCCAAAATCATTTTATAAATAAACCGGGTTTTAGCCCTCCGTTTTGAAACCACATGCATAACCTAGTTATCAAAACAGTTATCAATCAACCACCATAAAACATCATAAGAAACATAAACACTATAAAACAGTTATAGAAACCACCATATCATAAGCATCATAAAACCGTATCATAACTCGTGAATATCAAACCATCATTTCCGATCAAACCTGATTGACCTATCCGAGTCTTTAAACTCCCGAGTCTTTAAACTCAATCCAGGCCTCAATAATATCCGAGTCTTTAAACTCAACAGGCCTACGGGGGAAATATCAATATATCCGAGTCTTTAAACTCCCGAGTCTTTAAACTCAATCCGGGCCCGTCCCCCGTCAATCAATATCCGGGTCTTTAAACCCAATAACCAGATCCAGCAAATCCAATCAAAACCAGTTGAAAACCATTTCTAATCCATATCCAAACCCGAATCCGAAATCACCGGTCTGATACCTTTCCGGCATCCAGAACCGTCAGTCCGAGCCCAAATCCGGAAGTCCACTTGCCAACTTTAAAACCAACTCTCGATTCTCGATATCCGATTTTCAAAACCGAAAACCTCAATTATCAAACTTATGTTTCAAAATCCCGTTATCATCATTGAAAACCAGTTATCATTTGGAAACCCCAAAACCATAGCTTTATTTTCAGAAATCAACATTTCTCATAAAACGTGCCAATTACTTTACTTTCTCGAAAACCGTGCAATTATAGAAAACCACATCATAAATCCGACATTCATGTAATCACATATATAAAAAAATTATAGAAAAGCAGTTATGCATGTTCGAGTTTTAAGGAAAGGGTCCACTCACAGTACCGAGCCCTCAATCGCGTTCCGAACGTCTCGTACGTTCCTCAGCTTCCTCGGGAACTCCCGACCCTGTTAACAACCGCCAAATTACGTTACTAACATGTCTACGAAGGTCCACCTAATTTGCCCCGAAAATCCCCGGGTCCTAGTCGTAACGAACCGAAACCCTAAACCTTCAACCTCGCAGAACTAACCTCAAACAACGTCCGATTAACCCGGAACCAACGCTAAAAGATTCGTCACAACACCTAGACCAAAAACTATGTTGACAACTTCTTCAACCACCGCCGCACGCGCCCCCACGCGCCGCCCAAAGTGACTGCGCGTGGCCCTCACGCGCCTGCTACAGTGTCACCGTCTACCTCGAGTAGACCGGGTTCGACACAGTACTGCACCTCGAACCGGCGAAGACGGTTCTCCGCGGTACCTGCGCCAAAACACCTCCTTTCTTCACCAACAGCTTCATCTAGTCCTAGGCTACTCATCCCCTTCACTCTAACACCTCGACGCAGTCTACAACTCGTCGACTCAAGCTCGTACAAAACCCGTACCAGTCCCCTGTTTCACGATCCAGCCAACCCGGTCACCCCCCATCACGGTGACTGTCTTAAACTCTTCCTAAGACCTTCCTAAGAGTCACCCAACACACAAAAACCCTCGACTCATACTCAAAACCCACGACTTTCAATTTAAACATCAACGGCAAAACAGAGCACATCAGTACTCCCGTCGTGCTAACCTCCGCCGTGCACCCCTTCGTCACGGCAGCACAACCAGAAGACTCCTAGGACAGTCCTGAACTCCCTAGACCTCACAGAACCCCTCGATTCTATCCCTAAAGCCACGACTTAGCTTCTGAAACCAAACGACAAAACAGAGCAAAGAAACGGGGATGAGGAATTACCTGTCCTCATGTCGCCGTCGTGAGCTCAGCCGTGAGGCAGCAGCTCCTCCCGTCCACCGTCAACCTCTGGACACCTCCACGAGTCCAATTGCACCAACACACGGCCACACCACCACCACGATCGTCCAAATCCTCTCTGTTTTCTCTGAAAACCGACTGCCCCGACCACCGTGTTCTTGCACGATCTCTCCTCCCCAAACACTCACCAGTTCACTATTCCACCCTCTGATCACTCCTCACTTACCAAAACACACTAACACTCACCATCGTCTCTCGATTTCTCTCAATTCTCTCCCTTTGTTTCTCTCTGGGTTGAAGAACACACACGGGCACGATTTAATCCCAAATAATTGGGACCGTGCACACGATCCTGGAACCAACCAAAACCCCTACACGTGTCACCAATCCCTCAACTCCCTCACATCTGTTTCAATCTCAGCCCTCCATATGTCCCTATCTGTTGCACACATCCCAGAACACAAAAGACCAAAATGCCCTTCTGTTTTAACCAAAATTACAACTTTGCCACTACCTTTCTAGACCCGTAACTCCCACATCGTAAGTCCGATAAATACGTGCCGCCTGTCGTCGAACTCAGGACGACGAGATCTCTCTAACGGTCTTAGGTCAACATACCAAAACCCGTTCGTACAAAAAGTCAACCTTTCCCCCTTAATTTATTCAAATTACGGTTATGCCCTTAACCTTCCGAACATCACAACTTCCTCCTCGGATATCGAAATCGGGTGTGCCACCTGCCTACGGATTCGTGACGTCCTAACCTACGTCCTGGTCACCAGTCAAAGTCCATTGGACCACCTGAACTAAAAGTCAACTTTTTGCCCGAACCAGTGGCAAAATCGTCATTCGACCTTAACGACCCCAACGAAACCAACTAACCACCGATTAAGCTCATTAATCCCATCTTAATCACTATCTTAACCCTAGTTTCTGGAACGGGTCGTTACACTATCTCGTTATTTATAATAATCGATCGAATTCGTCATCTCTCACTATACACAATGATAGAGACTCCACCCAAATCCAATCTATATCCATGGGGACTCTGCCCAAATCCAATCTCATAGGGACTTAGCCCAAAATCATCTCAATAGGGTTTCAAACCCAAAATTTCATTTCATAAACCAATTGGGCCTCAAACCCGATATCATATTTCCAAATCTGAAATCATTTCATTGTTCAAATCATTTTAACCACAAGCACGTTTAAAAACCTTAGACTAGGTATATCATAAAGCATAAATCATCGAAATACGTGCAATACCACATTTATATGAAAATGCCAAAACACCACAATCATATGCACTCAGGGCATCTCAAATCCCATATATAAAATATATAAAACAGTTATGCATGAATCATATTTAGAAATCAAGTGTCCACTCAAAGACCGTCCGTACTACGCGTCTCCAAGCTGCGCCGTAAGCCACTCGGAGTTATACTGAACTCTCTGGGTTGTCCGGACCTGTCCAAAACGTACTTAAAAGTCGCTACCAACCTAGACAAGTCCTAATCAAGAACCCTCAAAACTCCCAAAAAATTCAACGTATCCCGAACACGTTTCCCTAGGCGAAAAATCTCAATTTGATCAACCTAATGATCTCCGATCGACCTGAAACCACCACCATTGGATTTTGATCGCCGAAATATTTCGAACAAGACTGGTCCCACCTCGAAATTCATGCTCATACGCCTCATGCGATGGTCAAAAGTCAAAATCAATGCTAACGTCAGCAATAGTCAACGTTGACGTCACGGTCAACGGCTGACGTTAGCCTGACAGGTGTGACACCTATCAGGTCTGACACGTGTTAGGTTTGACAGTGCCACATGTCAGCGCCTGATTGGTTCACGTGTTTGACACCAGTCAGTGTTGATTGGACCTGACAACTGCCATGTGGTAGCCCTTGACAGATAATAACGTCACCTGCTGACATCATCATCGTCAACCACCAGATAAGTCGACCCGGACCTCTGTAACCGGGTCAACTCGACCCGCGACCTGACCCAACTGGTTTTCACTCCTCCCATCACCAATCCACACCATTTTTGGACCCTTAGCCTCGTATTGAACGCAACAATCGATCTACAACCTCCAGATACAAAGAAAATGACTATAAGTTACCTGTCCAAGATTGAACAATGACGACCACCTGCAACCTCAAGTTCCCGTTGATTTCGGCCACCTCAATCCTCGAAATCGATCCCTACGGCCTCACACAATCCCAAGGAACAAGGTTTGATCAATAGAAACCCTAACAATCCTTAGAAATCAAATTCGAAATTTTGAACTTAAAACCTTATCCTTTTGGTTTTCCAGCCACCGTCCACGATTGTCCACACCGTTGCCACCGCCGTAATCATCTCAGTCCACTCTTTCACTTTCCTGTTCACACCAACATGTCAGGGCCCACCCCTAATCCCCCGGGATTAAGGGTTAAACCCCGCTCCCGTCTGACTTGCGTATGACACAAGGGCCAAACTGACATCTAACCTCCGTGTGACACGTAAATCTGACAAGGGAGTTCCGACCCGATCGTCCAGAAACTTCCGAACTTCCCAGAGTACACAGAGTCTACTGTGGAGCGTGGTATGATGTCTCCGTCTCTCTCGCCCAACAGCCCACACCGCAACAACCTAGAGGGTATCAAAAACACGAAAAGAGAGTGAGTGGACAAAAATAAAGTATAAGTTTAAAAACATTTATCAGAAAACACATACATTTATACCCTCCGTTTAAAAGACCAATGCATGTATATCAATTTCATATCATAACCCATGTACCCAAAACAAACACATTTTTCTTTTTCTCAAATCCTGGGCCTCCGCCCAAAACTATCAAAAACCCTTTCATCCGGGCCACTGCCCAAAACCTCATAAAACCATTATCATCAATTCTTAGTGAAATCCAAAACACATTTGAAACCACATGTCCAACCATCGAACTGTTGGATCTATCCGAGTCTTTAAACTCCCGAGTCTTTAAACTCAATAACCAGGCCTCCAAAATCTGAATCTTTAAACTTCCGAGTCTTAAAACTCAACAGGCCCACGGGGGAAATATCAATATATCTGAGTCTTTAAACTCTCGAGTCTTTAAACTCAATCCGAGCCCGTCCCCCGTCAAATCAATATCCGGGTCTTTAAACCCAATAACCAGATCCAGCAAATCCAATCCAAAACCGTTTGAAAACCATTTTCCATTTCCATATCCAAACCCAAATCCGAAACCACTGGTCTGACGCCCTTCCGGCATCCAGAACCGTCATTCCGAATCCAGACCCAGAATCATATCCATCTCATTTCCAGATCCGAGTTCGCAACCATCATTCCGTAAGCCGGCATCTGGAATATGTTACAACCGTACCGGGAGCCGGGATTAGTAGACTGATTAAGGTGTGTTTAGTGAGGTTAATCGGTGGTTAGTTGGTCCTGATAAGGTCATTAGCGTAGAATGACGATTTTGCCCCTGGTTCGGGAAAAATGTTGACGTTAGTTCGGGTGGTCAAATGGGTGTTGACCGGTGACCAGGACGTAGTTTAGGACGTCATGAATCCATAGGCAGGTGGCACGCCCGATTCCGACCTCAGAGGAGGAAGTTGTGATGTTCGGAAGGTTGAGGCCTTAACCGTAATTTTGGTAAAATAGGGGGGAAAAGTTGACTTTCTGTGTAATCAGGTGTTGGTACGTTGACCTAGGATGGTTAGATAGTTCTTGTCGTCCTGAGTTCGATGACAAGCGGCACGTAGTCATCGGACTTACGAGGTGTGAGATACGGGTCTAGAAGAGTAGTGGCAAAACCGTAAATATAAGTTAAAAGGAGGGGCAGTTTGGTCTCTTGGACGTCTGGGGAATTGTGCACAGAGAAAGGAAATGGACGGTTGGGATGGAGCCATTTGGTGAGAGAGTGAGGAGGATTGGTGACACGTGTTTCAGGTGGAGTGGCTTCTGGTGAGTTCGAGTATGTGCACGGCCCAAATAATTGGGGTGCACCCGTGTATGTGTGTTCGTGATGGTTCAGAAAACAGAGGGAGATTTTGAGGGAAATTAAGGGGTGATCGAGGGTGATGGTGTGTGCTGATGAGTTGTGAGTGTGTGAGGGTGATCGGAGAGTGAGAGGGAGCTAGTGAGGAGGTTGGGAGGTGAGAAATCGTGGTGTGTGTGAGTTGAGAGCTCACGGGGACAACCAGAGGAAACAGAGAAGACTGAGGGCTTGTGGTGGTGCTGTGGCCGTGTACGGTGCAACTGAGATCGCGGTGGTGTCGTGAGGGTTGTGTGGAGTCGACCAGCCCCGGAGGCGCTCACGGCGGCGACAGGAGGCAGGTAATTTCCTCGTCCCCATTTCGATCCTCTGTTTTTCCGTTGAGGTTCAACGTGAAAGTCGTGAGGTTGGGCTTAGAGTCGAGAGGAATGGAGGCCAGGGTGAGGTTCAGGAGGGTCCTAGGCGTGGACTAGGATGGTCGCCATGACGGGGGTGTACACGGCGGAGCTCAGACGACGGCCAGCACTCTGGTGCTCTATTTTGCCTTGATGTTCGAACCCAAAGTCGTCGAGTTTGGGGCTGAGTCGAAGGTCTAGGAGGGTCGGTTTAGGTTCAGTAAGGTCCAGGGAAGCGGTTGGTGTAGCCACCGTGAAGGGAGGTGAGCCAGGTGGCTGGATCGTGAAACAGGGGGAGTTGACCGTCTGGTTTCGAGCTTTAGTCGACGGGCTAGGGACAGTGTCGAGGTGAACGGAGTTGAGGAATCAATAGGGTTGGTCTGGACGATGCTGTTGGTGGAGAAAGGGAGAGAAATCGTGCAGGCACGGCGGTGAACCGCTGACGCCGGTCTGAGTTGCAGGCTACTGTGGCGAACCGGGTTTGTCTGAGGAAGACGGTGCACTGTAGCAGGCGCGTGAGGGTCACACGCAGCCACTTTGGGCGGCGCGTGGGGGCGCGTACGGCGGCGATGGGAAAAACGGCTAACATGGTTTTTGGTCTAGGAGTTATGGTGAGTTCAATGGAGTTGGTTTCGGGTCAATCGGACGTCGTTTGAGTTTAGTTCGGCAAGGGTAAAGGTTTAGGGTCCCGGGTTCTTACGTTTAGGATTCGGGGAATTTTGAGGGAATCTAGGTGAACCTTCGTAGAAGTGTTAGTGACGTAATTTGGTGTTTGTTGACAGGATCGAGATTTCCCGAGGAAGCCGAGGAATGTACAGGACGTTCGGGACGCAAGTAGGGCTCGGTACTGTGATTGGACTTTTTCCTTAAGTTCGAGCATGCATAACTGTTTTCTATAATTGCTTTATGATTTTGATTATGATTCTATGTTTATTGAATATGTTTGGTTGGTTTTACATTATTGCACGTTTTTCGAGAAAATACGGTATTTGGCACGTTTTACGAGAAATGTCGATTTCTGAGTAAAATGCCAGGGTTTTGGGATTTTTAAAGGATAACTAGTCTGATTGCTTACAAAGGGATTTTGACGCATGATTTGGTGATTAAAATGAATTGGATTTTACAGTTGGAAAGAGGATTCCGGATTTGGGTTCGGAATGACGGTTCTGGATGCCGGAAGGGCATCGGACCAGTGGTTTCGGATTCGGGTTTGGATGTGGATTGGTAAATGGTTTTCAAATGATTTTGGGATTGGATTTGCTGGATCTGGATATTGGGTTTAAAGACCCGGATATATTTGACGGGGGACCGGCCGGATTGGGTTTAAAGACCCGGATTGAGTTTAAAGACCCGGGAGTTTAAAGACTCGGATATATTGATTATCCCCCGTAGGCCTTGAGTTTAAAGACTCGGGAGTTTAAAGACTCGGATATGATTAAGGCCTGGATTGAGTTTAAAGACTCGGGAGTTTAAAGACTCGGATAGGTCCAGCAGGTTTGATCGGAAAATGATGAATTGCTGTTTCTGGATTCTGAAACGGTTTTATGATTCACAGGTTGTGGTCTTTCTAACTGTTTTATAGTGTTTCTGTTTCTTATGATGTGATTTACGGTAACTTGGTTTTTAACTGTTGGTTATGCATGTGGTTTTCAAAACGGAGGGTTAAAATCGGTTTTCTGATAAATGGTTTTAGCACTTTTCTTTTATGGTCCACTCACATTTTCTGTTTTACATTGCCCTCCAGGTTGTGGAGCTAGAGCGGGGTCTTGACGTCGAGGCAGTGTCCGAGGCATAGAAGTGACGTGAGGGATCCCGGAGTAGTTTAAAGTCTTCCGTGTGCGTGTAATTTATAGGTTTTATTTATCGGTTTTATTTTCCTTGTATTGTCGTACTGTGCGCTGTAAATGCTAACTTCGGGATATTTGTGTTTAAGTACTCCTGCGTCTGACTGGGTTTGAGTGCGTTTACTTGAGTGTTGTGTCGGGGAGTCAGACGGGAGCGGGATTTACCTCGGGTTTCGGGGTGAAACCGGGGTGGGTCCTGACAGAATAACCATTCCTGACAGGACCCATCCTGATTATCCCTTGATAACCGTGAAAGATTCTGCTCCCGTCTGACAATAACTCGAAAGAACTCGAAAGTACAAAAAGTAGTTGCACATATATACATATAGAACATAATAAACCATAACCATTGTCAGACAAGGGATAGTTCAGTATTCCGGAACCGTTGATCTAATCAACATGGTTTACAGAGCATAGGATATATGTACAAGTAGGGATCAAAATCCTACGCTGCAAGAGTCTGAGTACACAACGGTCGGTTTATTCTTCCGCCTCGAGGTTAGCCTCAGTACCTGTGCACTGGCCTGGAGGGCAAATAAAACATCAAAGGTGTGAGTGGACAAAAATAAAGTTTAGAAATACATTTATCAAAATACAGTCTTACCCTCCAGTTTCACAAACATGCATGCATATCGTAATTTATAAATCATCAGAAAATCAAGATATGAACATAAATTTCAAACAGAAATAAAACACAGGATCCAAGTCCAATATAGAGTCACGTTATCCCTGCAACGTGTGCAATCAATAGGCTCAAGGACCGCTCAAATCCCGAGCATCCGCCGCTGTGAACACATCACTAGCCAGCAATCCAGGTCGTCAGGAACATATCACTGACTAACCTCCATATAATCCAGCACATCTGGTCTGAGTCGAGCCTCCACCTGGCTGCACGACAACAGACCGTGCTACGTGACCTCTCCGGGGTAAACACTTCCATCCCGGAGGCGAGCGTTATCGCCAGGGTCCATTTCGGGGGAAACATATTCCACACCGAAAGCCCTCATATATCATCACTATGAAAACCAGTGAAAACAGGTGCAGTTAATATCAAAACCATTTTTAACTGGGCTTCAAGCCCAAAAACATTTGCTCAAATCCATAAACCTATCCACGCAAACCTGCGCAATCATAATCACGTTTATGACATAAATCCATCAAATCGAACATCAGACTCATAATCCGAGTCAAAATCAAGTTCAAACCCCGAACCTTAACTCGAAATATCAATTTCACCGTTTTCTCGAAAATCGTGCCCAAAAGCATATAAAATGATATAATATTCCTAAAATAATATAATATTCCAAAAAATCCGGAAATCATCATATCAAAGTAGAAATCATACCAAATCATGTCAAATCATATTATAAGGCATTTAAAACATAGATGCATGCATTTAGGGTAGAAAACAAAAGCTCACTCACACACCGTCCAGATTGTTCCGTTTCGAGTTGTTCGCTTCCTTCCGATGTCCTGGACGTATTCGGGTCTGTCAAACAAGTAACATAAGATTACTAACTTGTTATATAATCCCCTATACGAATTTTCTAATCGTCGGAATAAAATAATATTATTTTAAACGTAACCTATACGCCTCGGGTACACAAACTATTCTCAGTTCATATCCGATTGACCTGAAACCAACGCTAATAGGTCCGTATCATCGAGAGCATCAAAATCACTGTTGGACCCTTCCTCAGATTCCCGGCCACGCGCCCTCACGCGCCGCTGCAAGCGGCTGCGCGTGAAAGCCACGCGCCGTGAACAGTGTCATGCTACATTATTCCTTCCTCGCCCGTTTTTTTGATAAACGGGTCTGCGACCCGCGATTAGACCAGACTCGCTTTCCCTTGATTCTAACTCAATTCCTTCCGTTCTTTCACTCATTATCCTAAATTCAATCTGGCATATAGTTCTATAACTTTAATTCAATCGATTAAGCCTTAAATCATCTCGACTCAAGATGAACACCCATCGGGTTTGAGTTCGGGTCCCAGCCAAAACTCACCTGTTTCCTTCAATTGTTCACACCAGAAGCATCATAGGACTATAATGAACACGAAATCGAGATCAATTTCATGAGTTATTACCTCTAAGTTACTGAACTCAAGCTCGATTTTCCAAACTAGTTGCAGAGTCTGTTCATCACCATTTCAGCTCCATTTCTTGTTCCAGTTAATTGGGTTCAAGTCGTTAAGCTCCCAGGAAGCTTAATATCACGTCAAATCGGAACGAAACTGTCTGGAAATCCAAATTCGAAAATGAAGATTTTGAATGATTTACGGTTAAGGGCAGTAGGGTGTTTTCTTAGGTTTGTTTGGTTCCTCTTCGGTTTTTCACTCTTCAATTTAGCTAATTGGGCGCTCAATTTCTCTTGTTGCAACCGAAATCGATTAAGGTGGAAGGATAAGGATGAAGTCCTCTGTTCAGTGTTTGAAGATTTTGGTCGTGTACGGTTACTGTTCACCCAACAATCAAATGTTTATTAACTTCAATTAGGTAATTAATCCATGCCACTAATCATCCCTAAGAAGTGACATTTGTCACTTGATGAAATACATGAGTCATTTAATGGCATGAATCAGCAAGGTAAAGTGGATTGATAATTATCCTTCCACCGTCCAAGTATAATCCACCCAAAATTACCATTTTACCCTTGAGGTCACAAATGACCATTTTGCCCCTGAACTTCCCAGACCCATAACTTTTTCATACGAACTCCGTTTTCGACGTGCCACATGTGTAACGACCCGTCCCGAATATCGGGATTTAATAATATTTAATTGTGATTTACTAATCTGGGATTAGTTGGGCGATTTCGAACGAATTGTGCAAAATGACCATTTTGCCCCTGGACGTGGGCAAAATGTTGACTTTTAATTCGGATGGTCAAACGGA
Source organism: Prinsepia uniflora (assembly GCA_032719365.1). Classification (NCBI taxonomy): domain Eukaryota; kingdom Viridiplantae; phylum Streptophyta; class Magnoliopsida; order Rosales; family Rosaceae; genus Prinsepia; species Prinsepia uniflora. The sequence goes on from CM064876.1 coordinate 65,299,319, forward strand.
CTTTGACCGATGACCGTGACGTAGTTCGGGACGAGTTCATAAACAGGTGGCACGTTCGATTCCGATGTCCGTGGTGAAAGTTATGATGTACGGAAGTTCAAGGGCGTTTTCGTAAATTGAACGTAATAAGGGGAAATGTTGACTTTTTGATCGGGAGGTCCGATGGCCGAGGGCCAAGGACCGTTAGGAAGGTCTCGATGCCCTGAGTTCGTAGACAGGCGGCACGCATCAATCGGGGTCCGTATGACCGAGTTACGGGTCAAGATGCGTGAGGGGCATTTTGGTAATTTTCTGCACAAGGGCAGAATTGTAATTTCACACGGGGGGCACTGTTTCATTGAACAGCCGTGAAGGTGAGAGGTGTGTGCGATCGATCCCATGGATTGTTTATCAATTTATGGACTGAATTGGGACAGTGTGAGGTGTGATTGCACATGTATTATGCTGGCAATCGATCACAATTGCACTGGGCACTGATTTTTAATGGTTTCGGGTCAGTGCAGGGGAGCTTTACGCAGTGGATTGTGGGACACTTTTGGACGCCTTTAACGGCTGAATTGAATTAAAAGAATGGAGAGTGAGTCGAGAGTGGTTCACTGAGATTGAGAATGAGAGGAATGAGTGAAATTGGGGCTGGATTTCTCTGAAAACCCGAAACTGGTTCTTGAGAAATTCAAATTCGAACTTCTAGTTTTAGGCCAGCCCAAGCCTAATTGATGATGGATTGAGCTTTCTGGAACCTCAACGAGTCGAACCAGATCAAATGGGGCAAGCTTTGAGGCTCCTAGGGCCGTGGACGGACGAGGTGGATGGCCGGGAAACTCAAGCTTGAGTCGTGATGATTGAGGTAACGTCGTGTTCAATTAATCATGTGAATTGGTTCGTTTTAATCCTAGTATACTTCCTGTGAAGTTAATTTGGGAATGGACTTGAGTTGGGTGAATTACTAAGGACGACCCGTTTTGCTGTTCGGGCTTGGATTGGTTGATTTAATCCATGTTGATGTTGATTATTGACACAGAACTGAAATTGATTGGATATTGATTGTTTTAGGATCAAGAACGGATGGAATCAAGGTCGAATTGATGGTTATCTGGCCGGGTCAGATCGCGGGTAATCAGACCCGTTTACCAGACAAACGGGTGAAGATGGTGACTGTAGCAGTCACTGCAGCAGGCGCGTGGCTTTCACGCGCAGCCACTCACGGCGGCGCGTGACGGCGCGTGGGCATGAATCTCGAGGTGATGTCAACATGACTTTTATCCTATACAATGTAACGAACATTTTGGCGTTGGTTTTGTGTCATTCGGATCCCGTTTCGATATTGTTCGGGATGTCCGAAGGTTTTAAATCCAGTTTAAAAATACTTAAAAATTCGGAAAAATTACGGGACTTGAATAGGATGTTAATGATGAGGTTAGTAATCCTCTAATGTGATTTGGACAGGATTGGGAGTCCCGGTGATAGTGGTGAGGCCCGGGAAGGCCTATGGCACGCGTATCGAAGCGCTCGGTTAATCGGTCTGTGAGTGGACATTGGTTTTATAAATTCGATGCATGCATAACTGTTTCATGATTGTTATAATTGTGATTAAAAGATTTATTTTGGATATCGGTGAATTTAAATGATTTCACGCATTTCGAGGTAGTTTACGTGTTTGCACGAAAATCGAGGTTTTCTGGATTTGCACCGATTTCCATAAATGTGGTTGGATATGATTTCATGAAAAGGTTACGGATTTGTTAAAATGAATCAGGCTAGGGGCCCAGTTAACTTACGAATCGGGCCAGGGGCCCAGTTAACTTACGAATCGGGCCAGGGGCCCAGTTGACTTATGAAATCGGGCCAGGGGCCCAGTTAACTTACGAATCGGGCCAGGGGCCCAGTTGACTTATGAAATCGGACCAGAGGCTCAGTTGACTTATGAAATCGGGCCAGGGGCCCAGTTGACTTATATATGTGATTTCGGGTCGGGGACCCTAAAATAGAATTGAATAAACTATTTCGGATTTGATTCAACTATTTGGACTTATGACGGTTTTATGGAAATTCGGGGCAGGGCCCTTGTGATATTTTGGAAATGAATAATAAAATGTGTTCCATAAAACCATCTCGATATGAGGATATATATATATCCTGGTCTCCTCCAAGTGTCGGGGACACTGGAGAAGTCACGGTGCATTGCCTGCGAGGGCTCATTGTACGGAGCTACCAGACCGTATAGTGATCCAGGAGCAGGATTGCTGGACGTCATGGACGTCAGACATCGGGGATGTCAGAGATATGGACCCGGTGAGACCTCGGGCAGCACACGTTGCTTAATACCGTGAGATATGACGTCTGGAACGTCAAGCGTCTAGGACGCTAGTCATCGGGGATGCCGGAGATGGAAAAATAATAAATGAGTATTACTGGATTTATGAAATAACTCTTGGATTAACTTTTGGGATTTGAAACTATGCTTTGGTTTCCGAGTTAAGGCCCTAATGGTTATTTCTAAACAAATATGTGATTATTGGTTTTTGGTGCATGCATATGATTTTACTGAGGGACATAAATGTCTTATAAATGTTTTAAATAGACTTGTTTTTTTTCGTCCACTCACAGCTTTTGTTTTTAATGCCCTTCAGGTTGATTCCGGATGCGACTGCAGCAGAGACTTGAGCATCGCACACCTTCTCCATCGATCCTTGCGCACTCTGGAAGCCCGTTTGGGCAGTGGCAATAGGTTATCCCTTATCTGACACCTCTTGTCAGACGGGAGCATGAAACATTCCATGGTAATCCCGGGGGGATTGGGATGGGTCGTGTCAAGTGGTATCAGAGCAGGTTTTGCTCTTTTGTGCGCGAAGGTCGAGGGTGTGATGTCTCTTTGGGCTGCTGTTCCGTTGTCAACCTGATAGATAGTTTTGGGTTTGTATGGTGGATTGGGTGTGTTTGACCCGATACGCCGTGCATTGACGCGATTCAACCCAAGTGGGGTTGTATACGATTAACTGGTAATGCGGGACCGTCGGTTCGGTCATGTGATGATGGACGATTGTGCTACTGGCTACAACCGGGTTCAGGGAACCCCATTTGAATAATGTTATGGAAATGCGAAACTCAGTTGAGTGATGGTCTAGATTATGGACCCTGGTAGTGTTGGCTAATGTTCGAGGTGTTGGTGCATCGGAGTTAGCCGACGACCTTCGTGGTGGAACCCACGATGGAACCCATGTTGAGTTGACGATTGGATTGGATTTGACGTCTATGCGATGTCAGGACCACGGGGTCGGTCAGGTTGTGGATTTTACTACAGAGGGTAGTTGGGTTCGGTGGAACCCTAGGGTGTGATTTTGGAACCCTAAATTATAATTGATGGATTGGAAATGTGAACTTTAAATGGGAACTTGTGCTGCGACGTGCGGCTAAGGTCGTAGATGACCATGTGGATGACTCTAGTAAGTCTTATGGGATTCGATCCACGGATGCGGGTACGAGATATGATGTGGATTTTCGTGTGGGATCGAATGGTAGTGTGATGTGTGGATACGGATCTTGACAACGATGACTGTTGATCGACAGTTGTGTCAAGATAATTGGCTATCGAGGGTATTTAGTGTGGTTTTAACACTTGGGGATCGGGGGATGTTCAGGGAACATCCATTATCCTGACGTGCCGATGGCAAAAATTAGGGGTACCCATAGTCGTGGGGTACAAGTGCTGTTACGGGATCGCCGTTCGGAATGAACGGAGATCCAGGGTAAAAAATTTGCACACTGTGTGCTAGCATGGATGTTCGTGTGCTACGTATAGATGTTGGTATGTTGGTACTTTTATGCCAATACTAGTATGGATGCCAGTGTGCTGATACTAGTGTTGATGATGGTGCGTGGTGCTGGTACTAGCACTGGTGCTGGTACCGGTGTCGGTGATTGGGATGACGATGAGCCACCAGTTGGGGTGTGACTCTATCATGATGGACAGATGATTGATATCTGCGACTCAGTGGTGGTTGAGTCATGGACTGGATGGGATCCAATGGAGGTTGTGTCATGTTGGGATAAGTCCCAACCGATTTATGATGACAAGTGATGAATGGATATTAAGGTATGATTGAAACTTGAGGAATCTAGGGATGATGTTCCCTATGCCATGAGAATTGGTGGACTTGGGGAGTTGTTGTCAACTCCGAGATTGGTATGTTGGTATACTTCTTATATCCCCAGAGAGTACAAGGAAATTATTGAAATTGGAAAAGTCGGGGAAACCATTCGTGGTATTGATGTGGGATTTTGTGATTGTGAATCACTTGGAACCTGAGATTGAACCTATTTAGGTTGTGATGTGAGACGAAGACAGTTGGGTATGCACATCCAGGCAAAGTTGTGGAAGTCCCGTTCCGAATCGGGGTGTGTGCGTACATGATTATTGACGGACGTGAGGTCCGAGTAATGGATGGATTTCGGACACGTGGTTGTCCAGGTGATGTGATGATGTGGGCAGTCCAGTGGTTGGACTTGACATCTCATCGGGAGCATGTCTGCTTCCAACATGGTTGGAACTCCCGATTCGGGGAGAGTTGTGATTGGGAGACGAAAGGAGTGCTCGTTTCCACATCGGTGATTGGTATTCCAAAGTCTTTGGGGGTTGACTTCTTATTTCCTTCCGTGGCAGATGATGATTGTTGTTACCAGTACGTTGAGCGTGTATTGGTAGGTGGACCTATGTTTGGCCTTGGGTCATTGGACACAAGAAGTTGTGTATAATTCTGGATTTGGTGGTGAAATGCGAGGTGGTCATTCCACCAAGGGGAATTTGACGAATGATTCAATGAGGGTGTAAGACCCTACGATCAGCTTTCAGATGGATTGTTAGCTATGCGAGCATGTGTGGATCCTAGGTGGATCTGATTTGTGATGTTGTCGACTTTGGACGATGTGACGATCTAGGATCGTGATGTTACTTGTCAGATGACGTAGCGATGGATCTGGATCGTGATCTTGATGATCCAGATGGGTGGAGAGTTTATCACTCTTACCTTGGTATATGAGTCGTAGATGACGGGACTGAACTTCTTTTCAGAGTGGAGTCCATATGGTTGTTACTCGGTTGAGTAGGTTTCCGAAGTGGTCGGATTTTGTCAACCTTTGACGTGTGGATATTGGGATTGGCTTCCCTATGAAGTCAATCGAGTGTTTTGGACAGGCAACTGATAGGTTCGATTTTGTTACGTCTTGGTGGACGTAAACGAGATTTTGGGTTTTGGAATCGAATCTCTCGGTGACGATTCAGGATTCGATTGCGAAGCTCGAAAATGGATTACTGGATTTGGGTGCGGAATGATTATTCCAATGCTAGCTTACGGGGTAATGATTTCAGATTCGGATTTGGACATGTAATAAAAAAAATATGATGTTTGGGTTCGGATTCGGGATTTCTTACGAAATTGCGGATTCGGATTCGGAATTGGAACTAGAGGACGGGTGGAGTTCGTTTGTCTCATGTTGGTTTGGGCAAATGTACTCCGTTACTAGAACGTGTTTGGCTATGACCTGGGCGGTTGTAGGTGGATTGATGGATTGACGTACGTTCAGGGTATGTTGTATGAGGATTGATACTGGTTAGGCTGAGTGGTGCCTAATGGCGGTACATGGGATGTACCCGTGATGTGTGATTAAACGTGTTGGTAATCGGCTTGGTTCCGATATCAATTATTTGGCTGTGTTGAGGACTGGACATTGGATACTGTGCGCTGTGCAGAGTAATTTTTTCGGGTTCAGTGATTGTATAGGAGGAGCTCTTAGCCATGGTTGGCTAGTGGAACCCTAGTTTCGAGATGTGTGATCACTGCTGGGCTGGTATGCAATGTGTTCCAGTTACACCACTTGATTGTGTGAGTTGACGGTATACGTACACTCAGGATGAGTGAGTTGGTGGTCAGAGTAACCACGAGTAGCCTTGTGTGACATGATCACACCGTGATTTCCCAGCGTCTTGGTTCGCTGAGGGAGTCGGCGATTACGAACATTGAGATTATTTTGTGTCGCAGGATTGGGTTTGCCCTGCGAATTGAGATCATGTGGTTGATCTTACGCTACATTGAGGGTGATGTAGTACATGGTGTTGTCATTGATTTATCGATGGTTTGGGCTTTACTAGGGTGGTAAAGCTTAGTGATGACAGTTTGACTGATGGTGTCAGAATGGACCGACAAATGAGATTGGGTGACTCCCAATGGGAACAAATGTAAGGATATATTGACAATGGAAAGGAACCATCTAGCTGAAGGGTCAGCTTAATGGTTAAGCGATTTTATCGCGGATCAAGTGTTTATGTTCACTCGAGGTGGTCGAGTGTTGTTACTATGACGTATGATTGTGATGGGATGTCTGGGTACAAACGAGGCTGGTGTTGACCCAGTATGTGGGTGTACAAGTGTACACAGATGTGAGGTCGGAATGTTGTCCACGTGGTGGTTGTGGAATAAGGTTATTGGTAATTTCGAGGACGAAATTCTTTAAGGAGGGAAGGTTGTAACGACCCGTCCCGAATATCGGGATTTAATAATATTTAATTGTGATTTACTAATCTGGGATTAGTTGGGCGATTTCGGACTAATTGTGCAAAATGACCGTTTTGCCCCTAGGCGTGCGCAAAACGTTGACTTTTAATTCGGATGGTCAAACGGACTTTGACCGATGACCGTGACGTAGTTCGGGACGTCACGAGTTCATAGACAGGTGGCACGTTCGATTCCGATGTCCGTGGTGAAAGTTATGATGTACGGAAGTTCAAGGGCGTTTTCGTAAATTGAACGTAATAAGGGGAAATGTTGACTTTTTGATCGGGAGGTCCGATGGCCGTGGGCCAAGGACCGTTAGGAAGGTCTCGATGCCCTGAGTTCGTAGACAGACGGCACGCATCAATCGGTGTCCGTATGACTGAGTTACGGGTCAAGATGCGTGAGGGGCATTTTGGTAATTTTCTGCACAAGGGCAGAATTGTAATTTCACACAGGGGGCACTATTTCATTGAACAACCGTGAAGGTGGGAGGTTTGTGCGATCGATCCCATGGATTGTTTATCAATTTATGGACTGAATTGGGACAGTGTGAGGTGTGATTGCACATGTATTATGCTGGCAATCGATTACAATTGCACTGGCACTGATTTTTAATGGTTTTGGGTCAGTGCAGGGAAGCTTTACGCAGTGGATTGTGGGACACTTTTGGACGCCTTTAACTGCTGAATTGAATTAAAAGAATGGAGAGTGAGTCGAGAGTGGTTCACTGAGATTGAGAATGAGAGGAATGAGTGAAATTGGGGCTGGATTTCTCTGAAAACCCGAAACTGGTTCTTGAGAAATTCAAATTCGAACTTCTAGTTTTAGGCCAGCCCAAGCCTAATTGATGATGGATTGAGCTTTCTGGAACCTCAACGAGTCGAACCAGATCAAATGGGGCAAGCTTTGAGGCTCCTAGGGCCGTGGACGGACGAGGTGGATGACCGGAAAACTCAAGCTTGAGTCGTGATGATTGAGGTAACGTCGTGTTCAATTAATCGTAGTATACTTCTTGTGAAGTTAATTTGGGAATGGACTTGAGTTGGGTGAATTACTAAGGACGACCCGTTTTGCTGTTCGGGCTTGGATTGGTTGATTTAATCCATGTCGATGTTGATTATTGACACAGAACTGAAATTGATTGGATATTGATTGTTTTAGGATCAAGAACGGATGGAATCAAGGTCGAATTGATGGTTATCTGGCCGGGTCAGATCGCGGGTAATCAGACCCGTTTACCAGACAAACGGGTGAAGATGGTGACTGTAGCAGTCACTATAGCAGGCACGTGGCTTTCACGCGCAGCCACTCACGGCGGCGCATGACGGCGCGTGGGCATGAATCTCGAGGTGAGGTCAACATGACTTTTATCCTATACAATGTAACGAACATTTTGGCGTTGGTTTCGTGTCATTCGGATCCCGTTTCGATATTGTTCGGGATGTCCGAAGGTTTTAAATCCAGTGTAAAAATACTTAAAAATTCGGAAAAATTACGGGACTTGAATATGATGTTAATGATGAGGTTAGTAATCCTCTAATGTGATTTGGACAGGATTGGGAGTCCCGGTGATAGTGGTGAGGCCCGGGAAGGCCTATGGCACGCGTATCGAAGCGCTCGGTTAATCGGTCTGTGAGTGGACATTGGTTTTATAAATTCGATGCATGCATAACTGTTTCATGATTGTTATAATTGTGATTAAAAGATTTATTTTGGATATCGGTGAATTTAAATGATTTCACGCATTTCGAGGTAGTTTACGTGTTTGCATGAAAATCGAGGTTTTCTGGATTTGCACCGATTTCCATAAATGTGGTTGGATATGATTTCATGAAAAGGTTACGGATTTGTTAAAATGAATCAGGCCAGGGGCCTAGTTAACTTACGAATCGGGCCAGGGGCCCAGTTAACTTACGAATCGGGCCAGGGGCCCAGTTGACTTATGAAATCGGGCAAGGGGCCCAGTTAACTTACGAATCGGGCCAGGGGCCCAGTTGACTTATGAAATCGGGCCAGAGGCTCAGTTGACTTATGAAATCGGGCCAGGGGCCCAGTTGACTTATATGTGTGATTTCGGGTCGGGGACCCTAAAATAGAATTGAATAAACTATTTCGGATTTGATTCAACTATTTGGACTTATGACGGTTTTATGGAAATTCAGGGCAGGGCCCTTGTGATATTTTGGAAATGAATAATAAAATGTGTTTCATAAAACCATCTCGATATGAGGATATATATATCCTGGTCTCCTCCAAGTGTCGGGGACACTGGAGAAGTCACAGTGCATTGCCTGTGAGGGCTCATTATACGGAGCTACCGGACTGTATAGTGATCCAGGAGCAGGATTGCTGGACGTCATGGACGTCAGACATCGGGGATGTCAGAGATATGGACCCGGTGAGACCTCGGGCAGCACGCGTTGCTTAATACCGTGAGATATGACGTCTGGAACGTCAAGCGTCTAGGACGCTAGGCATCGGGGATGCCGGAGATGGAAAAATAATAAATGAGTATTACTGGATTTATGAAATAACTCTTGGATTGACTTTTGGGATTTGAAACTATGCTTTGGTTTCCGGGTTAAGGCCCTAATGGTTATTTCTAAACAAATACGTGATTATTGGTTTTTGGTGCATGCATATGATTTTACTAAGGGACATAAATGTCTTATAAATGTTTTAAATAGACTTGTTTATTTTCGTCCACTCACAGCTTTTGTTTTTAATGCCCTTCAGGTTGATTCCGGATGCGACTGCAGCAGAGACTTGAGCATCGCACACCTCCTCCATCGATCCTTGCGCACTCTGGAAGCGCATTTGGGCAGTGGCAACAGGTTATCCCTTGTCTGACACCACTTGTCAGACGGGAGCATGACACATTCCATGGTAATCCCGGGGGGATTGGAATGGGTCGTGTCAACCTATCTACGGATTCAGCGTTCGAAGACCTACACAATGGCACTAGAAAAATATGCAAAAAGTATTCCGAACAAAAAGTCAACTTTTAGCCATATCCCCTTCAGGGGTAAAAACGTCATTTCTGCATTATTTTAATCTTTTACAATTTTTTGATTTTTCGGGGCGTTACAATTCCGAACCCAAACCTGAAATTCCATGTCAAGTCCTGAATCGAATCCCGAATCGTCATCCGGAATTCCGATTCCAAAACCCGAAACCACATTCCCGAAAACCACTTTTGAACTGACCTTAAGCCCGAAAACACTTTTCAAAATCTTTTTCCTTTCTTTGAGAATCAAATAGTATTTCAAATCCCGAAATCAATCATTAAAACCAGGTTCAAATCATGATAGTTCGCAAAACCTCGTAAAACGTGGAAACTGTCATTTCCTCGAAAAACGTGCAAAACCGTAAACCATCAAAATCATAAATCAAATCATAGAATCAAGTATAGAAAACATATTAAAACATATATGCATGCATTAAGAGTTAGAAAGCAAAGTCCACTAACAGACCATTTCAACGTCGCCTCGATACGCGCGCACTTACGCCGTCCCCGGCCATTCGCTATCCTCGGCTTTCCCGAACCTGTCCAAATCCCAAAATAAGGTCACTAACTACTTCACGATATTCATACTAAAGCCCCATAATTTTCCCGGATTTTTAACTATTTTTAGTTGAGGCCTAACACCTTCGGACAGTCTGAAACATATCGAGCCGATGTCCGATTGTCTCGAAACCAACACCAAAATGTTTGTTACATCGAATACTTTAAAAGTCATGTTGGACACTTCCCCAAACTACCCTTCACACGCCCCCACGTGCATCTTGAAGCTCCTGCGTGTGAAACTCACGCGCGTGAACAGTGTCACCAGCAACCTCTGGTCGACCCGGTTCAAATCGATCTCTGCAACTCGAACCGGCGTGGCCAGTTCTCTGCCGTCCCGCCACCAATTCTGCTCCTCTCTCCACCATCCTCATCGTCCAATCCTCAACAACCCATTCCCCTCACTCAGACACCTCAACACAGCCCCTAGATCAACGTCCCCAAGCTCGAAATACACCCGATCAATCCCCTGTTCTTCCTCCTGGCCAACCAGCCACTCCCCCGTCACGGTGGCTATCTTAATCTCTTCCTAGGACCTCCCTGAGCCTCACCCAACTCACCAAATCTCTCGACTCACACTCAAAACCCACGACTTCCCGTTTGAAATTCACAGAAAAATAGAGTAATCTAACGGGGGTGAGAAATTACCTGCTGTCGATCGCCACTGTGCACACCGTCGCACTCCCTGGAGTCCACAGAGCCGTTCTAGCCTTCTCTTGAGTCTAATTGAACCAACACATGGTCACACTACCCCCAAGGCTTCTCAACTCTTCTCTGTTCTTTCTGATTTTCCCCATGAGCTCTCACACTCCTCACACATGAACACGACACCTCCCAATCTCCTCACCTCACTCACTAGCTCTCCCACGATCTCTGATCACTCACTCCCTCATCAGGACACACAAACATCCACTACCACCGTCCAATTTTCCTCTCAAGCTTCCTCTCTGTTTCTCTCTGGTTCCAACACTCATACGACTACACGGCCAAAATAATTGGATCCGTGCACACTAGAACCCACTAGGCCCTTAGCACGTGTCACCATCTCACAGCCCTCTCACAAGTGTCTCAATCTCAACCGTCCACTTGTCCCAATCTGTTACACAAATCCCCATGTGCAAAAGACCAAAATGCCCTTCCTTTTAAGCCAAATTAACATTTTGCCACTACCTTCCTAGACCCGTAACTTACCCATCCTAGCTCAGATGAACACGTGCCGCCTATCGTTGAATTCAGGACGACGAGATCTATCTAACGGTCCTAGGTCAACGTGTCAAAACCCGATCGTACGAAAAGTTAACTTTTCCCCCTATTTTAGCCAATGTACGGTAATGCCCTCAACCTTCCGAACATCATAACTTCCTCCTCGGATGTTGGAATCGGGCGTGCCACCTGTCTACGGATTCGTGATGTCCTACACTACGTCACGGTCATCGGTCAATGTCCATTTGACTGCCCGAACTAAAAGTCAACATTTTGCCCAAACTAGGGGCAAAATCGTCATTCTACACTAAAATCCAAAAGTACTCAACTAGACACTAATCAGGCTCACTAATCCTTTACTATTCACTTTGCTAATCCCGACTCTCGGGACGGGTCGTTACAAACAACAATGGATGAGGATTAATGGTTGTGTGTGTGAGTTTTGGGATGGGTTTTTTGGGTTTTGGGTTAGAGAGAACAAAGATGATGAAGATATTATATCCCAAAATATTTTGGGAAATGGGCCAATCAGATGAGTGACACTTGTCACTCACCAGTTGGTCCACCCAGATATTTGAACCAATCCAAATAAGCCAACTGCCTAATTTCTCAGTATGCATGTATAGTTCCAATTTTCTTCCGTAAACCATAACTTTCTTGTACGACGTCCGATTTCGACGTGTCATCTATCTACGAACTCGTAACATCTCGATCCACGTAACGGTACTCGACTCTCGTGCATTTGACCTCCCGAGTCAAATGTTGACTTTTTGCCCATTCTAAGGGAAAAATCGTCATTTTACTCCGACCGTCCGAACAATCCTCGACTAATCCCCTATTAGTCACCATAATCCTCAATTAATCCTTAAATTTGAGATGGGTCGTTACAAAATATCTAAAATATCCCTTGTATGATAGTGACAAACTTTTTATCTTTTACCTGAAAGGACTTGGCTTTTGGTTATAATTTTAATTGTCAGACGAGAGCAGGACCTCCTTAGTTATCAGGTGGGGTCCTATAATCAATTTTTCATTAACTCGCTTACATACGCCTCGTCTAAAACATTTAGAAGATATATGGATATAATTTTCATGTAAACTTATTAAATGTTAAATTCTTAACAACTCGATGCAGCCAGTATTACAATTGAAAGTGATTTCCCCTCTTTCTTTTTAGAGTAAATTATTAGTTTACTTTTAAAAAAATTTACTTATTATTTAATTTTTTTTTATCAACTTATTTTTAAAAAGAGGTCATTCAATCAATTAAAAGCAACATTCTCTTCTCTGGCCATTTTTGCTCCATGTACCCTTTAGCATTTGGCATTTTTGACTTTTTATTTATTTAAATTATACATATAATAAATAGTATACATCTAGATATGTATATATATATATATATTATGATTACAATTGAATTTTTTTTTTTTTTTGAAATCAATAATAAAGCTCGTATTATTTGGGGTTTAACGGTAGAGTATATAAAACTTTTGGGAGGGGGTGGAGTAGTCGTGGAAAAGTGTATGATTTAGTTTTTAGTGTTTAATTATTGGATTTTGGGTACAAAATTTAAGAATTAAACCATGGATTATAAGCAATTAACTAAATTGTTTAATATTAAATGATAAAGATTTTTTTTATATTTAAAGTTTAAAAGTATTTTTGAAAAATTCATGTTCTTAATTATCTTTCTTTAAATTGGATTAAATACTCATATTACTCCTTAAAATGAATAAGTGAAAATATATATGTAATATTTTCATAATCATTAATATAATCTTATAGTAAAAATAAATAAAATTTGAAATTTAAAAGTATTTTTTGAAGAAAAATATTTAATTTTATTGTTTGACTAATTATTACGATAATAAAGAATTAAAAAAATGATTAGTAAATTTTAAATAAATATAAATTTTATTAAAGACTAAACATTGAATAGTCCTTTTTTTACCACGTATCCTTTTTACGATGAAATTGAGTAAATTTGAGAAACAATAAAGAGAATAAAAATGAAAGTGTCGAAATGAGTTTCGTATTAGAAATCATGTGGTTGATGTAGTTGTCTACGTCATGAGTGACTCGGCTTTGCGTTGGATGTCACGTTCCAAGGTTCAAATCGCGGCTCGTGGTTGCAGAATTCATGGGATTTGCGCCACACGTACAATGGACTATGGCTGAGGTGTTGGTCGGCATGTTGCCGTACATTAGTTGTACATTATCAGCGAATCATATACTGCCACCGGACCGGACCTTTTTTAACCTCACTCCTCTTTGGACAAAAATAATCTACTGGCTAAATTGGATCTACCAAAAATATATTTCTTACCGCCTAAATTGTAACAAAAATATATGTTTTAATAAAATTATGTGAAGACTGCACTAAATTTGTACAGACTAATTCAGTTAGTTTTAATATTAATTTATAAATAATTAATTTTAAATTTAGATCACGATGATATATTATTTAAAAAAAATTCAAAAAATTTCACTCCCCCGTAATAAAAAAAATAAAACCACTAATACTACCATACAAATAGCAGTGGCAATATAAAAATCAAGTACATGTACAATTGATTTAATTAAACCACTAATACTACTGGCTTAATATCAGTGTCAAATGAAGTTTCAAATTTAACTGGGATAAAATTATGAAATCGATATTTAATTTGGAGATCCCGTTACAGTATTCTTACTTAAAATAAAAAAAAGTTGAGACAAAAAATAAATAAAATATTATTGGAAGGGAGAAAGAATCCTGAGAGGCAAGCCGCGGTGCCACTTGGTCATTGGTGTTATAGAAAAATCAGTTATAATGATTTTCCATCCATGCGTAAACCTACCATGGACGCCAGTTGTTTGATAATATGCCAAAGTTTGTTAAAGTGGCTTTACACCTTGCAAGAAAACACCCTCACTTCCTACAAATGCTGTAAGCTTGTGAGTGTGAGTAGCTTTCACCATTTCACTGTTGAAGATACTAAAATTATGGAAAGACCAAATTTTTAAAAAGAAATCTAGGATCAATAAAAATTATGGAATTTGGACTCTCTACTACTAGTCTAATACCCCTCTTCTTCCACTAGACGGCAGGCCATTGGAAATCACAAAATTAATTCACTCAATTATAAAATGTCTTGTTGTTTCCATGGCAAAAGCTTTGCAACTTCACATAATATAAAGTCTAAGTTCATGAGAAGATAGTCTTCCTTCATGTTTTAATGGTCGGCATGCATGCCATTGCCTCTCGCTTTCCACAAATATATCTTATTTCTTTGCGATATTTCATTAAGAACAAAAATGATTAGAACCCCACGATAAACATTTTCTATTATCTTTGTCCCACTGCAAGCAATTAAATTAGCATGCTCATTTGTCAAAGTATGAGTTTCTAATCAAATATCAGAAGCAAGTACATAAATCAAAACTAAGCATATTCCTTGCTTCTCAAATATGATGAAGGAATTTCAGTCTTCTATGGTCATTAGGTAACGTAAGACTGAAATGACTTGAATGGACATCCGATACGAGCATCAATACGGGCAAAGATGAAGACATACCAGAGAAAATAATTTTACATTCACATGAGTAATATCCTGCTACATGGAACCAAACAACACCATGTGGAAATGCAATTCAAGTGCCATGGGAAATATGCAAACAAATACAAGGTCTCCAGTCCAATACACCTCTTCAACTGTTTAACAAATTCCATTTTTATATTAGTATCATAGAGCATGTTTATGTTACATAATACATACCTAGCATCGGAAGACCTGGCCGGCCTAAACCTTCTGAGCAATGGTAATATGCATAAATCAGAATCTGCAGTTATAAAAATAAATAAAAGTAGCCTGAGAGGTTAGGTTTTATAGAGACTTTAGAGATTTCAATTCGGTTTTTCAAAGTACAATAACTGGTGATTTTTGTGAAAGAAAAATTGAAATTATAGATGAAATGTATGGAAAAAAAAATTATTTGTATTTTGTGGAAATTAATATATTGTCGTCAATTCAAATATGGGGCAAAGAGTCAAAGACAGCTACTTCTGATCTCTTGTCATCATATTCTACTGTGTAAACGGGTGGTACAGGACTACAGGTCAAGGGTCATATGATCGGATATCTATGTTCATAACCAGGCCTCAAAGTAGATAACTTTGGCTAGAATCCAAGTTGTGACAGAACGAATTAACAATGGGTAACATCTTCTCCATCTCTATATCCTGTGATGGCATTCTCTCTCGCTTCTTGGATTGCGCAGTTGGGCAAGCATTATGCCCATGTAAGCTGAAATACAACCTTCTTGCTCTGCAAACTGCTTTAGAAGAATTAACGGATCAAAAGAACGATGTGAAGAGAAGGGTTGACAACGCTGAGCAGCAACAACATTTGAAACGTTTAGATCAGGTGGAGCGATGGATATCCAGGGTGGAAGCCATGGAAGCTCAAGTCAATAACTTGGTGAAAGAAAAGGATGCTAGGACTCAAAAAGTTGAGAAATTATGTAACTTTGGAGGTGGGTTGTTCAATAAAGGCAAAACCCACTACAAGTTCGGGAAAAAATTGGCTAAAATGTTGGTGGAAGTGAGTGCGTTGCAGAGCAGAGGCGTTTTTGAAGCTGTGGCTGAAAGGGTACCTGCAGCTATGGTGTTTGAAAGAAGTACTGAACCAACTGTGGGGATGGAGTCAACATTTGGCAAGGTTTGGGGTCACATAGAAGAGGAGCAAGTGGGAATTATTGGCTTGTATGGGATGGGTGGTGTAGGTAAGACAACCCTTTTGACCAAGATCAACAATAATTTTCTCCACACACCCAATAATTTTGATCTTGTGATTTGGGTTGTGGTCTCAAAGGACCTAAAGCTTGAAAATATTCAAGATAGCATTGGGGAAAAGATAGGGTGCTGTGATGACAAATGGAAAGATAAAGATCAGCTGAGAAAAACTGAAGACATTTTCAGGGTCTTAAAATCAAGGAGATTTGTTTTGCTATTGGATGACATATGGGAGAGAGTTGATTTAGCCAAAATTGGGATTCCAATTCCTGACAGACAGAATAAGTGTAAACTCGTATTTACTACTCGTTCGGAGGATATATGCAGCCGCATGGAAGCTCACAAAAAGGTTAAGGTGGAGTGCTTGGCTTGGGAAATAGGATGGAGTTTGTTTAAGGAGAAGGTGGGTGATGAAACACTCTCTATTCATCCTGATATCCCAAAACTAGCAGAAATAGTCGCCAAAGAGTGTGATGGTCTGCCATTGGCTCTGATTACCATTGGTCGGGCCATGGGTTGCAAGAAGACACCTCAAGAATGGCATCATGCAATTCAAGTTCTGAAAAGATCCGCATCTGAATTTTCAGGTATGGGAGATGAGGTCTTCCCTCTCTTGAAATTTAGTTATGATAATCTGCCTAGTGCAAAAGTTAGATGTTGTTTCTTGTATTGTGCATTATTTCCAGAAGATTTTCTAATTCACAAAAGAAGGTTAATATATTGTTGGGTTGGTGAGGAAATATTGGATGAGTATGATAGCATAAATGGAGCTCACAACCAAGGCTATGATATTATAGGTACTCTTGTCAATGCATGTTTGTTGGAAGGCAGGGGAGATTATGTGAAAATGCACGACGTGATTCGTGACATGGCATTGTGGTTGGCTTGTGAATGTGGGAAGGCCAAGGAAAATTTCCTTGTGCAAACTGGTGCTCATTTGATTGAAGCACCAATTTTAGACAAATGGAAGGGCGTCAGAAGGATGTCGTTAATGGCGAATCAGATTGAGAATCTTGAAGAAATATCTATGTTCCCTAGTTTGTCAACCTTACTTCTAACTAATAATCGTGTCAAGATAATTAGTGAAGGCTTCTTTCAACTTATGCCTAATTTAAGAGTATTAGATCTGTCAGAAAACAAGGGTCTAACTCATTTGCCATATGGGATATCAAAGCTGAAGTCTCTACAGTATCTCAGTTTATCACAAACGGGCATAAGAAAATTGCCCTTCGAGCTAAAGGCCTTAGACAACCTCAAGTATTTGCCCTTCGAGATGGTTCCGAAGAATGTAATTTTAAGTTTTTCGATGCTGAGAGTCTTAAGAATGTATGATTGTGGTTCATCGGACGATGTTCTATTTGGTGGAGAAGAACCTTTAGTAGAGGAATTGATGTGCTTAAAATATTTGGATGTGTTCACTCTAACCATAAGACACGTTTCTGCAATGGACAAACTTTTCACCTCGCTCAACTTACTGAGCTGCACTCAAGTTTTGTGCCTGGAGTCCTTCACTAGCGTGAGCTCCCTTGATATATCACCACTGGCAAATATGAAATGTCTGGACATCCTTAACATCAGCGACTGCGAAAACTTGGAACATTTGAAAATGGATTCGGTTTGGGATGGAGGTGAAGTACAAGTACGCAATGATCCTTGCAACAACTCAAATATGGTATTCAGACGTTGCTTCCACAGCCTTCAACGCGTAAGTGTGTACGAATGCCCGAAACTAAAGGACTTAACCTGGCTTATTGCTGCTCCAAATCTTGTGACTATAGACATACATGACTGTCCTGACATGGAACAGATAATCAACTGCAGGGAATTGAGTGAAGTTGAGGAGGTGGTTGAAAATTTGAAGTCATTTGCAAAACTTAACAATCCGATATTGATTTGTTTGCCACACTTGAAGAGCATATATGCAAATGCTTTGCCCTCTCCCTATCTCAAGACAATTGTTGCGTTTAGCTGTCCGGAGCTCAGGCAGCTCCCACTGAATTCGACTGCAAACAAACGCAACATTGTCATCGAAGGGGAGGAGGACTGGTGGAATGGGCTAGAATGGGAAGACGAAGATACTCGAAATGATTTTGAAACCTGCTTTAGAAATTTGAAGCTTTGATAGAACTCTGAATTGTATTATCGCTCTCTGTTACTGATAGTATATGTCGTCCATCTGTTTGATGAAAAGCCTAAGAGACCAACTGGTGGTATAGATGTTGCGATTTCTATGTTGGTGGGGATGGTTATGGCCTGCGGATGTTCACTACTTCCATTCTAAAGGGAGGTAACAGATTTCACACCTGTTTCATCGTGATCTGTATTTTTGTGTTTTAAGTGGAGCATGAGTCCCAAATACCACTATCTTTCCATATGATCGTGACAGCTCCATAATGACATCAACTGAATGGGATGGAGAAGAACCAATTTAGAGTTTGGAGTATCAAGTTATCTGATCCTGGTGGGAATTCAGCCATTCCTCGCAATTCAAAGGTTAAATTCCATTGCAGGGATCCACAACCATTGGAATGGTGCCAGTTATTCATACTTTCCTCTTCTAAGTTGGCATTAGATGAATACCTTTGTAGATAACTGAACAAAATAATTCAATGACATGCAGAGCTTTTGGGGACTCTTGTTCATAAACATGTTTAATTCAGATTGCAAAAGCACTTGAATCATCTCTTGGTACTTCTACTTTGATTTGGCCCAATACATGCAAACTAGGGAGTCTTTTGACCATGCAGGTTTCAGGTTAAGTATCCTCGATCATCATCCAAAACCCATAGCCCTACGAATATACGAGGCTCATGTTGGAATTGTTAGAATGAATTTACTTAAGATTCCAGCATATAATACAACTAAACTCAAGAATCACAATCGGATGAAGATACGATAAATTTAGGTTTTATTTGTTTTGAGGCTAATTTTAGTCTTTTTTGTTTTAAGGCCATGCCTGATGAAGACATATTATTCTGATCTTCTGCCATTTTTGTCTCTAAGTGCATCTTCTCCTCTCTATCTATAACCAATATCTTTCTTCGCTATTGAATGCGTCTAAGCACTTAATACGAAGCTTGTTTATGAACAATTATAACCAATATCTTTTTCCTCTCTTTATTCGACGGAAGAAGATGCAAAAAAAAAAAAAAAGGTATAAAAAATGATCTAAAATAGATTCCACAAAAAATGTAGGAAATAAACATTTTCTTATACTAAAAAATGTTTATGTTTTCTCTTGAAGATGGCCTCCCTTTCCTTGCCACTGCTGCTTGCCGTTCTTGCTCCTCACTGCTGCTTGACGTTCCTGCTCATCACTGCTGCTTGCCGCTACTTCTTGCCGCCATTGCTCACAGCCGCTCCTCAGCGCTGCTTCTCGACGCTCCAGCTTGCAGCCCCTGATCGCTACCCCTGCTCATCGCTGCATTGATATTCATGTAAATTGATTTATACGGCTTAAGAATTCATATTTACCATCTTCCTGCTCACAAATTTACCAAAATATCGTGAAAATCGTCCGATTTCTTCGATATTCATCGAAATTTTGCGATAGTACCGAATTTGGGGGAAGATTTTTCTTCACCCCTGTTTATATGTCGACGGGTCTGATTTCCAATATTTCCATCGAAATATCGGCGATATTACCGATTTTTACTTCCATGTCTTTCAGTAGAAAATTTTCTGAAGATCAAGAAAATGAAGCAATGGAGTTGATTAAAAAAATTAGCCAACAATAGAAGCTCATTGGACTTCCCCATTGATCTTGAAATTCTTGAAGAAGAACGGGAAGTACAGAAAATGAATGATAATCTGAACAGTATGGTTGAAATCAAGTTATAAGTGTTCCTCAGCTATAGACATAGACTCCATTATTTCAGCTGAATTGCCTTATAAACTCGTCAATGCTCGACTTTATCAAATTGTGGAGCAATTTATGATTCATGGTCCTTACGGTCATACTCTTTTTTATATTTTATTTAGTTTTATGATAAGTATTTTCTCTATAGTTTTTTTTAAAATAATTTATTTAGTTTTATGATACGTTATTAACTCGACTGCTCATTAAAATTATGAGTCAGCTGATTATTTATTTGCTGTCATTAAAAATAAAAGTCGAAAACCAAACGATAAGCTTTTGTTTAAAAAATTTCTTACGATTTGAAGTGTCTATGAAAAAATTACTACTTGAATTTTAGTTACATTGACCAAAATTTCATTCGTTTTTCATATTAGAGAATAATTTTTACAAGGACCAAAAATTATGGTCGTGATATTGTTCACATATATTTGTTATATGAATTACGTATGATTATACTTGGATACATGTCACATTTAACATTTGGAGTTATGGGAGTTGAGTTGATTATTTTAGTGGCTTAAAGGTAAATATCATTATTTTTAATGGACAGTCGAATATTATTATAGTCAAAGTTTTTTAAAAATAATTGTATTGTCTTAGGGCTTTATGAATTGAATATTATAAAATAGGGGCCTTGTAATCAATTTTCCAAATTGTTTTTGTCTATTAAGTTACTTTGAAAGTTTGAGTAACCTACACAAGAAATAGATATATTTTACATAATTTTTTTTTAGTTTTTCTATCGAATATAACTTTGTTGTAAGATCAAAATTCAATCTCTATCGAAATAATCGAAGTCTAAATGGTGTTCAATTATAGTGACAACAATAACAATTAGAATCGAGACAAACTGTACATAGTCATGGACCCATGGTTAATGTACTCCTTGACCCTTCCGAACTCAAAAATGGCTTCCCAACCAAGGAATTTTCTTGAAGCGCAATCATATGATCAAGCTGCGAAGTCATATTGTGGCGCCAGTGGGTCGAGGGATTAGATTTGAAGGAGGGGAGCTAGGGTTTCTACTCTATGCGATTCAATGAATGGGTCGAGTGCTTTGATTCAAAGGAGAGATGAGATATCCAAGAATATTAGTATGCTCATCGGGTATCAATCTCATCTTTTAGATGGTCAAATCTGAAATTTCCTCCGACCGTATAATGAAGTGGGTTGGAATCCGAGATCTCTAAAAGAATAAAAGAGATGCAGAATGAGAAAAAAAATAATATTACTAAAATAGCTTAATCACCCTGCTGGTAAATGCTATCGATAAATCCATTTAATCAAGAGATATTAACTACTACTAGAGACAGTGCCATGTGATGATACGGGATAATTTCTTCATTTATTCTAGTGATTTCAGTTTTTCTATTAAATATATATCTCTTCATTTTCATATCCTTTAATCATACCAATGCATGATCTCTAAATTCCTCTGCAAGATCCAAATCTAGGCCATATTATCAAATCCAAATCCAAATTTCTAACGAAACAAACGTTGTCAAACAGAATTAAGAACAAATAGGTGTTACACTTATAATGACAATAATAACAATTAGAATTGAGACAAACTAGACATGGTCATGGTCCGTATACCCCTCGACCCTTTCAAACACAAAAATGGCTTCTCAACCAAGAAACTTTCTAATATGGACGCATCATCCGGCGAAGAAGCCATATTTGGGCGCAAATGGATGGATAGAGGGATTAGATTTGAAGGGTTAGGGCTAGGGTTTCTACCTTCAGTAATTCAATGAATCGATCTAGCGATTTGGACTCAAAGAAGAGAGGATATCTCTTTTTCTTTTATCGATATAAGAATTTTGGTACATTGATTGAGTATCAATCTCACGCTTTATGAGAGTCAGATATAAAACCTTATCCTACTGCATAGTAGAGTAGAGTGAGTAGAAACTCTAGATCTCTTAGCGAATAGAAATGTAGGCATATGAGATTGTTTTAGCGAATGAAAGAGATGACCACATTAGGTTACAAGTCATACAAAAACAAATAGGTTCAAATCATCATTACCCACGTCATATGTTAGTCGCATGGTCATCTTCTGTTAACAATATAGGGTAAGATTGAGATTTCCGTCAAAAAGCGGTTAAAATGTTATATGTAAATACAAACTTTCTAAGTGAACTTGTGTTTTCACGCACACTAAACACTAATAACCCTCCTATTACAAGATCAATGAGCAAACAGGCACTTTTAGGATTGATTTTGTTACAAAGCTAGAGGATCGAACATGTCAATTATTTTTCAATTGGACGAGGAACTACAAATTATTAAGTATTTGGATAAGATGTTGTTATGTTCATGTGATGCATAAACTTCTAATAATTCTAGTAATAGTGTAAATTCCTAATAATATTGTTGAAGTTGAATTCGTCCTTTAAACTCAAAAGACTCAAGGATCTCTGCAAACAAGCAAACAGTAAGCTATCGTTCGTTCAATGATCGAGACCCGGGGGGTGTTCGACCAAGAACGCTCCAATGCTTAAGTCAGCTTCGAAAGAGAAATCTCAAGAGCTTAAGTAGCGTTGAACATAATTACCTGGAAAGTGAAATGAGCTCCGTTATTTATAGGAAAACCTTGGGAGCCTCGGAGCATTCTGATATCGGTTGAATTTGTAATTAATAAATAATATATTATTAATTAAATATATTATTTAATAATTATAATAATAGTTCATTATGATAATAATGCTAATTATTGTGATTTAATATTAATATTTAATTGTCCGTTATTAAGAATAATGACAATTAACTCTCGGGAGAATATTAATATTACGGAGACTTTTAACCCGATTAAATAACGTATTTAACTGGTAAATAGATTATTTAATGTGTGGGTGTTTGCAAGTCATTTGTATTATTGCCAAGGGCAATTTGGTTATTTCAGGAATTATGAGCCACGTGGCAGCTCCACAATTTTCAGATGATTTTTTGGTTCTACAAATGTCCCCACATCGCTTAGGAGTTCGGGGAATCCTAAGGGATGTACACACTCTTCCTGGATTTTTTCCCCTTCATGCGTCACTTTTTTGCCCTATCTCCAAGAGGAAAATTGTTGAGCTCATGGTTAGGTCAATGCTTGTTTGTGCACCTAGCATGTGTCAAAACCGTAATCCGTTTTCTTTTAACCAATTTAAAGACATAAATCCCCTTAATGGTCATTAATCCCATTTAAAATGAAATTAACTCCATTTTCAATGTCTTTGGGGATTTTGTCTGTTTTGTCTTATTATAAAACACCTTTGCAGTTGAGAAAGGTAAACAGAAAGGAAAAAGTTAATCCCCAATCCTTGCACTGCGTTTGGGTGAAAGAAAAAAGAAGAGAGAAGGTTAATCCCGCTTGGTGGTTTTTTGTGTGGCTTTTGTATTTGATTATTGAGTCAAGAATGAAGTGAGAAAAGCGACGCAAGGTGTAGGGTTTGGTTGGACAAAAGCCGACGAGGCTTTTGTTTTGGATTATATATACATACACATATAATGTTACTGCATGGTCTTTCTATATAATATATATATTTAAGTGTTTTGACTTTGTGCAGATATTTTATATGTGTATTCAATATACATATAGGCATATTAATATGTTCGAATATATACATATAGGCATATTAATATGTTCGAATATATTATAGCTATTAATATGTTCTTGACAATAGCATATATATTTGACGTTTTGCAAGTACGTGTATACGTCTTAGTATATATATATATTTACATATCAATATATTTAAATATGTATTTAATATATTAAAATGTGTATTTAATATATTAATGCTATCAATATGTATTTGATAATAACATATGTATTTTGAATTTCCATATGTGTATATATACGTGGTATGTATTTACTTCCAAAAACTAATCAATTTGTTCCTTTCTTGTAGGTGAACGTTTTTGCCCATTTCGAGAGTTCAGGACATCCGCTGAATACGATTCAAGCGGCGAACTTTTGATTTGTTCGAGGTGATAGTTTCAAGATGCGTCAAGGTGCACTTCTGGAGAGACCTAGCAGGCTCGCTTTGTGGGAGCAGGGTGGCTCGCGTAGTCAAATTCCATTCCGGAGGAAGGACAAGGACTTTGAAGGACCCAAAGATTTCCAGGCGTGGAAGATCCGCTACAAACATGCGTTTCCAGAAGGGCTACTTGCAGAGCTTTGCGACAGATGTTCCTCCCAGAAAGCTCCCAAGAATAGCAGAGGAAGAAATCTGAAGTCCAACAAATGGACCAAGTTCTACCCTTTGATCGTCAGCTGGGGATTCAAATTCCCGTTTTCAAAGTTTTTCTCCTGGATTCTCAGCCAGATGGGTTGCTCGCCTGCTCAGCTGGACGTTGACTCTTACAGACACGTCATGTGTTTTGAGAAGCTGAACGAGTTTTTCAAACTGGAGCTTACTGACGAGGAATTCTGGCACTGCTACACCATAGCGCACGATGGGCTCTCTGGTGGAAGTCTCACGCAGGTCGTCCCCAAAGTTGAGTTGTCCGTGAAGACTGTATTCACCGACGGGGCATATAGACAGAGCTGCTTTGAGGTGGGTGGCACATGGGATCGCAACTGCAATGGAAATGTGAGGATTGCATCTCGCTTTCGTACTCGAAATGAACTGTACTCAGATTTCGAGAGCCATCCTGACCTTACGAAGATTGACAGAGCCCTGAAAATTCCTCCTGAGTTTCGTGAGATGAGCTGGCTGCTTTGCCCATCCAGAGATGGGGATGACGGAAAACCTCCAGCTAGCATAGTCGAGGAATGGTTAAGTGCTCCGCTACGTCTGAAGAGGGCTGTCATCCAGAAGAAGAACCATAGAGAAGGACTTGATGCACCCATAAGAAGGAAATCATGTCCTAAGATGCATTCACAAGATGTCTCGGACTCCACACCCTGCCAAGCTAACCCAGCAGGATCATCCAGCAAACGTAGAGCCTCAGGTGGTCCTTCAGAGCAAGCGGCGGATCCCTCCAAGAAGCTGAATGTTGTTGCTACTTCCCCTAAAATGATTGAAGCTCTTCGGGATGACGGTTCAGAACGCCTAGTGGAAAGAGTTCATCCAACTTCTAGGGCTGTGGATACAGAAAATACCCCTGAGATTGCGGAAATGGCGAAGGTTGTGCCACAGGCTGCATATGATAAAGTTGCTAGAGACCTCAGGATAGTAAAGGTGGGGGCCCACAAGCTGGTTGACATACTTCGTGGACAAGCGGGGCTGGAAGAGGAGAACAAACGAATGAAATCAGAGTGCATCCGCCTTCGAGAGGGCAGCGACCATTCCAGATGAAACAACAATACCTTGGTGGGAAAAATTCGTTCATTTAGAGAACAAAATGCTCGAGTTGGAGACAAGCCACGCAGAAAAGTTGTTGGTAGAGAGTGAACGCGACACTGCCCGTGACGAGTCTGCTTTACTGCGTGGGCGTTTGCATGAGTCGGAAGAGAAAGTCAAACTCCTGGAAGCTGAAATATCAAATCTGAAAGCTGATTGCTCGTTACCACCACATGCCCCCACAACTTTGCACTTCAAGGAAAGTGAAGTGCAAAAGTTGGGTATGGAGAGCCGGAGCGGGATCACTACCAAAGAGCAAAAGCTTGAATTAGAAGTAAAGCCCGAGGCTGGACCTGAGCCTGAGGACGAGGCTAAGAAAGTAAATGTTCCTGAAACCGACGAGTCACTTTTTGATGACATTTCCCTACTTTCCGCATAAGAGTGGGCAGAGTTTCGAAGAACCATGGGCTGTGAAGACTTGCATCCATAGTTTCTTTACATGTGTATGTTGGCTATTGCATTTTTCATTTTTGTATTGAATAACTGGTGTGAGCAATCGAGATGTGATTAGCCAACCATTCTTCGAATGAATAAATGAAAACAATATTTATGAAGAATGTTGTCCTCCCGGCTCTTTGTCAAATTTTTTTCCAACTATTTGATGTATCCCAAACTTATTTGTTCATCAAATGCCCTCCGTTGTAGCCATGGGCGTTCAATGTTAGGGTTTAACTAACTTTGTTAGCATTCGCATTGGTGTTGCCTTCAAGGAAGGGCTTGTGCTTCTTAAGAGAAGACTTGAAGTGCTTCCATGAGGAAGACTTCGGGTGCTTCCAAAAGGAAGGCTTAGGGTGCTACCAAAAGGAAGTCTTCAAATGCGTCCTAGTGGAGGGCTTCAAGTGCTTCCTAGTGGAAGGCTTTGTGTGCTCCCCAAAGGAAGTCTTGAGTGCTTCTCGGAAGAAGGCTTTAGATGCTTCCTGGAGGAAGGCTTAAGTGCTTCTCGGAAGAAGGCTTTAGATGCTTCCTGGAGGAAGGCTTGAGTGCTTCTCGGAAGAAGGCTTTTGGATGCTTCCCGGAGGAAGGCTGTGAGTGCTTCGCAAAGTGAAGACTTGTATGCTTTGCATGGCGAATGCTTGGGTGCTTCGCATGGCGAAGGCTTGGGTGCTTCGCATGGCGAAGGCTTGGGTGCTTCGCAGGGCGAAGGCTTGGGTGCTTCGCAGGGCGAAGGCTTGGGTGATTTGCAGGGCGAAGGTTTAGGTGCTTCGCAGGGCGAAGGCTTAGATGCTTCGCAGGGCGAAAGCTTTGGATGCTTCGATGACGAAGGCTTTGATGCTCGAGGGCATAAGTTTTGAGAATTGTACAAACTTGTTAGTATGAATTCAAAATAACTTTTCAATCTTATTGATAATTCAAATGCACGATACTTGAATTTAAAAGGCAAATTGAAAAGAAAAATTGAAAGCTTCATAGACTTCTATGTCTCTCTAATTTTGACATGCAGCTAGTTGATGCGGATCACTTTTGATGCTGGCTCCTTAGGCTCTTTGTTCTCCATGTGATCTGCAGTGCTCTTCTTGATGTAGTATGTGCAATGCCCCTCATTCATGAGATTTTGGAGGTATCTTTCGAAAGATATACATGTGCTAATATTGTGCCCAGAACATTCATGATAGGCGAACCATTTTGTTTTATCAGCTTTCTCCTGATCGCCCTTGACGGGTCCTGGTTTTTTGAACCAAGTCTTGTCCTTGATCTCATTATGAATCTGGTGGACTGGTATTGAGAACTGCACTTTAGGCTTCTCGATGGTTGAGTCATTAGGAGTTTGGTTTGCCTTGCGCTTGTTGAACCCCCCATGTGAAAATTTGCCACTAACGTCCTCTTTGTGTTGTGGTGTCGATGCGAAGGCTTTCTCGCTCGTCTCGGCATGATCTAGCGCATGTGCAACACCTTTTTCATCCTCCCATCATGCATGTCGCTCAGCTAGAGAGAGCATCCTGGTGAGACTTCGTGCATTGCCCATGACAATGTCTCCGTAGAGCTGGCTGTCTCGAGGGAGTCGTTGTTTAAATGCCATTGCCGCAACAAGGTCACTACAACCGACAATCCGAGACTTCTCCTCGCAAAATCTTCGTATGTATTATCGCAGAGTTTCTTTTTCTTTCTTTCGGACAGAGAAAAGATGGTCATCCTTCACCTCGATTATCCGAAGTTGTGCGTACTCCTTCACAAACGCCAGAGCCAACTCTTCAAATGATGCAATCGACCTCCGGGGGAGGTGATTGAACCAAGTCATGGCTTGGCCTTGAAGAGAAGCTTGAAAAACTTTGCACATGAGTGCATCGTTATGCCTGTGGGGGACCATGACTCCTCGGTAGTAATCTATGTGTTTTACCGGGTCGGAGGCTCCTTTGAATGGAGTGAAGTTTGGCGTTGCAAACCTTTGGGGGAATGGCTCCTCCTCAATTTCCCTTACAAAAGGCGTAGAGAGCTGTATCTGGCGACGTAGATCGTCCTCTAGATCGTCATCTCGTTGAGGACGAAGGTGCCTGTCCAGCATTCTTTGAACATCATTAGCCCTCAAAGCACTTTGCTGAGGCAGTGAGTCATTTCGTGCTAATCGTCGAGAACCTCCTTGAGTTTCTCTCCTTGATCTCTGGGATCGTGCTGGAGAGTAGGCCTCATCTTCCTTCTCGCTGCCATGGACAGATCGCCTTGGGTCTTTGTGCAGAGCCTGAGGTTGCCCCCTACTCCCATGTGAGCATTGTGAGCGTTCTACCCGTGAAGGTGCCCCAATCCTACTTCCTAGCCGCTCATGTACTGATGACCTTAGGCGTTGCGGGTTCTTTGCTCGGTGAGCGTGACTTTCTTCACCGGAGTCACCTAGTGAAGTGTCTCGTGACATTGTTCGGCAGCAGACCGGTTCTTTCCCGGGACGCCTTGGAGTATTCTCTTGTCTCCCACGTGATGTGGAATGTCTGTCTGGCTCTTGGACTGGTCTTTCAGCCAGGAGTCGCTGCAAGAGCTCCGACTGGAGTTGAACTTGGCTGCTCAACCTTTCAACCAGCTGCACCAAGTTGTCCTGGGGAGGTTGGTGGTGACTTCTCCTTGAGACGTCGTGACGCCCATCCAAAAAGTCCCTTAGGTCCGTGTTTGTTGTGGGCTGATCATGCCGAGATGCACTTCCCATCAACCGCTCGCCTGCTTGTTGCAAAGCCGAAGTTCCTCCCCTAGAGCGGGCACTTGGTTAGCTGGAGAGGGGAATGCTCCAAAGCTGAAGGTTGGCCTCCCTCTGAGTGCCTCCATGGGTGCTTCTATGGACACACGCCTGGGTCGAATTGGACGCTCCTCCGGAGTATCTATGCGAGCCTCATTCCTCGTCTGAGCAGTTGAGGCAAAAACACATTCTCCAGCTGAACGAACGGATCGTCGAACCCTGGCCATGCTTGATCAGCGAATCTTGAATGGAATTTTGTCGAACGATAAACACGTTCAAGATCTTCGAATCAACGTTATGAACGATGAACGAAGTAGGATGAACGATGAACAATCGTGAGAGCTTCTTCTTGAATATCTTCAAGCTCTCAATGAAAGCACCAATTGTTGAAGCTGAATTCGTCCTTTAAACTCAAAAGACTCAAGGATCCCTGCAAACAAACAAACAGTAAGCTATCGTTCGTTCAATGATCGAGACCCGGGGGGTGTTCGACCAAGAACGCTCCAATGCTTAAGTCAACTTCGAAAGAGAAATCTCAAGAGCTTAAGTAGCGTTGAACATAATTACCTGGAAAGTGAAATGAGCTCCGCTATTTATAGGAAAACCTTGGGAGCCTCGGAGCGTTCTGATTGGTCGGTTAAATTTGTAATTAATAAATAATATATTATTAATTAAATATATTATTTAATAATTATAATAATAGTTCATTATGATAATAATGATAATTATTGTGATTTAATATTAATATTTAATTGTCCGTTATTAAGAATAATGACAATTAATTCTCGGGGAGAATATTAATATTACGGAGACTTTTAACCCGATTAAATAACGTATTTAACTGGTAAATAGATTATTTAATGTGTGGGTGTTTGCAAGTCATTTATATTATTACTTAGGACAATTTGGTCATTTCAGGAATTATGAGCCACGTGGCAGTTCCACAATTTTCAGATGATTTTTTGGTTCCACAAATATAGTGTAAATTCCTTAATCCTTTTGAAGTGCCTTGGCCCAAGAAAACACTTCCAACTATATATCAAATTAAATGGAATAACACATACAAGCACAGATGAAAAAATCGACACTATCGTCGATATTTTGTCCGATATATCTCTAAATTGGAGGTTCGGCATATTAACAGGGGGGGAAGAAATTTCTTCCCCTAATATCCACGATTTCAACATATATCGACCATTATCGTCGAAATCGACCGATAATTGCCGATATCCATTGATATTGATGTACTAACCTCCAGTTTGGCCTCAATCAAATGCTCCTTGGTCATGGTGTTGCCCTTGATAAGCACATCGTGGACCCTCAAAACGACATCGACTAGATCGGCCGACATCCGATTGACCAAGTTCTCTAGATTGGACTTCTCCGCACGCAGTCGTGCCTCCTCGAAGAGTTGCTTTCGTAGGGTTCAATTTCATCGTCGAGTCGACGGTGCCATTGGCGTTAGATTTGTCTTCGCCGTCGTTGTTAGCGTTTGGGTTTTCAGAGTCCGAGTTTGCCATTTGGGAAAGAGATTAGGGGAAATGGTGAACGGCGGTGCAGTTGAATCAAAAGCATATTTGGTTTTGTGGCAAACTGGTCCGCACCCAACCAATGACAACACAACCACTGGATGAGTTTGAACGGTGGAGATTTAAAAAATAAGGGAATTTGTGGGTTAGGTTAGTTGATTGTGGGAGACAACAAAGTGGACTTGGATTAAAGAAGAAGGGTGGGTGACTCGGCGATGACCCAAAGAGAAAATAGGTATAAAATGTGAAGGTCATTAGGCCCAAAAAAAGAATTACCCAATTGCTCAATTTCAAATCTAATAAGTGCATATTTCATTGAGTTTTTTTACCAAAACAAAACTTGTGGGTTGAATAGGATTAGGTATATATTCACTGCAACCACACAAAATTAATATATTATTATTAATTTTTAAGATTAATTATATTATTTTAGTACGGGATAAACCAAATTAAAAAGTACATAGTGGTTATGTCATTTGAAAATTATTCTATAATTTAATCAAAAAAGAATATATGTTTGATTAAAACTTATAAACATTCAATTCATTATTATATATTTAATTATATTAACATTCAATTATAGTAATTTATTTCCAATTTATATATATTTTTAAAATTTTATATTATTAGTCATCGTCAAAATCATATTGTATCATATTATTTCTTATATACTTATTATATCAAAGTCATTTTATAATTTTTGTCAATCATATATAACCATTATTGGGTACTTAAATTTTTCCCAAAATTTCATTAAAAATTTCCAATTTTTAGATTAAATTTCCGTCATTTTTATTAATCGTAAACGACTTTGATAAGAATTCGTTTTACGTCAAATTTTCACTATTTAATGTCCAATTTTCTAAATTATTATGTAAATACAACTCCCGGATTTTCTAAATTATTATGTAAATACAACGCCCAGATTTTCTAAATTATTATGTAAATGTAAACTCCATTATTATGCTTATTTTTATATTTTTAACTATATTAACATTCAATTATAGTAATTCACTTAAATTTATGTTTATGTTTCAAATTTAATATTATTAGTCAGCGGCAGAATTCTATTGTATCATATTATTCATCATATATTTATTATATCAAAGTCATTTTATAATTTTTATTAATCATATATAACTATTACTGGGTACTTAAAATTTTCCCAAAGTTTCATTACAAATTTCCAACTTTTAGACCGAATTTCCATCATTTTTGTTGACCGTAAACGATATCGATATCGATATCGATATTTTGGGCGAGATATCCGTAAATTTAATTAGCGATATATCCGTTGATATCGATATTTTCATCCTTGCATACAAGAAAGAAGCGAAATTAGGAAAGAAGAGACTATTGCATTGAAAGTGGAACTTGGAGAGAGTCGGGGTTTTTTTTTCTGCATAATATTTAAGAGTGGCAAAATGCAAATAAAGATACAAATGCAGAGAAGAAAATAGACTTGAGAAGAACTGAGATAAAAAACGAGAAAAAAAAATTACATTGAAAAAGCTTCATATCACCCCCCCCTAGTTTCTTTATCCTCCATACAATTGAGAAGGCCTTTCTTTAAGGGTTTTAAGCAAAAACCAGATTGAGATTGTCAGCTTTGCTTCCTTGAAAGTGGGGCTGTAAGCAAAACCAGAGATCTTCGGCAAGGACGCGACTAGCGAGCTGCGGCATGCCCCGCGCAGAGGATGAAGCAAACATGTTACGTAGTGCTCATCAATCTCTTTTGTGCCTTCAGCGTATATCTGCTCCAACCACAAGCTCCATAGAAATAACATCCTACAACAGCAAAAGGGCAGAGGAGAAAGATTATATTTTTATGCCAGACATGTCTTAGCATATCTAGGTTCAATACTTCAATTAGCAAGACTAAAGGACGGAATTACAAATTAAAATGAGGCAAATGAGAATATCATACCGGAAAGACATGGACCGAATGCCATGGCTTCAATTGACACTCTCCCAAACGTTTTGACCAATCCCTGCACACCATTTTACACATTGTATGATTTTCTAAATAATATAGGAATAATTGATTAAATGACTAACAGCAGTAATTAATAAGAGGATGGATAACCTGATCGTATATGACATAAACATCAGCTGTGCAGAGAGTATAATGCAGCTGCAAGTAACACTGACAAGTTCGAGACCTCAGCTTAATCTTTTTTTACTCACGCCAGTCTAGCCACTGTTTAGACTGGTTCTCACTCGGTTGAGCACAACATAGCAATCAAAGTTTTCTCTATGGGTTTTCCATGACCCACCAAGCAAGTTCACTCATGAACCAGCTGGAAATGATCCATGTAAATCATCTGAAACAAAATGGTGATTTTTTAGTAATCTAGTATATCACATCTTACATTCAAATGAACCAAAGAAAACAAGCTTCACACTCATCTGCAATAGAATGAATTACTATTCCATGGAAAAAGTCTTAAATACAATACAAAAATCACCACCATGCCATTCCTGGTGCATTAGGATAGTCGACTCTAATTTAAATGTTCAATCAAACCACAGCAATAGTATTCAACATTGACTCTGATTTAGTAAAATAAAAAAATGAAACTCAGCTAGATTTGTTTAACCATGCAAAGGGTATAAAATATGAAAGACTGGCCAGCAATAGATGGTAGCAAAGGGGTAGCTGACACGTAGCAGACATGTCTGTCAAGTGCTCGCACAATCTTCAGAATAAAGTATGTCTATGAACAAATAGTAGACATGAAATGTGCTGTTAAATTTGGAAGATAATTAGCTAGGCAGGAAGAATGAAGGCAAAGAGATTTAGAAACTTACCGGAACACAAGCTGGGAACAATTGCATTATCACCGGCTAAATAGATTGCCTAAGTTCATACACATGCTTTCTCTGCACCTGGGAACAGAGCAAAAAACAACTTCATGAGCAACAAAGCAAAAATTATCATCAGAGAGAATGACACAGATAAGAAGCCAAAACTTGTCATCCATTCTTCAATTTCCGAAACCCTAGCAGGCAGTATTTGAACTTCAAACTCAAACCAGATTATTCATATATCCAAATTCAAAACCAAAAACTAAAGACACAAACATATAGAAAACTAACTGAATTTTCCAAATCGTTGAAAATCAGAGGAGAGAAATCATAATTTTTGGAATGTTTGATTGCCGAGAAAATGCCAGAAAACGATACAGGAAATCAAGAATTAGAAAGCAACATAAAAGGAACGAGAAGAGCAAAATAGACAGAATGGGCAAGTGAGAACATATAAGGAGTGAGTAAAGTTAGTTTATTTGGACCTCTATAAAACAAACTAACAAGTTTGTATATACTTTAACTGCATAAAAATTTAAGATTCTTATCAGTTGTTAGATTGTTCTAAGACAGAAGCTCATAGATGCAGCAATCACAAACTGTGTGCTTAAATATTGTATGTAAGAATCCTATAATGAGCAGAAAATGCCGCAAATGATTTGCATGAACGAAAGATTTGGATGGAAACACTAACATTCAATATCTAAAAAATCAACACACTGATATATTATAGGTTTTGTAATAAAAATTCATTTTCTGTGATACAGAAAAAGCAGCTTGTTCAGGAGTCCTGTGGTCAAACGGTGTCAAAGCTGTTAAAAGCTCCCCAAGCACAATGCCAAAACTGTAAACGTCAAATATCTTGCGTTCTTGTAGGAAGAAATCGAGAGTCAGACAAGCTCATAAATATTTTCAGTCACAACTAATCTATAGGAAGTAAACTTCATCAATTTTTTGCCAACTGAAATAGAAAGTAGTGTAATCATAAAGTGAGACGGAAGATCATTTCTAAACTCAATACAAAGTCTAGCTACCTTATTGGTTCCAGCTGGCGAGGCAGCCCATTACCCTTGTCAGAAGTGAAAAACACTCATGGTGGCAAAAACGTACTGCAACCACGCTCCTGCTTTGTCAAAGTAGCCATTTGTATCTAAAGTCAGAATACTCAAATCCAATGGTATGCCCCCTTCTCTATCAGCTTTCTCTGTGAAGTAATGAGCTGTAAGTCATCTGAACCTCAAATTAACATAGTGAATTTAATAAAAATGATTCTAAATTATAACCTTAAGAGTCCTGATATAAAAATTAAGAGTCCTGATATAACAATTAATTGACACCTAATTGACACTAAATTTAGCTCTCTCTAACTATAAGCAAATTATACAATGCAAACCTCGTTAAGGCGGATGCTCAAACTACCAAAGATCAAATCTCTCTTAATGGTATAATCATCAATGCCAATGTTATTAATTCCTCTATAAATTTTGATTGGGACTTGCAAGTGTCGAAGTGATAAGGAATTGGAATGGAAGACATGAAAGCTAATTTCTTGTTGCAGAGGAAATAATTACTATTCCATGGAAAAAAATTTATATACAACATGAGAATCCCCACCATGCCATTCTTGGTGCATTAGGATAGTCGCCTGTGATTTAAATGTTCAATCAAACCACAGCAAAATAATTTGACATCAACTCTAACTTAGTAAAAACAATAAAATGAAACTCACCTACATTTGTTAACAAATCATGAAAAGGGGTAAAAAAAAATATGAAAAGAGCTGAGCTTCTCTTCATACTTGAATACTATTACTAATTCAGTTTAATTTATTTTCAAATAACCAAATTGGATAACGCATGTTAGTTAATTTCACTAGATAGTAAAAGTAAATTCGAAGACCCAAGGCGGCAAAAAAAACATAAACTCAATAAGAAAGAAAAAGACTTCATGAAGAATTGGTGAATTTTCTGATATCATTCACATAGCCGAATGGCTGTATATATATACATAAGTGTGGGCAGATAAGATCAGGCAGTTAAATCTGTCCTAATCTTATCCTGACAGCAGTTAGTAACTGACTAACTGCCAATAACTACCTAGGACAGATGTCACATGTTAGTGTACACGTGTATGTCTACCTATACAGATTTAGTAGTGTTCTGTTCTATAGCTCTAGGATTATACTTTCGTACATCCCCCCGCAAACTAGGCACCTGATGGGTGACTAGTTTGGATGCAAGTTGACTGTGACGGGCAAAGGGGAGTCCTTTGGTGAAGATGTCAGCCAGTTGATGAGCGGATGGGACAAAGAGGACGCTGTGTGTTCCAGCAGCAACCCTTTCACGAAGAAAGTGGTAGTCAATAGCTATGTGTTTCGTACGGGCATGGAACACTGGGTTGGCTGTCATGTGTGCAGTACTCATGTTGTCACAATAAAGACGAAGTGGCAGCTGAGGTAGGATCTGAAGCTCGTGCAGGAGGCTGAGGATCCAGATCGTGTCTGCACAGGTGTAGGCTAGGGCACGATATTCTGCCTCGGAGCTGGAACGGGAGACAGTTTTCTGTTTCTTAGCACACCAGGAGATCAGATTTGGACCAAGGAAGATGCAGAAACCGGTAACTGATCTGCGTGTGTCAGGGCAACCTGCCCAATCAGCATCCGAGAAGGCTTGTAGGCTTAGGGGGAAGCGGGAGCGCTGCAGGAGAAGGCCTGTACCGACTGTGCCTTTTAGATACCGTAGAATGCGCTTGACAGCAGTTAGGTGGGCATCCGTGGGCTGGTTCATGAATTGGGCGACATTTTGAACTGCATAGGAGATATCAGGTCGGGTTAGTGTCAAGTAAAGAAGGGCACCCACCAGTTGTCTGTAGATAGAGGGATCTGGGAGAGGCTGTCCAGTGGTGGCAGACAGAGTTTGTTTTGCTGCTACAGGGGTAGGGGCAGGTTTACAATCAATCAGTCCACTACGGTTTAGGAGCTCAGCAGTGTATTTGTTTTGTGTGAGAGTGAGGCCAGTGGGAGTGGAATGAGATTCAACACCAAGGAAGTAGTGTAGGGGACCCAAGTCTTTGATGTCGAAGGCACGGGCCAAGGCGGTCATGAAGGTAGACAGTGCCTCTTGGGAGTTGCCTGTCAAGATGATGTCGTCAACATACAGGAGCAGATACATGATGCATTTATGTTGATGAAGAACAAACATTGAAGGGTCGGCCCTGCTTTGACAGAATCCATAGTGAATGAGAAAAGTGCTGAAACGATCAAACCATGCTCGTGGAGCTTGTTTGAGTCCATAGAGAGCCTTATGGAGGCGGCAGACATGATTAGGGTGTTGGGAGTCAGTGAAGCCAGGGGGCTGAACCATGTAGACTTCTTCATGTAAAGTGCCATGGAGAAAGGCGTTTGTGACATCTAGTTGACGGATGGGCCAGCCAAGAGAAACTGCAATGGCTAGAACAATGCGGATGGTTGTTGGTTTGACCACGGGGCTGAAGGTTTCATTGTAGTCGAGTCCCTCTTGTTGGTGGAAACCTTTGGCAACAAGGCGGGCCTTATAGCGTTCAATAGAGCCATCTGCACGCTGTTTTAGGCGGAAGACCCATTTACACCCCACAGCATTGGCATGAGAGGGAAGGGGAACCAGGGACCAGGTGTGTTGCTTCATCAGAGCATTGTATTCAGTCTGCATAGCTGCTGTCCACTCAGGAGATTTGGAGGCCTGTGTGTAGGATGTGGGTTCAGGTGTGGTAAGTTTAGTAGTGTTGAAGGCTTGGGGCAGGGGATATCTGGAGGTATAGAGGAGGTTTCGGGATTTTGAAATCCCAGCCTTGCTGCGGGTAGTCATAGGGTGAATGTTGGGGGGTCGTGTTGGGTGAGGTTGGGTTGAGGAGACCCTTGGAGATTCTGCAGAACTGATGGAAGAGGACTGGTCCGGGTGGGAATCTGGTAGTGGTGAGGATGGTGGTATGGGTGGAGGGGAGGGAGGAGGACTGAGGGCTGGTGGTGCTGGGACCGGTGAGTGAGCAGGGAAATCGAAGGAAATGACTGGGGTGAAGGATAGGGGAGGGTTAGGAGGGGAGGATTTGGGGTAAGGAAAGTCATGCTCATTGAAGACAACATGGCGGCTGATATAGACTCGACCTGTGGGTACATGTAGGCAACGGTACCCTGCATGGTGTGGGCTGTAACCTAGGAAAATACAGGGTAGGCTGCGGGGTTCCAGCTTGTGTTTGGTGTAGGGTCCAATGTAGGGGAAGCACGAACAGCCAAAGGTCCTGAGAATATGATATGGTGGTGGTTTTCCATGTAGTTTTGTGTAGGGAGAGGTCCAGTGAAG
Organism: Prinsepia uniflora; assembly: GCA_032719365.1. Lineage (NCBI taxonomy): Eukaryota > Viridiplantae > Streptophyta > Magnoliopsida > Rosales > Rosaceae > Prinsepia > Prinsepia uniflora. The sequence continues at coordinate 65,336,435 of CM064876.1, forward strand.
TGTAGGGGTGGGAAGGAGGTTAATGAGAAAAACAGCAGTGGTTATAGCATCTGCCCAGTAAGAGTAAGGCAGACCGGCTGTATGGAGGAGGGTTCGTCCCATTTCAGAGATGTGACGGTGTTTCCGTTCAGCTAACCCATTTTGCTGGGGAGTGTGGGGGCAGGAAAAACGGTGGTGAATGCCATGGGCAGAGCAAAAGTCTTGGAACTGATGATTAGTGTATTCAGTGCCACCATCACTTTGAAACTGAGTTATTTTTGTGTGGAATTGAGTTTGAACATAGGAATAGAATTTTGTGAAATGGGTGAATACTTCAGACTTGTGACGTAAGGGAAATATCCATGTAAATCGAGTATAATCATCAGTGAACAGTAGGTAATATCGAAAACCAGAGACAGAAAGTACAGGGGACATCCAAACGTCGGAATGAATTAAATGAAATGGTTTTATTGATTGATGAACAACAGAGGAGAATGACAAGCGAGTGCTCTTATTGAGAGCACATTGATTACAAAAGGGTGCAGAATTTAAAGATACAGGGGTGCATAATTTATTTTTGGTTGTCACCATGCGAAGGACCTTGGAAGAGGGATGTCCAAGCCGCTGGTGCCAGAGGGATGGGGCAGCACTGGTGAGGTAGGCTTGGGGTGGTGCAGAGTGCGGTGTGATCCTGTAAAGACCATCTTTACAGGGGCCCTGAAACAGAACTTGATCAGTGAGTAAATCCTGAATAAGGAAGTGGTGGGGGAAGAAGGTAATTTTGACAGAGTGATCTTTAGTGTATTGGGAGACTGAGAGCAGATTCTTTTGGATAGTGGGAACATAGAGGACGTCAGATAAATGAAAATTGAAGGGACCAGAGGAGAAGGAGACTGTACCAGTTTGGTGGATGGGGAGGGTGGTGCCATTGCCGATCATGACTTGTTCAGGGGAGGAAGTTGGAGGTTGTGGGGAGGAGAGTGGATCCATGGTGACATGGTGAGTGGCACCGGTGTCTGGGTACCAATTCGGGTCTGAAACGTTGGCAAGGTGGAGACCAGCGAAGGCTTGAGACAGGTTGTGATCAGGGGACTGGGACAGATTGGGGCAGTGGGCAGCAAGGTGGCCATAGCGATGGCAGGACCAGCATTGAGGACCGGTGGGGCGATTTGAGGAATATGGAGAGGATCCGAGTACACCAGGTGAGGGATTTGGGGAGTAGGCGCGTGGAGAACCGCGGCGGTTGGGGAAGCGGGTGCCACGTCCGGGGCGAGGGCCTCGCTGAAAACCAGAACGTCCACGGTAAATGGCAGATCCAGGGTGGGCAGTGTACAGGGCAGTGGGTGGATTGACAGCAGCAGGTTGGAGGGTGGAGGCTTGTTGGGCTTCAAAGGAGAGGAGTCGGGCTCTGAGATCAGTGAAGGGAGGTAGAGGAGGAAAGTTGAGCATGGCTGTCACAAGCATGCTGTATTCTGAGCCAAGCCCACGTAAAACAGCAGTGACCAAGTCCCGGGAAGAGAATGGTTCGTTGATGGCAGCAAGAGAGTCTGCGAGAGTTTTGGCATGGTTGAGGTAGTCAGAGACAGATTGGGAGCCTTTAGTGAGAGACATGAGTTGGAATCTGAGGTTAGTGGCATTTGCTAAGGATTGTTGGGAGAAGTTTTGCCGTAGGCATTCCCAGATTTCTCGGGAAGTGTTCAGTCCGACAACCTGAGATAGAACAGGTTCTGTCAGCGTTGCTCGAAGCATGCTGATGAGAGTTTGATCGATTTGGTACCACTGGTGGTACGCAGGATTAGGCAGAGGAACAGAGGATGCAGTAATGGCAGAGGATGATGAATCGGATTGGGGAGAGGATTCATCATTAACCGGAGAGGGAAGGGTAGGAGAAGGAGGAGAATGGGTTCCATCGATGAACCGCCAGTAGTTATGGCCGATCAGAAATGGTTTAATCTGGCTTTCCCAGAGAAGATAGTTGGATTCGGTGAGTTTGATGGACACTAGGGTTGAGACATGATTTGGGGAGATTGAGGGGGAGGCACAGGAGTCACTAGCCATAGCAGAAAGGAAGGGAGGATCGAACTATGGTGGTCAGACGTGCTGGCTCTGATACCATGAAGAATTGGTGAATTTTCTGATATCATTCACATAGCCGAATGGCTGTATATATATACATAAGTGTGGGCAGATAAGATCAGGCAGTTAAATCTGTCCTAATCTTATCCTGACAGCAGTTAGTAACTGACTAACTGCCAATAACTACCTAGGACAGATGTCACATGTTAGTGTACACGTGTATGTCTACCTATACAGATTTAGTAGTGTTCTGTTCTATAGCTCTAGGATTATACTTTCGTACACTTCATCAACATACCTGATATATAGAGAGGTCAAATGAAAGTTGAGATTGACCACCAGACCAGTTAAATCTATTGACCTGCCTTTCTTAATCCAAATCCTTCCAATTTATATATGAACCAAAAGCTAGATTCTTAAGAGGGTTGAACAAATGGGTACAGAGAGACATATGCAGATTCGTATGATTAGATACTCACATTCACAACTACACACACCAACATTCTTTTTTAACAATCAAACACGTCAAAGAAGGCATCACACATAATGTTGTAGGTAGTTTCAGACCACAAGCAGAAACTTTAGTGGCATGGAAAGTCGTACAATTTCCAAATGCAATGATAAGACAAATTATAATAATGAAAATTCCAACCCAAAATCTAGCATTCCATTGCATCTGTGCCCACATCTTTTTCAGTTACCCGAAGTTTCCTATTACATGATTACGTCTGGTAACTCTGTTTCAATACAAGGACTAGAGATAAGGTTGCAAGTTTTCAAAGTAATTAATTTTAGTTAACCTGATTCATTGCTAACATAACACATTGAAGCAAAGAAATCAAAGGATTAAACAACTGGAAAAGGGATAAAAGAGACAAGGATAAAGATAGAAACAATTTAGAAGACAAGGCACAAAAATCCATCTGGGTATACAAAATTCATATCATACTTCATACCATATGTGTATATAATGCATCAAGCTATGTCCTTGCATATCAGGCCCTATAACAAATGTGTATAAAAGCATCATGCATGTGCATATGGGGTTTATCATAACAAATCAGACAAACAATGCAATAAGATGTCACAACAATTTAAATCAGAAATACCGGACATCAGAGATATCACAAGTTAAATCAGATAACAAATCAAATCAGACAAACATGCATCAACATACCACAATAATAACTATTTTAATTCAAAAAGGCAGACTAAACCTACAGTAGGGACAACTGTGTTTTTCTTTCAACCATGTCATTATACATGGGGCGTGAAACGTGTGAGCACATGGCATTTTAATTACCGCTCGCCCCAAGAGAGATTCCAAGCAAATGGAGCATGAGTGCTCTGAGCAATCTGAGCAAGAATGCTCAATTTGCTTAGATGGTCTGGTTGGGCAATCTGCAAAGACATACCTTTCCAAGCTGTCAACTGCTGCTTGGGATGCCGGCTGGGATTGCGGACAGAAATAGAATTCGAAATTGTCGAGAGACATCAGCGAATCCTCCTCAGCATCTGCAAGTAGAACATTTTCGTCCATATCTCAATCCTCATAAGTGAATTCCTCCAATGCCGGAATAGCATATAAGAGTTCCGCATCATCAGCAAAGGGTGAATCCATCGTTTGGGATACAGAGACAGATGCAGAGAGGAATGAGGAGGGGATGAGAGTCTCTTCGTAAGAATGAGATGCAGAGGGATAAAGCACAAGATTTTCGGCAACATTCAAGATTTCGGCAACATTCAAGATTTCGGCATAATCGATTGTGGCCGATTGCCCTCCCAACCCCACCATCTCATCATCAGACAACGGGGAACCCATTGGTGTTGTTGTGCTCGCCTGGGAAGCAGGGATTAGGGTTTCTTCGTAAGAATGAGATTCAGAGGAAGAACGAGCGGGATTATTGGCAGCATCAGATATTTCGGCGATGGTGGCCAATTGCCCTCCCAATTCCGCCATCTCATCATCAGACAACGGGATATCCATTGCAGAGAGACAGAAATGAAAGAGAAACGAATTAGGGTTTCGAAATAGAATGAGAACTCCGAGAGTAAGAGAGATGAGAGCGTTGGATGAGAACAGAGTGTTGAATGAGCAGAAAGAGAGATACAAGAGCCTCCAGTTGAGATCTACAATTTTAATTTCGAAATAAGTATTAACAATATTCTTCACGTCGTCACAATTACATTGCGTGTGTGTGCCCTTTTTCGGTTTTTGACTTTTTTGTTTTTGTTAAATTTGTTAATTTTTTATTAGTTTGTTACTTTTGGTGAGAATTTAAAATATTCGATAGAAAAGAATAAACAATATTGTAACTAGTGGCTGGTATAATTTAAAACAGCGACCGTCTAGTCTGTTTAGGCCTTCGAAAGTGGAAAAACATCACGCCTAATAATTAAGTGTCTAAATGAATTTGTATGTATAATCTTATATATATTTAGTATGATTAGCTAACATTAGTATATATTTGTTAAAATTAAGGGTATAATTGTTTTTTACTGTTCAACAAAATTCCTTTTTTTTACTAACTGTTGCTATAGTTCCTGAACTTTACCCTAATGTTAGCTATGGTCCCTGAATTTTATTATTAGTAGCAAAAGTTCATGAACTATACCCAAATGTAATTATTAATAACTATAACTTATAAACTGGTACAAATCTTTCACCAATATTTATAAAGCCCTTATAACTAATAACATAACGCAAAATTCAACACAAGTTACACAAAATCCAGTAAACAGAGAGGTAAATGTATCGATTTTTCATATTCACAGTATCTAGCAGCAGAAACACTATTTAATATTTAGGGTAAAAACTAAAAATAACCCTCCATCTACTATTTGTGGATAAATATAAAGAAGAAGAAAAAAATGACAAAAATCAAAATCATTGTTATGAATTTGGACCATTATGGTATTTACCAAATTGTCATCCGGTGGAATTGAGTACGTCGAAGTTGAATTCATTAGTAATAGAAAATGCTAACATTTTAATGGAGGGATGATTAGTATATATTTGGGTATAGTTCATGGATCTTTACTACTAATAATAAAGTTTAGGGACCATAATTAACATTAGAGTAAAATTTAGGGACTATAGCAACATTATTAAAAAAATGGAATTTTGTTGAACAGTAAAAAGACAATCTTACCCTTAATTTTAACATAATTTCGTTAACATTTTAACGAAGTGATGGTTAGTATACATTTGGGTATGGTTTAGGGATTTTTGATACTAATAATGAAGTTCATGGACCATAGCTAACATTAGGGTAAAGTTCATGGACTATAGCAACAATTTTCCCTAAGTTTATATATATATATAGTTTATAAGTTTATATATATATTTAGTTATATAAGTTATTTTATTTATTAAATATTTAGTTAATAATATAATTATTAATTAAAACAAAGATAATAAATTAAAAAATATAGAATGTTGTATAATAAAATTAATAAAAAAAACTTACATTGTTAACATTTATGATTCCCAACTCAATTTATTTATCTAGATAATTAATTTTTATTCTGAAATTATTTGATAGTATTTATTATATTATTAATTTAATGAACTTTGTCTTTAAAAAAAAAAACTGTCTAGGCTCCGCCTAACCGCCTAGGTGCTCGACCCCTATCGATCGCCCTAGAAGCGCCTAATGCCGTTTTGAACCTTGATTACATATATGAAATTATGGGTACATATTGGATTAAATTTCGACATCGACATGATAAAATAGCAAAAAGAAAAATAGAATTCCAAGAGCCGATCATATAAAAGTTTTAAAATTATCTTATTCTTAAATGAGTGTGAAACTGAATTAGGAAGCTTAAAAACTTCATTTTTGTGTATAAGGAGACACCCAGCAAAACTTCTTCGACCTTGTTTGGTAAATCATATTGCACTGATTATTTTCATTGGATAGGTTAATATATCCACCAGATAGACTGACAATTTAGTCAGGCGTTTGGTGCTCTCCTGGATTAAAACACTGACTATATTATATGGCCGAACTATAAAAGCACGTGCTGATGTAATCTGCAGTCCACTTTTTTATGTAATCTGTAAAATGTCCTTCCTGCAAGAGATTTTCGAGATATCTTTCGAAAGATATGCACGTGCTGATGTTGTACCTGTAGCATTCATGATAGGAACACCATTTAGTTTTATCAGTGTTCTCCTGATTGTCTTTGATGGGTCCTAATTTTCTGAACCAAGCTTTTTCTTTGATCTCATTATGGATCTGGTGGATTGGTATTGAGAATTTCATATTAGGCTTTTCGATGGCTGAGACATTGGAAGTTTGACTTGCCTTGCGTTTGTTGGACCCCATATCAAAATTTGCTACTAACATCCTCTTTGCATGGTGATGATGGTTTGGAAGCTTTCTCGCTCGGCCTGACATGATCTGGCGCATGGACATCATTCGTTTCATCCTCTCAGCACGCATGTCGTTTTACTAAGGAGAGCATCTTGGTGAGGCTACGGGGGCACTGTTCATTACTATGTCTCTATAAAGTTGGTTATCACAAGGAAGTCCTTGCTTGAGTGACATTTTCGCGACTAGATCACTGCATCTGACTATCCGAGATTTTTCCTCGCAGTAGCTTTGGGTGTATTATCACTGGGTCTATTAACCTCTTTCTACTAGAAAATAGATGATCTTTCTTCACTTCGAAAGTGCAAAGTTGTGAATATTCTTTCACAAATGCTAGAGCTAGCTATTCAAAAGACGCGATGGACCTCTGGGGAAGATGGTTGAACCATGTCATTACTTGGCCTTGAAATAGATTGGAACACTTTGCACATGAGTGCATCACTGTGTCTATGAGGAACCATGACTCCTCGAAAATAGTTAATATGCTTCACCGGGTCGGAAGTTCCTTTGAACTGATTAAAACTCGGAGTTGCGAAATTTTTAGGGAATGATTCCTCTTCGATGTCTCTCACAAAATGTGAGAATGATGGGATTTGGCGACTCACATCGTCTTCCAAATCACCGTCACGTTGGATAAGGAGGTGTCGATCCAACATTTTTTGGACATCACTAGCTTGTAGCACCCCTTGGTGAGGTTGTGAGCCATGATGTGTCAACTGTCGTTGTCTACCTCGAATCACAGTTTTTAATTTATGAGAATATGTGTAACGACCCGTCCTGATAGGACCCGTCCCAACTGGACGTCAAAAACCGTGCCCGGTCCTGCTCCCGTCTGACAAGTCAACTAAAGGTCCGAAACTCCCCTTCAGTGCTTGCCAGACAAGGGATGTTTGCGCGGATTTCTGCTGCTGTCACTGCCTCACGATCAGTCCCGAACGTCGTACCACGGCTTGGAGGGTCACAAAACAGAAAAGGTGTGAGTGGACAAAAATGACCTCTTATAAAAACATTTATCAAAATACAATCATACCCTCCAGTTTTCACAAACTTGCATGCATATCGTAAAACATGAGTGACCGATAAAATCAAAACATATTTTCCCATAGTCCATAAAACTCATGTTCAACAAATCAGTTCATGTTATAAAACATCAAATCCCGGCTCTCAGGCCAAAACATGTGAAAACATAATCACTGGCCACAAAGACCAAAAACCCGTACTCCATACTAGTACGTCATCACAAATAACATCAATCAGCACTAATCACAAGTGCACAATAAATATATCAATCCAATCAATCCGCACTACTCACAAGTTCACAATATCACAAATCACATCTGCACTACTCACAAGTGCACAATCAATCAAACTGCACTACTCACAAGTGCTGCACTACGCGTAGGCCAATATCCAGTCACTCTCTCGGGAACAGACACCACTGGGCTCAACCCCCTCGGGCTCAGTCACCTCTGGGCGAACACATCCCCAGGCTCAGACACCTCCGAGTGGTACATCCAGGCTCAGTCTCATCCGAGAAGCTGGCTACCATAGGATCAACTCCCGATCCTACAATCACATCCCCCAAGCTCCGGTCGTCTGGGTAATCCCCCCAAGCACCGACCGTCTGGGAATATCACAATCACAATGAAAACCATCCCGGGAATTACATCCCAAAACATTTCAATCAAATCTTGACTTCATACCAAGTCAAGATCATCCCTGACTGGGTCTCAAAGCCCAAAATATCATTTACACGTATTTCTTTAAAATCACCTTTTAATTCAATCAAATATTCCAGAAATCATCATTGACTCACCAACAAAGTCAAAATATCATTTTAGAAATCATTTAAACTCCGGGCCTAGCCCAAAACATCATTTGCACGTTCCTCGTAAAACGCACCCGAAAAGACTGATTAAAATAATCATAAAATCCCAATAAATTATTAATTTCACAATTCACAAGTGACTCCAAATCCGAGTCAAAATTACTATTCACTTGGGTTCTCGTGCCCAAAATAACATTATCACGCAAATCCATGCGTTGCAACCTCCGTTGCCATTTTCACGTAAATCCACGAAATTGACCATTGACTCATTCCCGAGTCACCACATCATTTTTCAATCCATGACTCAATAATCCGAGTCCACACATTATTTCCAACCAATTTTAATCCCGGACTCACAAACCAAGTCCAAACATCATTTTTACCAAATTTCGTAATTTCTCGAAAATCGCCCAAAAATAATATTATAATATTCATAAAACCGAGAAATTACCGGATTGAAACACAAATCATGCCCAAGCATATAAAATCATATAATAAGGCATTTAAATCATATATGCATGCATCACGGTTAGAAAACAAAGTCCACTCACACACACCGTTCAAAACGGTCCGTTTCCGAGCTGCACGTTTTTCCGTAAAATCTGGAAATCACAACTCCTGTCCAAAATCATTATAGAGGGTTACTAACATATCAAAATACAACATATAATTTTCCCCAATTTTTCCGGGATTTAAATACGTATTTTAAACGTAAAACAAAACTTCGGATACACGGAACATTATCGAAACAATATCCGATTTCCCCGAAATCAACGTCAAAATGTTCGTTACACTGAGAGGATCAAAAGTCATGTTAATCTCACCTTGAGACTAGGCCGGACGCGCCCTCACGCGCCGCCGTGAGTGGCTGCGCGTGAAACCCACGCGCCAGCTACAGTGTCGTCGTTCATGCCCGTTTGTCTGGTAAACGGGTCGTTTAACCCGCGATCAGACCCGTTTGGTTTTCTGTCAAATCCACACTGAATTCATCAATTGAACATTCATACAGCTTCGAATTAAGTTCAATTTAAGATCTGTGGACACAATTACAATCGAACTTACCTCAAACCTCCTAATCACAGTTGATCATTCGAAGAACACCCCGCACACTGTTCATCATCAGAACTCCCTCAATTTCAATCGATTTCTCTCAATTGATTCAACCAGAAGTATCAAGGGACTTAGGTAAACCTTTTCCCCAAATCAATTGAATCAATTCGTGGCTCAAACTCCACGACTCAAACTCGATTCTTCGTCACTGTGCAACCATGGAGTTCAGTCAATCTCAACCAGTTTCTCCCAATTGATGGATTCAGAAGCATCGTGGGATCCTCAGGAACATAATCCCCAGCTCAATTCCATTCATTGAAGCCTCCAATTCCTCGACTCAAGCTCGAAAATTCTGAAAGCTTCCTTCCTCAGTTCTACCTCAATTTGACCTCAATTCCACTTAGTTCCTTCTACAAAATTGATCGTAGTAATCCCAGAAGACTGAAACTGAACCCAATTTCGATCAACAAGGCTCAATTCATCCAATTTGATTTTTCCTCCCAAAAACCCAATTTTCGAATTCTAGTTCCCAGCTCACTCTCAATCTCCCTTGCTTACCCAGTTGAGTTAGTCTCAACAAGCACTCGATTTTGCCCTCGAAACCAGTTAGAAATGGCAGCTAACACTCTCCAATTCTGCTGCTCAATGCTCACGGGTAAGAAAAACAAAGAAGAAGAAAATTAAGGAGAAAATGGAGGAAATGATGAAGGATAAATGATGATGTTGTAATGATGGTGTTGGGAGGGAAACATGGAGCTGGAATCAAGGGATGGGTGACACTTGTCACTCATCCGAATGTACACAGTCACCGGGTACTGTTCATATTAAAATATTATTTTAATCCCGGTTCGTTCGGTTAATCGAGCCCGATTCCGTGACCATAACTTCGTCGTCGAATCTCCGATTTCGGCATGCCGCCTGTCGTTGGATTCGTATCGACGAGACCTACGTAACGGTCCTTAGCCCTCGTCCGTTGGACTTCCCTGGCCAAAAAGTCAACATTTGGCCCCTAATATGCCAAATTACCAAAATACCCCTCTACTTCCGAACACCATAACTTTCTCTACGAATGTCATAATCGAACGTGCCACCTGTCTATGGACTCGTGACGTCCCGAACTACGTCACAGTCACCGGCCAAAGTCCATTTGACCGCCCGAACTAAAAGTCAACATTTTGCCCGCGCTAGGGGCAAAACGGTCATTTTGCACGTTTCGTCCGATTTCACTCAACTAATCCCCGATTAGTCATTCTAATTCATAATTAATTAATATTCAATCCCGATATTCGGGACGGGTCATTACACGTCCCGAATTATCTGGATTAATTAAGACTTAATGATGGATTAGGGTTATAATCGGTGATTAGTGGGGTACTTTCGGACGGACGGTGCGAAATGATGATTTTTCCCCTAGAATGACGAAACGTTGACTCTTCGTTCAGGCGGTCAAATGAACTTTGGCTGACGACTGTGACGTAGTTCGGGACGTCACGAGTTCATAAACATGTGGCACGCCCGATTCCGACGTTCGAGGAAGAAGTTATGATGTTCAGAAGTTCGGGGGTATTTTGGTTGAAAAGGGGCAAACAGTTGATTTTTGACCCGGGAGGTCCGATAGTCGAGGGCCAAGGACCGTTGCGTAGATCGCATCGATATGAATCCGTAGACAGGCGGCATGTCGAAATCGACCATTCGACGGAAAAGTTACGGTTCACAGAAGTTCAAAGAACTATTTACAGTGGCCCGTTTTACGAGGCAAAAAGTGGAGTTTTGTCTTATGTGGGCCCAGATCTTTCCCAGGCCCAAAAGTGTCACTCATCCATTGCCTATCCTCCCACATTCATGCATATCACCTTCATTTGCTTTGTTCACCTAAACCCGAAACCCATTTTCCATTTTTGTACAACCCACACCCCACACCCCCTAAATCTAACCTGATGCTGGTGACATATGAGGGAAACAGAGAGAGGAGATTGAAGTGATGAAGGTGGTGGCAGGATCGACTGAGCCGTCGTGCACGGTGGAGAGAAGGTAAGAGCTCGGTTTTGATTTTTGAATCCAATACTTCGATTAGGACATTATGGTTGATTTTGGGTGATTGGGGGATGATTAGTATGTAACGACCCGTTCTAAAAATTGGGATTAGCTTAGTGATTAATGATGGATTAGTGAAGTTAATCAGTGAATAGTTGGGTGATTTCGGACGGACGGTGCGAAATGACGATTTTGCCCTTAGAATGGGTAAAAATGTTGAATTTTTGTTCGGGCGGTCAAATAAAATTTTACTGATGACCGTGACGTAGTTCGGGACGTCACTAGTTCATAGAAAGGTGGCACGTCCGATTCCGACGTTCGAGGAGAAAGTTGTGACGTTCGGAAGTTCAAAGGTAATTTGGTAATTTGGTTAAAAGGGGCAATTTGTTGACTTTTCAAACGACATGGAATTTTCACGCACTTCGAGGACCATTAGGTAGGTCTCGATTCCCGGAGTACAACGACAGGCGGCACGTTGTCATCGAAATTTGGATGACAAAGTTACGGGTCAGGAAATACGAAGGGCAAAATGGTAATTTGTCCTTTAGGGGCATTCTGGTCATTTCTGTGCATAGGGGTCTGTGCCCACTAAGAAGTGGACACTTGGCTGTTTTTGGAAATGGTTGCCCACAAGGACTTTGATGCGTGGCTGTGCTTGGATGGCTTTAGAAGCCCCTTCACCGTCTCTTGTTGTTTTTAAATGACACGACCCGTCTCAATCCCCCCGGGATTACCTTGGGATGTATTATGCTCCCGTCTGACACGAAGTGTCAGACAAGGGATAACCTAAAGCCACTGTCCCTAACAAGCTTCCAGATTAAGCAAGAATCGATGGAGGAGGCATGCAATGTCTAGTCTCTGCTGCAGTCGCATCGGTGATCAACCTGAAGGGCATTAAAACAACAAAGGCTGTGAGTGGACAAAAATAAATAAGTTCGTAAAACATATTTCACAAAGATATTTATGCCCTTCATTAAAAACGTATGCATGCATCGAAAACAGTAAGTAAACTATTTACTAAAACAACCATTAGGGCCTTAGCCCAGAAACCGTAAAACCAAATCATATGGGTCTCTACCCAAAACCATGAATACCGAAAACCAACATATATTATTTAAATCCGACATCCAGAATACCAATTTCAAATTCCAAGTGGGCCATCGCCCAAAACAATAACCATAAATACCATTTCTAAGAAAAACATGTTTAAACCATCCTGGGCAACCCAGATGCCTAGCGTCCCAGACGCTCGACGTCCCATACGTCATATCTCACGGTATAATAATAAGCAACGCGTGCTGCCCGGGGTCTCTCCGGGTCAATATCTCTGACATCCCAGATGTCTGACGTCCCAGACGTCTAATCATAGCAATCCTGCTCCTGAGTCACTACACGGTTCGGTAGCTCCGTACAATGACCCCTCGCAGGCAATGCACCGTGACTTCCCCAGTGTCCCAGACACCTGGAGGAGACCATCACATATCCTCGTATCAAGATGGTTTATGGAAAATAGTTTAGCAAATCATTTCAAACATCTCAAGGGCCTTGCCCGGAATTTTCATAAAACCATCACAAGTCGAAACATCTGATTTTCAATTCCAAAATCATTTATTCAAATCCATTTAGGGCCCACGACCCTAAATCACATTTATAAATAACTGGGCCCCTGGCCCGATTTCATAAAGCAATTGGGCCCCCGACCCGATTACGTAACTCAATTGGACTTCAAGTCCGAGGTTTCCTAAACAATTTGGCCTCATGCCCGAGTTTATCTTTCCAATTTCAAAACCATTTCATGAAATCATATCCAAAACCATAAGTATGGAAAATTAGTGTAAAACTGGAAAAACCTCGATTTACGTGCAAGCACGTAAATCGCCTCGAAATGCATGAAATCATATAATTCACTAATATCCAAATCATCATCATATAATCACAATCATAATCCATATAAAATAGTTATGCATGCATAAAATTTATAAAACCAAAGTCCACTCACAGACCGTCCATAATTGCTCGTTTTCGCGCTGTAAGCGTTCTTGTAATTTCCGACATTTTCCAGAAATCTCGAATCCTGTCCGAAATCATTCTTTAGTGTCACTAAGGGCTTAAATAACAGCATACTAATTTCCCATAATTTTCCGGGAATGAAACGTTAATTGAAAATGTAATATAAACCTTCGGACCCTCGAAACAACATCGAAATGGTGCCCACTTAATTCGAAACCAACGCTAAAATGCTCGTTACATTGCATAGGATAAAAGTCGTGTTGAACTCACCTTGAGATTCGTGCCCACGCGCCATCACGCGCCGCCGTGAGTCGCTGCCCGTGAAACCCACGCGCCTGCTACAGTGTCATCGTCCCAACTCGTTTGTCTGTAAAACGGGTCCTGCAACCCGCGAGACGACCCGATCAGTTCACTGTCAATTCAACCTCAATTCTTTTAATTGAGCATTCAAACATCTTCGTTTTAAGTCCAATTATAGTTCTATAACCTTAATTTTATAAATACTTACCTAAATTCAAACGATTCAACGATGAACATCGAAGAACACCTAGGTACTATTCCTTCATCGAATTCCATCAATGCCGTCTGATTTCAATCAATTGATCCAGCCAACAGCTTCGTCTGATTATCCTAAGTTGGTTTCCAAGCTCAATTGCATCTTCTAACCCCTCCAATTACACGACTCAATCCTCAATTTTTATGAACTCCGTCGTGTCTGTCCAAGGCTTCCCAGGGCTTCAAGCTTCGATCCCTTGATCTGGATCGACTAAGGGAGGTCCCAGAAACTGAATTGAGCCTTAAATTGTCTTGGGTTGGCCTACATTTCGAATTGGAATTTTGAATTTGTTCAAAGATGGTTTCGGGTTTTGGATGCATTTTCACCCAGTCTCTAGCTCCTCTCTCTGGTTCTCTCTAGTTCTCTGTCCCTCTCAACCGTCCCAGAAGTTGATCAAAAAAATCTCATTAATCCATCCAATGCGACCCGTGCTCTACTCCACTGTCTCTGTTTTTCAATTTCAAAGGCACCCGTGCTACACATTCAGCCGTGCACTGTCCAACACATAAATAATCCTCTCAGTGCTCTGTGTTTTCTCCACTTAATCCATTAGCACTCAGCCCAAGTAAAAGTTCCATAAACAATCCATGCCCCCGCCCTGTCAATGAGAAATTCCCACAGAACCATACACGGCTGTCCCAAAATCAACCACCAAATTACCATTTTGCCCTCACTTGACAAATTACCAAAATGCCCCTCACGCATCTAGACTCGTAACTTGGTCATTCAAACTCTGATTGACGCGTGCCGCCTGTTTACGGACTCAGGGCATCGAGACCTTCCTAATGGTCCTCGGCCCTCGACCATCGGGCCTCCCGGTCGAAAAGTCAACATTTCCACCTTTTTGTCCAATTTACGAAAATACCCTTGAACTTCCGAACGTCATAACTTTCACCTCGAACGTCGGAATCGAACGTACCACCTGTCTATGAACTCGTGACGTCCCAAACTACGTCACGGTCATCGGTCAAAGTCCATTTGATCACCCGAATTAAAAGTCAACGTTTTACCCAAGACTTGGGGTAAAACGGTCATTTTGCATTGTTCGTCCGATTTCACCCTACTATTCACCGATTAACCCCACTAATTAAGATTTGTTACTAATCTAATCCGATAATTCGGGACGGGTCGTTACATTAAAATTGTGGATGCACGATCAAGGGAATAAAACATAGAACATAGTGAATCGTGCATCTTGGTTCAGTGGTGCGAGCTCTGTGCTAGTTGTGTGTGTGTCTGCGTGAAATCCAGAGGAAATAGGGGTGAAAAATGAAGGAAAGTGTAGAGAAACAAAGAACTCAGGAGTGTGTGATTGAGTGGAAATAATCAGGGTGAACCTTGGTTTGATTCTGTTGTGAGAGATGTGGGTAAACAGAGGAATTTGAGAAGAGGAACAGGGTGGTGCCCCTCTGTTCAGCCGTCGTGGACGGTGGCTCTGAACCGTGGAGAACAGAGACAAGGAGGATGGCCCGTGAAATTCCACCCGTCTACACCTCTCAAACTCCATCCTCAGTTGATGCTTCCTGAATGAAAGATGAAAAAAGAGGTGAGAGGAAGCCATTGGTGGCCACGGTTGTACACGATAATGATGGAAGGGTAAGAATTCATTAATTTGCAGTGTACGTTTAAAAATGGTAACCCACGTTTTAGACTTTGTTAGTTGATAATGATGATTGGGAACTGTTTCTGGAGGTCTAGGAAGTCGACTGGAATCAGAGACGAGGAAGGAAGTGTTCAGACACGGTGGCAAAATGGATTCACGGGCCAGAGTTCAAAGTTGAAGATCGGGCAGGTAAATCTCGAGTTGTTCTATCCTTTTGAGTCCATAGATCAAGTTTAGGACCTAGGACGAACCTCACAAGATGAACAGAATTCAAAACGGTTAAGAAATGGATGAAAACCGTGTGCGCCGGTCCAGTTGAACCGGCTGGTTTGAACCGGTCTAAATCGGGTTGAACTGAGGTTGAAGGTGACACTGTGCAGGCGCGAGTGGGCGTATGACACGTATTTTGAGGAAGTGTCCAACATGTGAAATGATGTAATCGATGTAACGAACATTTTAAGACTAGTTTCGGGTCGATCGGACATCATCTCGATATGTTTCGGGATGTTCGAAGATTTTAGGGCTCGGTTAAAAATAGTTAAAAATTCAGAAAAATTACAGGGCTTAAGTATGATCATTGAGAAGTAGTTAGTGACCTTATTATGGGATTTGGACAGGTTTGGGAAAGCCGGTGAACGGTATAAGTGTGCGCGTATCGAGGCAGCGACGTAATGGTCTGTGAGTGGACTTTACTTTCTAACTTATGATGCATGCATATATGTTTTTATATGTTTTCTATGCATGATTCTATGATTTTGATTATGATCTTGATTATTTACGGTTTTGCACGTATTTCGAGATTATTACGTATTTGCATGTTTTACGAGGTTTCGCTTTATATTATGATTTGATCATGGTTTTGAGGATTTGATTTTGAGATTTGAAATATGATTTGATTTCAATGATTTGAAATGGATTTCGAAAAAGTGATTTCGGGCTTGGAGCCCTATTCATGTGATTTCGATAACAAGATTTCGGTTTTGGAACTGGATTTCGGATTTGGTTTTGAAACTTGGAAAGGAAATCTGGATTTGGGTTCGGGATGATGGTTCCGGATGCTAGCTTACGGAATCATTGTTTCGAATTCGGATAAGGATTTTCTATGGTTTTCACTGTTGATTGAAAAATGGTTTTGGGTTTAAAGACCCGGAAAAAGAAAAGAAAAACCGCTGCATCTGGTTTTGAGTTTAAAGACTCAGTTGATTGGGGGAGGGAGGGCCATGCATTGATATGTTTTGAGTTTAAAGACTCGGTATATGCTTTGAGTTTAAAGACTCGGTTCTGGTACCCCCCGAGGCCTGTTGACTGCGTTTTGAGTTTAAAGACTCGTTGATATCCCGGGAAGGCCTAATTATGCTCATGATTTTGAGTTTAAAGACTCGGGCGCACTTGAGATCCAGCAACTCGCATGACTGATGTTTTTCACTAGTTTTCAGAATGTTTTGGGCAGTGGCCATGATGATTTGGATTTGATGAGTTTTGGGGCCGAGTTCCCATACTTTGAGATTGATTTGTGATTTTGGGTTGAGACCCTGGATTTGAGTGACGAATTTGATTCGGGTTTACAATAATGGTTTTTCATTGATGGTTTTTTATGTGAAATGGTTTCGTGACACAGATGTTATATGCATGCATTGGTTTTGCGTGGAGGGTAAAATGTATTTTTTTTCTGAACTGTTTTCTGAATTTATTATATATTTTTGTCCACTCACAGTCTTTTCATGTTTTCGATACCCTTCAGGTTGTCGCGGTACAGGCTGTTGGTCGAGAGAGAGACGGAGACATCACACACGCGATCCACAGTAGAGTCTGCGCCCTCTAGGAAGTCCGGAAGGTTTGAAGGGTTCGACTGGAAATCCCTTGACCGACTTACGTGTCACATGGGGGTCGGTTTAACCTTCGTGTCACGCGTACGTTAGACGGGAGTAGGATTTAGCCCTTAATCCAAGGGAATTGGGCATGGGTCCTGTCATAGTAGGTTAGTAGGAAGGCTTAGGGACGATTTTTGGTGGTGGATGAAGGCTAAATAGCCCAGACATTCCGACTGTAAAAGTTGGCCGTAAGGGAGGAATTGAACCACGACGGTTTCATGGTTTTTTCTTGATTCTAATTATGTGAATAGATAGGAATTGATGAAATAGGAATATTAGAATTGAAAAGGAGGAAATTGGATGAAAAATGAGAGAAGGAGGGCCTTGGACCGGTCACGCCGGTCTAGGCAGACCGGCTACGCCGGTCTAGGCAGACCGGCTGCACAGGACTGAACTAGCCGGACCGGGTTCACGCCGAGTTGAAGACAATCTACAGTGTGACGGGTGGCTCCCACGTGTAGCCCCTTTGGACGGCGCATGTGGGCACGTGGGCCACCTTTTGGGGGTGGTTCCAACATGTGAAATCAACTATTCAATGTAACGAACATTTTGGGACTGGTTTCGGGTCGATCGGACATCGTTTCAATATAGTTCGGGACGTCCGAAGGTTTAGGATCGAGTTTAAAAATAGTTAAAAATTCTAAAAAATTACGGGGCTTTAGTTAGGGGTTATTTAAGTAGTTAGTAACCCTCTAAATTAATTTGGGCAAGTTTGGGAACCCCGGAGGCGACGTTTGCCCCGGGAAACACGTATGGCATGCGTATCAAGGTGTGACTTCAGACGGTCTGTGAGTGGACCTTTCTTTCGAACTTGATGCATGAATAAATGTTTTATAAGTGTTTTAATATATGTTTTCTGATGCCATGAGTGTATTTGTTTGTTGTAGCCTAGGATTTACATATTTACATGTATTTCGAGATTTCCTATTTTATACGATGCTTGTACGTGCTAGGTTTTCAATGAGGGTTTAATGAATGGGTTTTGGTTTTGGAAATATGAAATCGGGCATAAGACCCATTTTATTGGAAACTCTCGGACTTGGAGTCCATTTGATTTGATGAGAAATCGGGCAGAGAGTCCATTTGAGTTATACGATTGGGCCGAGAGCCCCGTTGGTTTACGAATTCAAGTTTGAGGCCCAATTGGTTGTAATATCGGGCTGGAGGACTCTTTGATTGTGGTATTGGGCTTAAGGCCCCGTTGGTTGTGAAATTGGGCTTGAGGCCCCGTTGACTTATGGTTTCGGGCTTGAGGCCCGTTTTAGTTGTGATATCGGGCTAGAGGCCGAGTTAATTGTGAAATCGGGCTTAAGTCCCAGTTTGGTTTATGAAATTAGAATTCGGATTGAGACCCTATTGAAACTGTGGATTTAAGCCGAGGCCTGTGAAATTGATTTGAATCGGATTCGAGGAATCCTGTTGAGATTCGGGTATGAGACCTAGTTGACTTGTTGAGGTGAATCGGGTATGAGACCCAGTTGGAAATATGTTTTGAGAAAGAAAGTATTTGAACTATACAAACCCTCCATATGATTTGATTGGTCTCCTACAGACATCGACCTAGAGAGTCACGATTCACAGACCAAAATGGGTATCCCCATAGGGAGCCGATTCCAGGAGTAGGAGTTATGATGTGGTCCCGGACCAGATTCTGGAGAGATGCTCAGACTAGATCCGGAGATAGAGCCTCCCAGATGGAGAATTCCTAGGGGTAGAATTGGAGTGAGACCTCGAGTAGTGTGCACACTAATATAGAGATGAACCGTGACATATATCGGGGATGTGTTCCCTAGGGGCCGTGTGCCCCGAGTTGGCATCTTCTCGAAAGTTCCGCGGATGGGTTATACATATGTCTATACGTACGAGGTTTTCTTACGGAAAGTGATTTGGGGTTGAGACCCCGTGTTCTATGTTTTGGTATTTCATTGAGAACAGTTTTGGGTCGAGACCCACGTTTACTGGATTTGGGCAGAGTCTCACTCGTGTTTGATTTGGGCTGAGTTCCCATACGGTTTCATTTACGTTTTTGGGCCAAGGCCCTAATGGTTTTATGAACATTTTGATAAACGGTTTTTAAATGCATGCATGTTTTAGTGAAGGGCTTAAATCTATCTTTTGATGAAATTTTTTTATTAAAATATTTGTTTTGTGCACTCACGACTTTTGATGTTTTGAATGCCCTTCAGTTTGATAGCGGATGCGAGTTGTAGTAGAGATTGAGACATTGTACTCATCCCCCTACGGTCCTAGCGTACTCTGGATGCTTTAGTGAGGGCTAGAGTCAGAATTATCCCTAGTCTGACACCTCGTGTTAGACGGGAGCAGGCACGTCCCACGTTAATCCCGGGGGATTTGGGACGGGTCTTGTTAAGTTGGTATCAGAGCAGGTCTTGCTCTTAGAGCGTGCGCAGGTTGAGGATGTGATGTCTATGCAGTCGTAACAGCCCGTCATCAACCTGATAGTTAGGGTAAGAGTATGAAGCAACTCGTGCTGAACGAAACTCGATGCGATAGTTTAAGGATTCGATTTACATGGGATACCTTGTTTTCGAGAGGTTGGATTCCCATAAGGATCGATTTTCTTGCGAATCTAACGGCTGAGAGCCGTAGTGTCACTAGTGGATAGGATCCAGTAGACCAGTAGACATAGTATGACGACCTGAGAGTCGGGACCCTCGAGTAGTCATGACGGACATGGAAAGGAGTAAAGTGGAACTAGCGGAGGTCGGACATTTGGATCGTCCACGATAGAATTTCAAGGAATGGAACCTGTGCTGCTATGAGCAGTCAGGATTACGGTGATCCTAGTTGAGACCGGTTAGAATAGGAGCGCTGACCCTGTGTGGCATGAGATGCCATGGTTAGGTGTGTCGAATCCTGGAGGGATGTCGTCTGGCAGGAGATGTTGGGGGTAGTTGTTGTATGACACTGCACAAGCACAGTGTTAGGCACAGAATATGGCCAAATTCTTGTGGAGGATAGCGGCTGAGAGCCGTACTATTACGAGAGGACGAGATCCTCAGAGTGTAGTTGCTGGTTGGTTGGACACCAGTAACGGGGCATGACGACTCTTCAGAGTCGAGAATGAGGGATCGATCAGGGTAGTTGGACTGCAGGGGCAGCCGAGTTTGTGATAACCCTAGTAAGTGATTGATTGGACAAGTTACCAAGAGTGTGGTACTTGTCGACTGGATCCTGAAATGGACCGATGGTGGATGTTGCGTGTAAAGTGGTTGGTACCGGCGGTGAGTTGACCGCATGGATTTGGAGTCTCGATAGCCGAGTGTTTCTGAGATTGGTCTGCACGAGGTTGTGGCAGACGCTGCTATCGATGGACTTAGTCGAGTCTTAAAGAGTTGGATAGTCTCAGTGTAACGACCCGTCCCGAATATCGGGATTTAATAATATTTAATTGTGATTTACTAATCTGGGATTAGTTGGGCGATTTCGGACGAATTGTGCAAAATGACCGTTTTGCCCCTGGGTGTGGGCAAAACGTTGACTTTTAATTCGAATGGTCAAATGGACTTTGACCGATGACCGTGACGTAGTTCGGGACGTCACGAGTTCATAGACAGGTGGCACGTTCGATTCCGACGTTCGTGGTGAAAGTTATGATGTACGGAAGTCCAGGGGCATTTTCGTAATTTGGACGATGTAGGGGCAAATGTTGACTTTTTGACCGGGATGTCCGGTGGCCGAGGGCCAAGGACCGTTACGGAGGTTTCGTCGATACGAATTCAATGACAGGCGGCACGCATCAATCGGAGTCCGTATGACCGAGTTACGGGTCAGGATGCGTGAGGGGCATTTTGGTAATTTTCTGCACAAGGGCAGAATGGTAATTTCACGGGTGTTTGAACGGCTACTGTAGCACCGTGGAGGGAACATGGCCAGCGCACGGGTGGTGCGTTTATGGAGCAATTGATGGCCTAAAACTATTGTTTATAGGTTGTATGGATTGTTTTGTGGCATTGTGCGATGCCAGGCTGTGTGGGACGGTGGATTTGGCCATTAACTATGACTGGTGCACGATGAAAAGCAGAGTGCTTCCCACATGTGTTCAGCCTTTCCAGGGCCCAATTGAGCGGATTGCAGTGGGCAATGTAGTTATGGGACTGAGTGAAGTGTTCTGGGATTGAGAATGAGAGGAAAGGAGCAATTTTGGTGTGGAATTGTTCAAAAACCCGAAACTGGTTTTTGAAGAGTTCATTATCGAATTTCGGTTTTCAGGCCAGCCCAGGGCAAATTGATGATTCGTTTTGTTCTCTGGGATCATTTCGAGTCGAACCAGATCAAATGGGGCAAGCTTGGGAGCTCCTAGGGCCGTGAACGGACATGGTGGACGGCCGGAAAACTCGAGCTTGAGTTGTGACGATTGAGGTATTGTCGAGTTAAATTTATGATTCTAATTAGTTCGTTGTAGTCCTAATTAACTTCCTGTGAAGTTAATTTGATTTTGGTTAAGGATTGGAGGAGCTCTGGTGATCGACCCGTTTTGGGTGATCACGGGTTGTCGACAAGATTGATCGACGGTTGATGCTAATCATGGACACAGAACTGAAATTGGTGGATTGGTGATTGTTGTAGGATCAAGAACGGATGGAATTGATATCGAATTGAGGGTGTTTGAAACGGATCCTATCGCGGGTAATCTGACCCGTTTACCAGTCATTCGGGTGAAGAAGGAGCACTGTAGCAGGCGCGTGGCTTTCACGCGCAGCCACTCACGGCGGCGCGTGACGGCGCGTGGGCACGAATCTCGAGGTGAGGTCAACATGACTTTTATCCTATACATTGTAACGAACATTTTGGGATTGGTTTCGTGTCGATCGGACACCGTCTCGATATTGTTCGGGATGTCCGAAGGTTTTAAATCCAATTTAAAAATACTTAAAAATTCGGGAAAATTACGGGACTTGAATAGGATGTTAATGATGAGGTTAGTGATCCTCTAAATTGATTTGAACAGGATTGGGAGTCCCGGTGATAGTGAGGTGGCCCGGGAGGGCCTATGGCACGCGTATCGAGGCGCTCGGTTAAACGGTCTGTGAGTGGACATTGGTTTTATAAATTCGATGCATGCATAACTGTTTTATGATTGTTATAATTGGGATTATATGATTTATTTTGGATATCAGTGAATTTATATGTTTTCACGCTTTTCGAGGCGATTTACGTGTTTGCACGTGAATCGAGGTTTTCTGGATTTGCACTGATTTCCATAAATATGGATGGATATGATTTCATGAAACGGTCACGGATTTGATAATGTGAAATCGGGCCAGGGGCCCAGTTAATTTGTTGAATCGGGCCAGGGGCCCAATTGAATTATGAAATCGGGCCAGGGGCCCAGTTAACTTATGAATCGGGCCAGGAGCCCAGTTGACTTGTATATGTGATTTCGGGTCGGGGACCCTAAAATGGAATTGAATGAACTATTTCGGATTTGATTCAACTATTTGGACTTATGACGGTTTTATGGAAATTCGGGGCAGGGCCCTTGTGATATTTTGGAAATGAATAATAAAATGTGTTCCATAAAACCATCTCGATATGAGGATATTTATATCCTGGTCTCCTCCAAGTGTCGGGGACACTGGAGAAGTCACGGTGCATTGCCTGCGAGGGCTCATTGTACGGAGCTACCGGACCGTATAGTGATCCAGGAGCAGGATTGCTAGACGTCATGGACGTCAGACATCGGGGATGTCAGAGATATGGACCCGGTGAGACCCCGGGCAGCACGCGTTGCTTAATACCGTGAGATATGACGTCTGGAACGTCAAGCGTCTAGGACGCTAGGCATCGGGGATGCCGGAGATGGAAAAATAATAAATGAATATTACTGGATTGATGAAATAACTCTTGGATTTACTTTTGGAAATTGAAAATATGCTTTGGTTTCCGGGCTAAGGCCCTAATGGTTATTTCTAAATAAATATGGGATTATTGGTTTTGGTGCATGCATATGATTTTACTGAGGGGCATAAATGTCTTATAAATGTTTTAAGCAGACTTGTTTATTTTCGTCCACTCACAGCTTTTGGTTTTTAATGCCCTTCAGGTTGATTCCGGATACGACTGCAGCAGAGACTTGAGCATCGCGCACCTCCTCCATCGATCCTTACGCACTCTGGAAGCCCGTTTGGGCAATGGCAATCGGTTATCCCTTGTCTGGCGCCTCTTGTCAGACGGGAGCACGTCACATTCCATGGTAATCCCGGGGGGATTGGGATGGGTCGTGTCACTCAGGTTGCCGTGACGATTGTGACGATGGGATTCGTCAGTCGTGACGAGGATACGAGGGTGTACGGGTAACGCACAGTACGAGCATAGATTCTGAATTCGACTCGGTTACGACCGAGTGCGATCTTGGAATGAGGGGTTGGACGTTGGGTATTGGCACACTTGATACGCTACCTCGGTGGAAGTGACTTGGGAAGAGTTCAAGAGCTGATTCTTAGACTGGTATTATCCCCGTGCCTTCTGTGAGACGAGAGAGATTGAGTTCTTGCAACTCTAGAAGGGGGACTCGACGATTGCGAAGTACTTGGTTTGGGTGACCAGTTCCCCGATGATACGGGACTTGGGACACGAGTGTGTGCCCAGGAGTGGTAACGTTAAAGGTTGAAATGCCTAAGTGGCATTCGGATGAAAAGGTATAAATGGATGACATGAATGACGTCACATGACGTACTGGTTGGTTTGTCAGATATAGTAGTAAGCAAAGATTTGGCTTCAGATCACAACCGACATTACGATCTATTTTAGCCTACCGACCGATGTCAGTAGATTCCGACCAAATTCCATGAGTCAGAGTTGGATCAGTTTGATTAAAGGTATGAAATACGAGTGTTGGAAGCCGTTTATGCACATCCGTAAATAGTATACAAGGTTTAACCTTGAGTCACGTGAATTCCACTCAGAATGAGTGTACCAACATAAACGGTATTCACGGACGCATGGATCGTATTCGGTTAAGTTGAGGACTTGGTAATCGTTTGCATATAAGCCGCGGGAATGCTTATGTAATGAGTGAGCTCAGTAATTGGAAAAAAAGCATGTTTCTAACGTAATTGGAACTTCGGAATCATGAGAAATTGTGATTAAGACGAAGAGAAGAGTACTTGATTCCGCATTGGTGATGGATATTCCGAGGTCACTGAGTGTTACTCTTTAGTAGATAGTTCTGGGTGCCGGAGGATGATATAGGATGAACTTTGATGTCATCATCTTGGATTCTCCTGGATTCGTCCCTAGGTGGGACGACGAGGAGTGATATGCCAGCTAAAGGGTTCAAAGAGGGTGTAATAACTGAACACCTAAGTTGTGAGTCAAATTTGATTGACTTGAGGAGTAGATGGCATTTAGTGTCACTGGATGTAACGAGTGAGTGTATGCGGTAACGAACCCATGTTGGTCTTGTGGGTCATCTTACGTCGATCGAGGAAGCTGATAGTGGATCCTAGGTGGATCGAGTAGTGTGGTGACGATCTAGTTGATCGAGATGACAGAGATGATTGTGGCGATCATGAGTCGAGTAGACCAAGGTCCGGTCGTCATTAAATTAAATTACCTTGCTTATTATGCTAAGTTAAGAGTTGAGGAGAACTGTATCGTGAGACAATTAAGGAATCCCTTAACATAGTCAGTGAGAAGACAAGACAGAAGTTGGTTATAGGAAGTGTAGGATCTGTCTTGGGTATGCTTTAGAGAGTGTGCTGGATTGTGGTGCGCCTGGTGACGGAAAGTTGAGGTCCGAGCCGTGGTTGGAGCGGGCACAATAGTGCGCGATTGGACGTTACCAGAGTGCGGGACTAGAGCAGGCCGAGTAGTGCCTTGACGATTGTTTTGATGGAGGTGCACCAGTATGTTGTGCACTTTGAACGATGGGATTGACCACGGTCAATCGGTATATCGGGTTGAGAGTTCCCCGAGAGTATGGGAATGTTGTAGATTAGATAGAGTCCTATAGTGGAGATCGAATTAGATCCGATAGTGACAGTTTGGGGACTCGAGTGAGTCAAGATTTCAGCATCGGTTGTTGAGTGACACGAGATATGATGTGAGGCCTCGAGAGTGAGTCGATATCAGAGTAGCGCAACGAAAGCACAGTGGAGCCGGGAGTTGCCAGCTGGTCACGATGGTTGTGACCTGTAGTGGTAATGGGTTTAATTGGTATCCGATGTGTTCAGATTGGTATGGATTGATGGGACTCTAAGGAGAGTCAGCTTTGAGTATTGGAAAATGAGAGAGTCTATTCGTGCGATTATCGAGGTCGATTAAACCTGCGACATAGGTTTGAGGATGACCTGCGAGATGAGATTCGTGCCATGGGGACGACAGGACCTGGAGAATGTTGTCTGATTGGATGTTGCACTGGATGCCAGCTTGGATGTGTCAACTCTTAGTGGGAATGCGTTTTTCAGCCTGATGGTTATAGGATGGAACGTATTAGAGTGGCAGAATGAAAAGCCTATTGGACAATAACTTAGTATAAATGACCTGTTGGAGTGAGTGACAAGCGAGACGTCGATATTTTGTCTCGAGTGAGACTTACGAGTTGACGTGATGACTCTCACGAGTCAACGATCGGAACGATATTGATGAGAGTGAAGTCGGAGCTTGGGAAGCTCTACCGATGGTACGTACCGACGAGTACGACATGTGTGTCAGACGTGTACTATTACACGGGTGCTCTCATGTGTGTGCTACAACCCGAGTCAAGGGACATGGTTGGATTCCACAGTTTGGTTTTGGAATCGGGTCAGTTTGAATTTCGAGGACGAAATTCTTTAAGGGGAAAGATTGTAACGGCCTGTCCCTAATTATCAGGTTTAATTAAGACTTAATGACGGATTAGGGTGATAATCGGTGATTAGTGGGGTACTTTCGGACGGATGGTGCGAAAGGATGATTTTGCCCCTAGAATGGGCGAAATCTTGACTCTTCGTTCAGGCGGTCAAATGGACTTTGGCCAATGACTGTGACAAAGTTCGGGACTTCACGAGTTCATAGACACGTGGCACGCCCGATTCTGACATTCAAAGAAGAAGTTATGACGTTCGAAAGTTCAGGGGTATTTTTGTAATTTGGTTGAAAAGGGGCAAATATTTGACTTTTGACCCGGGAGGTCCGATGGTCGAAGGCCGAGGACCATTACGTAGATCGCGTCGATACGAATCCGTAGACAGGCGGCACGTCGAAATTAGACGTTCGACGAAAAAGTTACGGTTCACAGAAGTTCAGAGAACTATTTATGGTGGCACATTTTACGAGGCAAAAAGTGGAGTTTTGTCTAATGTGGGCCCAGATCTTTCCCAGGCCCAATGGATGAGTGACAAGTTGCTTATCCTCCCACATTCATGCATATCACCTTCACCTGCTTTGTTCACCCAAACCTAAAACCCATTTTCCATTTTTGTACAACCCACACCCCACACCCCCTAAATCTAACCTGATGCTGGTGACACATGAGAGAAACGCAAAGAGGAGATTGAAGTGATGAAGGTGGTGGCAGGAACGACTGAGCCGCCGTGCATGGTGAAGAGAAGGTAAGAGCTCGGTTTTGATTTTTGAATCCAATACTTCGATTAGGACATTATGGTTGATTTAGGGTGATTGGGGGATGATTAGTAGGTTAGTAGGAAGGCTTAGGGACGATTTTTGGTGGTCGATGAAGGCTAAATAACCCAGACACTCGACTGTAAAAGTTGGTCTTGAGGGAGGAAATGAACCACGACGGTTTTCGTGGTTTTTTCTTGATTCTAATTATGTGAATATATATGAATTTATGAAATGGGAATATTAGAATTGAAAAGGAGGAAATTGGACGAAAAATGAGAGAAGGAGGGCATTGGACCGGTCACGCCGGTCCACGCAGACTGGCTGCACAGGACTGAACCAGCCAGACCGAATTCACGCCGGGTTGAAGACAATCTACAGTGTGGTGCATGGCTCCCACGTGCAGCCCATTTGGGCGGCGCGTGTGGCCGCGTGGTCCACCTTTTGGGGGTGGTTCCAACATGTGAAATCATCTATTCTATGTAGCAAACATTTTGGGACTGGTTTCGGGTCGATCGGACATCGTTTCGATATAGTTCGGGACGTCCGAAGGTTTAGGATCGAGTTTAAAAATAGTTAAAAATTCCAGAAAATTACGAGGCTTTAGTGAGGGGTTATTTAAGTAGTTAGTAACCCTCTAAATTAATTTGGACAGGTTTGGGACCCCCAGACGCGACGTTTGGCCCGGGAGACACATATGGCGCGCATATCTTGCCGCGACTTTGGACGGTCTGTGAGTGGACCTTTCTTTCGAACTTGATGCATGCATAAATGTTTTATAAGTTTTTTAATATATGTTTTGTGATGCCATGAGTGCATTTGTTTGTGGTAGCCTAGGATTTAGGTATTTGCACGTATTTCGAGATTTCCTATTTTATACGATGCTTGTACTTGCTAGGTTGTCAATGAGGGTTTAATGAATGGGTTTTGGTTTTGGAAATATGAAATCGGGCATGAGACCCATTTTATTGGAAACTCTCAGACTTAGAGTCCATTTGATTTGATGAGAAATCGGGCCGAGGGTCCATTTGAGTTATACGATCGGACCGAGGGCCCCGTTGGTTTACGAATTCGATTTTGAGGCCCAGTTGGTTGTAATCTCAGGCTGGAGGCCCCTTTGATTGTGGTATAGGGCTTAAGGCCCCGTTGGTTGTGAAATTGGGCTTGAGGCCACGTTGACTTATTGTTTCGGGCTTGAGGCCCTGTTAGTTGTGATATAGGGCTAGAGGCCCAGTTAATTGTGAAATCGGGCTTAAGTCCCAGTTTGGTTTATGAAATGAGAATTCGGGTTGAGACCCTATTGAAACTGTGGATTTAAGCCTAGGCCTGTGAAATTGATTTGAATCGGATTCGAGGAATCCTGTTTAGATTCGGGTATGAGACCTAGTTGACTTGTTGAGGTGAATCGGGTATGAGACCTAGTTGGAAATATGTTTTGAGAAAGAATGTATTTGAAATGTACAAACCCTCCATATGATTTGATTGGTCTCCTCCAGACGTCGACCTAGAGAGTTATGATCCACATACCAGAATGGGTATCCCCATAGGGAGCCCATTCTAAGATTGGGAGTTATGATGTGGTCCCAGACCAGATTCCGGAGAGATGTTCGGACTAGATCCGGAGATAGAGCCTCCCAGATGAATAATTCCTGGGGGTAGACTCCGAGTGAGACCCCGAGTAGTGTGCACACTAGTATAGAGATGAATCGTGACATATATCTGGGATGTGTTCCCTAGGGGCTGTGTGCCCCGAGTTGGCATCTTCTCGGAAGTGCCGCAGATGGGTTATACGTATGCCTATACGTACAAGGTTTTCTTACGGAAACTGATTTGGGGCGGACGCCCCGTGTTCCATGTTTTAGACAGTGATTTGGGGTAGAGACCCCATGTTCTATGTTTTGGTATTTCACTAAAAACAGTTTTGGGTTGAGACCCACGTTTACTGGATTTGGGCAGAGTCTCACTCGTATTTGATTTGGGTTGATTTCCCATACGGTTTCATTTACGTTTTTGGGCCAAGGCTCTAACGGTTTTATGAACGTTTTGATAAACGGTTTTCGAATGCATGCATGTTTTAGTGAAGGGCATAAATCTATCTTTTGATGAAATGTTTTTATTAAAATATTTGTTTTGTCCACTCACGACTTTTGATGTTTTGAATGCCCTTCAGGTTGATCTCGGATGCGGGCTGTAGCAGAGACTGAGACATCACACTCCTCCTACTACGATCCTAGCGTACTCTAGATGCCCCGATGAGGGTTAGAGTTGGAATTATCCCTGGTCTGACACCTCGTGTCAGACGGGAGCAGGCACGTCCCACGTTAATCCCGTGGGATTTGGGACGAGTCCTATCAATGTGTGGGTGAGTATGTCTCGTCCCATTCCTCTATTTGATGGACAATGTATCCTAGAGTGTTTCTAGAAGCTATGTGCTTCCTCTTGCTCCCATGCAAATATTCAATTCGTGATGATGTCCCTACATATCCTCCAAGTCACTCGTGCATTGAATGCCTTGGACGTTGTTGGCTTTTTGTTTTGCAGGTGTGACTTCTCTCTTTGGAGTCACTCAGCAAAGTGTCACAAGACAAAGTTTGCCCTCAGATTGTTTCTTTTCTTTGGAACTTTGGAATGTCCTCATGCCTTCCAAGTTGTGAAAAGTCTTCTAGGCACTTGGGTTGTTTTTTCTGCAATGAGTTGTTGTAGAAGCTCTATTGCACTTGAACTTGGTTGCTCAACCTTTCCACTTGCTGCGACAGGTTGTCTTACGGAGGCGGGCTACGAGGTGTTCACGTATGATGCGTATCACATCGAGACCTTCGCCTTGTGTCAAGGATTTGTTTATATGTATCAAGTTCTTCTTGTGCTTGACTTGGTTTTAGCACGCGACATGGTCCATCCAAGAGCTCTCAAAGATCCTTATTTGCATGGGTCTGATTCTATCCTGAGGCCTCTCCCTCCGATCGCCCATCAGTTTACTGAAAGGCTGAAGTTTCATCTCCTAACGCAGGCACTTGTATTGTTAAAGAGGGGAAAGTTCTGAAACTGAAAGTTGGAATCAGTCAATGTGTCTCCATGGGTGCCTCGATAGTCAAGTGTCGAGCATGACTTTGGTGTTCGTCCGGAGTCATAGCGTGCACTCTGTTCCTAGTTTGAGTTGTAGAAGCTCAAACATTATCCTCAGCTATTTGAGCGGATCGACAAGCCCTAACCATATTGAATGCACGGATTGAACGAAAAGTTATTTGTCGAACAATAAAAAACGTTCAAGAACTTCAAACAATATTGATGAACGACAAACGAAGTATGATGAACGATGAACGAACGTGAGAGCTCATCTTGAGTATTTCTTGATTCGACTCTCAATGG
The DNA here is from genome assembly GCA_032719365.1 of Prinsepia uniflora. NCBI lineage: Eukaryota > Viridiplantae > Streptophyta > Magnoliopsida > Rosales > Rosaceae > Prinsepia > Prinsepia uniflora. The sequence goes on from CM064876.1 coordinate 65,366,751, forward strand.
AAGCACCAATTGTTGAAGCAGAATTCGTCCCTACTCACACAAGTCTCCTTGATCCCTGCAAACAGCAAACTGTAAGCTATCATTCGCTCTAATCGAGGCTCCAGTGGGTTTGTTCGACCAAGAACGCTCCAATAATTAAGCTAGCCTTGAGAAAGAAAACACAAGAGCTTAAGTAACGTTAAATGAATTACCTTGAAAATGAAATGCGCTTCGCTATTTATAAGGAAGCTTTGAGAGTCTCAAAATGTTCTAATTGGTCGGTTGAATTTGCAATTAAATAATATATTTAATAATTATAATAATGGCTCATTATGATAATATTGATAATTAATGTTAATAATAATTATGATAATAATGATAATTAAAATTAATAGTAATTATGATAAATAATAATTAATATTAATAAAAATGGTTTTTTATTATAAATATCAATTATTTATTGAAGAATATCAATATTATCGAGGCATTAAACCCGATTTAATAATGTACATGGCTGGAAATACAGTATTTACTATGTGGGTGTCTGTGAGTTATTAATGCCATTACTAGGGGAAATTTGGGCATTTTGGAAATTATGGGCCACTTGGCAGCTCCACAATTTTCAAGCGATTTTGGGTTCCACAATGATCTACTTAGTGAACTTGTCAAGGTTTCTAAATTGATCTCTTTGGCTCCTAGTGGGTCAAAACTGAAGAAAGTGTGGTAAAAAAAAGAATGTGTTCTTCATGTTGTTGTTAAGTAGTTTGATCCTCATTTGTGTCTAGACTAAATTGGTTTGCATGTACTTTATGTAGCCTAGACATCATATCATGCATGTTTTTTCTTGTTTATTTATTTGACATTTTGCTCACGTTATTTTTATCTCTTCCTAATCGTGTGTTTCAATACTATGTTGCATCTAATTTTTAATGTCCTTTGAATTTGTGCAAAGCAGTTAACTGACTAATCATCTGTTTTGATTTGTGATTTTTGTAGTGGAATATACTGATTGGTTTTGGAAGGATTTTGTTGAAGAAAGTCAGTTGTTGGGAGCATTTCACTTAATATATATATATATATATATATATATATATATCTTAATCATCTTAAATGCTCCATATTGTATATCTAGTGAATTAAATTTGTCTCTCTCCTATAATATGTTTGACTATAATCAGTTCTTACTCACCTTTTGTGTTGAATTAAAAGCAAAAAGGACTTGTTGACATTTGATCTACTCTTTCACAGAATTTGAGTCCCTACGCAAAATCTTGACTATAATTATATGTGTGCGAGTATTTCTTATCAAATTTTCCATTAAGTTTTCATGCTTTTGAAAATTTAAGTTCATATGATAATACTCCATTTCCCTGAGCATTGCTGCATTCACTTCACTGTTATAACTTAATTATCATGGTGATTGAGTGTTTGTTTCGGCTTAAAAAAAGATATATCAAAACAAAACTTTTACACTAAAAACATCCTCTCTTCTTCAGTTATGTAGTTTTGGCTTGAAGTATTGATTATCTGTGTTTGTAAGTTATATTTTGTTACTCTGAATGTTAATTTAGCCATCTTGTGCCTCTTAAATCACTGAGTACCATGTTAACCATCTAATCGACATCTAAAAGTAAAATTTTTACTTCAAATTAAAATCTACCCATTATTCTGTGATTTATGAAGTGTGATCCAAAATTTCACAACCTTAGGAAGTTGTAAGGTTGGTTTTGGTGTTCAATGGTTCAAAAAGGTACTATTGAAATGTGACCAAAAAACTCAGTCCTAAGATGTTACAAGGGTGTGCATTGGTGATTTAGAACGAAGAGCCATATTGTTTGAATCGCAATCTACGTTTATTTAAAAAAAAAAACTTAAAATAACAACAACAAATTATATGAATAAATATGTGTTTTTCTTTGTTGTTGGTATTTTGTTACTTTTTTTTTCAGATTATTTTTCGGATTATGGGTTCTCTTTTGTTTTTTAGACTTATATTTGTGTTAAACAAGTTTTACTGTCCAAGACTTCTTATCAATCTATACTTATGAATTTGAGAGAGACTAGTGCAGTACTTGCCTCTATGTTTTTAATTGATATATGGATGCTATCTCGTGAACTCTGATTTCTTTTACTTCAAAATTTTTAGTTCATACTTCATGTAATTTGGTCATTGTGTTGCTTGTGGCATCAGAGCTAGTGGATCATATGTTTTTGAAAGAGTGAAATAATTTTCTCTGCCATAATTCAGTTTAGCATATGTTGAGGGGGAGCTTGTTTATTTTATTGCACTACCTTATGGATTTAAGAATGTTTCGAGATTCTCCCTTGAACAAGCCATTCTTTCCACACTTTTTTTTAATGCTTTTAGACGTTATGCTTTCTTGGTCCTCTGCATTTTCTGGATATGAAGGGAATTTTGGCCTTTTTATCTATTATTATGGTTGTAGCACACATGTTCATGTGCTCATTATACCTTGTGCGATGTAGAGGGGTCCAATTGTGCTTATTACACCTTGGAACTTGTTTTTTATGCTTCCGATTTGTGTGTGAGGATGGATATGTGGGGGAGCTTATCATGTTCTCGTTTACTGTGTTATTGGGTATCTTTTTGTGTTTCATTGAGATAGAGTACCTTTATATCTATTTTGTTAGCATCTGGTTGATGTTTCACATTTGTGGTTTGTTTCTTCTATACCTTATTGTCTCATGTTCACTTCAATATGACTTCATGTGCATTATTTCCTATCCATGTTTTGGCATTCACATGATTACTCATTATCTCTTATCCCTTTGATTGATGTTTACTCTTGGCGTTTGTATTGTTCTCATCCCTATTTGTGTAACTGCTTTCAGAGTTTCCTTATTTTTTTATTGCTTCATAGTAATCCTAATTGGATCTTGCAAATATATTTTTCTTTGTCCTTTCTGACAAGACCCATCCCAATCCCCCCGGGATTAGTGCGGGATGACCCTGCTCCCCGTCTGACACGAAATGGTCGGACAAGGGATATTTCCGACCTTTGCCCCTCCCGGGCTATCAGAGTACGCAAGGATCCGGAGGAGGTATGTGATATCTCGGTCTCTGCTACAATCCACATCCAATGTCAAACCTGAAGGGGCAGTCAAAACATTAAAAACTGTGAGTGGACAAAACAAGAGTTTATAAAAACATTTCATAAGAAAGACATTTGTACCCTTCACTAAAAAGCATGCATGCATTCGAAAACCATTTAACCAAATGAAAACCATATGTGGGAACTAAGCCCAAAATCAAGATTGAAAGAACCATAATGAAAACGACCATACAGGACTCAGCCCAAAACCATAGTAAAAACCACGTACATGGGCCACTGCCCAAAAACATGTGCATATCACATATCATACATCATATCATATATTGCATACATCACATATACATATAATTCACACAACCAATCCTGTCACGGTTTCCAAAGCTACGCCGCGTGCTACCCAGGTCTCAATCCGAGTCTTCTCAAAGTCAAGATCAATGTCCGCAGACCACTGACCCTACCCGAGGTAATAGTAATCATAGTCTTCCTGAGAGTAAGGGAAACCCAACTGGGGGGGTGACTCCCACTCAGTCGGTGCCTCCGTGGACTACTCCGGGGTCCACCCAGGCCAACGACCCTCCCCGGAGGAGATAATAGAAGTAAAGGAAGGTATATGAATACATATATATACATAACATAAACATTCATGCCCGGTTCCCTTGAACCGTCCATGATCCATAAAAATCCATAACAAGGGTTTCATGCCGGTTCCCATAAACCGTCATGAACCGCAATGACCTTTCCAGAGTTCATGCCGGTTCCCATAAACCCACCATGAAACTTGGAAATCTACGTAGGGTCCCCTAACCCGAAATCATAAACCATAAAGTAACTGGGTCTCGTGCCCGAACATATGACTCAACTGGGCACCATGGCCCGATATCTAAGGGTCAGTCACGACTTCAATCATAGTGATGCGTGCAACCATCCATCCAGGACCGCCCTCAATCCTGGCATGTCGCCGTGAAACATATCAACCGACGCGACCACCACAAGATCATGGTGCACTCATCACCGATCGCTATCCTCAACCGTCAGCACTCCGAAGTCGAGCCTCCCCAGGCTGCCCGACCACGAATCGTGCATCGTGACCTCTCTGGAAGGAACACATCCCAATCCGGAGGCGAGCGTCCTATCGTCGATCGCCATGCACATAGCACCCGTTGCGACCACGATTTAGACCCGAAGGTCGTAAATAGCGTCATATGCCCGAGGACAAAACCAAATGGGGTCTCATACCTGAGTTTATCCTTTTGAAATCCAAAACCATTTCATTTAGACCGATAAAGAAATACAGACCCGTATAGGCACCGTATAAGGCCGAAACCCCCGAAATACGTGCTTACACGTAACCACATACAAATGCACCCATGGCATCATCAAACATGTAATAAAACATATAATAAACATTTATGCATGCACCAATTTAGAAAACAAGGTCCACTCACAGACCGTCCGAGCTGCCGCCTCAATTTGCGTGCTATTCGGCTCCCCCGAGCCGATCATCATCACCGGGACTCTCGAAACCTGTCCAAATCGTAATAGAAGGTTACTAACTACTTAATTAACCTCCCACTAAAGCCCCGTAATTTTCCCATATTTTTAACTATTTTTAATCCCGAACCTAAACCTTCCGATGCCCCGGAACATATCGAGACGGTGTCCGATCGACACGAAACAGGTCCCAAAATGTTCGTTACATCGAATAGAAGATTTCACATGTTGAACACACATCCCCAAATTCTCCCCCCACGCGCCCACAACGCGCCGCCTGAAGTGGCTGCGCGTGGGCTTCACGCGCCGCTACAGTACTCGTCTCCTACTTCGGTCAGGACCGGTCCGAACCGGTCCGGTCCGGTTTTTCCTGCAACTTGGACCGGCGTAAACCGGTCCAGGTCTCCTTCTCCCCTCATTTTCGGTCCGTTTGCTTCCATTCCAATTCCTAAAATTCCTATTTTTCAAGTTTCCTATCTAACCCAATTAACAAAACGACCTAAAACCCCCTAAATCGATCCCTAAAACTTAACCCCCCCACGGCCCCTGTTTTCCGATTCCGTCCCCAGGCTTCACAGCCGTCAACCCCCGTTCAAAAACCATCCCTATACACCCTAAAACAATCTAACAAACATTCCCTAATCAACCAAAAACTATCCATAATGTAAAAATCGACAAAATGGGAGATTTGGGTCTAACCGGGTACCCGTTCGGGTTTGGGTCTCCACCGTGCACGGTGGCTTCGTCCTGGCCGGACACCACGCTTCACCGGTCCTCCCTCTCCCCCTCTGGTCTCTCTGTCATGATCATAGGGTGAGGGTTGGATGTTTGGGTTGCACAGATGAGAGAAATGAGATCGGGAAAATGGGTTTGAAATGAAGAATGATCGATGAAGGGATGGTATGCATGTATGTGTGAGATTGGCCAGTGGATGGGTGACACTTGTCACTCATCCATTGGCTATCTAAAAAGCTGGGCCCACTAGAGACAAAACTGCACTTTTTGTCTCGTAAAATGTGCCGTCGTGAATAGTAACCGGGAACTTCCGTGAACCGTAACTTCGCCGTCGAACGTCCGAATTCGACGTGCCGCCCTGTCTACGGATTCTTATCATCCTTATCTACGTAATAGTCCCTCGGCCCTCGGCCATCGGACCTCCCGGTCAAAAAGTCAACATTTGCCCCTTTTTAACCATAATTACCAAAAATGCCCCTAAACTTCCGAATGTCATAACTTCCTCCTCGAATGTCGGAATTGAACGTGCCACCTGTCTATGAACTCGTGACATCACGAACTACGTCACGGTCATCGGTCAAAGTCCATTTGACCGCCCGATTGAAAAAGTCAACATTTTTGCCACCACTAAGGGCAAAAACGGTCATTTCGCATCGTTCGTCCGATTTCGCCCAACTAATCACGGATTAGCCTCACTAATCGTGATTAGTCACTAATATAATCATGGAATTTGGGACGGGTCGTTACACTTTCCCTGTCAAAAAAGGGGAGAAAGTTTACAATTGATTTGTAATACCCCGAACGTAAATTTATTTGTAAAATTGGATAATTAATGTAAAATGATCATTTTTGGCCCTTGGTGGGGGTGACTCGGACTGTATTATGAACTTTGACCAATGACCGTGATATAAATCGGGACGTCACGAGTCCGTAGACAAGCGGCGCATCGAAATCGGAGACCGTACAGGAGCGTTATGGTCAAGGACACTGAAATAAACACTATTCACGAATTCCGGGGATTTCACACTTGGCAGGTTCTTATTGGATAAGGGAAATCTGGTGGGCATCCCCATGCATTTGGATCAGTTTAGGGTTTCAACATCATCATCTCTTTTCATTTTCTATTATCATCTTCACCATCTCACAAACTCTCTCAACCCATGAACAACCAAAAACACACAAACACCACACCATAACCATATCATCATCTCACTGTTATCATTTCTTTGCTCATTGTGAGACTAGGAGAGTGACTGAGACCAGAGAGACGTGGAAGAACGACAGGTGTGCACGGTGGACCACGGCGGGAGGGTAAAAACCTGAAACTCTTATTTTGGTTCAAAAAATGGAACTTCGAGTTTAGACGTGTGTTGAACGATCTAATGGACCCTAAACTGTTCTAGAGACCCAGACGATCTCATTGGGCTTGGTTGGAGGAGCTACGGTGGCTGGAATCAAGAGATATCGATGGGGGAAGCTATGACCTACTGTTTATCAAATCTAAAGTATATATCTACGTGATCATATAGGAAGAAACCTCATCGAAAAATAATTGAGAAATGACGAAATGGTGGCCGGGTCGGGCCGCGGGTCTATGCGACCTGAATTACAGACCCATCGAGAGGTTAAGGGTGATGAAGTCATCAGCTGATGTCATCACCTGCCAGATGATATGGGCCTAATAGGGGAAGGACACTTGTCACATGTCAGTGAAGTGGGCCTAATCAGAGGCTGCCACGTGTCACTGACATGTTAATGACATGTACCAACCAGCAACTAACATGTGGCACTTGTCAGGGTCTGACGACCTGATAGCTATCAGATGACGCCAGGCTAACATCAGCGTTGAATTTGATCGTTGACCTGACGTCAGCATTGACTTTTTGCTAACATTAGCGTTGACTTTTTGGTCAACTATGACTTTGACCCACATGTGGACACGATTTTCTAGGTGGGACTAGTGCCATTTTAAAGGTTTCAATGATCCGGATCCATTAGTGGTGGTTTCGGGTTGATCAGAGATCGTTTGATAGGTCAAAATGAGGTTTAAAGTCTCGGAAAACGTGTTCAAGACGCGTTTCCCCCGGGTTGGCACTATTCCTAGGTTTTAGATATGAGTTTATAGAGGACCAGTAGTGGACCCTTGGATATGTTTTGGACAGGTCAGAGACTGTGATCTAGCTTCAGGACATGTTTTAGGTAGCAAGACAGTATTGTGAGTGGGGTTTTGGTTTTTAAAACTAGCTGCCTGCATAAACTGTTTTCATTATACTGTATTGTATGATTGTGTGTGGATATCTTGGGTCTTAGTTATGGATTATTTATACGTATTACATTATTTAGGCATGAGGCTCGTCTAGATATTATACTGTTGGTTTTTTTTGGGCTCATACAAGGATGTCATTGGTTCATACTATTACACTGTATGTATTGGACCATATGGATTGCTGTCTCCTCCAAATAGTGGTACCCTAGTGTGGTCACGACGCATTGCTTGCGAGGGGTCATTCTACAGAGCGACAGGACTGTAGAGTGACTTAGGAGTAGGATTGCTAGTATTAGACGTTTGTGACGTCAGACATCTGGGATGTCATACCTCAAACTGGGTTCGGGGATAGGACTCGGGATTGAAAACCCCGAGCGGCATGCGTAGCCTTAAGACTGTGACCTTATAAGACGTCTGAGACGTCAGACATTTGGGATGTCAAGGTTGGGATATACTGTCAGGGACCTGACTCTAGCACGATATTGTCCGCTTTGGGCCTCTTCGCCCTCATAGTTTTGTTTTTCGGGAGTTCACGGTGCAACTTCCCCAGGGGGTTACCCATCATGGAATTGCACAACCCCTCAACTCGCTTAACTTTGGAGTTCCAAACCGAACCCAAAGCCACTGAGCTCCCAAAAGGCCCCGTGCTAGATAAGTGTGTGTCTACACCTTCAATGTAACGGCCCGGAACTTCAAAAAAGGCAAAAATGTAAATTCGGAAAAGTTTTGTTTAAAAATGATGTTTTTACCCTTGTGAATAGTATGGTCAAATGTTGACTTTTTGTTTGGCAGGTCGAACGGATGTTGTCCAATGCCTGTGACGTAGTTCGGGACGTCACGAGTCCGTAGATAGGTGGCACGTCCGATTCCGACATTCGAGGAAGAAGTTATGATGTTCGGAAGTTCGAGGGTATTTTGGTAATTTGGTTGAAAAGGGGCAATTTTTTGACTTTTTACACGACAAATATTTTTCACGTAATTCGAGGATCATTAAGTAGGTCTCGATCCCCTGAGTACAACGACAGGCGGCACGCCGTCATCGGATGTCGGACAATTTAGTTATGAAGCTAAATGCGTGAAGGGTAATATGGTAAATTGGACGTTATGGGTAAAATGGTCTTTTGGAAACTTTGAATTGTGTGAGCAATTGAATGAGGACATCTGTCCCTACTGTATTGGATATTTTTACCAGGCATTAGGAGATGGGGACACGTGGGTCGCTTCTGGTCGGTTCCAGCAAATTCTTAATTGTTTATTCGATTAAATGGAAAGAAAACAAAGACAGAGAGGGCAATCGTGCATTTCAGTTGTGTGAGTCGTGTGTGAGTTCAGTGTGTTTGAGTTAGAGATCAGGGGGCGTGTTTGTGACCTATGTAAGTGTGTCTGAGTGAAGAACTGAGTGAAGTGTGTGTGAGAAGTAAGGAAACACAGAGACATAGAAGGAAAACCCTGCAACCACCGTGAACAGCCGTGAGCTTCAATCGATCAAACCAACATGAATCTTTACTGTGGTGGTGATCAGTGAGCAGAAAAGCGAATTTAGGACGTTGAGAGTGCACGGTCGAGGCCACGGCGGATGACAGAGGGCAGGTAAGCCATCTCAACTGCTCTGTTTTCCTGGGTATGTTCAAAATGGAAATCGATAGGTTTGGTGAATTGTTGAGTAACTGTGATGATCATTATCATCTTAGAAGGTTGCTATTGGACTCAGGAACTCAAACCCGTGTACCGGAGGAGCCTATTGTGGCGGGGAACAGAGAGGTGGATCTCTGGTTTTTTTTTTCCGAACTTGGGAGGTAAGAAATATGATTTCTTTTTGTGATCTAGTTAGTCAAATCAAACCTAAACAAAGGGAAGAAGGTAATGGTACATAGAAGATTGAAAATGGACTGAAAATGGGCGAAAATCGGCGTCACCGGCTCAGTTGGACCGGGCCGGTTTGGACCTGTTTGAACCGGGCTGGCTGGAGGTTGACGACGATGAACAGTAACTGCGCGTGGCTCCCGGGCGCAGCCCCTTTGGGCGGCGAGTGAGGGTGCATGGGGCTTATTTTGGGGAAGTGTTCAACATGGTTTTCACTCTAATCGATGTAACGAACATTTTGGGACAAGTTTCGAGTTGATCGGACACCGTCTCAGGGTAGTTTTGAGTGTCCGAAGGTTTAGGGTTTATTTTAATTACGTTTAAAGATCCCAAAAAATTAGAAAAATTAGTGTGAGCTTAAATGAAGAGTTTGTGACCCAAAATTATGCTATTTGACAGGACAGAACCTGAGGCATCCGGGGAGCGTACAGGACGCGATTGACGCATTCGGACTTAGTGAGTGGACTTTTTTTTCCTAACCGAGCATGCATAACTGTTTTTACCTACTTATTTCATGTTTCAATATATGATCTTATGCTTATGATTACAATACTCCTGCTTTACTTGATTGCATGTTTTTCAATATGAGTTATCGTATTTACACGTACTACGAGAATATGATTTTTGTTAGGCTTTTGATAATGATTTTGGATGGATGATTTATGTTTATACGTATTCTATTTTGGCTAACGATTTGTGGATATGATTTGAGATTTAGAAGTAAAATTCGGGCATGAGTCCCATTTCGATCAAATATGATTTCGGTTTTTGATTTTCAAAGATTTTTCGATTACAAATTTGGTTTTGGCCTTAGGATTTCAATGGATTTCCTATGCTTTTCACTTGGTTTTGGGTTTAAAAGACCCGTTAAAACATGGTTTGGGGTTTAAATACCAGGATACTGCTGGATCTGGTTTTGAGTTTAAAGACTCGATTGGTCAAATGACGATTAGTTTTGTATAAAATGACAATTTTACCCCTGTGAATAGTTTGGTCAAATATTGACTTTTTGATTGGCAGGTTGAACAGATGTTGGCCGATGACCATGACGTAGTTCGGGACGTCACGAGTCCGTAGACAGGTGGCACGTCCGATTTGGACAATCGGGGAAGAAGTTATGGTGTTCGGAAGGTCGAGGGCATTTTCAGACAATCGGGGAAGAAGTTATGGTGTTCGGACAGGTGGCACGTCCGATTCGGACAATCGAGGACCGTTAGATAAGTCTCGACGTCCTGAGTACAACGACAGGCGGCACGCCGTCATCGAACGTCAGACGGTTAGGTTATGGGTCTAGATAGGTGAGGGGTTAAATGGCAATTTGAACTTGCAGGGGCAGTTTGGTCTTTTAACACCTGGGGAAGTGTGCCCAATCAGATAAGGCCATCTGGGAAGATGGGATTGGATATTTTGGACTGTGTCCACAGGATGGTTGACACCTGGTGACTTCCTAGAGGCTCCTAGCCTAATTCTATACACGGTTACAATTAAATTGAGGACTTAATCGTGTTACTGAGAGAAAAACAGAGACCGTGAGACCGTGATTGTAAGCGATCGGTTTCAATGTGTGAGTGCTTTGGGTTTGAGTGAGCGATCAAGGGCAGTTGAGTGATTTGTTTGATCGTGAATAGGAAAGGTTGGAAGGTTGGCTGTGTGTGTGAGAGGTGAAAACAGTAGTGAAAACAGAGAGGGAGTCGTGGACGACGGTGAACCTGCAAACGATCAAATTGGTTCAATTTGGTCTGTGGGGGTGAGTAGTGGAGTGAGGAGTGCCTCGGTCCAGAGACTCACGACGGAGATCACGACGGAGATCCCGACGGAGGTCAGAACACAGGTTAGTTATCGGTTTCCTCTGTTTTTCGAATTTGGTTCAAATCGAAAGTCGTGGATTTTGGAGTGTTGTTGAAGTGTTCTATTGGTCCTAATAGTTGTAGAAAGTTGTATTTGAGCTGAGGAGTCGAACCCGTGCCCTGAGAAGGCAGCTGGTGGCCGGGAACCGTGATTGGAAATTCAGGGCTTTGGTTCGACATTTGGATGGTAAGGTTTCGTGTTTTATTTTGTGATTTTGTCAAGGGAATCAATCATAAACTCAAGGACGATCCTAATTATGAACAAAGAACTGGAAATGGATTGAAAATGGATTGAAAATGGGTAAAAACTGGCCTCGCCGGCTCGATTGGATCGGACCGGTTTGAACCTGGTTGGCTGGAGGTTGACGATGAACAGTAGCAGGCGCGTAAGGGCGCGTGGAGCATGTTATGGGGAGGTTTCCAACATGGTTTTCACTCTAATCGATGTAACGAACATTTTGGGATAATTTTCGAGTCAATCGGACACCGTCTCGGGTTAGTTTTGAGTGTCCGAAGGTTTAGGGGTTAATTTACTTACGTTTAAAAATCTCGAAAAATTGGGGAAATTAGTGAGAGCTTAAATGAAGTGTTTGTGACCCGGTATTGTGGTATTTGACAGGTCGGGATACTCCTGAGACAATCAAGGAGCGTACAGAGCGCGATTGACGCGTTTGGACCTAGTGAGTGGACTTTTCTTTTCTAACCGAGCATGCATAACTGTTTTTATTTACTTGTCTTATGTTTTTAAATATGATTTTACGTTATTGATTATTCTATATCTGTTTTACATAATTGCACGTTTTTCGAGGCATTTCTTAGATTTATACGTATTTCGGCACGTTTTACGAGATATGATTTGATTATAATTCTGATGCTATGATTTTGGGATTTAAATATATAACTGATTTTCAATGACTATTAATGAGTTTTGAAACATGATTCTATAATCAAGGTTTTCAGTTTAGAATCGGATTTCGGAAATCGAGATTTGGTTTTAAGCTTGAAAAAGGGATTTCCGGATTTGGATTCAGAATGACGGTTCTGAACGCCAGCATGGCTTCGAAATAGTGATTTTGAATTCGGATTTGGATATGGATTTAGAAATGATTTAAAAACGGTTTGGATTGGATTTGCAGGGATCTGGTTATTGGGTTTAAAGACCCGGATTATGATTATGACAGAGGCGGGCCCGGATTGGGTTTAAAGACCCGGATTGAGTTTAAAGACTCGTATATTATGATTTTCCCCCGTAGGCCTGTTGAGTTTAAAGGCTTGAATTATATTGAGGCCTAGATTGAGTTTAAAGACTCGAGAGTTTAAAGACTCGGATAGATCCAGCAGGTTCGATTGGATGATGATATTTGGTATTTCATGTTTTATGATGATGTTTTCATAGAGATTATCATACAGTTTATATAGTTATTTTCTGATACTTAGTTATGCATGCATGTTTTTAAAACGGAGGGTCAAAATTCTAGTTTGTTTATAAAACTGTTTTTGAAACTCTTATTTATTTTTAGTCCACTCACACTTTTATGGTTTTAATTACCCTCCAGGTCGTGGTGCAAACGTCGGGGCTAACGTAGAGGCAGAGGTAGAGGCATAGAGTTTTCTGTTGCGTGTTTAGTCAGCTCACAGTAGGACTTTTGTTCTTATCCTGTACTGTTACTATTCTCTGTTTTACTGTTGACTAGTTGTATTATAATTTCTCCCTGGTCTGACAATGTATGCTTTGTGGAAGCTTTGAGGTTATTTTAGTCTTTTGAGTGTGATTGTCAGACGAGAGCAGGGTTCGTCCCAGTTATCGAGGTGATAATCGTGGTGGGTTCTGTCAATTGGTATCAGAGCCTAGGTTGACGGTTTGTGTCTGGTACGTGGTTGTGTCTAGGTCGTTATACTGACTTTATGCCACTTTCAGGGTACGATCGACCATGCCTCTGAGACGTGAGCCCCCTCCACGATCTGCAGAAGATGTTGTGAGAGATGCGAAGAGTGTTATGATTGAGTGAGCCCAGCGTCTATGGGCTACGACGTTTAGTGGTGGGGCGGACCCTGAGGAAGCCCACAGGGGAATTACTCGACTTGAGCGGATTTTCGCGGTGATGCGATGCCCTCCGGAGGATCGAGTGTTGTTAGCTACATTTTGTTGGACGGTGCAGCGTATGAGTGGTGGTATACGCTTGAGTTGTCAGGATGGGAAGCCCACACTGTGACTTGGGAGACATTTCGGGAGCGGTTCCTTGATCAGTACTATCCCCGCTCGTTCCGTGATGCCAAGGAGGCGGAGTTGCTTCAGCTTAAACAGGGGAGCATGACAGTAGCTGAGTATGAGCAGAGGTTCCAGATGTTTTCCCGTTTTACTCCTGCTTTTGTGGCAACGGAAGCTGAGAAGTGTTGCCAGTTTGAGTTGGGCCTGCGAGGAGAGATTCGAACTATTGTGACAGCTGGCTCATTTGCTACACTCAGAGAGTTATCAGATGTTGCAGTGAGGGTAAAAGCTAGTTTGCCTGCACGACCACAGTTCTCGAGTGGTGTGCGACGCCAGGAGCATTCTTTTTCTGGAGCAACGAGTCATAGGACCCCGAAGCGGGATAATTATAGTGGTACTTCATCGGCAGGTGGTGCCCGGTTTGGTAGACCAAGCAGTTTTCAGGGTTCCGGTTTCCGTGGAGCTAGAGCACAGCCGACTCTGCAGGCGAGTGCGACATCTGTTGCTTCTACTAGGAGGCACAGTGGTGGACCCAGTCGGGATGTTTTCTATTACTGTGGAGAGCGAGGTCACTTCCGGAGTAAATTTCCATCATTACCCCAGGAGGGTGGTGTAGGCCGAGGTACGGCGGAGCCGGGACGGAGTACGACATCAGTTTCAGGGGCGGCATGCACTAGAGGTGGTTGTGGTGCTACTAGTAGTTCGAGAGGACGCAGCCGATCTTTAGGACCCTAGGCCCGAGTTTTTTCTATGACATAGTAGGAGGCTTGATCAGTACCCGGAGTGGTGACAGGTACACTTAGCATACTTGGCCATGATGTACATGTTTTGATAGATCCCGGGGCTACCAATTCTTTTATATCCCGGAGTTGTGATTTGGTTGCGAAGAGAGAGGTGTCCTCACTGGATTGTGATTTGGGTGTGAGTACGCCTACTAGGGAGGTGTATGTGGTGAATCAAGTCCTGAGAGAGTGTCCGGTGTTGGTAGGCGAGGTTGAGTTAGTGGCGGATTTGTTACTTTTGGATTTACAGGATTTTGATGTTATTCTGGGGATGGACTGGTTAACTATGCATCATGCTTCTATCGAGTGTTTCGATAGAAGGGTGACCTTTCGGAGTCCAGGGTTACCGGAGACCACGTTCCAGGGTGATCAGCGTGCACTACCTACTGGTGTTATTTCGGCTCTGGAAGTGAGCAAGTTGTTAAAGAAGGGATGCCAGGGCTACTTGGCTCACGTGGTGGACGCACGTGCTACGTCATTGAGGGTGGAGGATATTCCTGTAGTGCGGGAGTTTCCAAACATCTTTCCGGAGGATTTTCCAGGATTGCCACCTCACCGAGACATCGAGTTTACTATCGACCTTCTTCCAGGGACGCAACCTATTTCTCAGATCCCTTATCGTATGGCGCCAGCTGAGTTGAGGGAATTAAAGGCGCAGTTACAAGAGTTGATCGATATGGGATTTATTCGACCGAGTGTATCTCCTTGGGGAGCTCCAGTGCTGTTTGTCGGGAAAAAAGACGGAGGTTTGAGACTGTGTATTGATTATAGGCAACTGAATAGGGTAACCATCAGGAACAAATATCCCCTACCCCTGATTGATGACTTGTTTGATCAGTTGAAGGGAGCACGGTACTTTTCGAAGATTGATCTTCGCTCCAGATATCACCAGCTACTGGTCAGAGAGGAGGACATACCCAAGACAGCTTTTCGGACCAGATACGACCATTATGAGTTTGTAGTGATGCCCTTTGGATTAACTAATACTCCAGTGGCATTTATGGACCTGATGAACCGAGTGTTTCGGTCATACCTGGATCGTTTCGTTATTATGGTTATCGACGATATTTTGGTGTATTCGAAGAGTGCGAAGGCGCACGAGAAGCATTTGAGGATAGTGCTTAACACCTTGAGGAAGAACCAACTGTATGAAAAGTTGAGCAAATGTCAGTTCTGGTTGAATAGTGTTGGTTTTCTAGGTCATGTGATTTCAGCCGAGGGTATTAGCGTGGATCCTCAGAAGGTTGAGGCAGTAGCGAACTGGGAACAACCCAAGATAGTGACCGAGGTCAGGAGCTTCTTAGGGTTAGCTGGTTATTACCGGTGTTTCATTGAGGGATTTTCCATTCTTGCTGCTCTGTTGACACGACTGACCAGGAAGAGAGTTTGATTTGTCTGGGACGAGAGTTGTGAATAGAGTTTCCAGGAGCTGAAAAGGCGGTTGACATCTGTTCCTGTGTTGGCCCTTTCGGATGATAGTGGGGAGTTCGAGGTATACAGTGATGCCTCTTTGCAGGGTTTGGGATGTGTGTTGATGCAACATGGGAAGGTGATTGCTTACGTTTCCCGACAGTTGAAACCTCATGAGATGAATTACCCCACTCTTGATTTGGAGCTTGCAGTGGTGGTTCATGCGTTGAAAATTTGGCGACATTACTTGTATGGTGAGAGGTACAAGATCTTCACGGACCACCAGAGTTTGAAGTATCTCTTTACTCAGAAGTAGCTGAATCTGAGACAACGCCGATGGTTAGAGTTGATTAAGGACTCTGATTGCACCATCGAGTATCACCCGGGGAAGGCTAATGTGGAAGTCGATGCCCTGAGTAGGAAGTCAGCTAGCTCCTTGTCACATTTGAGGATGGTTGAGTTTCCTTGTTGGTTGAACTCCGTAGAACTGGAGTGGATTTGACTGTTGATAGCCAGGGAGCGCTACTAGCGAGTTTCCATGTATGGCCTGTCTTGGTTGATCAGATTATCGATGCTCAGTTTCAAGACCCCGTTTTGGGCATCATTCGGCTTGTGGTTGAAGCTGGGGAGAGAAAGGATTTTGGGATTCGTGAGGATGGAGCCTTGGTAAAACAAGGACGCTTGTGTGTATCGGAGGATGAAGCACTGAAGAAGACGATCCTTGATGAGGCTCACAGTTCAACCTATGTGATGCATCCTAGAGGGACCAAGATGTATCGTACGCTTCGGGAGCATTACTGGTGGTCAGGTATAAAGCGTGAAATTGCTGAGTACGTCAGTAGATGTTTGATTTTTCAACAGGTGAAAGCCGAACGACAGAGACCCTACGGAGCAATGCAACCCCTACCGATCCCAAAGTAGAAATGGGATCATCTGACGATGGACTTCGTGTTTAAGCTTCCCAGGACGCCTAAGGGACATGATGGCGTATAGGTGATTGTGGATAGGCTCACGAAGTCAGCTCATTTCTTGCTGGTGCAAGAGGACTTCAGGATGACGGATTTTGCGCAGTTGTTTATTGATGAGATTATTCGGTTGCACGGTACTCCAGAATCGATAGTTTCCGACAGGGATCTGAGGTTTACTTCACGGTTATGGCAGAGTCTGCAGGAAGCTTTAGGGACGAAGCTGCATCTCAGCACTGCCTTTCATCCTCAGACCGAAGGACAATCAGAGCGGACCATTCGGATTTTGGAGGACATGATGCGAGCCTGTGTTTTACAGTTTCAAGGTACTTGGGAGTCACGTCTAGCATTGATGGAGTTTGCTTTTAACAACAGTTACCAGGCGAGCATTGGGATGGCTCCTTATGAAGCCTTGTATGGACGGCAGTGTAGAACCCCGCTGTGTTGGACGGAGGTGGGTGAAATGAGATTGATGACTTCAGAGTTGGTAGACCTTACCCAGGAAAAGGTTGCACTGATCAGAGATAGACTTAAAGCAGCTCAGAACCGATAGAAGGGCTACACCGACCGTAGGATCAGAGATCTAGAGTTTGAGGTAGGAGATTGGATTTTCTTGAAATTATCTCCTTGGAAGGGTATTGTACGGTTTGGCAGACGAGGGAAGTTAAGTCCTCGCTACATTGGACCCTATGAGATTTTGGAGAGGATTGGTCCTGTTGCTTATCGGTTGGCCTTACCATCAGACCTGGCTAAGGTACATAATGTTTTTCATGTATCTATGCTTCGGAAGTACATTCGGGATGATTCTCACATTTTGGAAGCACAACCTGTCGAACTTTGAGAGGATTTGAGTTTTGAGGAGCAGCCTGTGGTGATTCTGGATCGTAAGGATAAGGTGCTACGGAGGAAGACGATCCCCTTGGTTAAAGTATTGTGGAGGAATCATCAGGTAGAAGAAGCAACTTGGAAACCCGAGGCCTTAATGCGTGAACACTACCCCTATTTATTTCACTGAATTTCGCGGGCGAAATTCTTTTAAGGGGAGTAGATTGTAACAACTCGGACCTTCAAAAGGGGCAAAAATGTAAATTTGGAAAGATTTGTATAAAATGACGATTTTACCCCTGTGAATAGTGTGGTTAAATGTTGAATTTTTGATTGGCAGGTTGAACGGACGTTGGCCGATGACAATGACGTAGTTCAGGACGTCACGAGTCCGTAGAAAGATGGCACGTCCGATTCGGATAATCGGGGAAGAAGTTATGGTGTTTGGAAGGTCGAGGGCATTTTCGTAATTTGGTTAAAAAGAGGGAAATTGTTGACTTGTTGTTTGACCATTAGTTTTCACGCAAATCGAGGGACGTTAGATAGGTCTCGACGTCCTGAGTACAACGATAGGAGGCACGCCGTCATCGGACGTCAGACGATTAAGTTATAGGTCTAGATAGGTGAGGGGTAAAATGGTAATTTGGACTTGCTAGGGCAGTTTGGTCTTTTAACACCTGGGGAAGTGTGCCCAATCAGATAAGGCCATCTGGGAAGCTGGGATTGGATATTTTGGACTGTGTTCACAGGGTGGTTGACACCTGGTGACTTCCTAGAGGGTTCTAGCCTAATTCTATACACGGTTACAATTAAAATGAGGACTTAGTCGTGCTACTGAGAGAAAAACAGAGACCATTATTGTAATCAATCTGTTTTAGTGTGTGAGTGCTTTGGGTTTGAGTGAGTGATCAAGGGCGGTTGAGTGATTTTTTTGATCGTGAATAGGAAAGGTTGGAAGGTTGGTTGTGTGTGTGAGAGGTGAGAACAGTAGTGAAAACAAAGAGGGAGTCGTGGACGACGGTGAACCTTCAAACGATCAAATTGGTTCAATTTGGTCTGTGGGGGTGAGTAGTGGAGTGAGGAGTGCCTTGTGGACCCAGAGACTCACGACAGAGATCACGGCAGAGGTCAGAACACAGGTTAGTTACCGGTTTCCCCTGTTTTTTGAATTTGGTTCAAATCGAAAGTCGTGGATTTTGGAGTGTTGTTGAAGCGTTCTATTGGTGCTAATAGTTGTAGGAAGTTGTATTTGAGCTGAGGAGTCGAACCCGTGCCCTGAGAAGGCGGCTGGTGGCCGGGAACCGTGACCAGAAATTCAGAGCTTTGGTTAAACGTTTGGACGGTAAGGTTTCGTGTTTTATTTTGTGATTTTGTCAAGGGAATCGATCATAAACTCAAGGACGATCCTAATGATGAACAAAGAACTGGAAATGGATTGAAAATGGATTGAAAACGGATTGAAAATGGGTGAAAACCGGCCTCGTCGCCTCGGTTGGACCGGACCGGTCTGGACCGATCTGAACCGGGTTGGTTGTAGGTTGACAATGAACAGTAGCAGACGCGTGCCTCCCACGCGCAGTGTCCAACATGGTTTTCACTCTAATCGATGTAACTAACATTTTGGGACAAGTTTCGAGTCGATTGGACACCGTCTCGGGTTAGTTTTGAATGTCCAAAGGTTTATGGGTTAATTTACTTACGTTTAAAAATCTCAAAAAAATTGGGGAAATTAGTGAGAGCTTAACTGAAGTGTTTGTGACTCGGTATTGTGGTATTTGATAGGTCGGGATACTCCTGGGACAGTCGAGGAGCGTACGGAGCGCGATTGACGCGTTCAGACATAGTGAGTGGAATTTTCTTTTCTAACCGAGCATGCATAACTGTTTTTATTTACTTGTCTTATGTTTTAAATATGATTTTACGTTATTGATTATTCTATATCTGTTTTACATAATTGCAAATTTTTTGAGGCGTTTCTTAGATTTATACGTATTTCGGCACGTTTTACGAGATATAATTTGATTATGATTCTGATGCTATGATTTTGGGATTAAAATATATAACTGATTTTCAGTGACTATCAATGAGTTTTGAAACATGATTCGATAATCAAGGTTTTCGGTTTAGAATCGGATTTCAGAAATCGAGATTTGATTTTAAGCTTGAAAAAGGGGTTTCCGGATTTGGATTCGGAATGACGGTTCTGAACGCCGGCATGGCTTCAGAATATTGATTTTGAATTCGGGTTTGGATATGGATTTAGAAATGATTTAAAAACGGTTTGGATTGGATTTTCTAGATCTGGTTATTGGGTTTAAAGACCCGGATTATGATTATGACGGGGGCGGGCCCGGATTGGGTTTAAAGACCCGGATTAAGTTTAAAAACTCGGGAGTTTAAAGACTCGGATATTATGATTTTTCCCCGTAGGCTTGTTGAGTTTAAAGACTCGGGAGTTTAAAGACTCGGATAGATCCAGCAGGTTCGATTGGATGATGATATTTGGTATTTCATGTTTTATGATGATGTGTTCATAGCGATTATCATACGGTTTATATAGTTGTTTTCTGATACTTAGTTATGCATGCATGTTTTTAAAACGGAGGGTCAAAATCCTCGTTTTTTTATAAAACTGTTTTTGAAACTCTTATTTATTTTTAGTCCACTCCCACTTTTATGGTTTTAATTACCCTCCAGGTCGTGGTGCAAACGTCGGGGCTAACGTAGAGGCAGAGGCAGAGGCATAGAGTTTTCCGTTGTGTGTTTAGTCAGCTCACAGTAGGACTTTTGTTCTTATCCTGTACTGTTACTATGCTCTGTATTACTGTTGACTAGTTGTATTATAATTTCGCCCTGGTCTGACAATGTATGCTTTGAAGTTATTTTGGTCTTTTGAGTGTGATTGTCAGACGAGAGCAGGGTTCATCCTGGTTATCGAGGTGATAATCGGGGTGGGTCCTGTCATAGACAGCTCAAAGTAGGATTTTAATATTATCATGTACTGTTACCTATGCTATGTGCTACTATTGACTGGTTGTATTGTACCTTCTCCCTGGTATGACAATGTATGTTTTGTGGTTATTGCGGTTATTTTGGTTTTTTTAAGTTCGGTTGTCAGACGGGAGCAGAGTTCGTCCCGGTTATCGAGGTGATAATCGGGGTGGGTCCTGTCAATTAGTATCAGAGCATAGGTTGACGCTTTGTGTCTGTCACCTGACTGTGCCTAGGTTGTTGCACTAATTTTATGCCTCTTTCAGAGAATGATCGACCATTCCTCCGAGACGTGAACCCCCTCCACGGCCTTCAGAAGACGTTGCGAGAGATACTGAGAGTCCTACGATTGAGCGAGCCCAGCGTCTTGGGGCTACTGCGTTTAGTGGTGGGGGCAGATCCTGAGGAAGCCCACAGGTGGATTACTCGGCTTGAGCGGATTTTTGCAGTGATGCGATGCCCTCCTGAGGATCGAGTTTTGTTGGCCACCTTTTTACTGGACAGTGCCGCATATGAGTGGTGGTATACCCTAGAGCTGTCATGTCAGGACCCACCCCTAATCCCCCCGGATTAAGGGCTAAATCCCGATCCCGTCTAGCTTACGCATGACACGAAGGCTAAACTGACGTCCAACCTTCATGTGACACGTAAGTCAGATAAGGGACTCTCGATCCTACCATCTGAAAGTAATCGGGCTTCCCAGAGTGTACCGAACTACTGTGGATTTTGGGTGTGATGTCTCCGTTTTACTCGACCAACAGCCCGTGCCGCCACAACCTGGAGGGTATCGAAAACACGAAAAGACTGTGAGTGGAAAAAAATAAAGTATAGGTTTAAAAACAGTTCAATAAAACAAGTACATTTATACCCTCCGTTTCAAAAACCAATGCATGCATATCAAATTCATGTCATAAAACCATGTAAGAAAACAAAGTAGTTTCTTTTTCCAATTCCCAGACCTCAGCTCAAACCATCAAAGCCATGTCATCCGGGCAGAGCCCAAAACCTCGGAAAATATTTATTCAAAACCATCATCATCAAGTCTCAGTGAAAACCACAACACATTGGAAACCACATTTTCATCCATCGAACCTGCTGGATCTATCCAAGTCTTTAAACTCCCGAGTCATTAAACTCAATCCAGGCCTTAATATAATTCGAGTCTTTAAACTCCCGAGTCTTTAAACTCAACAGGCCTACGGGGAAAAATCATAATATCCGAGTCTTTAAACTCCCGAGTCTTTAAACTCAATCCAGGTCTTTAAACCCAATCCGGGCCCGCCCCCGTCATAATCATATCCGGGTCTTTAAACCCAATAACCAGATCCAGCAAATCCAAAATCGTTTGAAAACCTTTTTCCAATTCCGAATCCGAATCCACAATCTCATCAGGATCCCGAATCCAAATCCAGAACTCATACCCATCTCCTTTCCAGATCCGAGTTTGCAACCATCATTCCGTAAGCTGGCATCGGGAATAACCATTCCGAACCCAAACCCGAAATCCACTTTCCAGTCCCAAATCGATTCCCGAATCGTCATTCGGAAATCCGATTTAAAACCCCAAATCACGTTTCTCAAAACCACTTTTTGAACTCGGCCTCTAAGCCCAAAATCACTTTCCAAAATCCTTTTACTTTCATTGAAATCAAATCGTATTTCAAATCCTGAAATCAAATCATTAAAACCAGGTTCAAATCACAATATCCGTCGAAATCTCGTAAAACGTGAAATTCCGTAATTTCCTCGAAAAACGTGCAAAACCGTAAACCATCAAGATCATAAATAAAATCATAGAATAACGTATAGAAAACATATAAAAACATTTATGCATGCATCAAGAGTTAGAAAACAAAGTCCACTCATAGACCATTCCGACGTCGCCTCGATACGCGCGCACTTACGCCGTTCCCAGCCATTCCGCTATCCTCGGCTTTCCCGAACCTGTCCAAATCCCACACTAAGGTTACTAACTACTTCACAAAACTCATACTAAAGCCCCATAATTTTTCCGTATTTTTGGCTATTTTTAACCGAGCCCTAAAACCTTCAGACAGCCCGAAACATATCGAGACGATGTCCGATCAACTCGAAACCAGTGCCAAAATGTTTGTTACATCGATTACATCATTTCACATGTTGACCACTTCCCTGGAATGTGCCCCACGCTCCCTCACGCGCCGCCCAAAGGGGTTGCACGTCCCAGTCACTGTTCATCTTCAACCAGTGATCAACCGGTTCAAACCGGTTCAGCAGGCCGGCTGGTTCAACTGAACAGGCGTGGGCGGTTCGACACTATTTCTTATCCAATTTCAGTCCAATTTGAATCCTTTTCATCCCTAATGTTTGTCTCAGTCTTTCTAATGCATGTATGACCCAAACTCGTGAATTTAAACACTATAGTTTACCTCTCCAATCCAAAAGGTGAACCGGCCATGTTTTCCCCTGCCGTGCTCGTCCGCTTCCGGCCACCTCCCATCTTGATTTTGACCCCAAATCATTTTTGGAACCTCCAGAGACAATTTTCGATTAAGAGAACGCATCCTTAAGCATTAAATCATAATTGATCGAACTGGAGTCCAAATGAACCGTTCAACTAAACAAAGGACTTACCCGTCGATGTTCACTGCCATGGGCACCACCACGTGTGGTTGAGTCCTCTGTCCATCCCTCATTCACATACTCTAGTCAAGAATTGAGGTTTGAAGGTGCTTATGTCCACTGCTGTTCACGGTTTTGAAAAGGGTTCCCTGGTTCAGAACCGCCACCCACGGCGGTCCCTCCCGCTAATCCCCACCATCTTGTCTCAGCTTCTTCTTCCCATTGTATGTTCAACACACGGCCAAAGAAATTGGTTTGAAGGTGATTGCATGGTTAATTCTCACTGGTTTTACTCACTCTGTTTTGTTTTTGTTCCTACCTCGTCCACACACACCATACTGATTTAAATCGGTTAAAGACGATGGGAATGTATGACCACCATCCAGGACACGCCAGGTGTCCACAATCTTGTGGGCAGAACTCCCAAGACTGCAACATGTCCTAATCTGCTTCAATGAGACCAAATAACCCTTTAACGCATAATTTACCATTTTGCCCTTCGTATGTCTAGACCCGTAACTAAACCGTCCGACCTCCAATCGACACATGCCGCCTGTGTTGTACTCAGGACGTCGAGATATATTTAACGGTCCTCGAATTGCATGAAAAGTAGTTTTCATGTAAAAAGTCAACAAATTCCCTCTTTAACCTTAATTACGAAAATGCCCTCAAACTTCCGAACGTCATAATTTTTTCCTCGGACTTCAGAATTGAACGTGCCACCTGTCTATGAACTCGTGACGTCCCTAACTACGTCACGGTCATCGGTCAAAGTTCATTTGACCGCCCGAACTAAAAGTTAACATTTTGCACATTCCAAGGGCAAAATTGTCATTTCGCACCGTTCGTCCGATCACAACGAACTAATCACCGTTTAACTTTACTAATCCTTCATTAGAAATTACTCTACTTCCGATTTCCGGGACGGGTCATTACATGTCAGGTTGGGATGCCCATACAGTGACCTAGGAGACTTTTCGCGAAAAGTTTCTTGATCAGTATTATCCCCGTTCATTCCGCTATGCTAAGGAGGTAGAGTTCCTATACCTCAAATAGGGGAACATGTCAGTAGCAGAGTATGAGTAGAGGTTTCAGATGTTATCACGTTTTGCTCTTGCATTTTTCGCTACTGAGGCCGAGAAATTTCGCAGGTTTGAGCTTGGCCTGCGAGGCGAGATACGTGTTATTGTGACGGCTGGATCTTTTGCTACCATCAGAGAGTTATCTGACGTTGCAGTATGGGTCGAGGCTAGTTTGCTGGCACGTCCACAGTTCTCGAGTGGTGGACAACGCCGAGAGCGTCCTTTTCCTGAAGCTTCGAGCCTGAGGACCCCGAAGAGGGTTAGTTATAGTGGAGCCGACTCAGCAGGCGAGTGCGACGTTAGTTGCGTCCATACAGAGACAGAGCGGCGGTTTCAGTCGGGATGTTTCATGTGTTGTTTGTTTCTTCTGTGGAGAGCGAGGCCACTACCCAAAGGAGTGTTCGTATTTACCACCGGGTGGTGGCACAGGCCGGGGTACGGCGGAGCAGGGTCGGAGTACAGCTTCCGTTTCTAGGACAGCAGACATTAGAGAAGGTGGTGGAGCTAGTAGTGGTTCGAGGGGACGTGGTCGATCTTCGAGACCACAGGCCCGAGTGTTTACGATGACACAACAAGTGGTCCGGTCAGTACCTGGCATAGTGACAGGTATGCTTACGATCTTTGGTCATGATGTACGTGCTTTGATAGATCCCGGAGCTACCAATTCCTTTATATCAGGAGTTGTGGATTGTTTGCGGATAGAGAGGTGTCCGCACTGGGTTATGATATGGGTGTGAGTACGCCCACAGGTGAGGTGTATGTGGTGAATCAGGTCTTGAGAGAGTGTCCAGTAATGGTAGGTGATGTTGAGTTGGTGGCTGATTTGATACTATTGGACTTACATGACTTTGATGTTATTCTTAGGATGTATTGGTTGATTTTACATCATGCTTCTATCAATTGTTTCGATAGAAAGGTGACCTTTCAGAGTCCGGAGTTACCAAAGACTAATTTTTAGGGAGATCAGCGAGCACTACCTACTGGTGTTATTTCGGCCCTAGAAGCGAGCAAGTTTTTAACGAAGGGATGCCAGGCATACTTGGCTTACGTGGTGGACACACGTGTTGCACCATTGAGTGCAGAGGATATTCCGGTAGTACGGGAGTTTCCAGATGTCTTTCCGGAGGATTTACCGGGATTGCCACCCCACCGAGACATTGAGTTTACTATCGATCTTATTCCAGGTACGCAACTTATTTCTCAAACACCTTACCGTATGGCGCCAGATTAGTTGAGGGAAATGAAGGTGCAGTTGCAAGAGTTGGTCGATATAGGGTTTATTCAGCCGAGTGTGTCTCCTTGGGGAGCTCCAGTGTTGTTTGTAAGAAAGAGGGATGGAGGCTTAAGGCTTTGCATTGATTATAGGCAACTGAACAAGGTGACAATCAGGAATAAATACCCCTTGCCTCGGATCTATGATTTTTTTAATCAGTTGAAGGGAGCTCGATACTTTTCTAACAACGATCTTCTCTCCAGATATCATCAGTTGCGAGTTAGAGAAGAGGACATACCCAAAACAACTTTTCGAACTAGGTATGGCCATTATGAGTTTCTAGTAATTCCATTTGGTTTAACTAACGCACCAGCGGCATTTATAGACTTAATGAACCGAGTGTTTCCGTCATACCTGGATCGTTTTGTCATTGTGTTTATTGATGATATCTTAGTGTACTCGAAGAGTGCGAAAGCGCACAAGAAGTACTTGAGGATGATGCTTAATACCCTGGGGAAGAATCAGCTATATGTGAAGCTAAGTAAATGTCAGTTCTGGTTGACTAGTGTCAGTTTCTTGGGTCGTGTGATTTCAGCTGAAGGAATTAGCGTGGATCCCCAGAAGGTTGAGGCGGTAGCAAATTGGGAGCAGCCAAAGACAGTGCCCGAGATTAGAAGCTTCTTGGGGTTAGCCGGTTATTACAGGCGTTTCATAGAGGGATTTTCTACTCTTGCTGCCCCATTGACACGGTTGACTAGGAAGGGAGTCCGATCTGTTTGGGATGAGAATTGTGAACAAATTTTTCAGGAGCTGAAGAGGCGATTGACATCTGCTCCTGCGTTGACTCTTCCAGATGATAGTGAGGAGTTTGAGGTGTATAATGATGCTTCTTTGCAAGGTCTGGGGTGTGTTTTGATGCAACATGAGATGGTGATTGCTTATGCTTCCCGACAGTTCAAACCTCATGAATTGAATTACCCCACTCATGATTTGGAGCTTGCAGCGGTGGTACATGCGTTGAAAATTTGGCGACATTACCTATATGGTGAGAAGTGCAGAATCTTTACGGATCATCAGAGTTTGAAGCACCTTTTTACACAAAAGGAGCTGAACTTGAGACAACGTCGATGGTTGGAGTTGATTAAGGATTATGATTGCACCATTGAGTATCACCCGAGGAAAGCTAATGTGTAACGACCTGTCCCGAATTAGCTGGATTAATTAAGAATTAATGACGGATTAGCGAGACTAATCAGGGATTAGACGAGGATTAGTGGACGAGCAGGACGAAATGACGATTTTGCCCCTAAAATGGGCGAATCGTTGACTTTTCGTTTAGGCTGTCAAATGGACTTTGGCCGATGACGGTGACGTATTTTGGGACGTTACGAGTTCATAGACAGGTGGCATGCTCGATTCTGACATTCGTGGAAGAAGTTATGACGATCGGAAGCCCAAGGGCATTTTGATAATTTTGCTGAAAAGGAGCAAAAAGTTGACTTTTGACCAAGGAGGTCCAATGGCCGAGGGCCGATGACCGTTACGTAGATCGGGACGATACGAATCCATAGACAGGCGGCACGTCGAATTCGGATGTTCGACGAGGAAGTTACGGTTCACAAAAGTTCGAGGGAACTATTGCGCGTTCTACTAGACGACTTGAGTTTGTCTTTAGTGTGGGGCCCAGATATTTTGGCAGGCCCAATGGATGAGTGACAAGTGTCACCCATCCATTGCCCACCTTCCCACATACATGCATCGATCATTCCCTTGTTTCATTCATCCAAACCAACCCAAAACCGATTACCCGAGCAACCTTCATCCAATCCAAACCCTTAACCCTACGATCATGACTGAGAGGCCAAGAGAGTGAGAAGAGGACCAGATGGACGTGGTGGCCGACCAAGGGAACGTCGCAGTGGACGGCGGAGGACAACTCGTGCACAGGTATCGGTTTTAACCGATTTTTATCCATTTTCAATTTATGTTCTTATGGGCCATTTTATTGATTATAATGAATTTAATAGGTTGCTAGGAGTGTTTTGGGACGTTTTTTATGATGGTTAGGGGTTATGGAAACCTCTAGGGAGGTTTTGGAAGATCGAACCGTGAGAGGATTATTGGACCGGGTGGATTTTGAAGGTTTTAAAGGTTTTGGGTAATGGATTTAGGTTCCTAGGATTTAATTAGAGAGTTTGGAATTGATTAGGAGAAGAACGAACGAAAAACAAGGAAGAAATGGACCTGGACCGGTCACACCGGTCCAAGTTACAATCCTGGACCGAACTGGCCAGAGGAAGAAGACGAAGTACTGTAGCCGGCGCGTGAGGCCCACGCGCAGGCCTTTCTAGGGGCGCTTGCGGGCGCGTGAGCCCTCCTTTGAGGGTGGTTCCAACATGTAATTTCATCTATTCGATGTAACGAACATTTTGGGACTGATTTCGTGTCAATTGGACATCGTTTCGATATAGTTCAGGACATCCGAAGGTTTAGGTTCGCGTTTAAAAATAGTTAGAAATTTCGGAAATTACGGGACTTTAGTGAGAGGTTATTTAAGTAATTAATAACCTTATATTAAGATTTGTACAGGTTCGGGAATCTCGGAGGCGACGTTTAGCCCGAGAGATGCTTATGGCACGCGTATCGAAGCGCGGCTTCGGACGGTCTGTGAGTGGACATTTCTTTCGAAATTGATGCATGCATAAATGTTTTATAATGTTTTTAGAATATGTTTTGTGATGCCATGAGTGCATTTGTTTGTGTTTGCTTAGGATCGATATAATTGCACGTTTTTCGAGATTTTCAGCTTTATGTCGTACCTTTGCGTACTGCGTTTACAATGATGATTTAATGAACGGATTTTGGATTTGGAAATATGAAATCGGACACGAGACCCATTTGATTTACAAACTCTCGGACTTGGAGTCCATTTGATTTGACGAGAAATCGGACAGAGGGTCCATTTGAGTTATACGATCGGACCGAGGGTCCCGTCGATTTATGATCCGGGTTTGAGGTCCATTTGGTTGTAATATCGGGCTGGAGACCCATTTGACTGTGGTATCGGGCTTGATGACACGACTCATCCCAATCCCCCCCGGGTTTACCATGGAATGTGACGTGCTCCCGTCTGACAAGAGGCGTCAGACAAGGGATAACCGATTGCCATTGCCCAAACGGGCTTCCAGAGTGCGTAAGGATCGATGGAGGAGGTGTGCGATGCTCAAGTCTCTGCTGCAGTCGTATTCGGAATCAACCTGAAGGGCATTAAAAACAAAAGCTGTGAGTGGACGAAAATAAACAAGTCTGATAAAAACATTTATAAGACATTTATGACCCTCAGTAAAATCATATGCATGCACCATCATTTAAAATCATATATTATATAATACGAATCATAAGGCATTTAATAAAACCATAGCCATAATTTTAGCTGCCACTCCAATCCCGACATCACCTGATGTTTGACGTTCTTGACGCCTAATAAGGTCACAATCATAAGGCTACGCGTGCCACTCGGGTCTCAATTTCTGAGTTAAATCCCCGAATCCCGCTCGGGTACAGCATCACCTGATGCAGCATCACCTCATGCTTAGCGTCATAGACTCTGGACGTACTAGACGTCCGTGACCTCTCCGGGGTACCTCGCCGGAAGAGACAATATAATATGGAAGGATCTATACAGTGCAGTACCAAATACATTTTATTGATATCCACATGCAAAGCATATATATATACATGGGTAAAATCCAAACCAATCCTTTAAGTTTCATCAGACGGGACTCAAGCCCAAATACCGTGAAACATGCCATAACCATAATGTCCATATCATCAAAACCGTTATACGTCCAAATAGTTGATTTAAATCCAACATCATTTATTCAATTCCATTTTAGGGTCCCCGACCCGAAATCACATATATAAATCAACTGGGCCCCTGGCCCGATTTCATAAGTTAACTGGGCCCCTGGCCCGATTTTACTTTATCAAATCCGTAACCGTTTCATGAAATCATATCCAACCACATTTTTGGAAATCAGTGCAAATCCAGAAAATCTCGATTTACGTGCAAACACTTAAATCGCCTCGAAATGCGTGAAATCATTTAAATTCACCGATATCCAAAGTAAATCATTTAATCATAACTATAACAATCATAAAACAGTTATGCATGCATCGAATTTATAAAACCAATGTCCACTCACAGACCGGTTAACCAAGCGCCTCGATACGCGTGCCATAGGCCTTCCCGGGCCACACCACTAACACCGGGACTCCCAATCCTGTCCAAATCACATTAGAGGGTCACTAACCTCCACATTAACATCCTATTAAAGTCCCGTAATTTTCCCAAATTTTTAAGTATTTTTAAACTGGATTTAAAACCTTCGGACATCCCGAACAATAACGAAACGGTGTCCGATCGACACGAAACCTATCCCAAAATGTTCGTTACACTGTATAGGATAGAAGTCATGTTGACCTCACCTCGAGATTCGTGCCCACGCGCCGTCACGCGCCGACGTGAGTGGCTGCGCGTGAAAGCCACGCGCCTGCCACAGTGACTGCTATAGTGTTCCTTCTTCACCCGAATGACTGGTAAACGGGTCGGAAAGCCTGCGATAGGATCCGGTTCAATCACACCCAATTCGACATCAATTCAATCCGTTCTTTATCCTATAACAATCATCAACCAACCAATTTCAGTTCTGTGACATCGATCAACATCAACCATTCCTTAAACAAGCCATCAACCCGTGATCACCCAAAACGGGTCAATCACCAAAACTCCTCCAATCCTCAACCATTGCCAAATTAACTTCACAGGAAGCTTATAAGGATTAATACGAACCAAATCACATGATTAATTGAACACGACGTTACCTCAATCACCACGACTCAAGCTTGAGTTTTCCGGCCATCCACCTCGTCCGTTCACGGCCCTAGGAGCCCCAAAGCTTGCCCCATTTGATCTAGTTCGACACGTTGAAGTTCCAGGAAGCTCAATCCATCATCAATTAGGCTTGGGCTGGCCTAAAACTAGGATTTCGAATTTGAATTTCACAAAAACCAGTTTCGGGTTTTTGAACCTTCCTCCACCATTTTCACTCCATTTTTCCACCTCTCAATCTCAGAGAACCACTCTCCCATTCCTCTTCTGTTTCAAGCCATCAATTCCCTCAAACGACCGTGTAGGTGGTCGATCATGTGTGGGGAACATCCCCTGTTTCCTTCCATTTTCATGTGCACCAGCCAAGGTTTAATGGCCAACACACCGTCCACACAGCCTTGCATCGCACCAACATCAATAAACAATCCAACAATCCCATAAACAATAGTTTAGGCCAGCAATTTGCTCCATAAACAAACCACCCGTGCACTGGCCATGTTCTCCCAACACGGTGCTACAGTAACCGATCAAACACTCAGTGAAATTACCATTCTGCCCTTGTGCTGTAAATTACCAAAATGCCCCTCACGCATCCTGACCCGTAACTCGGTCATACGGACTCCGATTGATGTGTGCCGCCTGTCTACGAACTCAGGGCATCGAGACCATCCTAACGGTCCTTGGTCCTCGGCCATCGGACCTCCCGATCAAAAAGTCAACATTTTCCCTTATTTCGTACAAATTACGAAAACGCCCCTGAACTTCCGTACATCATAACTTTCACCACGAACGTCGGAATCGAACGTGCCACCTGTCTATGAACTCGTGACGCCCCGAACTACGTCACGGTCATCGGTCAAAGTCCATTTGACCATCCGAATTAAAAGTCAACGTTTTGCCCACGCCTAGGGGCAAAACGGTCATTTTGCACAATTCGTCCGAAATCGCCCAACTAATCCCATATTAGTAAATCACAATTAAATATTATTAAATCCTGATATTCAGGACTGGTCGTTACAACCTTCCCTCCTTAAAGAATTTCGTCCTCGAAATTACCAACAACCTTATTCCACAACCACCTTGTGGAAAACATTTCGACCTCAAACCATGTGTACACTTGTACACCCACATACTGGGACAACACCAGCCTCGTCTGTACCCAGACATCCCATCACAGTCATACGTCATAGTAGCAACAACACTCGACCACCTCGAGTGGAAATGATCACCTGATCCGTGATAAAATCGCCTAACCATTTAGCTGACTCCTTCAGCTCGATAGTTCCTTTCCATTGTCAATATATCCTTACATTTGCTCCCATTGGGAGTCACCAAATCTCATTTGTCAGTCCATGCTGACACCATCAGTCAAACTGTCACCACTAAGCTTTACCACCCTGATAAAGCCCCAACCATCAGCCAGTCAGTGACAACACCACGTACTACATCACCCTCGATGTAGCGTAAGATCAACCACATGATCTCAATTCGCAGGGCAAGCCCAATCCTGCGACACAAATTAATCTCAATGTCCATAACCGCCGACTCCCTTAGCGAACCAAGACGCTGGAAAATCACGGTGTGAAAACATCACACAAGGCTACTCGTGGTTACTCAGACCACCAATTCACTCATCCTGAGTGTACGTATACCGTCAACTTACACAATCAAGTGGTGTAACTGGAAAACATTGAATCCCAGCCCAGCAGTGATCACACATCTCAATACTAGGGTTCCACTAGCCAACCATGGCTGAGAGCACCTGCTCATATAATCACTGAACCCGACAAAATCACTCTGCACAGCGCACGGTATCCAATGTCCAGTCCACGATCACAACCAAACAAATGATATCGGAACCAAGCCGATTACCAACACGTTCAATCACACACCACTGGTACATCCCATGTACCGCCTCTAAGCACCACGCAGCCTAACCAATATCAATCCTCGTACAACGTACCCTGTACGTACATCAATCCATCAATCCGCCTACAACCACCCAGGTTATAGCCAAACACGTTCTAGTAACGGAGTACATTTGCCCAAACCAACATGAGACAAAACGAACTCCACCCGTCATCTAGTTCCAATTCCGAATCCGAATCCGCAATTTCGTAAGAAATCCCGAATCCGAACCCAGACATCATATTTTTAATCCATGTCCAAATCCGAATCCGAAATCATTATTCCGTAAGCTAGCATTGGAATAATCATTCCGCACCCAAATCCAGTAATCCATTTCCGAGCTTCGCAATCGAATCCTGAATCGTCACCCAGCAATTCGATTCCAAAACCCAAAATCTCGTTTACGTCCATCAAGACGTAACGTAACCGATCCTATCGGTTACCCGTTCAAAACACTCGATTGACTTCATAGGGAAGCCAATCCCAATATCCACACGTCAAAGGTTGACGAAATCCGACCACCTCGTAGTTCAGTCCCGTCGTTTACGACTCACATACCAAGGTAAGAGTGATAACTCTCCACCCATCTGGATCATCAAGATCACAATCCAGATCCATCGCTACGTCACCCGACAAGTAACATCACGATCCTATAGCGTCACATCGTCCTAAGTCGTCAACATCACCAATCAGATCCACCTAGGATCCACACATGCTCACATAGCTAACAATCCATCTGGAAGCTGATCGTAGGGTCTTACACCCTCAATTGTATCATTCGTCAAATTTCCCCTTGGTGGAAAGATGACCACGCATTTCACCACCAAATCCAAAATCATACACAACTTCTTGTGTCCAATGACCCCCAAGCCAAACATGGGTCCACCAACCAATACACGCTCAACGTACGGGTAGCAACAATCATCATCTGCCACGGCAGAAATAAGAAGTCAACCCCAATGACTTCGGAATACCAATTACCAATGCGGAAACGAGCACTCCTCTCGTCTCCCAATCACAACTCTCCCTAAATCGGAAGTTCCAACCATGTTGGAAACAGACATGCTCTCAGTGAGATGTCAAGTCCAACCACAGGACTACCCAAGTCCATACCTCACTTGGACCACCACGTGTCCAAAATCAATTCATTACTCGGACCTCACGTCCGCCAATACTCATGTATGCACACACCCCGATTCCGAACGGATATTTCCTCAACTTTGCCTGGACGTGCATACCATACTGCCTTTGTCTCACATCTCAACCTTTACAGGTTGAATCCTCAGGTTCCAAGTGATTCACAATCACACAATCATAACATCAATACCACGAATGGTTTTCCCCGACTTTTCCAATTTCAATAATTTCCTTGTACTTTCTGGGGATATAAGAAATAAACAATCTTACCAATCTCGGAGCTGATAACAACTCCACAAATCCACCAATTCTCATGATATAGGGAACACCGTCCCTGGATTCCTCAAGTTTCAATCATACCATTTGATCCATTCATCACTTGTCATCATATACCTGTTGGGACTTATCCCAACACGACACAACCTCCACTGGATCCTATCCAGTCCAAAACTCAACCACCATTGAGTCGCAGATACTGATCAAAAGTCCATTATGACAGAGTCACACCCCAACTGGTGGCTCAACGTCATCACAATCACTGACACCTGCACCAGCGCTAGTACCAGCACCAACGCACCATCATCAACACTAGTATTAGCACGCATGCATCCATACTAGTATTGGCATAAAAGTATCGACATACCAACATCCATACGTAGCACACAAACATCCATGCTAGCATACGAACATCCATGCCAGCACACTGTGTGCAAAGTTGTTACCCTGGATTTCCGTTCATTATGAACGACGATCCCGTAACAGCACTCGTACACCACGACTATGGGTACCTCCAATTTTTGCCATTGACACGTCAGGATAATGGACGTTCCCCGAACATCCCTTAATCCCCAAGTATTAAAACCGCACTAAATACCCTTGATAGCCAGTCATCTCGACACAACTGTCGACCAACAGTCATCGCTTGTCAAGATCCGTATCCACACATCACACTACTATTCGATCCAACACGGGATTCCATATTTCATACCCGTATCCGTAGATCGAAACCCATAAGACTCACTAGAGTCATCCACATGGTCATCCACGACCTTCGCCGCTCGTCGCAGCACAAGTTCTCATTTAAAGTTCACATTCCGGTCCATCAATTATAAATTAGGGTTCCAAAATCACACCCTAGGGTTCCACCAAACCCAACTGTCTTCTGCAGTAGAATCCACAACCTGACCGACTCCGCGGTCCTGACATCGCATAGACATCAAATCCAACCCAATCGTCAACTCAACGTGGGTTCCATCGTGGATTCCACCACGAAGGTCATCGGCTAACTCCGATGCACCAACACCCCGTACACTAGCCAACACTACCAGGGTCCATAATTTAGACCAATACTCAACTGAGTTTCGCATTTCCATAACATTATTCAAATGGGGTTCCCTGAACCCGGTTGTGCCCATCTGCACAACAATCCATCATCACGTGACCGAACCGACGGTCCCACATTACCAGTTAATCGTATACAACCCCACTTGGGTTGAATCGCATCAATACACGCGTATCGGGCCACACACACCCAATCCACCAAAACTATCTATCAGGTTGACAACGGAACTGTAGCCCAAAGAGACATCACACCCTCGTCCTTCGCGCACAAAAGAGCAAAACCTGCTCTGATACCACTTGACACGACCCATCCCAATGCCCCCCGGGTTTACCATGGAATGTGACGTGCTCCCATCTGACAAGAGGCGTCAGACAAGGGATAACCGATTTCCATTGCCCAAACGGGCTTCTAGAGTGCGTAAGGATCGATGGAGGAGGTGTGCAATGCTCAAGTCTCTGCTACAGTCGTATCCGGAATCAACCTGAAGGGCATTAAAAATAAAAGTTGTGAGTGGACGAAAATAAACAAGTCTGATAAAAACATTTATAAGACATTTATGCCCCTCAGTAAAATCATATGCATGCACCATCATTTAAAATCATATATTATATAATATGAATCATAAGGCATTTAATAAAACCATAGCCATAATCTTAGCTGCTGCACTATACACTCCAATCCCGACATCACCTGATGTTTGACGTTCTTAATGCCTAATAAGGTCACAATCATAAGGCTACGCGTGCCACTCGGGTCTCAATTTCCGAGTTAAATCCCCGAATCCCGCTCGGGTACAGCATCACCTGATGCTTAGCGTCATAGACGCTGGACGTACTAGACGTCTGTGACCTCTCCGGGGTACCTCGCCGGAGGAGACAATATAATATGGAAGGATCTATACAGTGCAGTACCAAATACATTTTATTGATATCCACATGCAAAGCATATATATATACATGGGTAAAATCCAAACCAATCCTTTAAGTTTCATCAGACGGGACTCAAGCTGTAACGACCCGAACTTTCGTAATTCTTATATTATTGTAAAATGACCGTTTTGCCCCTAAGGGGGGGAAGTTGACTTTTACCTCGGGAAGTATTTAGGACTTTGACACGTGACAGTGACGTAGTTTAGGACGTCACGAGTTCATAGGCAGGTGGCACGTTCGATTCCGACGTTCGAGGAAGAAGTTGTGACGTTCGGAAGTCGAGGGGCATTTTGGTAATTTGGCCATTTGAGGGCCAAATGTTGACTTTTGACCCGGGAAGTCAAACGGACGAGGGCCAATGACCGTTACGTAGGTCTCGTCGATACGAATCCGTAGACAGGCGGCACGCCGAAATCGGACTTACGACGAAAAAGTTATGGTCAAGAACGTAACCGAACTAACCGAGACTCGGAATTAAAATAATATTAAAATAATGAAATCTGGTTACTTTATTCAAAATAAATCTGGACCCTTGATGAGGGACACATGTCACTCATATACCTCATCCACATCATCCCCTAAAACCAGGATCTGTGTTTGCCATTTCTTTAATTAATTAATTTAACTTCCTTAAATCCTCACCCTTCATCCTTAAGTCAGACTCAATCCTAGCCGTTGGTTTCTAATGCCTATGCTATTTTTAAACTCATCAGACTCACACTCTCACATTTTCATTTCTCTCTAAACCGTGCACCCTCTCACTCTCTGCACAAACACACCAGCAATTACACCACCTCTCAGCCTCAACCCACACACCAGACTACCTCTCAGCCACCTCCAGACGGCCATCACCACCACCACGGACGGCGGCGCAACCCGGAAACCCCACAAACCCGAGAAGGAACCCGTGCAGCCCAAACTAACCAAACCGTCCAAACCTTCGCCCCTGCACTCGAACTAACTTAGGGATGGGTCAACTGGAACCATAGGACGACTCAGGACCGGATTGGGCAGCCCACGGCGGCGACACGGCGGCGGTAAGCCCATAAACCCGAGAGACACCGATTTCCTTCCCTGTTTCGAAACGTCCGTTTTTTACGTTGGAAATGTTTGGTTGCTTTTGAGACATAACCTAGGGAACTAGACGAGCATTTTGGACCAGGGTTCGTGGCTGAAAGCTTGACGGCTCGCCGGAGAAAACGAACCAAAGCCGGCAGCCGGTTTCCCGTCGATTTTCAGGTGGTTCCTTCAACTTAAAACCTGTTTTTATTACACAGAACCATAGAACTTGATTAGACGAGTTAATAGGAACAAATCCCATCGATTTTGGTGGTCGGGTTGATGAGAACCGATCGGGTTGAACCGTGGGTCTGCGGTGACCCGGTTCTCAGACCCGGTACTGTAGCTGATGACGTCATCATGCTGACGTCAGCAGTGACGTCATGATGACGTCATCATGTCAGAAAACTGTCAGACCAGGGACCAATGGGCTGTTGACACGTGTCCTCTGACACTGTCAATGATGACGTCATGCTGACGTCAGCAGTGACGTCATGCTGACGTCAGCATCATTGTAGCACTATTGACCAGTGGGTTGACCGGCGCGTGGGGGGCACGTGTGAACAGTATTTTGTGTGGGACCAGTGCCATTTTCAAGGTTTCGACGATACGGATCCAATGGCGGTGGTTTCGTGTCGATCATAGATCGTTAGGTTGGTCAAATTAAGGTTTGACGCCTTGGGAAGCGTGTTCGGACGGCTTTCCCGGGCCGGTTTCAGTCTAGGGTTTCTTAGTTGTTTAGTAGGGACTTAAAGTGACCTTTACGTATGTTTTGGGCATGACAGGAATTGTACTTTAACCCTTGGACGGGGCTTTACGTTCGGGATTGCAGCGGGATTGTACTGTGAGTGGGCCTTTGATTTCACTAAACTTCGGCATGCATAACTGTTTTACTTTCTATTATATCTATATGTGATTCAAGTAAAAGTATCTGTTTATCTTGAGTATGATTTATGGCACGTATTACGATGTTTGGGCATGAGACCCGTCTGGTTGTTTATGAATGGTTTTGAGTCATGTATATGTATAATGGATCTCGATATTATCTGTGGTACTGCACTGTATAGATCTACCCTAGGATTCTATCTCCTCCGGATGTAGGTACACCGGAGTGGTCACGGCGCATTGCCTGTGAGGAGTCATTCTACGGAGGGACCGGACCGTAGAGTGACTCAGGAGCAGGATTGCTACTATTGGACGTCTGGGACGTCAGGCATCTAGAATGCCATGCTCGGACTGGGTTCGGGATTTGGACTCGGGATTGAGACCCCGGGTGGCACGCGTAGCCATGGGACTGTGACCTTATTGGGCGTCTGGGACGTCAGGCATCTGGGATGTCAAGGTTGGGATGTATAGTGCAGTGACTAAGATTATATTATGTTGATATTATTCTGCTTATGATTATATGGTTTTGTGGTTTATGATACTAATGCATGTCTTTTCGGAAAACGGAGGGGAAAAAGCTATATGTTTTCGAAATGGTAAACTATTTTGTAAACCTTGAGTTTCGGCCCACTCACCTTTGTTGTTTTACTACCCCTCCAGGTAGTGCTATTGAAGAGAAGGATCCCGAGGAGGAGGAGGAGGATCCCGAGGAAGAGGCATAGGTTTACGTTGCGTACCTGAACCCTACTGCTGGGTAGGTTGGCACGTTGTGTGTCTAGAGTCGTGCTCAATAAACTGTATTCGGGAACTATCCCTTGTCTGACACTATTTGTATTCAGATATTTGTGTGGTGTGCTTTGTATGACTTAACTATGGATTTTCTTTATGCATTTTATTTTCAATAAGGGTATTTTTGGTATTTTAATGTCGGGTGTCAGACGGGAGTAGGGCACGTCCCGGGTGGTCCCAGGGGGATCGGGGCGGGTCCTGTCAACTTGGTATCAGAGCACTTGGTTGTGGTCAGCATGCTAGACTAGTGGTCAGTACTTAGTTTAAAAGATGTCAGTATCTAATCTATGCCTCTTAACAGTGGGTTATGCCTCCAAGGAGAATTCCTCAAACACGAACTGACGAGAAAATCGCGAGAGAAATGGAATGTGCTAGCATTGAGCGGGCTCAAAGGTTGGGAGCCACACCTTTCAGCGGGGGATCAAACCCCGAGGATGCCCATGAGTGGATTGCGAAATGGGAAAGAATCTTCACCGTGATGCACTGCCCACCTGGCGAGCGGGTGGCACTGGCGGCCTTCTTACTGGAAGGCGGGGCTTATCAATGGTGGCATGGTCTTGAGATGTCAGGGTGGACTGTTCACACCACCACATGGGAGGTCTTTCGTGCCCGATTCTTAGATCAGTATTACCCGCGTTCATTTCGCATGGCACGAGAGGCAGAGTTCCTGCGGCTGGAACAGGGAGATATGTCAGTGGCAGATTATGAGCAGACTTTCGGGAAGCTTTCCCGTTTTGCCGCAGCTTTTGTGAGTACTGAGGAGGAAAAATGTCAAAGATTTGAGTTGGGACTCCGAGGAGAGTTACGGGCAAGTGTGACGGCTACTAGTTACGCGACTCTGAGGGACATGGTCGACGCTGCAGTTCGTGTCGAGGCCAGTCTGGCGGCACACCAGGCGCGACAATCATCAGGCGAGGGGCAGCGCCGGGATCGTCCACATCCTAGACCAACCGGCCCAAAGATCTCTAAGGGGGGAAATTACCGAGGAGCACCCTCATCTTTACGTGGTCGTGGCTGGTCGGGTCGACATGGGAACTCTCAGAGGGGCGGATCGAGATTCAGTTCTGGACAGCATCAGGCTTGGAGTGGTGCATCAGGAGGGTCTTGGGATGGACCGAGGACAGTTAATTGCTTTGCTTGTGGAGGAGCGGGCCACTATGCCCGAGATTTCCCTTAACTGTCAAGGAACAACAAGACTAAAGGTGTTAGTGTGACACAGAGTTCGGTTTCCCACCCTGCCAGAGGCCGAGGACAGAGTGCTGAGCGTGGCGCGCGTGGGCGCGGACAGACTGCAGGACCCAGAGCTCGTGTTTTTGCAGTGACTCAGCAGCAGGCGAGGTCATCCCCTGGTGTGGTTACAGGTACTCTTCATATCTCAAATATTGTTGTACGGGTGTTAATGGATGCTGGGGCTACTCATTCTTTTATTTCGAAAAGTTTTGCGGGTATGTTAGATCGCGAGGTGTCAGCCTTGGATAGTGAAATGGGTGTTGGTACACCGATGGGCGTTGTGTACATAGTGAATCAGGTGATCCAGAGATGCCCAGTAAGGGTGGAGGATGTAGATCTGCTAGCTGATCTAATCCTTAT
The DNA here is from genome assembly GCA_032719365.1 of Prinsepia uniflora. Lineage (NCBI taxonomy): Eukaryota > Viridiplantae > Streptophyta > Magnoliopsida > Rosales > Rosaceae > Prinsepia > Prinsepia uniflora. The sequence continues at coordinate 65,406,614 of CM064876.1, forward strand.
AGATATCCATGACTTTGATGTTATCTTGGGAATGGATTGGTTGACTGAGCACGGTTCGCTCATCGACTGTTGTAGTAGGCGGGTGATATTGCGGAGTCCGGGTTTGTCGGAGGTTACTTTTCAGGGAGAGCGCGACGGTTCGCTACCTGAAGTAATTTCTTCACTTGCCGCTACGAAGCTTCTACAGAAGGGATGCCAGAGTTATCTGGTGCATGTTGTGACGACGAAGAGTGATACTTCGGGTGCCGATGATATACCTGTGGTGCGAGAATTTCCGGATGTGTTCCCGGAAGATTTGCCTGGTTTACCACCACATCGGGAGATTGAGTTCACGATTGAACTACTTCCCGGCACACGACCTATATCACAGGCACCATATCGGATGGCACCAGCACAGTTACGGGAACTGAATATCCAATTGCAGGAGTTGGTGGACTTGGGATTCATCCGACCGAGTACATCACCTTGGGGAGCACCGGTATTATTTGTGAATAAGAAGGAGGGGAGCCTCCGTTTGTGTGTGGATTATCGACAGCTCAACAAGGTCACGATAAGGAACCAGTACCCCTTACCCAGGATTGACGATCTCTTTGATCAACTGCGGGGAGCACAGTACTTCTCGAAGATTGATTTACGATCTGGTTATCACCAGTTGAAGATTGCTGAGGGGGATGTCCCGAAGACAGCGTTTCGGACCAGATACGGGCATTATGAATTCCTGGTGATGCCTTTCGGCTTGACGAATGCTCCAGCAGCATTCATGGATCTGATGAATAGGGTTTTCCGATCTTATTTGGATAAGTTTGTGATCGTGTTCATTGATGATATCCTTGTGTACTCGAGGAGTGCTCAGGCTCATGAGAAACACTTACGATCGGTGCTAGGGAAGCTGAGGCAGAACCAGTTATACGCCAAGCTGAGTAAGTGTCAGTTTTGGCTAACCAGCATTGGTTTTCTGGGACATGTAGTGTCAGAAGACGGGATTAGTGTGGATCCCCAGAAGACCGAAGCGGTGACAAATTGGGCTAGACCGACAACCGTGACAGAGGTACGGAGTTTCGTTGGTTTGGCAGGATACTACCGGAGATTTGTTGAGGGCTTCTCTAGTATCGCTGCACCGTTGACTCGTTTAACCAGGAAGGGAGTAAATTTTGTTTGGGATGAACGGTGTGAGCAGAGTTATCAGGAATTAAAACGTCGGTTAACTACCGCACCTGTTCTTGCCTTGCCGGATAACAGTGGAGAGTTCGAAGTCTACAGTGACGCATCATTGCAAGGGTTGGGTTGCGTGCTGATGCAAAATGGCAGAGTTATCGCTTATGCATCGAGACAGCTAAAGACACATGAACTGAACTACCCTACGCATGATCTGGAGTTGGCAGCGGTGGTTCACGCTTTAAAGATCTGGCGACATTATCTGTACGAGGTGACTTGCAGGATCTTCACTGATCATCAGAGTTTAAAGCATTTGTTCACTCAGAATGAGCTGAACGTGAGGCAGCAACGGTGGCTAGAACTAATCAAGGACTATGATTGTACGATTGAATATCATCCAGGGAAGGCGAACGTTGTGGCAGACGCACTCAGCAGGAAGTCAGCAGGATCGATTGCACACCTGAGGCTGGTGTACCTTCCTTTGTTAGTGGAACTCCGAAGAGCTGGAGTTATGCTGGGGATGGATGAGCAGGGAGCTTTGTTGGCCAGTTTTCATGTACGACCTGTGCTAGTCGATCGGATTATCGAGGCACAATTGGAGGATCCGACACTTTGTATCTACAGGATCGAGGTCGAAGCGGATGAGAGCCAGGACTTTACTATCCGACTAGATGGAGCTCTGGTGAAACTGGGCCGTTTGTGTGTTCCTGCAGTGGCAGAGTTACGGGCAGAAATTCTCGAGGAAGCCCACAGTTCGGCTTATGCCATGCATCCGGGAGGTACAAAGATGAACCGTACCCTCCGGGACCACTATTGGTGGGCAGGAATGAAGAAGGATATTGCAGAGTTTGTAAGCAGATGTTTGACCTGTCAGCAGGTCAAGGCTGAGCGGCAGAGACCCTATGGAGCAATGCAACCACTTCCGATTCCCGAGTGGAAGTGGGATCACATTACCATGGACTTTGTCTTCAAATTGCCTAGAACTCAGAGAGGATTCGATGGAGTTTGGGTGATTGTCGACCGATTGACCAAGTCAGCTCATTTCTTACCAGTACAGGAGACATTTAAGCCAAACCGACTGGCTCAGCTGTTTGTGAAGGAGATCATTCGACTTCATGGTACGCTGGAGTCGATAGTGTCTGAGCGAGATTCGCGTTTCACTTCCAGGTTCTGGCGAAGTTTGCAGAACGCCTTGGGTACAAACTTACATTTCAGTACAGCGTTCCACCCACAGATCGATGGGCAGTCAGAGAGGACTATCCAGACACTGGAGGACATGATGAGGTCTTGTGTACTGCAGTTTCAGGATTCGTGGGATACTCATTTGCCTTTGATGGAGTTCGCATACAACAACAGTTATCAGGCAAGTATCGGGATGGCGCCCTACGAGGCACTGTATGGCCGACAGTGCAGGACACCTATCTGCTGGATGGAGGTAGGAGAGCGAGCAGCTTTAGGACCGGATTTGATGGACATGACCCAGGAAACAGTTCGAATCATCAAGGAAAGATTGAAGGCAGCGCAGGATCGCCAAATGAGCTATGCGGATCGACGAATTCGAGACTTGGAATTCGAGGTTGGAGATTTTGTGTTCCTTAAGTTATCTCCCTGGAAAGGAATTATCCGTTTTGGCCGACGCGGGAAGTTGAGTCCACGTTATTTTGGGTCGTTCGAGATCTAAGAGAGGATTGGACTAGTGGCATACCGGTTGGTATTACCTCCAGAACTTGCCAGAGTGCACGATGTTTTCCATGTGTCCATGTTACGGAAATACCTACGGGACGATTCACATGCCTTGCCGGAACAACCAGTAGAACTGATGACTGATCTGAGCTTTGAGGAGAAACCAGTGCAGATTCTGGATCAGAAGAACAAGGTTCTGAGAAACAAGACGATTCGGTTGGTGAAAGTGCTATGGAGGAACCATGACGTCGAGGAAGCGACGTGGGAACCCGAAGACTTGATGAGGGAGCAGTACCCGTTTTTATTCGAGTAAATTTCGAGGACGAAATTTTTGTAAGGTGGGTAGATTGTAACGACCCGAACTTTCGTAATTCTTATTTTATTGTAAAATGACCGTTTTGCCCCTAAGGGGGGAAAAGTTGACTTTTACCTCGGGAAGTATTTAGGACTTTGACACATGACCGTGACGTAGTTTAGGACGTCACGAGTTCATAGGCAGGTGGCACGTTCGATTCCGACGTTCGAGGAAGAAGTTGTGACGTTCGGAAGTCGAGGGGCATTTTGGTAATTTGGCCATTTGGGGGCCAAATGTTGACTTTTGACCCGGGAAGTCCAACGAACGAGGGCCAATGACCGTTACGTAGGTCTCGTCGATACGAATCCGTAGACAGGCGGCACGCCGAAATCGGACTTACGACGAAAAAGTTATGGTCAAGAACGTAACCGAACTAACCGAGACTCGGAATTAAAATAATATTAAAATAATGAAATCTGGTTACTTTATTCAAAATCAATCTGGACCCTTGATGAGGGACACATGTCACTCATCTACCTCATCCACATCATCCCCTAAAACCAGGATCTGTGTTTGCCATTTCTTTAATTAATTAATTTAACTTCCTTAAATCCTCACCCTTCATCCTTAAGTCAGACTCAATCCTAGCCGTTGGTTTCTAATGCCTATGCTATTTTTAAACTCATCAGACTCACACTCTCACATTTTCATTTCTCTCTAAACCCAGCACCCTCTCACTCTCTGCACAAACACACCAGCGATTACACCACCTCTCAGCCTCAACCCACACACTAGACTACCTCTCAGCCACCTCCAGACGGCCATCACCGCCACCACGGACGGCGGCGCAACCCGGAAACCCCACAAACCCGAGAAGGAACCCGTGCAGCCCAAACAAACCAAACCGTCCAAACCTTCGCCCCTGCACTCGAACTAACTTAGGGATGGGTCAACTAGAACCATAGGACGACTCAGGACCAGACTGGGCAGCCCACGGCGGCGACACGGCGGCGGTAAGCCCATAAACCCGAGAGACACCGATTTCCTTCCCTGTTTCGAAACGTCCGTTTTTTACGTTGGAAATGTTTGGTTGCTTTTGAGACATAACCTAGGGAACTAGACGAGCATTTTGGACCAGGGTTCGTGGCTGAAAGCTTGACGGCTCGCGGGAGAAGACGAACCAGAGTCGGCAGCCGGTTTCCCGTCGATTTTCAGGTGTTTCCTTCAACTTAAAAACCTGTTTTAATTACACAGAACCATAGGACTTGATTAGACGAGTTAATAGGAACAAATCCCATCGATTTTGGTGGTCGAGTTGATGAGAACCGATCGGGTTGAACCGTGGGTCTACGGTGACCCGGCTCTTAGACCCGGTACTGTAGCTGATGACGTCATCATGCTGACGTCAGCAGTGACGTCATGATGACGTCATCATGTCAAAAAACTGTCAGACTAGGGAACAATGGGTTGTTGACACGTGTCCTCTGACACTGTCAGTGATGACGTCATGCTGACGTCAGCATCACTGTAGCACTGTTGACCAGAGGGTTGACCGGTGCGTGGGGGGCGCGTGTGAACAGTATTTTGTGTGGGACTAGTGCCATTTTCAAGGTTTCGACGATACGGATCCAATGGCGGTGGTTTTGTGTCGATCGGAGAACGTTAGGTTGGTCAAAGTAGGGTTTGACACCTTGGGAAGCGTGTTCGGACGGCTTTCCCGGGCCGGTTTCAGTCTAGGGTTTCTTAGTTGTTTAGTAGGGACTTAAAGTGACCTTTACGTATGTTTTGGGCATGACAGGAATTGTACTTTAACCCTTGGACGGGGCTTTACGCTCGGGATTGCAGCGGAATTGTACTGTGAGTGGGCCTTTGATTTCACTAAACTTCTGCAAGCATAACTGTTTTACTTTCTATTATATCTATATGTGATTCAAGTAAAAGTATCTGTTTATCTTGAGTATGATTTATGGCACGTATTACGATGTTTGGGCATGAGACCCGTCTGGTTGTTTATGAATGGTTTTGAGTCATGTATATGTATAATGGATCTCGATATTATCTGTGGTACTGCACTGTATAGATCTACCCTAGGAGTCTATCTCCTCCGGATGTAGGTACACCGGAGTGGTCACGGCGCATTGCCTGTGAGGAGTCATTCTACGGAGGGACCGGACCGTAGAGTGACTCAGGAGCAGGATTGCTACTATTGGACGTCTGGGACGTCAGGCATCTAGAATGCCATGCTCGGACTGGGTTCGGGATTTGGACTCGGGATTGAGACCCCGGGTGGCACGCGTAGCCATGGGACTGTGACCTTATTGGGCGTCTGGGACGTCAGACATCTGGGATGTCAGGGTTGGGATGTATAGTGCAGTGACTAAGATTATATTATGTTGATATTATTCTGCTTATGATTATATGGTTTTGTGGTTTATGATACTAATTCATGTCTTTTCGGAAAACGGAGGGGAAAAAGCTATATGTTTTCGAAATGGTAAACTATTTTGTAAACCTTGAGTTTCGGCCCACTCACCTTTGTTGTTTTACTACCCCTCCAGGTAGTGCTATTGAGGAGGAGGATCCCGAGGAGGAGTAGGAGGATCCCGAGGAAGAGGCATAGGTTTACGTTGCGTACATGAACCCTACTGCTGGGTAGGTTGGCACGTTGTGTGTCTAGAGTCGCGCTCAATAAACTGTATTCGGGAACTATCCCTTGTCTGACACTATTTGTATTCGGATATTTGTGTGGTGTGCTTTGTATGACTTAACTATGGATTTTCTTTATGCATTTTATTTTCAATAAGGGTATTTTTGGTATTTTAATGTCGGGTGTCAGACGGGAGCAGGGCACGTCCCGGGTAGTCCCAGGGGGATCGGGGCAGGTCCTGTCACAAGCCCAAATACCGTGAAACATGCCATAACCATAATGTCCATATCATCAAAACCGTTATACGTCCAAATAGTTGATTTAAATCCAACATCATTTATTCAATTCCATTTTAGGGTCCCCGACCCGAAATCACATATATAAATCAACTGGGCCCCTGGCCCGATTTCATAAGTTAACTGGGCCCCTGGCCCGATTTTACTTTATCAAATCCGTAACCGTTTCATGAAATCATATCCAACCACATTTTTGGAAATCAGTGCAAATCCAGAAAATCTCGATTTACGTGCAAACACGTAAATCGCCTCGAAATGCGTGAAATCATTTAAATTCATCGATATCCAAAGTAAATCATTTAATCATAACTTTAACTATCATAAAACAGTTATGCATGCATCGAATTTATAAAACCAATGTCCACTCACAGACCGTTTAACCGAGCACCTCGATACGCGTGCCATAGACCTTCCCGGGCCACACCACTAACACCGGGACTCCCAATCCTATCCAAATCACATTAGAGGTTCACTATCCTCCACATTAACATCCTATTAAAGTCCCGTAATTTTCCCAAATTTTTAAGTATTTTTAAACTGGATTTAAAACCTTCGGACATCCCGAACAATAACGAAACGGTGTCCGATCGACAAGAAACCTATCCCAAAATGTTCGTTACACTGTATAGGATAGAAGTCATGTTGACCTCACCTCGAGATTTGTGCCCACGCGCCGTCACGCACCGCCGTGAGTGGCTGCGCGTGAAAGCCATGCGCCTGCCACAATGACTGCTACAGTGTTCCTTCTTCACCCGAATGACTGGTAAACGGGTCGGAAAGCCCGCGATAGGATCCGGTTCAATCACACCCAATTCGACATCAATTCAATCCGTTCTTGATCCTATAACAATCATCAACCAACCAATTTCAGTTCGGTGACATCGATCAACATCAACCATTCCTTAAACAAGCCATCAACCTGTGATCACCCAAAACGGGTCAATCACCAAAACTCCTCCAATCCTCAACCATTGCCAAATTAACTTCACAGGAAGCTTATAAGGATTAATACGAACCAAATCACATGATTAATTGAACACGACGTTACCTCAATCATCACGACTCAAGCTTGAGTTTTCCGGCCGTCCACCTCGTCCGTTCACGGCCCTAGGAGCCCCAAAGCTTGCCCCATTTGATCTGGTTCGACACGTTGAAGTTCTAGGAAGCTCAATCCATCATCAATTAGGCTTAGGCTGGCCTAAAACTAGGATTTCGAATTTGAATTTCACAAAAACCAGTTTTGGGTTTTTGAACCTTCCTCCACCATTTTCACTCCATTTTTCCACCTCTCAATCTCAGAGAACCACTCTCCCATTCCTCTTCTGTTTCAAGCCATCAATTCCCTCAAACGACCGTGTAGGTGGTCGATCATGTGTGGGGAACATCCCCTGTTTTCTTCCATTTTCATGTGCACCAGCCAAGGTTTAATGGCCAACACACCGTCCACACAGCCTTGCATCGCACCAACATCAATAAACAATCCAACAATCCCATAAACAATAGTTTAGGCCAGCAATTTGCTCCATAAACAAACCACCCGTGCACTGGCCATGTTCTCCCAACACGGTGCTACAGTAACCGATCAAGCACTCAGTGAAATTACCATTCTGCCCTTGTGCTGTAAATTACCAAAATGCCCCTCACGCATCCTGACCTGTAACTCGGTCATACGGACTCCGATTGATGCGTGCCGCCTGCCTACGAACTCAGGACATCGAGACCATCCTAACGGTCCCTGGTCCTCGGCCATCGGACCTCCCGATCAAAAAGTCAACATTTTCCCTTATTTCGTACAAATTACGAAAACGCCCCTGAACTTCCGTACATCATAACTTTCACCACGAACGTCGGAATCGAACGTGCCACCTGTCTATGAACTCGTGACGCCCCAAACTACGTCACGGTCATCGGTCAAAGTCCATTTGACCATGCGAATTAAAAGTCAACGTTTTGCCCACGCCTAGGGGCAAAACGGTCATTTTGCACAATTCGTCCGAAATCGCCCAACTAATCCCAGATTAGTAAATCACAATTAAATATTATTAAATCCCGATATTCGGGACGGGTCGTTACACTTGAGGCCCTATTGGTTGTGAAATCGGGCTTGAGGCCCCGTTGCTTTATGGTTTCGGGCTTAGGGCCTAGTTAGTCGTGGTATCGGGCTTGAGGCCCTGTTTATTGTAACATCGGGCTTGAGTCCCAGTTCAGTTTGTGAATTGAGAATTCGGGCAGGAGACCCTATTGAACTGTGTATTTAGGTCGAGGCCTGTGAAACTAATTTGAATCGGATTTGAGGAGTCCTATTGAGATGAATCAAGTATGAGACCCAGTTGAAATGTGTTTTGAGAATGAAAGAAAGAGTTTTGAAAATGTATATGAACCCTCCATATGATTTATATGGTCTCCTCCAGGGGTCGACCTGGAGAGTCACAATCCACATACCAGAATGGGTATCCCCATAGGGATCCCGATCTAGGAGTGGGGGTTACGATTTATGATGTGGTCCTGGACCAGATTCCGGAGAAATGATCGGACTAGGTCTGAAGTTAGAACCTCCCAGATGGAGAATTCCTGGGAGAAGACTCGGAGTGAGACCCTGCGTAGTGTGCACACTAGTATAGAGATTTATCATGACATATATCGGGGATGTGTTCACTAGGGGTTGTGTGCCCCGAGTTGGCAACTTCTCGGAAGTGTCGCGGATGGGTTGTACTTATGTCGATACGTATGCGGTTTTACAGAAAGTGATTTGGGGCGGAGACCCCGTATTCGATGTTTTAGTACTTCACTGAGAATGATTTGGGCTGAGTTCCCACACGTATTGTTTTATGGATTTACGGGTTTTTATGATTTCGGGTCGGGGACCCAAATGGATCTTCGGTTCATGACGGTTTATGGGGACCAGCATGAACCCTTGAAATATTTTTATGGGTTATGACGTTTTATGGGAACCGGGCATGATCCCTTGAAAGGTTTTGAGAATGTTTGACAAATGGTTTTATGAACGTTTTGATAAACGGTTTTTGAATGCATGCATATACTTTTAATGAAGGGCATAAATGTCTTTATGTGAAAATGTTTTTAATGAAATGTTTATTTTGTCCACTCACAGTTTTCGTGTTTTAATGTCCTTCAGGTTGATCGCGGATGCAGGCTGTAGCAGAGACGAGACATCACACTCCTCCTCCTACGATCCTGGCGTGCATTGGAAGCCCGTTGAGGGCTAGAGAAGGAAATTTCCCTGGTCTGACACTTCGTGTCAAACGGGATCAGGCGCGTCCCACGTTAATCCCGGGGGATTTGGGACGGGTCCTGACATAATATGGTAGCCGATGCCCTGAGTCGGAAGTCAGCGAGCTCTTTGTCCCATTTGAAGATGATTCGTTTGCCCTTGTTGGTTGAACTCCGTAAAACTGAAGTGGATTTGGGTGTTGATGGTCAGGGAGCGTTACTAGCGAGTTTCCATGTACGGCCTGTCCTCGTCGATCAGATTATTGATGCTCAGTTTCAGGACCCCATTTTGGGTATCATTCGGATTCAAGTTGAAGCTGGGGAGAGACATGATTTTGGAATTCATGAGGACGGAGCCTTGGTAAAAGAAGGACGGTTGTGTGTACCTGGGGATGCAGCACTAAAGAAGGAGATTCTTGATGAGGCTCATAGTTCAGCCTATGCGATGCATCCTAGTGGAACCAAGATGTACTGTACGCTTTGTGAACATTACTGGTGGTCTGGTATGAAGCGTGATATTTCTGAGTATGTCAGTAAATGTTTGATATGTCAACAGGTGAAGGCCGGACGACAGAGACCTTATGGAACAATGCAACCACTGCCGATCCCATAGTGGAAATGGGATCATCTGATGACGGACTTTGTGTTTAAACTTCCCAGGACGTCTAAAGGTCATGATGGTGTGTGGGTGATTGTGGATGGGCTCACAAAGTCAGCACATTTCTTGCCAGTGCGAGAAAACTTCAGGATGACGCAGTTTGCTCAGTTGTTTATTGATGAGATCATAATGTTGCATGGTACTTCAAAATCGATAGTTTCCGACAGAGATCCGAGATTTACCTCACGGTTTTGGCAGAGTCTGCAGGAGGCATTCAGGACAAAGCTACATTTCAGCATTGCTTTCCATCCTCAGACCAACGGACAATCAGAACGGACCATTCAGATTTTAGAGGATATGATGTGAGCCTGTTTTTTGCAATTTCAAGCGAGCAGACGTTGGTCTGAATGGAATGGCCCTGATGGAGTTTTCTTATAACAATAGTTATCAGGCGAGCATTGGAATGGCCCCTTATGAAGCTTTGTATGGACGACAGTGTAGAACCCCGTTGTGTTGGACTGAGGTGGGTGAAAGGAAATTGTCGACCTCAGAACTGGTAGACCTGACCCAGGAAAAGGTTGCACTTATCCGAGACAGACTCAAAGCAACTCAGGATCGACAGAAGAGCTATGCCGACCGCAGAATAAGAGATCTTGAGTTTGAAGTAGGGGATTGGGTCTTCTTGAAGTTATCCCCTTGGAAGGGTATTATACGATTTGGCAGACGAGGGAAGTTAAGTCCACGCTACATTGGACCCTACGCGATTCTGGAGAGGTTTGGTCCTGTTGCTTATCGGTTGGCATTACCATCAGATCTGGATAAGGTACATAATGTTTTTCATGTTTCTATGCTCCGAAAGTACATACGTGATGATTCTCACATTCTGGAAACACAACCCGTCAAACTTAGAGAAGATTTAAGTTTTGAGGAGCAGACTGTGGAGATTCTGGACCGTAAAGACAAGGTGCTACGGCAGAAGGTGGTTCATTTGGTAAAAGTACTGTGGAGGAATCATAATGTGGAAGAAGCAACCTGGGAACCCGAGACTTTAATGCGTGAACAGTACCCCTATTTGTTTCACTAAATTTCGAGGGCGAAATTTTTTTAAGGGGGGTAAATTGTAACTGCCTGGAACTTCAAAAAAGGCAAAAATGTAAATTCAGAAAAATTTTGTATAAAAATGACGTTTTTACTCTTATGAATAGTATGGTCAAATGTTGACTTTTTGTTTGGCAGGTCGAACAGACGTTGTCCGATGTCTGTGATGTAGTTCGGGACGTCACGAGTCCGTAGACAGGTGGCACGTCAGATTCCGACATTCGAGGATGAAGTTATGATGTTCGAAAGTTCGAGGGTATTTTGGTAATTTGGTTGAAAAATGGGCAATTTGTTGACTTTTTACACGACAAGTATTTTTCACGTAATTCGAGGATCATTAGGTAGGTCTTGATCCCTTGAGTACAACGACAGGCGGCACGCCGTCATCGGATGTCGGACGATTTGGTTATGAAGCTAAATGCGTGAAAGGCAAAATGGAAAATTGGACGTTAGGGGTAAAATGGTATTTTGGAAACTTTGAATTGTGTGAACAATTGGATGAGGACATCTGTCCCTACTGTATTGGATATTTTCACCAGAGATTGGGAGATGGGGACACGTGGGTCGCTTCTGGTTGGTTCCAGCCAATTCTTAATTGTTTGTTCGATTAAATGAAAAGAAAACAGAGACAGAGAGGGCAGTCGTGCATTTCAGTTGTGTGAGTTCAGTGTATTTGAGTGAGAGATCAGGGGGCGTGTTTGTGATCTATGTGATTGTGTCTGAGTGAAGAACTGAGTGAAGTGTGTGTGAGAAGTGAGGAAACACAGAGACAGAGAAGGAAAACCTTACAACCACCGTGAACATCCATGAGCTTCAATCGATCAAACCAACCCGAATCTTAACTGTGGTGGTGATCAATGAGCAGAAAAGCGAATTTAGGACGTTGAGAGCGCACGGTGGAGGACAGAGGGCAGGTAAGCCATCTCGACTACTCTGTTTTCCTAGGTATGTTCAAAATGGAAATCGATAGGTTTTGTCAGGACCTGACCCGACTCGGTCAGGACCCGACTCGGTCAGGACCCGACTCATCTAGCACGATATTGTCCACTTTGGGCCTCCTTGCCCTTGCCCTCACGGTTTTGTTTTCGGGAGCTCATAGTGCAACTTCCTAGGGGATCTCCCATAATGGAATTGCACCAGCCTCAACTCGCTTAACTTTGGAGTTCCAACTGAACCCAAAGCCACTGAGCTCCCAAAAGGCCTCATGCTAGATAGGTGTGTGCCTACACCTTTAAGGCACACCACCATTCCCCTCCCAGACCATTCCCCCCTCGCAGGAATGTGGGATCGTTCATCGTTCCCTCCAGGACATGGGTCTTACAATCCACCCCCTTTAGGGCCCAGCGTTCTCGCTGGCACACTTCCCGGTCAGGGTTTGGCTTTGATACCATTCTGTCAGGACCCGGCCCTCCTCAGTCACGACCCAACTCATCTAGCACGATATTGTCCGCTTTGGGCCTCCTTGCCCTTGCCCTCACGGTTTTGTTTTCTAGAGCTCATGGTGCAACTTCCCAGGGGGTCACCCATCATGGAATTGCACCAGCCTCAACTCGCTTAACTTTGGAGTTCCAATCGAACCCAAAGCCACTGAGCTCCCAAAAGGCCTCGTGCTAGATAGGTGTGTGCCTACACCTTTAAGGCACACCACCATTCCCCTCCCAGACCATTCCCCCATCGCAGAAATGTGGGATCGTTCACCGTTCCCTACAGGACACGGGTCTTACAGGTTTGGTGAATTGTTGAGCAACTATGATGATCATTATCGTCTTAGAAGGTTGCTATTGGACTCAGGAACTCAAACCCGTGATCGGAGGAGCCTGTGGTGGCCGCGAACAGAGAGGTGGATCTCTGGTTTTTCTGTTTTGAACTTGGGAGGTAAGAAATATGATTTCTTTTCGTGATCTAGTTAGTCAAATCAAACCTAAACAAAGGGACAAAGGTAATGGTACATAGAAGATTGAAAATGGACTGAAAATAGGCGAAAATCGGCCTCACTAGCTCAGTTGGACCAGGCCGGTTTGGACCTGTCTGAACCGGGCTGGCTAGAGGTTAACGACGATGAACAGTAACTGTACATGAGGGAGCGTGGGGCTTATTTTGGGGAAGTGTTCAACATGATTTTCACTCTAATCGATGTAACGAACATTTTGGGACAAGTTTCGAGTCGATCGGACACCGTCTCAGGGTATTTTTAAGTGTTCGAAGGTTTAGGGTTTAATTTAATTATGTTTAAAAATCCTGAAAATTAGGGAAATTAGTGTGAGCTTAAATGAAGTGTTTGTGACCCGAAATTATGCTATTTGACAGGCCAGAACATTCCTGAGGCATCCGAGGAGCGTACAGGACGCGATTGACGCATTCGGACTTAATGAGTGGACTTTTGTTTTCTAACCGAGCATGCATAACTGTTTTTACCTACTTATTTCATGTTTCGATATATGATCTTATGCATATGATTACAATACTCCTGCTTTACTTGATTGCACGCTTTTCAATATGAGTTATCGTATTTACACGTACTTCGAGAATATGATTTCTGTTATGATTTTGATAATGATTTTGGATGGATGATTTATGTTTATACGTATTTTGTTTTGGCTAACGATTTGTGGGTATGATTTGAGATTTAGAAGTGAAATTCGGGCATGAGTCCCATTTCGATCAAATATGATTTCGGTTTTCGGTTTTTGAAGATTTCAAATTTGGTTTTGGCCTTCGGATTTCCTATGATTTTCACTTGGTTTTGGGTTTAAAGACCCGGATACGGCTGGATCTGGTTTTGAGTTTAAAAACTCGATTGATTGATGACGGGGGAGGGCCCTGGATTGATATGTTTTGATTTTAAAGACTCGGTATATGTTTTGAGTTTAAAGACTCGGTTATTATGATATCCCCTAAGGCCTGTTGATTGTGTTTTGAGTTTAAAGACTCGTTGATATCCCGGGAAGGTCTGATTATGCGCATGTGTTTTGAGTTTAAAGACTCGGCGCGCTTGAGATCTAGCAACTTGATTGATTGATATTTCACTTTGGTTTTTCATTGGTTTTCAAATGTTTTGGGTTGTGGCTCGGATGATTTGGATCTTATGGATTTTGGGCCGAGTGCCCGGACTTTTATTTTGATTTCCGAAGATTTACATAATTTCATGATTGATTTCCACACCTATTTTCATATCGTTGTTTTCAGATACTTGGTTATGCACGCATGTTTTAAAACGGAGGGTGAACTTCATATCCTTATTTTCAGATACTTGGTTATGCATGCATGTTTTAAAACGAAGGGTGAACCCTGGTTTACTTCTAAAACTGTTTTTATAACTCCTATTTTTAGTCCACTCACGCTTTTAATGTTTTTAACACCCTCCAGGTCGTGGTGTGCGTTTGGGGCTAACGTCGAGGCAGAGGTAGAGGCATAAAGTTTTCCCGTTGCGCGTGTAGACAGCTCACAGTAGGATTTTAATCTTATCATGTACTGTTAACTATGCTCTGTGCTACTGTTGACTAGTTGTATTGTACCTTCTCCCTAGTCTAACAATGTATGTTTTGTCGTTATTGTGGATATTTTGATTTTTTTAAGTTCGGTTGTCATACAGCAGCAGGGTTCGTCCCAGTTATCGAAGTGATAACCGAGGTGGGTCCTGTCATTTAAGGCACACCACCAATCCCTTCCCAGAACATTCCCTTCACAGGAATGTCGGATCGTTCACCGTTCCCTTCAGTACACGGGTCTTACATATATGGTGCAATATGATTATTGTGGTTATATCTATATTAAACTGCATGTGATTATATGATATTATTGTTTATGATTTTGACTTTGATGCATGCATGATTTGAAAACAGAGGGATAAAACAGTAATTTTTACTATGTATTATAAATGGTTTCGAAATATCCTTTGTCTAACACTGTAGAACCCTAAATTCGGATTTATTTGTGCTTAAACTTTATATTTGAATCATTTAAACCTGTTAAGGGCATTTTTGTCTTTTTATAGGGTTGTGTCAGACAGGAGCAGGGTGCATCCTCGTGGGATCCTAGGGGGATCGGGATGGGTCATGTCATGATCTTAGTTTCTATCTCATTGTTCTTAAGATTTTAACATGGATTTACAATTGATATTTGTTTCTATCTTTTCAAATCACAAGTCGATCATGATTAGTTATAGGGTGTGAATAGGTCTTTCTTAGGTTGAGTGATAGGTTTTGACAAGGCAAAGCCAAAGGGGAAGATTGTTAGTTCTTTACTTAGGCATGTCATTGTAATTGGCTTTTCTTATCATTATGAACTTTCTTAGTATGTACCTTAGCTCAATCTAGCAAGTTATCATCTCTAGATCATGTTGGGAGTGTTATATTGAAGATGGTTGAAGCTTTGAGAATGAAGGTATTACTGTATTGCATAAGCATATTTTTGCACTAATTGAAACTATTCTTTAAAAACGATGCAGGATGACTAGTCGTCATTTTAAGTTCTTATTATTAGTTGTGAAAGGCATTGGATGACTAGTGGTCATTTTTCAATTCTTGCCATCGGTGGTTTAAATGTTTATAACTGAGAAGTGTTTCATTTTAATCAAGGGTATTTCTTTCACACTTTGACATTAGCTGTCAAATTGTGTGTTTTGAGTTATTTTAACATATTTGGGAATATAGGGTATGCGTTGGTTCATTCATGAAATATGTATGAAATCCAATGAAGAACTTGAAGCCAAAAATGGTTGAGCTCTCATAGTTGATGTGGCTGGGTTTTGACAATGGTTTTTAAAACTAATTTTTATGAAAACATTGCTGAGTGAAAATGGATTTCGATGTTTAATTTTCATTGATGTTTGTTACATTCTTGAAAATCTGATTTTGAATTCTAAAACTTCGTGTTAAAATATATTTTTGGCTAAATTTCTAGATTCATGAATTCATATGTGTTCTTTATGGTTTATGGCTTGAAAAACTCATATTGAATCGTATTTTGACTTCATCACCAAATCATTTTCTATTGGATTCATCAAGTATCATGATTTGATGAACTTGGATTGAGATTTATCATCCAGATTTCTATTCTTACATATGGTCAATTTAGGTGCCAAATCAATGAAAAGTAAGGTCGTTGCCATTGATTTGTTAACTTCATGAGAATCGTCAGTGAAGAATTGTGTTGCTACAAGTTGTGGGTTGCAGTTGGAATGTTGGCATTTGAGGAGTTTGATATTGCACAAGGTATAGCTGCCTTAGATTTAGTTCTTAGAGATTGAGCTAGGTTATACCTTATATTGAATGTTTGATTAGTGGACTTCCTGGTCAGCAGATTGACCCCCAGTTTTCACCTTGAGGAAGGCTTCTGGGCATCAAGTTTTGAGCGTTCCTTTAGTTTTTGTTGTGCTGGTTTATGATGCTTTGAATTTGTTCGAAGTTCTCTGTGTAACTAGTCATTTTATTTGTATATTGCATAATTAATCTGATATGAAATGATTGAGAATGCTTGTTGATTTTACACACACTGCCTTACTTAGAATTAGCATAAGGCTGCCTACATTGACGGAGCTTCTGAGTGCATAAGGTGTCACTGCTGTGAATGTGTTATTGCAGGGAGTTTGTGATATTGTGTTGATTGTGTGTGCACTGCTTGTGTTTAATTATGTGAGTGATGTCTTTGTGTGTTTAGGCCTGATATACAACTTTCAATTTGTAGAAAGAAAAAGAAGTGAAGACAATAAAGGTGGACCTAGAGGTTTTCACTAAGAAAAGAAGAAAATGATGGATTTCACTCTCTCATCCTTTATAAGCAAAAGACTGAGGCTTCATTCAGAACATCAATCTCTAAGTCTTCTCCAACATTTCTTCAAGCACTCCGCTCAGAAAATTCTTTTCTCTTCTAATAGACTCGCTCACACTCCAATTCCAAGTAAAAGAAAAAACTGTCTTTCTTCTTCTTCTCTTCCTACTACTTCATAATATATTTCTTTTCTTTTTTTTCGTAGGAGCTCATGTGTTAAGCATCTTATATAATATAATAGTAAGTGTGCTTGTAAGATCATTAAGATCAAGGTCTTATCAAGAGCAAGATCCTGTTGTGAACGTTGTCTGAATTTTTTCTGGATTTTTTTGAATTTTCTGGAAAAAGAATGAGTTGTTTGAATATTTCGTCACTATAGTGTTATGGACATCTTTATAGATGAATAGGATTGTATAGACCTTTTTGTGCAACTCTATTCATCAGAATTATTCGTTCCTAAAGAAGTTTCATTTTTTATTAACAAAATAGTCAAACAAATAATACTTTTTTTCAAAAAAATTCTAGAAGTTCACAAAATTCTCGAAATTTGATCCGGGATGTTTGAGATAGATGAGAACGATACAACATATCTTTGATTTCTCTGTATTTTTACATGCTTTCTCTCATTCTTCTTCTATTCGATAATCCATTTCTTTTTCTTTTTTTCCTTATTTTTTATCTTTTTAATTTGAACAAATTAAATTTAAATTCATAAGGAAAATTAGTATTTTTTTAAGTAACTGACAGGACCCGTGCCAAAACTGCTTTGATAACAGTGCCTAGTCCTGCTCCCGTCTGACAAGTTAACCAGAGTTCCAAAAATGCCCCTAAAACTTGTCAGACAAGGGATAATCATAATGATCACCACTCACGCCTCCGTCTTCCGATCAGCTCCGATCTTCGTGCCACGACCTGAAGGGTCATCAAACATAAAAAATGTGAGTGGACAAAAATATAAGCATTTGAAAATACGTTCCGATAAAAATGAACTCTTTACCCTCCAGTTTAAAACATGCATGCATAACGTGAAACATAACAACCAGATTTCAAATCGAATCATATGAAAACATCTGGACACAACCATCAGCATTGGGAGCTCGATTCCGGTTCAATTTCTTTGTGAATTGGGAGAGTAGGCTAAAGTATCAGCCAGATAACTGAGCTTTGGTGTATAGTTTTGCTCGTCTAATCTTTTTTTCTCACTCTTGTCGATTAAAAAAAAAACTCACTGCTAACATACAACTTGCTAATGTAAGAATTTTTTTACCATTTACACCGTTATAATAAAATTAGGAGGCCTAAAACCAGTTGGGATATTACAATAGTCAAGTCTTTGCATCTATCCCAAACCTTTTGCTATGTACTTATTTCAGTTTGCATTAATAAAAAGGGCTTTTGACTCATATATAGGTCCTTAGACCAATCCAAATTTATTTAAAAATCCTCCGTATGCATTTTTGAAATATCCAATCCTCATTTAAATGTCAAATTTATTATAAAAAAAAAAAAAAGTTGAACTTGACGATATTGACCGGCCCCAATGCAATACATGCATAATACTTTCTTTTTGTCATTTTGATTATGCTTACATTTATCTTTTTAACTTCTGTTAATTTCAAGTTACTCGCTTATGACATTGTGGTCCTTACCTAGATGAGTTGACCATAAATTATGAGAGTAAGTCTTAGTTTCCTTTAAAGTAGGCATGTTACTAGTATAAATTGCTATTAGACAATTTTTAGAATGGATTTTGTCGCGGTCAAGAACTTGTCTTTAATCAATTGATTATGAGATGAGCGGGCAAATTGGTCGGAGATGTTATTTTCTATGCTTTCTTCATAATATATATATATATATATATCCAATTACTTAATCATTTTCTTTTAGTCTAGTCCAAATTTTGTTTAAATTAGATCCGATGTGTTCATATTAACAGTTTGTTATTGGTTAGAAGCAGTTATGTATGTGGATTTCTTTAAGTCAAGATGATAGTATTGATAAGCCGTTTTATAACTTGGAGCAACCGCAAAATTTCTTTTAGTCTAGTCCAAATTTTGTTTAAATTAGATCCGATGTGTTCATATTAACAGTTTGTTATTGGTTAGAAGCAGTTATGTATGTGGATTTCTTTAAGTCAAGATGATAGTATTGATAAGCCGTTTTATAACTTGGAGCAACCGCAAAATTTCTTTTAGTCTAGTCCAAATTTTGTTTAAATTAGATCCGATGTGTTCATATTAACAGTTTGTTATTGGTTAGAAGCAGTTATGTATGTGGATTTCTTTAAGTCAAGATGATAGTATTGATAAGCCGTTTTATAACTTGGAGCAACCGCAAAATGCAAACGGTTGAAATATTCCAAAATGAAGAAGAAGAGCCCATATTCCAAACGTATGAAAACGTGACTAAATTAGTCCTTTAGAACGGAAGAGATTATCGAACGAGGAAAAATACTTACAACTCATCTTAAGAAAATCATTTGAAATGTAAATGAATGTGATACAACTGCTGAAAGGTAAGTGCATAAGTAGCAATAACAAAGTATAAGTACTGAAAGTAAATATTTCTTTGGAAATAAAATCTAATTTAAGGGGTATGGTCTTATAAAAATCTTCAATTGGCATGGACGTCAGCCAAAATCATACAATTGAACTTCTCCATGGGGCGCATTGTTGCAATTGTACATCTCCGTTAACACGGCGTTCTTATTCATAACCGAATTCTTGACCACGTTTTCATCACACATCCATGTGGCTATTGAGCTGGGCCTTTACGACTTGGGTATTTAACTTCCGCTCAATTTCTCTTTAGCCAACAAATGGATGTTCTCAGGTGTAAGCAGCTTGAACTACGTTCCCAATTCAAAATAATGTAGGGGTTATTTGATAACCAATTTTCTATTTGATTCTGATTTTCATTTTATTTTTAAAAAAATGAATCTGATCTTTATATCCTTTAATTATAAGGTAAATAAAATGACAGGTCGAGAATCACCAATTTGTCAGGTTTAATTGAATTGAAGAACTAAAAAACTGAATAACTTAATTAACTCAAGAGCAAGGATTCGATTTACAATGGATTCTCTAGCTATATATACCTGATATTTGAGAACCTAGCACACAGTGCATGAAGCGCAGACAATGTCAAACGACAAGTACAAAATTACCATGACGAATAGATTGAGTTTGGGGTTAATGTATGTATGTGCCCAAATATTATAAGCCGTTTGCTAAGCGCCAAAATAGTAAAATTCATAACACAAACTTGTTCATTAATATCACAAGAATATATAATATATCGATCAACATCAGCATCGATCATGAATGAGTGATGAATATTCATCATGAAGAATATCATTAGTTGTGTTGATGCTAAAACTGGCACCAACGAGACCGAGAAGACTACGCGTAAATATCAAGATACCGACATGTACGTGGTTCATCCGACTCGGACTACGTTCACGGGACAAACTTTCCGAGATGGTTATTATTGATAATAATAGTGTTTAAATATTTGTGGCCTTGGACCATTAAGATAAATGTGGAGAGAATGTCTTCATATGTATTGTGGAGTTGTGAGCTTGTTTTACAAATGAGGGGGTGTCTTCCTTAAATAGGCAAATGCTAGGATTTCTTTTGTATTATGGACTTTGTATTGAACTTAGGCCGGGCCCAAGTGCGGAGTGACATCCCGCAAGAACAAGTTCTATGATAATTAAGTAGTTAACATTGTTAATCATTGGGATGCTCAATAAGTTTCATGATAACAAAGGGTTTTTGATTAAGAAAGTAATTATTAACTAATAAACCCACCTGTGAAAAATATGAATGAAAGAAAAAAGTAAAACAACATGTGCTAAGCAATGAGGTTGGGTACGGTGGTTTCAAGGGCACGCTTTGGGTTGATTCAAGGAGACAGGACCACTGACTAGGATTCACAATTCTTAAGAGAATGTCTCTTTCATTGGTTCGCCCAACAATGACATTAAAAATGTATCTCTCCAACAAAGCTGATGATCTTAAGTACATATATAGAACAACACACATCGATTAAACAATTATATACAACAAAAGCTTAAAAGCGGTCATAGCTTTCTAGCCCTTCATTTTAATCATAGGGTTATAATTGCTAATCCCTTTTGTCTAAAAGCAAAATCATGTGCATCTAGTACTACCCTCCTACTTTTCGATTCGTATGAAGTGTATACTCAATATTTATACATATAATACAATTCTTCTCTTTTAAAATGAAAAAATAGTAATAAGATTAATTTAAAATATTATCTATCTGTTGACATTTTAAAATACAATTATATATGAATTGTAACAACAAATTCAAATTGAGATTGATCTACCTTTTAAGAGTAGTGAAAAAAAATTTCATTACCAAAAGTCTTACTTTAGGAAGCTCTTGGGTGGTGGGTACGTGTTATGTTTATGGCAGGGAAATGAGCCTGAATTAATTTATAACACCCGATTACACAAAATGTAATGATGAAGAGATATATCATGATCATTTGCATGAATTTTGTTACATAAGTAATTTAAACCTTTTAATTTTGGGACCCAACTAAAATTGGCTTTTAATTGGAGTTAATCATTGGAGATGAAATGATGATATGATGATAATGAGAATGATTAAAGCACAAATATTATAAATTAAGGACTTAATTAATTAGGGTTAATTAGTGTGGGGTTGGGGAGTAGTACATGATCTTCCCCATGCTGGGTTTGCATGGGAAAAGTAGGGTTGAAAGAGAAAGCAAAGCTTGAAGGAGAGACATTACAATTCTCCATGGACTCAATTTTTTGCCCTAAATTTTCAAGTGCCTTGACCTGTGACCTCAAGAACTTGAGATAATTTGCAGCCTCATCAAGCATGGATGCAGTGTCCATTTTGCTTCCGCCAGGAACCAGCCTCTGCAAAACCCTAATCCTCTCACTGATCCTCTCCCTCCTCTGCCTGGCAGCCACAGTCTGTGGGTCAGATGATATCCTCACGTTCTTCCTCTTCGGCCTCTCAACTATCTCCACCCCCAAGCTCACCGGCCTAAACGCCGCGGCCCGATAAATCATCTCCTTCATCTGTGCAATCACCTCCGGATCAGGCTCTTCATTAGAGGATGATGTCAATGCTGACACACATGATGATGAAGTGGGCTGCTGAAAGTTGATGTTGGATGATGATGACGAGATTTTCGGACGGCTGGATTCCGATCTCTGTTTTTTCGTTTTCGGAGGGTTTTCGCAGATGATTCGAAACCCTCCTTGAGAATTTGTGGACAAATCTTTCTGATGGACACCAAAATAGTGGCTATAAAGTTGTTCACAGCTTCTCTTGGCGGAGTTTAAATCTGATGAACTTTGAGAGACTATGGGTTCATTATTATTGTTCTCTGCAGCCTGATCACCAGATGAGATTGCAGCAGTACTATTATTAATACTATTGTTTCCTCCAAAGCTCCATAAGTTTCTTCTACACTCAGAGAAAGTACTATTCATAGAATTATTTCCATCATCTTCAACAGATGTTTCAGTGTTGCTATTTGTACCTGAGAACAAGCAGCAATCCAAGGACTCAACCGAGCAAGTCGTCGACGGCTTAGCCTTCGCATGATCATGATCATCTTGTATTGTTCCGAGTGAACTCATCAAATTATAAGGCTGCTTGTTCAACATCAAAGGATCATCAGCTGTCAAAGTTGGCATAACATTCACCGAACCGATAGCCGAAGGATTTTGTGTTTCGGGGTTTGATGATGAATTCATGATCACATGTGATGCATGGACCCTTTGGAGCCCTTGGAGTGGAATGATATTGAAATCCCTGGATGATGAACTGGGGTTGGACACCATCAAGTTTTCTTCAAGATGATCGGGCCATAACAAGGTTGATGATATGCAAGAGCCGTCCCACTTCAAACCGTCCATTAAATGCAAACCTTCTCTTAATAATTTTGTGAATTTTTCTGTTTAGAAAGAGTACGAAATGATGCAATAATTCTTCAAATGATACCCAAAATAGAAATGTAGGTAGATAACTGAATTGAACTAATTTATAATGATAAAAATAGTGGAAATTACATATGATGACATATATATATATATATATACGCACCAATTTCAGATCCAGCGCGCGGCCAACAAAAATAAAATATCAAAGGAGGTGACTTCAATGCTTGCTCTCTCTCTCTCTCTCTCTCTCTCAACAGAATCAAAATCAAACCTCAGCTTCAGCTTTAGCTGTCATCTTTAATTCAGTACACGCATCATCATGAAAACTATCAACAAATCGAACCAACGAATCAATCACAACATACATCAATTTTGAACAACGATAACTAACTACAAATCGCGAAAATTATTTTGTACAAAAGATAGATAAGAAAATAAGGAGGCGAGAGGCTTTTCCCTACCTTAATGACCATGCTGCGCCATGGAGCTTCAATATACACACACATAATAATTGATACAGTACGTGTGTTGTTATTGGTTGTTTGGGCGTGCTTAAATAGATAGAAGGAAAGAAAGGGCAGCTCCAATTTGTTTATATAATATAAAATCAAAAGTGATATATTGGTATTTGGTAATAGTACTTGAACATGTTTTATAATATGAAAAATAAAAAAAATAGAAATGAATTAAATAAAGCTTCAACAGTTGAAAAGAGGAGTATATATATTTATATTAGTCGGTTTTGAAGAGATAAGGGTTTTGGTCAGTTTGGTGGGGGTGTAAGAGTATATTTTTGCAGATGGGGAGCATGAGATTTGAGAGAAGAAACCATTTTGAATCCAAACTCATTCAAATTTTTTATTGATTTTGTGTGGTTTTTGGTATTTTTTTAGTGGGAAAGCTGATCTGACTGACATAGCTAGCACCTTTTGCAATTGCATAAGCAATTCCATGCGCACTGTAAAAGTTGCAGTGAAAATATTAGAATTGATGGTCAGAATATATATGAGCATCTTTTTTACAGTTTTCACACAATTACCTGTGTCTTAATAAAAGATTTCTATTAATCATAGCAACTTTTAATGCTTTCCCTTTCTACCACAGTATACTTTATTTCCTTGGTAAAGATTATATCTCTAATGTATATAGTGCCACCACGTACGTACCCAAGATAAAAATTGTGTTTTCACTCTCCAGCAATAGCTACCATGAAAAGAATGATTATATATTGGTTTTCAGCGTTTTGGACTTCCGCCATGGCATTCTACGTGCTCATCGTTTTGGATTATTTTTTGAGTAATTTTGACTCAAAGTCGAAACCAAACTAAAATCATATCGAACACAATTAGCACAATACGACCCAATATCAATTTCACATTATAGAATACTAAATTGTAACGAACCGATTTATGAACTTATCTAGTATATATTAATTTTCGTACAAATTTTATATGCTTGAGAGCTCTGAGTTTTTGAAATCATCGATCATATATGCATATTTTTTAAATTTTTTGGGCACACTTTCAGAAATTTAGTACAACTTTTATATATATATATATTTACTGCTTTTCATTTATTTGTTATAATTTTATGGGAAATCAAACTCATAATCTATAATGCACACAAATAAAACCGAACTAAATTACTCTTAATAATGAATTATATTGACGTACATATGTACATACATATATATAAAACCGAACAATTTAACCATGTTAATTTTTAAGCGAATATGATATATATATATATACACATGTAGTTAGACATAGTCAAACACGAATCAAGAAATTAAAAGAGAAGTGGGCTAAATTTTAATGTGAAATTTAATAAAATTGTGATGATATGAGGGAATTTCATTGATTAAAAAAATAGACATTAGTCAAAATACTTTATGTATATATGGAAAAATTGCTACAAAACGAGTTCTTAGAGAGCCAGCATGCAAAACGAGGCAACCTCTGAATTTTGAGCCGCATACGATCATTGTCAGTCCTTCCAACCAATCACTAATGTGTTGGTTCAAAATAATTTGGCGCTTCCCTTAAAGGTGTTTCAGTTCGCTAAACTGTAGGGTATTCAGTTGCTTCAATAGTCAGCCTCATATCCTAACCAGTCACCTGCACAACTAGCTCCGCAACATGACTAGCCACCCCAACAATCAGCTCTGCATCTCGCCTAGACACCACAGTAACCAGCCTCGCAACTTGATAAGCCACCCCAACAGCCATCAAGCGTTTAGATATATGTATTACTATGTTTGAGACTTGTTAATTTTCTAGAACTATTTCTTTTTATTATGTTTAAGACTTTTATGACTTTTGTAGAATTATTTCTTTTTATTATTTTAAGACTTTTGTAGAATTTTTATTATTATTATCTTAAGACTTCTTTTTTTTTTTTTTTAATTTGAGAATTTTTTAATTTAATTAGATGATAAATATGATAGTTTCATATGTTATTAAAAGTTATATATTAAATGAACAAATTAATTTTTTTTAAAAGTTTTTATTTTTTATTTTTATATTTTGCCCGACGAATCCAACGTTTGTTGGGCAAAACTGTACCCTATGAACAAGTTGTTTGTTGGGCTAAAAAACTTGACTTTTACATGAGCAATGAATTATTTGTGATGATCTTTGTTTGTTGGGTCATTGGCCACTTTTGCCCAACCAACACGTTTTGTTCGTTGGGCAAAGTTTTGCCTCACAAACTTGAGGCGACGAACTTTGCCCAACAAACATTCGTTACGCTTGTGTTTGCCCAACAAACATGTGAGCTTGCCCGACGAACACATGTTAGTCGGGCAAATCCTTATCCCTTGTAGTGAAATTCATCTTTAAGGCAATTAAATTGCTACAAATTCATCTTTTAAATGGAAAAATTATCATCGATTTCAAAATAATTCGTTATTTCTCTCATTTAAGTGTTGATAAAATTAATGGGATTAGCTACATAAACTAATATTAAAAAAATTTACTTTCAATCATAAATTTCGGATGGATTGGAGAACACCCCAGCTCTTGCCTGGTTATAATTTGAGAAGGAAACATTATTATGTAAAATATTAGGATATCTCATTGCATAAAAACTAGGAGTGGGTGTTTTTAGAACATGACACAGTTGTTGCCAGGCATTGCAAGCAAAGACATGTAGTCCGATCAGAGAGGAGATCAGAGAGAGAGGAGAAGATAGCAGCAGGATGATGAGCAACTTGCAAATAGAATTTTGTCTTATCACCTTCGCATAAATTTTCACAGAGAGAGAAAGGGGGGGAGAGAGAGAGAGAAGGGGCAGCTAGCTGGGCAGGGTTTCTGAGTCCAACCCACATGCGCCCCATATCATCATTACAGCTCAGTGAATGGGTTGCCATAGCCCACATATATACTCATTAATTTGCATGCTTTCCTTCCATTTGCTTAACTAACCGTCTGATCTCTTTCTCAAAATATTTATATTTGTCAACTATCATGTTTTTCTTCACCTCTAATTATTTGCAGAACATCAGTGGATATATATATATATATATATATATAAAACTAGAGAAACACTATCAGATTTCTTGAAAGATATCATTGAAACCACAAGAGAATAAATTTAAAACTAATTAACCAAGTTACAAAAATATAAAATTATGACAGGATTTATACATTATTACAAACTGATATATGGGGAAGTGACATGGGAGTACCTCATTTAGGCCAAATTTGCGAAGACATACAAATAATAGGGTGGAGATCTGGTTACCTTTGGCTATGTCTTCATTCCTTGAATTAATATTACCAAGCATATACGCAATTCCCTGCCTATTCATTCATTGAGAGTGGGTGAAAGATACTACATATATATATATATATATATATATGTTTATTTATATGCGTATGTTAAGGTTGGAGTATTATGATGGACGAAGAATCTATCAAAAAAAAAAAATATTATGATCGACGAAGAAAGAATATTATTGCAATATTGTTTTTGTGTATGGATTATTGGCTCGCATGATTAAGACGTACTTGTTTATGTACGTATTGTGGGTTGTGACAAATATTGTATTAAAGTTGTACGAAATTAACTAAAACTAGCTAGGTTTGTTTTAGGACGGATGTGGATTTAAATTTATAGTAAGGCTAAATTTGTTATAGTTGGAATATTATTACAATGCATGCATGCTAGCTAGCATTATATATATAACAAGAAAAGAAAAAAAAAACACTAGTAAATGAATTTCGATACATTCGTATTGATCAAATCTCCTTTCATCAATTAGTATAAATCAGTGATTTCATATCTATTTTAATACCTTTGTTATTAATGTACTGTACGAAAATCCATATCTAAATACCTCAATAACAAAGGGAGCAAAATTAATTATATTTTCTTAATTGTAATACTAATGATCTAGTTATATTAATGTACGGTATGAAAATTTATGTTCCATATCGACATTCATAAATAGTGAGATTGATGTATAATGTAACTATCCTGGCCACCTAGAATATCATTTTATTCGTATGAATAAAAGCTAATTGTATTTAAGATTAAGAGATTATGGCCTATTTCAATTGATTAAGATCTATGTTTGTAGAGTTTGGTAACTATTTATAAACTATTCATTGAATATCTTAACTCAAATTTATTCATAGTTAGGTGGTTATTTTCCTTGTTTATTAAGAAGAATGTCTGTGTTAGATATATTCACATAACCGACAAAGATCGATGATTTATATTTGTGTGGTATAATAGAAATTCGAGTTTCAAGTCAGATTTGCTTACCTGATGTCGTAAATTAGCCATTAATTGAAAATTTCGAAATATTACATGTCAATGATATATATATATATGTGTGTGTGAGTTCAATCTAGTTATAAATGATGACTCACTGCATACATAGATATATAAACTCAAAATCACTCTTGAGTGGTATTTCTCTTTATTTTTACGTGAGAAGTTTCAGATTAAGCTCGCATAAATATGAAGATTATATTTGTGTTGAGTTTGATAATTGGACATATACAAATCATTGTATGTGTTTACTCATATATATTCATCCTACATTTTAAAGATAATATTGATGTATTAGAAAATGAATTTGAGATTTCCAAAATACATGTACGGATTATATTTTCATTTTACTTTAAGCGTATCTCCTCATATTCCACTATTAGTTCTAATTTATTGATTTTTTTCTTATATATATCATAATTAATCAAAATTCTTTAATCCCTAAAATCTATATTTCAAGATGATCTACACTAAGAATCAACAAATACAGTTTTTTTTTTTTTAAATTATGAATAATTAAATGACCCTTACGAATTTTATTAATTTAAAAAAAAAATGAAGAATACCAATTACAATATATGGATTTTTATATATAGTTAACGTAGCAACCCTAATTTGATAGTTCTGGAGCTGCAATTGGTGGTGAGGAAGTCGTCCATCTGTCCTTCACTCTTTCTAGAGGCAAGAGTGTCAAAATCCCATTCAATGCCCTCAGCTCTCTTCCCGCCTTATTTTTGGCACTCTGCTGGAGGGGATGTAAGCTGTCGGCTCGATCCGTGTTGGATGGGTCGGCCCGGTTCGACCACTGGTCCCCAAATCTCTTCAAGTAGGCCCCACCGGCTTCTCTGCATTCTATTATTACGGTCCACACGTGACCGTAACCCTCCTGTTCACACATGGCGCGTTTTCATTGGCCGCACGCCTGATGGGATAGCTAACTCCACATGCGATATCGAAACAGTTGTTAACGGGGGACCATCGGCTTTCAAGTCGGAATCTCCTCTTAATTTAACATTATCCTTCTACAACTTCAGCAATCAGGGCTCTAGCTCTACCAGATCAATTCTCACCTACGATGTGGATGTGGATGTGCTGCACTGGATTTTATCTTGCTTTCCCCACACTTTTTTTAGGCTTCGGAAAATTATTGAATTATTTTCACTCAATTGCTATTATTCCACTAGGCGTGCACCAATAAATGAAATTTAACTCACTTTACATTAGAAATAGTAATGTCATAAACATTGCATAATTTAGCTTATATCGTCTTAGATGCCATTTAGGGCAAAGGTATGTTTGTCTTTCCCAAACACACCGATATTATTGACCTTCTTAAAACATACTCCGACTCGATTTACCTCCCAATAGGCTTTCCCCTTCCTTCGGCATGACTACCATTTTTTGTAAGAAACGAATAAAACACAAAAACTGTCATAAAATCCAACTCACATAATCGTCTTCTCCACACCTCTCGTTACACGAAATCCAAAGCATGGGTAATTTATCATGCAATAAATTTCAACAAGTTTAGGGACGCAAAAAGCTTTATAATGTGAGAAATTTCAACATAAGGGTTTTTGGAAGAGCTTTGACGACTTCGAAAGCAGTCTCGACGTATCGTAAGAATGACGATACGAAGACACAGTGGATTTTGAAGCATTGCTCAGAAGACATGTCGGTTCTTGCTCGGTTACGATCTCCCTGAGGAGTGTTGTTGAGCTCATGATCATCTCGCTCGTTAGACATTTGATTCGGCAGGGAGATGGAGTGGAGGTATGGTGAGCTAGTGGGAGGAACTTAGTGACAACGCTTAAACTACGCATTAAATTAAACATGTAATTCGAGTGTTATGCAATTTAAACCCTATTTGTGTAGATGTAGTATTGGTAAATAGGGATCGTTCTTAACCGGAGAAATTAGGGAACATTAATAATGTGTTAGTGGAGATGAATAAAAAAATAATGAATTAAAGAATTAAATAATAAAAGAATTAATAATCAAAGAATTAATAAATTAAAGAATAGATGAATAAGAGAATAAAGAAATAAAAGAATAAAAGAATAAAAGAATAAAAGAATAAAAAGAGGGGTTTTGAAAAGGTTTGTAATCATGCAAATAAGTAAAAGCATAAATAAACTAATTTTACTTCTACTCTAATTTATGTACAAGTTGACTAAACCCAAACTACGCATTAAATTAAACATGTAATTCGAGTGTTATGCAATTTAAACCCTTTTTGTGTAGATGTAGTATTGGTAAATAGGGATCGTTCTTAACCGGAGAAATTAGGGACATTAATAATGTGTTAGTGGGAGATGAATAAAAGAATAATGAATTAAATAATTAAATAATTAAATAATTAAATAATCAAAGAATTAACAAATTAAAGAATTAATGATTTAAAGAATAAAAGAATAAAGAATAAAGAATTAATTAATCAAAGAATCAATAAATTAAAGAGTAAAGGAATAAAAAAATAAAGAAATGCAAGAATCAAAGAATAATAAACTAAAAGTATGAAAGAATAAAAGAATAAAAGAATAAAGGATAAAAAAGGGGTTTTGAAAAGGTTTGTAATCATGCAAATAAGTAAAAGCATAAATAAACTAATTTTACTTCTACTCTAATTCATGTACAAGTGACCTTCTTAAAACACAAATCTTACCAACACTCTAATAATTGCAAATATTAAAACAATCACGAAATTTTACCTTAATCGTCTCAATTACCTTTATACATTTTTCAATATTATAAATGCACCGACAGCGGATAACACTTACAACATGATTTACCTTTTATTTTTGACTGAATGCACCGACAGTGATCAACATTAAGTCTCTTCAATTCTACTCTAAGTGCACCGACAATGGATAAAACACTTAACATTGAATTGAAGTATGAAACACTAAAATGTATAAAATAACTAAAATTCATAAAGTAAGACACATGGAGATTGCATTTAACACTTTCAAATATTAGCAAGAAAATGCCTCACATATATTGAACTATAATCAAAACCAATAACAAAAATGAGAGTTTGAGTAAATGGAGAGTAATTGTTACACTTTCAAGGTGGATGAAAACAATGGATTGTTATTCACACGATTCTCCGACAGTGGACGAAACCTTATGAAGATGGAGGAAATAAACTTGGGAAATATGGACTCAAACTCTAAACTTTGTATTGGAAATATTTTTCCAAAGTTTCTCTCAAAGAAGGCTCAAATGTGTGCCTCAAAGAAGGTGTCTTTCAACAAGTGAAATGAAACCCTATTTATAGGGAGAAAAAGCTACCAAAAATAAATAAAAAATACAATAAAAGATGTTAAATAATGGAATGATGAGTAATAAAGATTTGTGATGATGTTTAGAAGTGTTTTTAGTTGTAAAGTTGCAAATTTGGGTTGAAAAGTGGTTGAAATGGCTGGCAAGCTTTGCTGGAAAAGAGGGCAGAAAATTCAGCTGGGCGGTGCTGAAGAGAAAGCTTGGCGTTCGGCAGGGACGCGCTGAAGAGAAGACCTGGAATTCGGCTGGCGCGGGCTGAGGAGGGTTCTGGGCATTCGGTACGCGCGCGCTGAAGAGGTGGAAAGGAAGTCGGCAGGCGCGCTCCGAACAATCTTGGGCAGGGCTGCTGCAAGCTGCGCCGGATTGGGCCTGGTACTGGGCTTGCGGACTGGGCCTCGCTGTGATGCGGGCCTGGGCTTGCGACGGTTTTGAATGGGTTTGGGCTGCTGGACTTAATTGGGCTGCAAACAAAATTAATTAATTACTTTATAACTAAATTAATAATTTCACCGAATTTCGTCCATAATATTTTCGGTAAAATTCCGATCGAGACGATTCTTTTGCCAAAATACTCCAAATTATAAACTTTATTTATCCAAAAATTAAAAACACAAAATAAATTATTTTATCAATTTATTTAATATTTTAATATTAAAAGTTAAGTATAAATGGTATAAAATAATATAAAATAATGCTTATTTAACGTCCTATCAAATACCCCCACACTTAAACTTTGCTAGTCCCTAGCTGTTGATACCATATCGACCGACCACCCTAGCACAGGGCCCGCCTGGACAGGAAGGCCGCCGACCGATCGCCTGATCGGCACCCTCACGGCCCACGGCCCGCCGATCGGCACCATACTGCAGACCCGCCATTCGGCATCTGACAATGGACAGACGACAGCTGACTGCGACAGTCACCTAACCAACTCTGCCATACCAACTCCCTGATGGAGGCAGGTTGGGACTCCAGCTGGCGCCTCCTCCGGATGTCCAGGGCTTGGCAGACGGCTCTCAGCCACAAAGCACCACATGCTCCCGTAACAGTAGCCCACCTACCGCAGTTATGGCCACTATAAATACCCCGAAACCCTTCACAAAGGTAAGACACTCTGAACCAATCCAGAGCACTGTATTTACTTGCCCCTCGGCATTCAGATACTAACTTAGGCATCGGAGTCCCTTTGGCCGGCATCATACCGGTGTCTAGTTTGCAGGATCCCTGCCGAACCACGACGCCCCCAGCGGGCCCGAGACACCACGCGGCTGGTCCTAGAACCCCCAGCGGGTCTCATCGAGTTGGTCAAACCAGGATCAAACACTAGCAAATACTAAGATTAAACTACAAAATCCAAAACAAGCAAACCCTTAACCATTTGTCTCAAATTTCATTGTTATAATCATGGCATAAAAGATTTTCACTTAAAACATTTAAGCATATGGAATTCGAGAGTTAATACATGGTAGGAAAAATGTTTCAACGAGTAAGATAATAAGTAAATATGGTAAAATGGATCTCTACATGAATAAGACAAGTAGGAATCAATTCACAAGGATATGCACTCATAAATTCACTCAATTTGTGAGGGTTTGTGTTTGCACTCAAAGTATGTGAGAAATACTCACATAGTCGAAATGAAGTACTTTTTAAAAATCTCAAACAAACACCTCAAGATAAAAACAAAACATACTTGCGCAAATGAACCAAAACCATAAGCTTACTCAAGTGATTAACTCAACTAATCAAAATTTACCATCTTAAGGATCATAAGGTCTTTACGAAGGTTGTAATGGGGCTAAGTTTAGAGGCAAGGAAAATATAGGACAAGTGGTACTC
Organism: Prinsepia uniflora; assembly: GCA_032719365.1. Taxonomy (NCBI): domain Eukaryota; kingdom Viridiplantae; phylum Streptophyta; class Magnoliopsida; order Rosales; family Rosaceae; genus Prinsepia; species Prinsepia uniflora. Next base: position 65,439,243 of record CM064876.1, read on the forward strand.
AATTCGTTCCAAGACTCAATAGACTCCCAAAACGTATCATAGCTTCCCAACCTTAGTGCAACGATGTCAGTAATTCATCCCTTCGAATATATGCCTAATTTCATCATGTTGGACCTCGAATTCATTCTTTGTGTCGGATTTACAAATGTAAAGGACTTAACTCAAAAATTACATAATCAAACCTTATTACCTTGATAAAAACTCAATACAATTTTTTTTCTTCATATATCAAGGTAATAACATGTGTCAATAATATAACAATGTTTGAGTAAGTAAATCCACATAATACACATAAAAGTCTTTTCAATATCATCATTTTCTCTTTACACAATCTTTATGTCTTCAACCGAGTCCTTGGGACAAAGGTAAAAGATGTCTATCCTAAGCTCAAGTGTTTAGATAATCATGGTGATGAAAAAAAGGCTTAATGTGGGCTCAAAAGGGTTAAAACTAAGGGGTCGCAACTTGTGCGCACAAAATAGGGAACATGGGTGTTTGAATTTATGGTGTTAACCCTAGTGCCTTAATCATTTCCAAAATCAGAGAGTTTATATCAATTTAAACAAAGACTTATGAATCACTCATCAAAGATGTATATAAGGTTCTAAAGCTCACATACGGTTCAAATGATTCATACTTATCATATCATGCTTATTTATGTACCAATTTACATGCATTATCTTCAAGTTATAACACTTAATCACAAAATATTAACAAACAAATTCAAGTTGTAGCGATCATCTTTATAGCCATAACATATTCATTTCCGCTTATTTATATCATTGACAAGTTAAAGGGCAACTTGATACTCGTAAAAACACCACGTTAAAACAAAAAGACTCAAGAAAGCAATAATTTTTGTTTTTTTTTTGTTTTTTTGTTTTTGTTTTGTTTTTTTTTTAATTTTTTTTTCGTAAGAAAGACTTAATAAAATAATTTCAATTGCACAAATAAATTTTGTAAACTATTCCCCCACACTGAAATTCTACATTGTCCTCAATGTAGGAAAATACGAAGTAATTAAACATAGAATCAAAGTAAGGAAGATGATTTACGAAAATGAAGTAAGAAAGAAAAACATAAACAAATTAAAAGAGAGTGAAGGGTTGAAAGAAAGCAAATCTGTGTTGATGACTCCTTCACAACTCGAGAACACATTGGGTTGTCTCCCAACAAGCGCTTGAAGTTTAACGTCCATCCAGCCTAGACCAAATTCTTTATCCGATAGGACATAGAAGTACTCTGTCTGACTCCACATCGTGTTCTCCAATTGCCTCGATGTAAGGCTTCAATCGGTGGCCATTGACCTTGAACTCTTTTCCTATTTCAATGTTTTTGATCTGTATGGCTCCTTGGGCGAACACATTAGTAACAATAAAAGGGCCTACCCATCTGGAAAATAATTTACCTGGAAAGAGTCTAAACCGGGAATTGAACAGCAAAACTTTTTGGCCAATGTCAAACGTTTTACTCTTGATCTGTTTGTCATGAAATGCTTTAGTCTTTTCCTTGTAGATCAGAGTGTTTTCAAATGCATCATTTCTGATTTCCTCAAGCTCACTCAGCTGGAGCTTTCGATGCAAACCGGCGTCATCTAGCTTGATGTTGAAAGTCTTGACGGCCCACCATGCTTTATGCTCTAGTTCCACCGGAAGGTGACATGCTTTACCGTACACCAACCTATAGGGTGACATTCCTATAGGTGTTTTGTATGCCGTCCTGTATGCCCAAAGTGCATCATCCAACCGTTGGCTCCAATCCTTACGATTAGGACCCACGGTTCGCTCTAATATCTTCTTGATCTCTCTATTACTGACTTCAGCCATTCCACTCGTTTAAGGATGGTAAGGTGTAGAGACTCGGTGAGTGACACCATACCGTTTCATTAAAGCTTCAATGGTCTTGTTGCAGAAATGACTTCCTCCATCACTTATTAGGACCCGCGGGATCCCAAACCTGAAAAGAATGTTAGTTCTGAGGAAATCTGCAACAGTTTTAGAGTCATTAGTCCTGGTGGCCTTAGCTTCCACCCATTTCGATACATAATCAACTGCAAGTAAGATATAGAGATAGCCATTAGATTGAGGAAATGGACCCATAAAATCGATACCCCAAACATCAAATATTTCAACGGTTAGAACATAATGTTGTGGAATTTCATCCCTTCGTCCTAAGTTTCCTGATCTCTGACATTTATCACAGGCTAAGCAGAATGAATGTGCATCTTTAAAAAGTGTGGGCCAATATAGTCCAGATTCTAAGATTTTGAGTGCAGTTTTTCTAGATCCAAAGTGGCCTCCACAAGCATGGCTATGGCAGAACTCTAGGACTAACCTATGTTCAATATCAGGGACACATCTCCTAATCAATAAATCTGCACAGTGTTTCCATAAATAAGGTTCATCCTAAATATAGTGCCTAGCATGCTTGACAGGACCCGCCCCGATCCCCCTGGGACCACCCGGGACGTGCCCTGCTCCTTTCTGACACCCGACATTAAAATACCAAAATCACCCTTATTGAAAATAAAATGCATAAAGAAAACCAAAGTTAAGTCATACATAGCACACCACACAAATATCTGAATACAAATAGTGTCAGACAAGGGATAGTTCCCGAATACAGTTTATTGAGCACGACTCTAGACACACTACGTGCCAACCTACCCAGCAGTAGGGTTCAGGTACGCAACGTAAACCTATGCCTCTTCCTCCTCGGGATCCTCCTCCTCTTCCTCCTCGGGATCCTCCTCCTCAATAGCACTACCTGGAGGGTAGTAAAACAACAAAGGTGAGTGGGCCGAAACTCAAGGTTTACAAAATAGTTTACCATTTCGAAAACATATAGCTTTTCCCCTCCGTTTTTCGAAAAGACATGCATTAGTATCATAGACCACAAAATCATATAATCATAAGCAGAATAATATCAACATAATATAATCTTAGTCACTGCACTATACATCCCAACCCTGACATCCCAGATGCCTGACGTCCCAGACGCCCAATAAGGTCACAGTCTCATGGCTACGCGTGCCACCCGGGGTCTCAATCCCGAGTCTAAATCCCGAACCCAGTCCGAGCATGGCATTCTAGATGCCTGACGTCCCAGACGTCCAATAGTAGCAATCCTGCTCCTGAGTCACTCTACGGTCCGGTCCCTCCGTAGAATGACTCCTCACAGGCAATGCGCCGTGACCACTCCGGTGTACCTACATCCGGAGGAGATAGAATCCTAGGGTAGATCTATACAGTGCAGTACCACAGATAATATCGAGATCCATTATACATATACATGACTCAAAACCATTCATAAACAACCAGACGGGTCTCATGCCCAAACATCGTAATACGTGCCATAAATCATACTCAAGATAAACAGATATTTTTACTTGAATCACATATAGATATAATAGAAAGTAAAACAGTTATGCATGCCGAGGTTTAGCGAAATCAAAGGCCCACTCACAGTACAATCCCGCTGCAATCCCGAGCATAAAGCCCCGTCCAAGGGTTAAAGTACAATTCCTGTCATTTCCAAAGCATACGTAAAGGTCACTTTAAGTCCCTACTAAACAACTAAGAAACCCTAGACTGAAACCGGCCCGGGAAAGTCATCCGAACACGCTTCCCAAGGCGTCAAACCCTAATTTAACCAACCTAACGATCTCCGATCGACACGAAACCACCGCCATTGGATCCGTATCGTCGAAACCTTGAAAATGGCACTGGTCCCACACAAAATACTGTTCACACGCGCCCCCACGCGCCGGTCAACCCTCTGGTCAACAGTGATGCTGACGTCAGCATGACGTCATCATTGACAGTGTCAGAGGACACGTGTCAACAGCCCATTGGTCCCTGGTCTGTCAGTTTTCTGACATGATGACGTCATCATGACGTCACTGCTGACGTCAGCATGATGACGTCATCAGCTACAGTACCGGGTCTGAGAACCGGGTCACCGCAGACCCACGGTTCAACCCGATCAGTTCTCATCAACCCGACCACCAAAATCGATGGGATTTGTTCCTATGAACTCGTCTAATCATGCTCTATGGTTCTGTGGACTCAAAACTAGTTTTTAGGTTCAAAAATCTACCTGAAAATCGACAGAAAACCTGCTGCCAGCTCTGGTTCGTCTTCTCCGGCAAGTCGTCGAGCTTCCAGCCGCGTACCTAGGTCCAAAGTGATCGTCTAGTCCCCTAGGATATGTCTCAAAAACAACCAAAAAAGTTTAACGTTAAAAACGAACGGTTCGAGACAGGGAAGGAAAATCGGTCTTCTCGGGTTTGCAGGCTTACCGCCGCCGAGTCGTCCAGCCGTCACAATGGTCCTAGCCTTAGGTTTGTTCGAGCCCAGAAGTCATGGTTTGGACGGTTTGGACAGTTTGGGCTGCACGGGTTCCTTCTCGGGTTTGGGGGGTTTCCGGGTTGCGCCGCCGTCCGTGGTGGTGGTGATGGTCGTCTGGAGGTGGCTGAGAGGTAGTCTGGTGTGTGGGTTGAGGCTGAGAGGCTGTGAGGTGTTTGTTCGAAGGATGAGAGTTAGCCACGGTTTGAAGGAATAGGAATGAGAGAATGAATTCTCTGATGGTTTTTAAAACAGAGTGATAAGATGCAATGGAGGGCTGAGATTCAGTCAGAGTATAGGATGAAGGGTGAGGATTTAAGGGAGTTTAATTAATTAATTAATGAAATGGCAAACACAGATCCTGGTTTTAGGGGATGATGTGGATGAGGTAGATGAGTGACATGTGTCCCTCATCAAGGGTCCAGAATGATTTTGAATAAAGTAATCAGATTTCATTATTTTAATATTATTTTAATTCCGAGTCTCGGTTAGTTCGGTTACGTTCTTGACCATAACTTTTTCGTCGTAAGTCCGATTTCGGCGTGCCGCCTGTCTACGGATTCGTATCGACGAGACCTACGTAACGGTCATTGGCCCTCGTCCGTTGGACTTCCCGGGTCAAAAGTTAACATTTGGCCCCCAAATGGCCAAAATACCAAAATACCCCTCGACTACCGAACGTCACAACATCTTCCTCGAACGTCGGAAACGAACGTGCCACCTGCCTATGAACTCGTGACATCCTAAACTACGTCACGGTCACGTGTCAAAGTCCTAAATACTTCCCGAGGTAAAAGTCAACTTTCCCCCCCCCCCTCAGGGGCAAAACGGTCATTTTACAATAAAATAATAATTACGAAAGTTCAGGTCGTTACAATCTACCCACCTTACAAAAATTTCGTCCTCGAAATTTACTCGAATAAAAACGGGTACTGCTCCCTCATCAAGTCTTCGGGTTCCCACGTCGCTTCCTCGACGTCATGGTTCCTCCATAGCACTTTCACCAACCGAATCGTCTTGTTTCTCAGAACCTTGTTCTTCTGATCCAGAATCTGCACTGGTTTCTCCTCAAAGTTTAGATCAGTCATCAGTTCTACTGGTTGTTCCGGCAAGGCATGTGAATCGTCCCGTAGGTATTTCCGTAACATGGACACATGGAAAACATCGTGTACTCTGGCAAGTTCTGGAGGTAATGCCAACCGGTATGCCACTAGTCCAATCCTCTCAATGATCTCGAACGGCCCAAAATAACGTGGACTCAACTTCCCGCGTCGACCAAAAGGGATAATTCCTTTCCATAGCTCTTTTGGCGATCTTGCGCTGCCTTCAATCTTTCCTTGATGATTTGAACTGTTTCCTGGGCCATGTCCATCAAATCCGGTCCTAAAGCTGCTCGCTCTCCTACCTCCATCCAGCAGATAGGTGTCCTGCACTGTCGGCCATACAGTGCCTCGTAGGGCGCATCCCGATACTTGCCTGATAACTGTTGTTGTATGCAAACTCCATCAAAGGCAAATGAGTATCCCACGAATCCTGAAACTGCAGTACACAAGACCTCATCATGTCCTCCAGTGTCTGGATAGTCCTCTCTGACTGCCCATCGGTCTGTGGGTGGAATGCTGTACTGAAATGTAAGTTTGTACCCAAGGCGTTCTGCAAACTTCGCCAGAACCTAGATGTGAAACGCGGATCTCGATCAGACACTATCGACTCAGGCGTACCATGAAGTCGAATGATCTCCTTCACAAACAGCTGAGCCAGTCGGTTTGGCTTAAATGTCTCCTGTACCGGTAAGAAATGAGCTGACTTGGTCAATCGGTCGACAATCACCCAAACTCCATCGCATCCTCTCTGAGTCCTTGGCAACTTGAAGACAAAGTCCATGGTAATGTGATCCCACTTCCACTCGGGAATCGGAAGTGGTTGCATAGCTCCATACGGTCTTTGCCGCTCCGCCTTGACTTGCTGACAGGTCAAACATCTGCTCACAAACACTGCAATATCCTTTTTCATCCCAGCCCACCAATAATGGTTCCGGAGGGTACGGTACATCTTTGTACCTCCCGGATGCATGGCATAAGCTGAACTGTGGGCTTCCTCGAGAATTTCTGCCCGTAACCCTGCCACTGCAGGAACACACAAACGGCCCAGTTTCACCAGAGCTCCATCTCGTCGGATAGTAAAGTCCTGCCTCTCATCCGCGTCGACCTCGATCCTGTAGATACAAAGTGTCGGATCCTCCAATTGAGCCTCGATAATCCGATCGACTAGCACAGGTCGTACATGAAAACTGGCCAACAAAGCTCCCTGCTTATCCATCCCCAGCATAACTCCAGCTTTTCGGAGTTCCACTAACAAAGGAAGGTACACCAGCCTCAGGTGTGCAATCGATCCTGCTGACTTCCTGCTGAGTGCGTCTGCCACAACGTTCGTCTTCCCTGGATGATATTCAATCGTACAATCATAGTCCTTGATTAGTTCCAACCACCGTCGCTGCCTTACGTTCAGCTCCTTCTGAGTGAACAAATGCTTTAAACTCTGATGATCGGTGAAGATCCTGCAAGTCACCCCGTACAGATAATGTCGCCAGATCTTTAAAGCGTGAACCACCGCTGCCAACTCCAGATCATGCGTAGGGTAGTTCAGTTCATGTGTCTTTAGCTGTCTCGATGCATAAGCGATAACTCTGCCATTCTGCATCAGCACGCAACCCAACCCTTGCAATGATGCGTCACTGTAGACTTCGAACTCTCCACTGTTATCCGGCAAGGCAAGAACAGGTGCGGTAGTTAACCGACGTTTTAATTCCTGATAACTCTGCTCACACCGTTCATCCCAAACAAACTTTACTCCCTTCCTGGTTAAACGAGTCAATGGTGCAGCGATACTAGAGAAGCCCTCAACAAATCTCCGGTAGTATCCTGCCAAACCAACGAAACTCCGTACCTCTATCACGATTGTCGGTCTAGCCCAATTTGTCACCGCTTCGGTCTTCTGGGGATCCACACTAATCTCGTCTGCTGACACTACATGTCCCAGAAAACCAATGCTGGTTAGCCAAAACTGACACTTACTCAGCTTGGCGTATAACTTTTTCTGCCTCAGCTTCCCTAACACCGAACGTAAGTGTTTCTCATGAGCCTGAGCACTCCTCGAGTACACAAGGATGTCATCAATGAACACGATCACGAACTTATCCAAATAAGATCGGAAGACCCTATTCATCAGATCCATGAATGCTGCTGGAGCATTCGTCAAGCCGAAAGGCATCACAAGGAATTCATAATGCCCGTATCTGGTCCGGAACGCTGTCTTCGGGACATCCCCTTCAGCAATCTTCAACTGATGATAACCAGATCGCAAATCAATCTTCGAGAAGTACTGTGCTCCCCGCAGTTGATCAAAGAGATCGTCAATCCTGGGTAAGGGGTACTGGTTCCTTACCGTGACCTTGTTGAGCTGTCGATAATCTACACACAAACGGAGGCTCCCCTCCTTCTTCTTCACAAATAATACCGGTGCTCCCCACGGTGATGTACTTGGTCGGATGAATCCCAAATCCACCAACTCCTGCAATTGGATCTTCAGTTCCCGTAACTCTGTTGGTGCCATCTGATATGGTGCCTGTGATATAGGTCGTGTGCCGGGAAGTAGTTCAATCGTGAACTCAATCTCCCGATGTGGTGGTAAACCAGGCAAATCTTCCAGGAACACATCCGGAAATTCTCGCACTATAGGTATATCATCGGCACCCGAAGTATCACTCTTCGTCGTCACAACATGCGCCAGATAACCCTGGCATCCCTTCTGTAGAAGCTTCGTAGCGGCAAGTGAAGAAATTACTTCAGGTAGCGAACCGTCGCGCTCTCCCTGAAAAGTAACCTCCGGCAAGCCCGGACTCCGCAAAATCACCCGCCTACTACAACAGTCGATGAGTGAACCGTGCTCAGTCAACCAATCCATTCCCAAGATAACATCAAAGTCATGGATATCCATAAGGATTAGATCAGCTAGCAGGTCAACATCCTTCACCCGTACTGGGCATCTCCGGATCACCTGATTCACTATGTACACAACGCCCATCGGTGTACCAACACCCATTTCACTATCCAAGGCTGACACCTCGCGATCCAACATACCCGCACAACTTTTCGAAATAAAAGAATGAGTAGCCCCGGCATCCATTAACACCCGTACAACAATATTTAAGATATGAAGGGTACCTGTAACCACGCTTGGGGCTGACCTCGCCTGCTGCTGAGTCACTGCAAAAACACGAGCCCTGGGCCCCGCAGTCTGTCCGCGCCCACGCGCGCCACGCTCAGAACTCTGCCCTCGGTCTCCGGCAGGGTGGGAAGCCGAACTCTGTGCAACACTAACGCCTTTAGCCTCGTTGTTCCTTGACAGTAAAGGGCAATCTCGGGCATAGTGGCCCGCTCCTCCACAAGCAAAGCAATTAACTGTCCTCGGTCCATCCCAAGACCCTCCTGATGCACCACTCCAAGCCTGATGCTGTCCAGAACTGAATCTCGATCCGCCCCTCTGAGTCTAGCATGACTCATAGTGAATATGGCATAACATTAATGGATGCACCTAAGTCTAGCATGACTTTATCAAATGACTTGTTACCAATCACGCAGGGAACATAAAAACTCCCCGGGTCCTTCAACTTTGGGGGTAGCCGACGCTGGATTACAGCAAAAACTGTTTCACTCACCATCACAACCTCCTTCTCCCTCGTCTGGCGCCTTGGAGTGCATAACTTTTTCAGAAATTTTGCGTATTGAGGCACTTGTTTGATGCACTCGATCAAGGGCATGTTGATTTGCACCCTTTTTAAGATCTCCAAGATTTCCTCATCGGATTCATCCTTCTTAGATTTGGCAAGCCTACTTGGAAATGGTGCATGCACATATGGGGAATTAGTAACAACCGAACTTGAAGGGATTGGGTTATTACCTTGTGTGTGGGTAGGTTGAACTGGCGGTTGTGTCGTGGTGGTCTTAGTTGCCACCTTGTGCTTTTTAGCCTCAGAAACGGCTGGATCTGGCTCTATTTCTCCGAGCACTTTACCACTTCGAGTGATGATTGCATTGGCTTCAGGTCTTGCATTCGGGTTGGGTGTAGGTTGAGGTGGAAGCTCCCCGCTAGCTTGGATCTTACCCATGAAGTCCACGACCTTGCCCATTTGGTCCTTGAGATCAGCGATGTCTTTTTGTTGATTTTGCTGACCTGTGACAAGAGCTTGAGTTGACGCCATTAGTGTTTGTTGCCCTTGGGAAAGAGCAGCCAGCATTTTATCATAATCAGGATTAGAAGATGAAGAAGTATGATTATTTGCATGATTATGAGAAAAGTTAGAAAATGGGACCGGGGGCCTTGGGAAATGGTCTGGGACAAGGTTTTGCTCGATCGACATGTGCTGAGGGTTTAGGACATTGTTCGGATCTCTCCAACTGTAACCTTGGGTCCTTGGCCCTCCTTGAAAGCCTTCAATGGCGTGTGCCATTTCAGTTCTGGAGTCTTCCTCCCTTGCAGTGTAAGGACATTGCTCCTCAAGATGGTCTTGAGAGCATATAGAACAAATTGGAGTTACCTGTTTCTTTAGTTCAAGCATATTCGAGAGCATAAAGGTGATCTTATCTAACTTAGAATCATTTATAGCATGGGAACTTACCTCATGTACCTTTCTAGAAATAGGATCAGCACCTTCGTATTGTGCATCATTGAGTGCACGTCTTTCAAGTAGTGCACGACCATCTACTAGGCTCCGAGCTATGAAACTTCCATTAGCTACAGCATCGAGCAGTCCTCTATCCCAACCCTTGAGTCCTTCATAAAAGTATGTTAAAAGATAGCCTTCTGTGATCCCGTGAGTAGGGCATGAAGCACAAAGTTCCTTAAATCTCTCGTAGTACTGGCTGAAATTCTCATCATGTTCTTTCTGCTTGATTCCAGTGATCTCTTTTCTTAATACCGTAATCTTTGAGGCAGGGAAGTACTTGGTAAGAAACATCTGAACCAACTTCTCCCAAGAGTCAATGTGATTGGGTGGGAGACCCAAAAGCCATACCTGTGCTCTTTCTTCCAAGGACAATGGGAAAGTTTTCAGCTTCATAATTTATGATGATGTTTAGAAGTGGTTTTAGTTGTAAAGTTGCAAATTTTGGTTGGAAAGTGGCTGAAATGGCTGGCAAGCTTTGCTGGAAAAGAGGGCAGAAAATTCGGCTGGACGGTTCTGAAGAGAAAGCTTGGCGTTCGGCAGGGACGCGCTGAAGAGAAGACCTGGAATTCGGCTGGCGCGCGCTGAAGAGGTGGAAGGGAAGTCGGCAGGCGCGCTCCGAACAATCTTGGGGAGGGCTGCTGCAAGCTGCGCCGGATTGGGCCTGGTACTGGGCTTGCGGACTGGGCCTCGATGTGATGCGGGCCTGGGCTTGCGACGGTTTTGAATGGGTTTGGGCTGCTGGATTTAATTGGGCTGCAAAGAAAATTAATTAATTACTTTATAACTAAATTAATAATTTCACCGAATTTCGTCCATAATATTTTCGTTAAAATTCCGATCGAGACGATTTTTTCGCCAAAATACTTCAAATTACAAACTTTATTTATCTAAACATAAAAATCACAAAATAAATTATTTTATCAATTTATTTAATATTTTAATATTAAAACTCAAGTATAAAGGGTATAAAATAATATAAAATAATGTTTATTTAACATCCTATCACACGTGACCTTCTTAAAGCACATATCTTACCAACACTCTAATAATTGCAAATATTAAAACAATCACGAAATTTTACCTTAATCGTCTCAATTACCTTTATATATTTTTCAATATTATAAATGCACCGATAGAGGATAATACTTACAACATGATTTACCTTTTATTTTTTACTGAATGTTCCGACAGCGATCAACATTAAATCTCTTCAATTCTACTCTAAGTGCACCGACAGCGGATAAAACACTTAACATTGAATTGAAGTATGAAGCACTAAAATGTATAAAATAATTAAAATTCATAAAGTAAGACACATGGAGATTGTATTTAACACTTACAAATATTAGTAAGAAAATACCTCACATATATTGACCTATAATCAAAACCAATAACAAAAATGAGAGTTTAAGTAGAAAAACATGATTTTTCACAAGGAACCCTGACAGCAGGCAGAAACGTGTGAAGATGGAGGAAATAAACTCGGGAAATATGGACTCAAACTCTAAATCTTGTATTGGAAATATTTTGCCAAAGTTTCTCTCAAAGAAGGCTCAAATGTGTGCCTCAAAGAAGTTCTCTAAACAAGTGAAATGAACCCCTTATTTATAGGCAGAAAAAGCTACCAAAAATAAATAAAAAAATACAATAAAAAATGTTGAATCATAAAGATTTGTGATGATGTTTAGAAGTGGTTTTGGCTGTAAAGTGGCCGAAAGGTTGCATAATTTGGGGCAAGTTGTTGTGCAAAAGAGTGGGTTGCAGTTGGGCTCGGATTCAGTAGAGTCCTGCTGAAAATCACACTCAAATTTCGGTGGGTATCGGCTGATAGGAGCAAGCAAGGCTCGACAAGCGCTGACTGAAGAGAAGGCTTGGAGTTCAGTACGCGCGCGCCGAGACGATGGACTGCGCTTCGGTAGGCGCGCTCTGAACGGCTTGAGCAGGCGCTGAAGCAGGCTGGGCCGCACGGGCCTGGCGGGCCGGATCTCTGGGGCTGGGCTACTGGGTTTTTAAGAAATGGATTTGGGCTGAAACAAACTGAAATTTAATTAATTTAACTCAATTAATATGTTCACCAAATTTCGTCCATAATTTCTTCGTTATAATTCCGATCGAGACGATTCTTTCGCCAAAATACTCCAAATTACAAACTTTATTTATTTAAACAAAAATAACACAAAATAAATTATTTTTTCTAATTATTTATTATTTTAATATTAAAAGTCAAGTATAAAGGGTATAAAATAATATAAAATAATGCTTAATTAAAGACCTATCACTTAGTCACTATTCCCACAGACGGTGTCAAATGTTTGATCCCAAAATGAACCTAATGTGATAAGACCTGCTGGCGGATCTATAACCCATTAAGGGTTGTTTAGACCCGCTGGGATAGTGTTGACTGGAATCCTGCTTTCTACCCATCCCGTGACCTACAAGGCATAGAGAAAATACTAGAGACCGGTAGGGTGCCAGTTTAAGAGACTCCGATGCTTAGGTCAGTAAACGTATAAAACACCAAATAGGCACACCATAACACAAGGACTGCAGAGTCAATGTTGTTTGTGTTTTAGAGAGAGAAGTGATGAGATAGAGTTACCTTTATGAAAGGGTTTGGGGGTATTTATAGTACCCATGAATGTGATGGTTGAGCACTGTTTGGAGTAGGTTCCAAGTTACAACAAGAGACGCTGCGACGTGCCCCCGCAGATTTGGGATCTGTGCTAGGTGGCAACCAGCTTTCTGGTGTATTAGGGAGTTAGTGTTGATAACTGGATGATTGGACCACGAGGTGTCGATCATATCTACTGAGTGGAATGCTTGGGTAAGCCTGCCGACTGGAACCATCTACGCTGGCTGCTGAATGACTTTCCTGGACAGCTTGTCGAGTGACACCACTAGCATTGCATGTCGACTGGTGGGCTTGCCGATGATTGGCAGTGCTCCTCGTACGGAATATGGTTGGTCGATATGGTATCAATAGAAATCAATATCATAATCTTTATCATCGAGCTGGGAAGACTTTATTGAGGTCATGTGAGGCTTGAATTAGACAACCCTTTTAGGGTTTTGATTTGAGGATGAGAAATTGGTAATAGGTTGTTTAAATTTTGGGATTTTGACGGCGTAAGCAAGAAGATAACAAAGGGTTTGGAGGTGAATTTTGAATTAGTTGTGTTGTCTTCTTCATCATCATCAAGCTTTGATGGTTTTGTGTGGGATAGTTTGGGGATTGGAAGAAATAGGAAGTTTGGGATTTGGGTAGCGAAGAAAAGAGAGATGAAGTTTCAGTTTGGGTTTAAGTTGCGAAGATAGGAAAGAGGAGAGGATGAAGGTTGATAGATCAGCGTTGGTGGCGGTGGATGGCGTGGTCTATGGAAAAAAATGTCGGTGAGTCAATCTTGGCTCAGTCTCTTGCTTTCTCAACTGAAAATTGTGAGATGGGAAATTAACAACATTTTTAACAGTGTTAGTAATGACATCAGCTGAATGAACGTTTTTTACGTTGTTACTGTTTCTTTTTTAAAAGAGAGTTAAAATTATGTTCATGGCACATTTTGAGACTAACTATGTGTTCATAGTATATTTTAAGTAATAAATTAGAGATCTAAGAGTAAAAAGGAAACAAAATTCATTTTTAATGTCAAAAAAGTTGAAAGAAACTTTGGTATACATATTTATGAAAATCTTCGAGTGCTACGATTTCAATTTATTGCAATTAATTGAACAAATAATTTTTTTAAGTATTAATTATAAATTAGTCCAATTTTTAAGTCTAACTTATAAATTAGTCAACTTAATATATAAAATAGTTCATTTACTGTTTTTGTTCTTCAGATTTTTATTGTGTTCTTTTATGGTTTTGTTTTTTTTTTAAGTTTTTAAGTACCATTTATACCAATTTTTTCGGATACAGATGAGAAACTTTCAATTTTTAAATATTATTATTTTTATATTTATTTTTCAAAATTAATTAAATTAAGATAATTCTAACTAAATTTCAGAAGATTTATTTTATATTTTTTTTATTAGATAATGTCTGATACTTTCGAAGAGTCCGAGAGTTACTAGTACGTTATTTATCTTATTATTTTTCGTAGGTAAATTAATAAAAACCTGTTTTTTTTAGAGAGAGGTATATAAAAAAATATATACATATTTTGATACAATCAGAATTTCTATATATATATATATATAGGTATCTTATTTATACATGAGAGTTAAGTAGGTAATATTATTTAATTTACCTGTAAATCTAGAATCAAATATTGGTAGGTATCTTATTTATACGGGAAAGTTAAGTAGGTAATATTATTTAATTTATATGTAAGTCTAGAATCAGATATTGATAGGTATATAAATATAATATGTAATGACACACTTGTAATTGCTTAAAAAATAACGGGCTAAAAAGAATGATATAATTTGACAAATAATTAAAAAAAACTATTTATTTTTTACCGTCTCTATTTATCATAATGAATTAACTTATAAATTGAATTCAAAAATTGAATTTATCTATAATTATCCCATAAATTATATTTTTTTACTATAAATAATATTATTTTTACTTAAAATGCATTGCTCTATCAGACTTTTTCGCCCATTACATGAATTTTCCCATTATATATAGTGTCCACCTAAGTAGAAGTTTGGGTTATATATAGTGTCCAACTAGTTTCAAAATGATAAGACATTATTTTATAAACCAACATAGAAAACTAGAAAAGTGCTTGATTTCCCTATTAATTTGAATTTTCTTTTGATTTTTTGCGATCATGTCCCTTCTTAGCCCTTCTTTGGACTTTCAAGCTTCAAAATTAAATTTGGAGTTTGAGACATTTTTGTTTTTTCTTTTAATAATTCATTTTAGGCTGGCCCATAAGGCCTAATCGGCTGGCCCATAAGGCCTAATCGGTCTGGCCCTTGAGTGGATCTAGGTATTTGAACTTTTAAGTGAATTTCACCCCTGCCCTTGAGTGGGTTTTCTCTTGTTGGAAGTTCTTGTAATTCATAAAGAACTTAACCAAACTTTATTGAATAAGCTACTATCAATTAATATTATGACCTAATGATATTTTTTTTCACTTATTATGTGGAAAGTCTCAAGTTCGACTCTTATCAGGTGACGTCGATACTCAATATTTATATAATATAATCTCCATCTCCCAATATCCTTATATATAAAAACTTAATTGAATGAAGAAAAATTTTAAATCACATGAAGCGAAAAAAAGATACTAACACAATAAGTGACCTAGCAAAGGAAAGTACAATATGCAACAAAAATTGAATCTTTGTTCAAAAAATGGTCATTAAGAAAACTGATACAAAGATATTGCAGGAGGGGAATTACATTATGTACATTGAGTATTGTCATATCAACTTCGTTTTTTATAAAAATCAAATCTGAAACCTCCTACCACACAAGTGAAAAAAAATATCACTAATCAAAGCATTAAATGGCTAAATAAAATCATGGACCTTACATAAATTAAATCCTACATGGTCAAATATTGAACTAGCTCTGGGAATAACTCAACTAACAAAAAAGTGAACTCAAGGTTTCTTAGGGATAGATCCAGCAGGAATCAACCTAAGCTCTAGGCAAGGTGGGTTCTTATCATAATATTTTGGCATAAAAGATCGTAGTCCAGTTTTCTATGTGGTTGGTTTCTCTCGTCTTAGGTCATTATCACTTATTTTTATCATTTTCTTTAAATTTTCAATTACACTATAAGTCTGATGAATTTCACTCACCAAACTTTGGGTCACTAAGTCCATGGACTCAAAGCCCTTCTCAAAATAGATGAAACTCAAAGCTTCAATGCTTCCCCATGGACTCAAAGCTTCAGCGCTGCCCCATGGACTCAAAGCTTCAGCGCTTCCCCATGTACTCAAAGCTTCCCTCTTCGGCGTTTAGGCCCAATAACCTTGCTTTGAAACTTCTTGTTGTATACTGAGACAGAGAAGGCTGAATTGAACATGCTATGTTCCCTACATATACTCTCAAATGTCCTCATTAACTTCAGATTAAAAAAATGTCCTCATTAACTTTAAGACCTGTATCCACATGTAAAATCCTGATTAGCTTCATAAAATCAAGAGCCTCAAAAACAAAATGTGGTCATTAATCAATACTCAATCAACATGGGCTCGCCAAATTCTCCATGAGAGACAAGACCCAGCCGAAGTCGCATGCATTTCCAGAAGTTGGTTCTGATTATATTTTATCCACTTGGGTCCCACATTGCCCACACCTCTTTCCCACAAATATCTTCACTATTTTTCTTTCACAATTTATATTATTTCGCCTCATAGCTTGTGTTGCCACCACACGCATACCCATGAATTCTCTCATGCTCTGTACCTGATTTTTAGCTCAAGCTTTCGTGTTTATGAGGCGGGTTCATTTTGGTTTCTGCTGTCATTGTGTTTTTTGATTAAATTTTTATATTTTGAAGTTATTTTTTGGGCCCCCGTAATATTAATTGGTTGACCGTTTTCTTCATTTGTTCTTGCTGTTTGTTTGTGCTTTTCAGTCAGAAGATGGGTACGTAGTTGTGGAATGTGCATTGTTTAGGAAGTTACTGATTTTTCTAGCCGGATAATTTTGGGTTGTTGGCATATGTCCGAAGAGTTTCTATTTGGGAGATTTTGGTGTGCTTGATTAGGCATTTTGTGTTTGGTATATCAGGCTAGGCTAGTTTTCGATAATTATGTGGAATGTAAAAAGGATGGACATTGGAACCTGTCTTGAATTTTGTGTAGATTATAAACTTTTGTGAGTGAAATTTGTGGTAGAGAGGAGAATGAGAGGGGGAAAAGATAGAGTACAAGTGATGAGGCCTGTATTTGCTAGGTTTCATGTCAATGACACAGAAAAAGGAGGCCCAAGAGCACCTCCAAGGAACAAGATGGCTCTTTATGAGTACTTCAGTATCCCTTCTCCAAGTTTTTCAACATCCGTGCTGCCCATTCCTGACAGAGAAAGCAGCAGAATGGTTCCATCCACATCCTCGAGTGGTGTGAGTGCAGAAATTTAAATGAATTTATGCAATTTCATTATGAAGAACATGGAATTTTTTTCCCCTTTTGGTAGTTACTTTGACTGCAGTTGTGTGCTTGCTAGAATGTAAGCAATGAGTTGCCTTTTATTTGAGCTCTGTGCTCGTATTGGTCATTTCTTGAAAGGATTTTGTGCCATTGGCTTTGGAAATAATGTTGTCAGACCAAAAGATGAACTAGATAACCATTAAGTAAGCTCATATGCATGAGCTTGTACTGTCGTTGTTTTTAGTCCTTACCTACCATCTATTCATATTTTTACCCCCCTTAGTTTTCTTGACAAGCTATTTCCCTTTTGTTATATAACTTAGCCACTTGATGAATGTCTTTGATTTGTATGATGTTCTCTAGTACTAGGTTTGGGCATATAGAGAAGCTTTCTCTGTACCTACTGTCCTGTACGACTAAAATGGTTCATATTTTCAGGTTAGCATCCATGAAAGGAATATACTGAGCCCGCCTTGCAACTCCATTGTTGTGCCTTCTCTGTCTGCTGAGAAGATTCGGTCTTATAAACCTAGTTGGGATACGTTAAACACCATGATGGCAGATTGTAGAAGGATATCCACCAAACCATCAAAATATTTGAACGCCACAGAGCCATCGTCATCGGTAGCTAAATGTGGCTCATTTCAACCACATACAGCTTCCAGCTTTAGTAACTTTTCTTTGAAGAAGTATGGAAATGAGGATTGTATCAAAGTCCCAACCACTTTCCAAGGAAAAGCTCTGCAATGTACAAACGGCCAGAAAAACAAAGAGAGGGAAGATCTGTCTTACTTGAGCTCCACGGCACAATCTAAAAGTTCTTGCATTAAGCAAATGCATGGAAATAACACCATTGATATGAAGTCAATAGAATATGGAAGAAACCAAGATGAAGAGAATCCAGAAGTGGCTCACACTAACGAGGACCCTGTGGAAAGGTCTGTTTCTCTTGCTTTAGCGGAGGGTTTTGCGAATACATTATCTAGACCATCAAATGCAGTAAAAAAATTATGAATCTTTGAAACGTACACATTTATCTATGATCAAGAAAATAGAAGTTTACTGAATGATCTGAATGCACAATTGGAAAGAAAGTCTCTGACTGTGCATGAGATAGTTGCAAATAGGGATAACATTTTGGTGCCATGCAGTTTAGGAACGGATAAAGAAATTTCGTTAAAAGTGCAAGGGAAACCGTGTCTGAATCCATCTCTTGGAAGTGGGAATAAAATTTCTGGTGCGCTTGGAAATGACACTGAATGCTGTGAAGAGAATTGCGGGGTTGGAAATTTATGCAGACACGAAGATGTCTCAGATATGTCCACGATGGACTGTAATTCAGGCACTGGTATCTCCCCTGATGATGTTATAGGAGTGATTGGTGCAGAACAGTTCAGCAAAATGAGAACAGCTATAGTCAAGTAAGAAATCCATTGACAGTTGATCTTACGTGTCACATGAAATCTTCTCCAAGCCTAAATTTTCCTTTATTGCTCATGTTTCATGATATAAATTGTCGTTCTTTAATCTCGTCCTCATTTTTTTCACTTCAGAATGTCCATATTGCATCCAACCTATACCATAATAAGTTACTGATTTAGCTTTTATGCCGCTATTTCAGTCAGCAAAGAGTCTTTGCGGTGCAAGTTTTTGAGTTGCATAGGCTCATGAAGGTTACCTCTTTAATTGCTGGGATTCAATTTAACATGCTTTGTTGTATGTGTGTGTGTCGTTTGTCTGTATAACATATATTAGAACTGGAACAGGTACAAAGATTGATTGCTGGATCACCAAACCTATTGCTTGACGATAATGAGTTGCTGCCCAAACCTGCACTGGAACTACCTCCAGTGAAAAAGATTCGATTGGAGCATGTTTTAGAGCCATTGTCCCTAAATCTTAAACCCAAAGAAGAACCTCCGAAGCAAAATTCTTGCATTGAATGCGTTGAAGAAAGTTCTGTTGGGAAGTGGTGTCTCCAACCTCCGCTTGTAAACTTGTGGTTTGTTCCCGTAATGTCACCTTCTGAGGGACTCACTTACAAGCCATACACAGGGCTCTGCCCTCGTGCTGGAGGTTTCATGACACCGATGTATGGCATCTCTGGCCTTGCGAGCCTAAATGCAGCATACGGTGTTCCATCCTATCAACCACCTATGCTTGGGACATATTTTTCGCCTTATGGCATGCCAATGATAAACCCATCAACATCAAGTTCAGCTTTTCAGAATTTGAGCCCATTTGGGGACATGTATTTCACAATGGGAAATCAAAGCTCATGTAACGTCATGCCGAGACAGATGAGGCAGCAAGTAATGCCATGCCACACGAGGAACAAAGTTGAAGCTTTTAGAGGGAGTGAGTTACAAGGGAATACGGCAAGCGGCCCATCAGACGAGATTATAGACAGCACACTTCCTCTTTTCCCATCTGCTCCTCAACAACATCTTCGTGAAGCTGCTCAAAAGCCGCAAACAAGTGAGTATCAGACAGGCCCGATTAAGGTTGTTCCACACAATACTAAATACTCCTCTGAATCCGCAGCCCGTATATTCTTGTCAATAATAGAGGGGAGGAAATAAATGGAGCCAGTTCATCACAAAATAACACGATCACGAGACGTATATATGCAGCGGAAAACTAATGTAAAATAGCTCTTTTACTGTATGAAATGCTACAATTTCTGTATCTGTAATCCAAATCTGTTAATAAAATGTAAACGAGAATTTGTTTTAGAGTAGTCAGGGAACCAAAAACATGATTAGATAAAAAATGATAACATTATTTAACAAAAGAGAGATTAAATGACGAGACTAGTGATCTAAGGACATGTCGGAGAATATCCAGGACCCCCGAAATAGAAATGGGTTCCCATCTGTGGGTTATTCTTTTCAAGAATTACATTGTAGCATGAAGGGAAGGTGGCAATTGGTTCAACATTCTCAGCATCTCTGAATGTGCCGGAATTATCCGAGTATTGCAGATTACTTACAAAGCTGGCTTTTCCGTAACCTTCCTCGGGAAAATGTCCGCTCCCCATCTGAGTAGATGTGTGACGGCCCCCGGGTTTCGTATTCAAAATCTCACCGCCCCAAGTAAACAGTTCCGCACTGCCTTTCAAACTTGGGAGGATAGAGTCGGGCCAATATCCCATTACCTCGGTTCCAATTTTCAGCCACCATTTCCCGCTTGCTGTCTCCTGCAGATTATGAAGTTAAACCAGTAATTATACATAAATTGCAACGACTAACTAACATGTAGTGGCAAATTGATCAAACTTCACCTAAATTTTATACCTTGTGTATTTGTATGCGTAGTTCAAATTGCTTCCCATTGTAGGTAGAAATAGGTTGTATGGGAGAGCCAAGTGTAAACTTTTTGCTTGTTTGGACGAAACCGGGACATTTATGATTGTAGCAGCCATCTTTGTAACCGTTACCCTGCCAACAAAAAAACCGATATTTCTCTATTATTATAAAGTCATGATAAAGTTAGGTTGAGAAGCTTCACAAGAAAATTTGAACACAAAACACACCTCATAATTAAGTTATTTATTTTATTTTTTGATACACAAGCTAGGTATGTTATTGGAGATGAGGATTATACAAATTGAATATCAACCTCTTACTTACTGGCTTACTGCATATAGACAACACCCCTAAAGTTAATTATGAATAAAGTAACATGAGCCATTGAGTACGAAGATTTAATGATATTTCTCTCCACTTACCGTATAGTAGGATGTTTTATATTCGACTCTCGTTAAAGAATAATACTCAATATATATAATCCCGGTCCTACTTCAATATTATCATAGAAAAAAAAAAAAAAATATATATATATATATATAAGGAGAAAAGTAATAATTCTATAAACTAACTAGAAGTCTAGAAGAGAGAGAGAAAAGATCATCGTATATGAAAACTTACAGTCCAATATGTGAAGACGACTGTTCGGTTGGAAGTACCCGAATTCATCTACAAACCGAGGAACCAGGGAAACAATATCAGATATTTTATTTCGGTATACATTACTACCGATTCGAATCAAACTGATCAAATATGAAAATAAAAATTTGATAAATTTGAATTATGAAGATTTGTATACGGTTGGGTAAAAGTAAAATTTGCATACATTCATCCAGCCAGCTTCTACAGTGCTCAAAACTTTATCTTGAACTCTTACAACCCATATTTGGGATATACTGATTTCTCCACTGTTTGTTGTAGGGTTCCATACGTTAAATGCTCCTCTTGCTCCGTAGTATTCACCACTCTCCGAAGTAACTGTGGCATACTAAAAAATAAAAAAAAGAATTCAACAAATACATCAAAACAACACCTTTTCTTCCCTATATATATATATATATATATATATACACACACACACGATGAACATGCATTTACGTGTGGCAGACTCCGGCAGTAAAACAGACTCCGGCATAGTTAAAGATACTAAAAGTTATGTAACAAAGAATTAAAAGTTCGATTTTTTTATTTATTTAATGCGGTTAATCTGTTTTGAAGTTGATGTTTTACCTCATGACCGTTGCCGCCCTCAGACTCCGGCAGTCCTTTCGATACATGGTGGTAAAATCCTGGCCGTGTTCGTAGAATAGGGATTGTTCGGTCCGGGCACTCTCCATTCCGACGCCAAGATTGAAATAGCTCATCTTGGAGACTTATGGTGTCAATTCCACTTGGATATGAACTCGGTTTCAGCTATTTTTCCAACCACATCAAAAATGTAAAATCATGTAAGTAGTTATATATGATCTCATATCTCATATGTAGTAAATGTTTATAGCCACAACTTTTAATATCAAACACACAAAATGTAGTGCGAGATTTTTACAAGTTTGATTCTTATCGGTAAATATAATAATCTCCTCTTTATTATATATCTTTATCATAAATAAAATATCAACCACATAAAATTTGACTATCTTATATAGTACAAACACGATTCTGCCAAATCAATAATGGATAATGACAATGGAGATTCTATCTTTTATTTTTATTTTTTAAATATCATTTTATCATTTTAGCATTTAATAAATTCACGTCGCAACATAATTAATGTTAGTTAAATGTTTTGAAATAGCCACAATATTCTTTTTTTTTTTGCTTATACAAAGAGAGATTATACACAATATATAAGTATCGATCTCATTTTTGTATATGAGAGTTAAATTTAGGCCTCATATTAAACATTGGAATAATGATAGATCAATACGCATGAATAACACTAAACCAATGAGCAAGACCAATACTAGTGGCGAGATCGATCTAGAGCTTATGATAATAATACAAATAATTAGGGAATATATAGATAGCAAACCTGTATAGTATGATTCTTGAGAAGTGGGTGATTGAATGCTGGTTGTTTATAAATATCAACACAATCTATCACATCACCATCTTCTCCCTGCAGAATTTCCATCCATGCATATGTTAGAGGCCATGTATGGCAACTTGTTACTAAAATCACTGCCTGAAAGTATACGAACAAAAATCAAAATAAAATGAGGAAGCAATATTAAGAGGTTATAGTAGATTGAACCTTTATCGTTTTGACGACTGCTTTGCAATCAACAAATCCAGCACTGCTCACTATGGAACTCATTACTAATGTTGCAAAAAAAATAAAGCCGCTTCCAACTTCGATGTAACGATTCCGATTTTCCATTGATAAAGAAACTTTTCAAAACTATCTGCAAAGGTTTTATGACTAGGGTAATTAACGAGAAACCCTCCCTATATATATGTGTGTTTGAACTACCTTATATATCTAGGAACATAGAATATACTTGTTCGATAATCTATCCATCATACATACTTCCTATATTGATATATGCATGTATGACAATAACGTATTCTCTAAATTAATATTTGGTTTAGAAGGAAAACTTCAAAAGAGCTTCCTTTTTCAATTATCCAAGGTTATCACTACATTCCACCCACATGAAAGGTCCGACCGGAGCCAACCAAAAAAGAAAGTTTTTTTTTTTTTCCTTTTTTTTTGTTTTCTGTTTTTTGTTTTGTTTTTTTAGGCAATAAACAAAAAAATTTGAAACGAACAAATCTAGATTTTTCCTTAATTTAATTGTGGCATATATATGATCGAAATTTTTATTAAAATAATCTACTAATATATTTGAGACGTGATATTATTTAATAAATTAAATATAGGATAGGTCGTCCATACCCTTTATTAAGAAAGGATATGGATACCCTATGTTTTTATTTAATTTATGTAATTAAATTTTAATTAGAACTATAAAACTATTGATTTTATTTAATTCAAAACAGTCTTACGTACTCTTGGTTTTCTTTAATTAAAAACAATCTTTACTCTTGTTTTTGTTTAATTAAAAACAGTCTGGTCCATTTATTTTATTTCATTAAAAATAATCCTAACCATTGATTAGTAAAATCCTAAACTGCATGAAAAAAAGATATGTACAAACGCTCTTTATGGTTTCAACATTCATCGTTGTTCACAAGTTTAACATTCAACGTTCTTCAAGCACATCAAGATGGGAAAACTCAAAATTCAACGTATTGGTGGTTCAAATGAGTACATTCTTCTTCAACTCTAAAGGTTTGCTTCGATTCTTCATGTTTTATTATTCTTGGTATTGTGTGTCAATGATCTACATTGCCAATCAGAAATATAATACTACGTTGTTCGAAACCCGAAATGCCAATTAGTAATGTCAATGTCAATATAGATGTAACGGCCCGAACATTCAAAAAATGTAATTTTGAAAAATTTAAAAAGAAATGACAGTTTTGCCCTTATAAGGTCAAATGTTGACTTTTTGACTTGGAACACTTTTGGACATTTCGTGAGGACCGTTATGTAGGTCTTGGTTTTTTTTTTTTTTTTTTGAGGTAATAAGCAAGAAAGTTTGAAGTGAACAAATTTAGATTTTTGGCTTACATATGATTGAAGCTTTTATTAAAATAATTTATGGGTCTATTTGAGACGTGATATTATTTAATAAATTAAATATAGGGTTTGTCTTCAATACCCTTTATTAAGAAAGGGCATGGATACCTCTTATTAAGAAAAGGTATGGATACCCTTTATTTTTATTTAATTTATGTAATTAAATTTTAATTAGAACTAGGAAACTATTGATTTTATTTAATTAAAAATAGTATTTACTCTTAATTTTCTTTAATTAAAAACAATCTTTACTCTTGGTTTTGTTTAATTAAAACCCTTTATTATAAAATCATAAACTACATGAAAAGAAGATATGTACAAAACGTTCTTCATGGCTTCAACATTCATCGTTGTTTACAGGTTTAACAATCAACGTTCTTCACGCACAACAAGAGTGGAAAACTCAAAATTCAATGTGTTGGTGTTTCAAACGAGTACAATCTTCTTCCAATTTTAAGGTTTGCTTTGATTCTTCATGTTTTATTATTCTTGTTATTTTGTCTCAATGATCTACATTGCCAATCAGAAATATAAAACTACGTTGTTCGAAACCCGAAATGCCAATTAGTAATGCCAATGTCAATATAGATGTAACGGCCCGAACATTCAAAAAATGTAATTTTGAAAAATTTAAAAAGAAATGACAGTTTTGCCCTTATAAGGTCAAATGTTGACTTTTTGACTTAGACACTTTTTAGCCATTTCGTGAGGACCGTTATGTAGGCCTCGTTTTTTTTAAGCAATAAGCAAGAAAGTTTGAAGCGAACAAATCTAGATTTTTCCCAACTTCGATTGTTGCTTACATATGATAAAAGTTTTTATTAAACTAATCTACTGGCCTATTTGAGACGTGATATTATTTAATAAATTAAATATAGGGTTTGTCTTCGATGCCCTTTATTAAGAAAGGGTATGGATACCCTTTATTAAGAAAAGGTATGGATACCCTTTATTTTTATTTAGATTATTTAATAATAAATAGTCTTTACTCTTGATTTTCTTTAATTAAAAACAATCTTTATTCTTGGTTTTGTTTAATTAAAAACAAATTTGTCCATTAACTTAATTTCATTAAAAACAATCATAACCCTTGATTAGTAAAATCCTAAACTGCATGAAGAGAAGATATGTACAAACGTTCTTCATGACTTCAACATTCAACGTTGTTCGCAGGTTTAACATTCAACGTTTTTCATGCACATCAAGAGGGGAAAACTCAAAATTTAACGTGTTGGTGTTTCAAACGAGTATAATCCCTTCTTCAACTTTTAAGGTTTGCTTCGATTCTTCATGTTTTATTATTATTTTTATTGTGTGTCCATGATCTACTATACCAATAAGAAATATAAAACTATGTTGTTCGAAACCCTAAATGCCTATTAGTAATGCCAATGTCAATTAATATGTAACAGTCTAGATATTCAAAAAATGTAATTTTGGAAAATTAAAAGGGAAATAACAATTTTTCCCTTATAATGACAAATGTTGCCTTTTTGACTTAGACACTTTTTGGACATTTCGTGAGGACCGTTACGTAGACCTCGATTTTTTTGTTTTTTTGAGGCAATAAGCAAGAAAGTTCGAAGTGATCAAATCTAGATTTTTCCCTACTTTGATTGTGGCTTATATATGATTGAAGCTTTTATTAAAATAATCTACTAGTCCATTTGAGACGTGATATTATTTAATAAATTAAATATAGGTTTGTCTTCAATGCCCTTTATTAAGGGAGGGTATGGATACCCTTTATTTTTATTTAGTTTATTTAATTAAATTTTGATTAGAACTAGGAAACTATTGATTTTATTTAATTAAAATAGTCATTATTCTTGATTTTCTTTAATTAAAACAATCATTACTCTTGGTTTTGTTTAATTAAAAACAATCTTGTCCATTTATTTTATTTCATTAAAAACAGTCTGAACCCTTGATTAGTAAAATCCTAAACTGCATGAAAAGAAGATTTGTACAAACGTTCTTCATGGCTTCAACATTCAACGTTGATCACAAGTTTTGCATTCAACGTTCATCATGCACATCAAGAGAGGAAAACTCAAAATTCAATGTGTTGGTGTTTCAGACGAGTATAATCTTCTTCAACTTTTAAGGTTTGCTTCGATTTGTCATGTTTTATTATTATTTGTATTGTGTGTCCACGATCTACTTTGCCAATAAAAAATATAAAACTCCGTCGTTCGAAACCCTAAATGCCAATTATTAATACCAATTTCAATTAGTATGCAACAGTTCGGACATTCAAAAAAGGTGATTTTGGAAAATTAAAAGGGAAATGACAATTTTGCCCTTATAAGGTCAAATGTTGATTTTTTGACCTCGACATTTTTTGGACATTTAGTGAGGACCGCTACGTAAGCCACATTTTTTTGTTTTTTTAGGCAATAAACAAGAAAGTTTGAAGCGAACAAATCTAGAATTTTCCCTACTTTGATTGTGGCTTAAATATGATTGAAGTTTTTATTAAAATAATCTATTAGTGACACAATATTATTTAATAAATTAATATAAGGTTTGTCTTCAATACCCTTTATGAAGAAAGGGTAAGGATACCCTTTATTAAGAAAGGGTAAGGATACCCTTTATTAAGAAAATGTATGAATACACTTTATTTTAATTCAATATCTTTAATTAAATTTTAATTAGAACTAGGAAAATATTGATTTTATTTAATTAATAATAATATATACTCTTGAATTTCTTTAAATAAACAATCGTTTACTCTTGGTTTTGTTTAATTAAAAACAATCTTGTCCATTTTGTTTATTTCATTTAAAACAATCCTAACCCTTGATTAGTATAATCCTAAACTGCATGAAAAGAAGATATGTACAAACGTTCTTTGTGGCTTCAACATTCAACGTTCTTCACGCACATCAAGAGGGACAAACTCAAAATTCAACATGTTGGTGTTTCAAACGAGTATAATCTTCTTCAACTTTTAAGGTTTGCTTCGATTCTGCATTTTTTATTATTATTTTTATTGTGCGTTCATGATCTACTATGCCAATCAGAAATATTAAACTATGTTGTTTGAAATCCTAAATGCCAATTAGTAATACCAATGTGAATTAATATATAACAACTTGGACATTCAAAAAAGTTAATTTTGGAAAATTTAAAGGGAAATGACAATTTTGCCCTTATAAGGTCAAACATTGATTTTTTTACCTCGACACTTTTTGGACATTTCGTGAGGACCGTTACGTAGGCCTCAGTCTTTTTGTTTTTCTTTTTGAGGCAATAAACAAGAATGTTTGAAGCGAACAAATCTAGATTTTTCCCTACTTTGATTGTGGCTTATAGATGATTGTAGCTTTTATTAAAATAATCTACTGGTCTATTTAAGACGTGATATTATTTAATAAATTAAATATAGGGTTTGTCTTCAATACCCTTTATTAAGAAAGGGTATGGATATCCTTTATCAAGAAAAGGTATGGATACCCTTTATTTTTATTTAATTTATTTAAATAAATTTTAATTAGAACAATGAAACTATTGATTTTATTTAATTAAAAACAGTCTTTACTCTTGATTTTCTTTAATTAAAAACAATCCTACTCTTGGTTTTGTTTAATTAAAAACAATCTTGTCCATTTATTTTATTTCATTAAAAACAATCCTAATCCTTGATTAGTAAAATCCTAAACTGCATAAAAATAAGATATGTACAAATGTTCTTCATGGCTTCAACATTCAACGTTGTTCTTCATGGCTTCAACATTCAATGTTCTTCATGCACATCAAGAAGGGAAAACTCAAAATTCAAAGTGTTGGTGTTTCAAATGAGTATAATCTTCTTCAACTTTTATGGTTTGCTTCGATTCTTCATGTTTTATTATTATCTCTATTGTGTCCAAATGATCTACTATGCCAATTAGAAATATATAACTACATTGTTTGAAATCCTAAATGAAAATTAGTAATGTCAATGTCAATTAATATGTAACGACCCAGACATTCAAAAAAGATAGTTTGGAAAATTAAAAGGGAAATGATAGTTTTGCCCTTATAAGGTTAAATGTTGACTTTATGACTTGGGCACTTTTTGGACATTTCGTGAGGACTGTTATGCAAGCCTCGTTTTGTTTGTTTGTCTTTTTAGTCAATAAACAAGAAAATTTCAAGCGAACAAATCTAGATTTTTCCTTAATTTGATTATGGCTTATATATGATTGAAGTTTTTATTAAAATTACCTACGCGTCTTTGAGACATGATATTTTTTAATAAATTAAATATAGGGTTCGTCTTTAATACCCTTTTTGTCTTCAATACCTTTATTAAGAAAGGGTTTGGATACCCTTTATTTTTATTTAATTTATTTAATTAAGTTTTAATTAGAACTAGGAAACTATTGATTTTATTTAATTAAAAACAGTCTTTACTCTTGATTTTCTTTAATAATTAAAGCAATCTTTACTCTTGATTTTGTTTAATTAAAAAAAATCTTGTCCATTTATTTTATTTCATTAAAAAAATCCCAACCGTTGATTGGGGAAATCCTAAACTACATGAAAAGAACATATGCACAAAGGTTCTTCATGGCTTCAACGTTCAACGTTGTTCACATGTTTAATATTCAACATTCTTCATGCACATCAAGAGGGGAAAACTCAAAATTCAACGTTGTTCACTGACCTTCCCTTGTTTATATATATATATATGTGTGTGTGTGTGTGTGTGTGTGTGTGTGTTGATTTGTGTAAGGGTATTTGGTGGAGGATGACTAAGAGTGAGAAAAAAAAAAAAAAAAACCACCACAGACTAAACCGTGAAGGAGGACGAAAGAAAAAAAACAGAGAAAAGAAGAAGAGGAAAAGGTAGAGGTGATGAGAAACAGGCAGATAATGGGAGGATAACGATGGTGTGGGGAAGACCAGAACCCAACCCGTGAAGCCAAAGTTGGTTGTGAACCTTCAAACTATCCTAAAGCTCTGGGTGCCTAACTGAAGAAGCTAGGCCACATAATGAGTTCCTAGATCGTTTTCAAAACAAAAAAGGATGAAGAGTGGACGTGGGAGAGCCCTAGAAACGGACTGTGAGTATTAGCCAAAAGATCAATAATGCAAACCATGATCTCGAGGTAAGTTTCCTTGGATTTGAGTTTAATGATCCTCTTTTTGATTGATTTAGAGTAGTTTGGACGTAAAAGGGAATAAAAATGATGAATTTTAAGGGAAATATGGTTGTGTCTAGTCGCCGAGTCGGGTGACTTGTGTTGCAGACCTAGCTGGAGGTTGCTGGTGACAGGCCAACATGTGAAGCCCACAAGCAGAGACCCTCACCCACTCATGACATCGCATGCAACGGCTTCTAATGGCTGTCTACATGAAAAATTTTCTTCTTGATATTCTGAGTTTAGTAACACAATTTTTGAATCAATTGGATGTCATTAGGGTGTATGACACGACCCATCCCAATCCCCCTGGGATGACCGCGGGATGTGTCATGCTCCCGTCTGACACGAAGTGTCAGACAAGGGATAATCTCAAGCCACTGCCCCAACGGGCTCCCAGAGTGTGCAAGGATCGATGGAGGAGGCATGCAATGTCCCGGTCTCCGCTGCGGTCACATCCGTGCTCAACCTGAAGGGAATTAAAAACAATAAAGGTTGTGAGTGGACGAAAATAAACAAGTTCGTTAAACACATTTTATAAGACATTTATGCCCCTCAGTAAAAAAACGTATGCATGCATCAAAACAGTAATCAACATTATTTAGAAATAACTGTTAGGGCCTTAGCCCAGAAACCATAAACACCGTTTCAACCAAAAGTCATTTCATAAATCCAATGGTACACATACACCACATTACCATCTCCGGCATCCCAGATGCTTAGCGTCCCAGAAGCTTGACGTCCCAGACGTCATATCTCACGGTATTAAAGCGCCGCGAGCTGCCCGGGGTCTCACCGGGTCCATATCTCTGACATCCCAGATGTCTGACGTCCCAGACATCTAATCATAGCAATTCTGCTCCTGAGTCATCATACGGTCCGACAGCTCCATACAATGACCCCTCGCAGGCAATGCACCGTGACTTCCCCAGTGTCCCAGACACCTGGAGGAGACCATTACAATCCTCATATCGAGATGGTTTATGGAAAACAGTTTATCATTCATTTCCAAAATATCACAAGGGCCCTGCCCCGAATTTCCATAAAACCATCACAAGTCCAAATACTTGGTTTATTAAATCCAAAATCATTTATTCAATTCTATTTTAGGGTCCCCGACCCGAAATCACATATATAAATCAACTGGGCCCCTGGCCCGATGTTAAAACTCAAATGGGTCTTAACCCGAGTTTACTTTATCAAGTCTATAACCGTTTCATTAAATCAAATCCAAACCATAAGTATGGAAATTAGTGCAAAATCGGAAAACCTCGATTTACGTGCAAACACGTAAATCGCCTCGAAATGCGTGGAATCATATTAATTCACCAATATCCAAATCAAATCATATAATCACAAATATAATCATCATGAAACAGTTATGCATGCATAAAATTTATAAAACCAATGTCCACTCACAGACTGTTTAACCATGCGCCTCGATACGCGTGCCATCGGCCTTCCCGGGCCCCGTCACTAACACCGGGACTCCCAAACCTGTTCATATCACATTAGAGGGTTACTAACCTCTTCATTAACATCCTATTCAAGTCCCGTAATTTTCCCTAATTTTTAACTATTTTTAAACTCGATTTAAAACCTTTGGACATCCCGAACAATGTCGGAACGGTGTCCGATTGACACGAAACCAACGCTAAAATATTCGTTACATTGTATAGGATAAAAGTCATGTTGACCTCACCTTGAAAAACCGTGCCACGCATTGTCACGCGCCGCCGTGAGTGGCTGCGCGTGACACCCACGCGCCTGCTACAGTGTCCATCACTGTTCATCTCATCCTTCACCCGTTTCCTGCAATACGGGTCTGCAACCCGTGTGTTCGACCCGATCAATTACCCTTCGATTCATGCTCGATTCCTTCCGTTTTTTATCCTATCATATTCATTAACCATCTAATTAAAGTTCCATGTCCTTAATTAACCTTAATAACCCCATTAAACTGACCTTCGACCCGTGAAGGTCGAAGGTCAGAACCCGTGGTGAACCACTACTTGATTAAACAATGGATTGTGCAGAACCACCACACACGGTGGTGCAGCAAATTGTCTCCCACGCTGCTACAGTAACCCGTGGTGAAAATGACCAAAATGCCCTCAGTTCAATAATTACCAAAATACCCTTCAACTTTCCAGACCTGTAACTTGGTCGTCCGTTGTCCGTTTTCAGCGTGCCGCCTGTCTACGGACTCAGGGCATCGAGACCTACCCAACAGTCTTTGAATCGTGTGAAAATCCATTGTATTTCAAAAAGTCAACTTTTCCCCCTATTTCGTCCAAATTACGAAAATGCCCTTGGACTTCCGAACGTCATAACTTTCACCTCGAGCGTCCGAATCAAACGTGCCACTTGTCTATGAACTCGTGACGTCCCAAACTACGTCACCGTCATCGGTCAAAGTTCATTTGACCGCCCGAATAAAAGTCAACGTTTTACCCACGACTAGGGGCAAAACAGTCATTTTGCATCGTTCGTCCGATTTTCGCCCAACTAATCATCGATTCACCCGGCTAATCGTGATTAGTTACTAATCTAATCCCGAATTCTGGGACAGGTCGTTACAGTGTAGTTCCAAACGCATGTTTATGTAATGTTTATAATGTGGTTACGTTTTAAATTCAACTTACATTTGAATAATTAACGATTTTATTATTATAGTTATGCCAAATGATAAAGCTTATAAAGGTAATAAGAAAAAAGAGTTGACTATGGGCATTATTTATGTGGGAAGGTTTTCCTTAACTTAATCTACAAAATTACCTTATTCATGATAATATTGTAATTATATATAGGATGATGAATGTATGGTGTATGACAATCATGTGATTACGGGTATGTGACTATATCAACATCATGATATGATGATGCTATGATATTTTATATGATGTTATGTTGTGATGAGTCTATATGATGGTTTGTCATGATAATACATGACAACGATGTGATACGAGATGATGATGAAACGATGTTAGATGATGAATAAACTTTTCTAAAATTGTTAGGTATAAGTCAATATAATCATTTAGTAAACTAATATTCGGGAAGAGTCAAGTGGCAGTTCTTACTACTTGACGAGGTAAGTGGGTTGGATGTCCGCGGTACTCTGCAAGAGAAAAATTCTATTTGGTTACTTATTAAATGAAAATAAGAATAAAAATGAGAAAATCCCTTGTCTGACAGAAGTTGTCAGACGGGAGCAGGACCAGCTCGATTTTCAAGATAAATTAAGGGACGGGTCCTGTCATATCTCAACTTTGTTCTCAAAAGCTTCAAGTCACTAGGAAATAAATCAATAAAATAATATTTTTCAACAAGTTTACATATATCCTCAATATTTAATGATTTAAAGGAATTACAAGGATCCACTGATGTGCTAAGAATAACAAGTTCAAATGTATCCTTGGGAAATCTATCACTAAGTTTATCTAATTGTTGATCTATAACTTCATTAAAGATATCAATCCAAGAATAGTGCTTAACTAGAATAAAATATATTTGTGAATAAGAACGACATCTGCTCATATTATAACGGGCAATCATATCAGGCATATCAACAACATGTAGTTCACAAAATAATTTCACACTTCCAAATATTTCATCCCAACTATGTTCCCTTAACTATTGAAGTTAAAGTTTTGTATTTGAAACAGAGTTTAAAGTGCTACGATGTCTTGTGATCTTTTCGGAAATATTTGGAAAAGAAAATCATTGATTCTCATTATTTTATTCAACAAAATCAAAGCAAACATAAAATCAAAAGAGATCATAGAAATATAGTTATTATTAACTATTGATGAAAATATCGACACTATCATCGATATATCGGTAAATTTGTCCGGCGGCATGTAAAAGGAGAGGGGGAGGGGGAGAAGAAATTGAGCGAAGTTTCGAAATTGTATCTTGTTTTAAGCCTATAGATCTTATTATTTGATTAAAATGATAGAGATAGGGTCAAATTTCATTAAAATCGGGCGTAAAACCATCGATTTCCGATCGGGTCATGTTGCCGGGTCAAAAAACCCGAATCGCAGACCCGCGGGAGGAAGAAGATGAATGTTAAAAGTGTTCGTTTGTATACTTTATATATTATACGGTGCTTATATTTTCAATTAAGTTGGGCTAGCCGAGTTGGTTTAGGTTTTGCCTCAAATTCTGAGGTCCTAGGTTCAACCCACCCCAGGCACATCTGGTGAGTTTTTTATTATTTTTTTTCGTTTTTTTCCAAATTTTCAACTTTGTTTGTCCTTTTTTTTTCCTTCTAATTTTAAATATATTAATTCTTTCCAATTTTTGAACAAAAATTGATTATATTTTTTCATCTTTTTTTTTCCAATTTTAAATATATTTACTCATTTTATAATTTTCCTTCCATTGAATTTTTTTAATGCTTATTTTTATGCTTTTAATTATATTAACATTCAATTATAGTAATACACTTCAATTTATGTTTATATTTAAAATTCTATATTATTAGTTATCGGTAGAACCCTATTATATCATATTATTCATAATATATTTATTATATCAAAGTCATTTTATAGTTTTTATTAGTCCTATATAACCATCATTGGGTACTTAAGTTTTTCCCAAAATTTCATTCCAAATTTCCAACTTTTAGACCGAATTTCCGTAATTTTTGTTGACCGTAAATGATATCGATATTTGGAACGAGATATCGGTAAATTTGACTAGCGATATATCCATCGATATCGATATTTTTATCCTTGCTATCAACATCACCACAAAATTGTTAGGTAGGCCCATGCTCTCTAGTAATAGAAGCATAATGAGAGCCCCAACGTGTAGCTCTAACTTGTTTCAAAGAATGAGCTAAATTAAGTCCTTTACTTGTTTTAAGTTCTCCATAACCCAATATTGCTTTAACTTCACCTACACCATTTAAAACTAATTGCAATCGATGAGCAAAGTAATGCACATAATATGCATAACCCTAAAAAAACAATGCTTGTAATCATTTTCTTGCATCACACATATTACTTGCACCATCATACCGTTGACGATGCATATTTTCCACAAGGATGTAGTGTTTATAAAAAAAACTTTACATATCTCTTCTTTAAGAGTTGATGCATTAGTATCTTCAATATTCATAATATGAAAAAAAGCGTTCACGAACATATCCATCACAATCAATAAATCTAAGGATAATAGCCATTTGTTCCTTACTAGATTCATCAAGTGATTCATCAATAAGAATACAAAATTTTCTATTTCTCATTTCCTTCAAAATTGTCTTCTCCATTTTGTTAGCAAAATATGTGGTATCTCCTTTTTTTATTTCATTTGAAATATACTTAGCAAATTGAGGAGTACATTCTAAGACAACTTTCTTAACTTCTACATTCATTCTTACATAAATTTTTATGATCTCAATAAAATTGGCCCAACTGGATGAGCCAATAGATTCTTATTACCTCGAAATGCCAATGATGAGGCTGTTAGATACCTAGGTAATTAGTCATAATCGATTTTTCATCACTTGTTTGGATAAATGTGCATTGCCCACCTTTTCAATATGAGAAGTTCTTTTTAAATTACTCCACCTTTGTATGGAAAGATAATGTGGTGAATTTAAATTATTCATATCATTTTGAAAAGTACAATATTTTCCCCAACTCCCTTCCAATTAAACATTCGATGTAATTGACTATTGTCAAAAGGAAGCATTGAAAACAAAATGCCCAATCTTTATCAACAAAATATTCAAGCTAAGGGAAATTATCGAACCATGTATTTTGAAATCAAGGATATTGCTTTCCATATGGTCTACTTGGGTATCTATCCAAGTTAGGTTGACATGGTCCTAAAAGAACATATGCTCTTCTAACATAATTATGTTCATTAACTGGATATTGAGAAATTAGATGATGTAATCTTTGATCACATTCAAGATAATTCATATCAAAATCTTTATCATCATTGGGACTTTGAGAGACTCAACTCTTTCTACTTGAGGCTTGACAATAGGAGCATTAGGAGGAATTTTTATCATAAATTGGAGTAGATAAAGACTCCGAAGGCTTGTAACTTGATAATGGATAATTTTTTTTTTATTTTATATAATAAGATAACAAACTCTTTAACTTTGATTCTCACAATTGCAACTGTATGCATATAAAAAATAAACCATCCGTGCCCAATTAAATCAAACATTAAATATCAACAATTAACAAAAAATTACCATTTACTAACATTATTTCCCACAATAGCAACTAGCATGTAAATGCAATCCTCATAGCCATCGTCTTAACTCAATGTCTCAAATATTCCTACAAAAGTCCTAATTTTAACATCAAAATTTCAATTTGTCAAAACTTAAAAAAATAAACTCTAATCATCAAATTCCCAAAACCAAAACCCTATATTTAATTCCTATTTGAAACTTGTTGAAGCGTTAAATATTCCAACTGTCGATTATTCGTTGCCCAACCGTTGAATGACGCGTGTCCTTCCTCGTAACCTGTCAACTTAAAAGGATCGTGGGTTCTCCGTTAGTACGGGTACCGGTGTGGTGCCGGCCTAAGGTTCTCTGATGGTCAAGTCAGTTACTTTGTTCGTAAGAGGAAATAGTAAACGGTAAGTTTGGTAGAGTAATTGTGAATAGTAAATATTAGTTACCTTTATTGGGAAATGTGTACCCCTTATGTATGGGTAGGTGGGATGTTCAATTCCCAAAGTTCCGATGTGGGACAAATGCTCCTCGATTTACGTGCTGACACGTGTTACGTAGATCGAGAGTGGATAGATCTCCACGTGGCATCCCGCATTGGGCCCGGGGTTAGAGCTTGTGTAGGTTCGGTAGTTTTGGGCCTTGAATGGAGTCTAGGCTTTAAGTATATGGCTCAGTAGGTCTGGTCAGATATGGTGTCAACAAAACTAAAATTCAAGAGTTATACCTTATACTTTGAAGATTTGAGAATGAAAAATCTCAAATCCAATAAAATTTTGAAGAGAATAAATGAGAAGACAATGGAGGAATGAATTTGAAGAAGAAGAAGAAGAAAGAAATGGGGATGGGGTATATTTTTTGCAGCTGCCCGTGGAGAGGATATGCAATATGCTGCTACTTAATTTGAATGGGATGGGTACATATTTGGTTTGGGGTGCTGCTTCTGCAGCTTTTTGCTTTAAATTAGGCTAGGAACAAACTTGGGTGGGAAGAACTATAGCCCTCTCAGCTCAAGTCGAAGCCTCATCCCTGTATGGGTGTATCTAGTGGACGAGGAAGTCATGGTGGAGATTAAGGTAAAGGAAAACTCAGGAACCATCGTGCATTGGTAAAGGTAAAGGAAAACTCAGTAACCATCAATGCATGACTAGGCTCAATGTTGGACTTGTTGTAGTCGGAATTGGCTGTTGGCATTAGTGATGTTGGCATTGGAGTTGCTCAGTGTTGGGGATTGGATTTTTTCTTTTTTTAATTTAGAATTATAAGCTTTTTAAATAAGTGAAAAATGAGCATTTAAAGCTATTAACTATAGTTAATTTAAGGGACACATGTCATTATTTGGGAATACTATGCACATTAGTGAGCAAAAAAGCACCCTTTGTTAAATGTAGGCCGACATCATGTCATTGTGTAGTTTTCTTTCTTTTCAAGTTAAGGCCCTCGCTTTACTGAAAGAAAATATGTGTGTAGAGAAATATCATTAGGTTATAATATTAAGTGACATTCTCATATTCTTAATTTCATATGACATGATAGACTCTGGGAATGGTCAAATGAGTTCTAGAGGAGATGGATAGACCCTTAATTAACATGGTTATCAATGGACATTATACCCATTTATACCCATTTTATTTTTAAGAGTTTGTCTATAACCCTTTCATATGACATGATAGACGCGGCGGATGGTCAAATGGGTTTTAGAGGACATGGGTAGACTCTTACCCAACATGGTTACCAATGGGCATTATGCCCATTTATACCAATTTCAAGTTCAAGAGTTTACCTATAACCCACAGGGGAATGGATATCTATGACAAATTTATCTATTTTGTTTTGTTTTCAATTTTTTCTTGCTATTTTCATTTCGTTTTTTCCTTTTTTTTTTCGAACTTTTTTTTTCTTTTAATTTTTTTTTTGTTTTTCATTTTCTATTTGCTGTTTTTTTTTTAAATTTGCTTTTCACTTTTTCTTACTTTTAGTTTTTTTTTAATTCTAGTTTTTTATTTTATTTTTGTTAAAAGATACACTTATTTAGAATACATTTAGAAGATACATAGCATAGACACCCAGTTTTGATTTGGAACCCGTTAGTAGCGATGATATTTTATTTAGTTTGTCGATTCCACATTATTTGATTGTGCTAATTTTACAACCTTATAAAAAATGAAAAATTATTCAAAAACAAAAAATGAAATCGTATGACCACATATGTCAAAAAAATATATTTAAATGTATTTCATCCTAGCAAGTCTTGATCCAATCGTGAATAGAAAAAAGTCAATTCTCCAGTATTCATACTCGATAAGTGATGAACCACAATTAGGGCTGACCATGCAAGCGGTCACATGTAAGACCACAGTTGTAAAATTCTGAAAATTTCTATAACTTATGTTCATTTTTGGTAAATACTTTAAAAAAAGTTTGATATAATTTTGAGATTAATAATGAGTTAAGATCTTATCAAAATAAACTTCCATGTTAATATAAATTTGTAATATTTTTCTAGTTCGTTTCCCCAAAAAAATCATTTTTCTAATTGTGGTTTAATTTTTTTTTTATCAAAGCAGATTTAATTGAGGTTTAATCAAATAAATATATTAGAAATTATATATTTGTAGAACAAATAACTGAGGGAAGAATGGGGTGAATATCCATCGCTATTTTGAAGAATGAATAAAACATGTGCTTTTAATTTGATGTGCATTAAATTAAATATCCATGACTAAATCCCTACTTTGCTCATGAATAAATTTTTTTACGCATCTAATTTTTACCCATTTAAATAATACCCATAAATATTCATGCCCATTAATTGTTATAACCATTCCTAAGAGACCCTGGCCCGTTGGCAAAACAGTTTGGCCTCTTCAAATGCTCTTGGAACGTGTTGATCAATAGACCTATTGAAAGCTGTTATTTTCTTTAAAGAAAAATTTAATTTTTTATTTAAAAAATTGGTATTGTTTCTCCAGCTTCGTAGATTTCCAATCTTCTAAGGCTTTATAGTTATTTTTCCTATTTCTTTTTTTTTTCTTAATTAAAAAATAATTATTTTTTTATTCAATAATATTGAAGATTGGATACATACCTCATTTTTTATGAGTACCAATTTCAGACATCCCATTACATAGCGGGTACACCGTTAAACCGGTCTTACTAATGACTATGAAATAAGTACTTTTAACTCTTTTCTTTTTGATTAATAAGCTCGATTGGGTTTTGAGATTGTATCGCTCAAAACGAAGTGATATGTATTAAAAAGTCACAAAAGCAAACACCTCAACAAATCTTTTAAAGTATTTATACTTCATATAAAGATATGTCGACTTCACAAGCAATCAGATTGACACTCGGTGACATTAAGGGGAGATATCGATCAGGGGGAGTACAAAGGACATATGTGCAAGCAGAGACTTCTGAACCTTGGGGCACACGAAAGCTCTAAAAGACAACCAGTGAATCCTGAACCTTGGGGCTCAAGAAAGCTCCAAAATGCAAACACACTCGATATGAGGAGTGTGAGGGAACATGTCCACTGGCTGTACGCTCTTTAGCTTGTAACAGCCTTCTATACCTTTCTCCGTCTGCACAAAATTATCGGTAGGTTATTTAAATGAGTAACAAGAACATAAGAATTGAAGTTGAAAAAGACGATACATACCACGCCATGACAGAGATAATCAAGATCACGTGCACATGTGGCCGGATTACATGATACGTAAACTATACGCCGTGCCTTGAGCTTTAGAAGAAATCTAATCAACTTCATGTGCATTCCTGGACGGTTTGGATCTGTATGATTGAGCACATCAAAACACAGTCAGAGAAAAAAATTTCTATGAAAAGGAGATGTAGATAGTATTGATTTAAGAAGGAAAGAGAAAATAACATTCATGCAGACAACGAAGAACACAAGTTTGCAAATGCCAAAAGGTCAAATCCAAGAGGTAAAACATTTGAAAACAAAAATGTCAGCAATGAACCTATTTAACTTTCTTAATCATTTGGTATGATTAACCATAAAGCTTCTACAACAACCAATACACTCGTGAGTCGAAACCTGTTTCTTATACTGTAAAATCATTTAAATAGTGCATCACCTGAAATAACTATGTCAGGCTTAGGAAAATTTTTCCCAAAACTTTCATCGATTTTGTTAAGATCCCCTTGGACAAATGTGGCATTGTGGATGTCGTTCAGCTTGGCATTAAGACAAGCATCTGCGATGGCTTGAGGAATTATTTCATAACCATAAACATGTTTGGCCCTGACAAAATACGCAAAGAACAGGTCAGATTATAATGAGACATTTAAAACAAATAAGCTGAAGAGAATTACCTTCGGGCAAGTGTCAGCCCAATGGTTCCAGTCCCACAAAACAGGTCAAGAACAACCTCTGAGCCATCCCCTCTGAGACCAGCACAATCTTCTATGAGTTTATATAAAACCTCTGCCTAAGCATTTAAAAAATTTTGCATTCAATTTCACACATAGGATTAACAAGCAATCCTTGAGGGAATTAATAACGAAGAAAATTTGAGAAGAAAGAAGCATTGGTTGATAAGGCGTAAAACTTGTGCCAAATTACCTGCTGAGTATTTGTTTGGAAGAATGAATTTGCTGATATTTGAAATGTGAGCCCTCTCAAGTTCTCCGTGATGCTGGATTTTCCATACAAATTGTATTCCACCTCCCCAAGAGACGTGTTACCAACAGAAGTATTTACATTGTTCATGATGCTTACCTATATCAGTCATAAAAAGATGGCTTAGAGATTAAAAAACAACAATAATTAAATAAGAATGAACTGCTGAGAATTGATGTAATAAGATACGACAAGTAAATGCAATCACAATTCAGGAGTAAAATGCAGAACTACCATTTTGCATCTTTTCCTTTGTAACAGAACAAGCTAGAGTTGGTATCTTAACAATCAAAAAGCTCAGACAAAACAAAATAACAATAAAAAAAAAGTTAGGAGATTGAATAAAAAACAAAGATATAAATCATTGGAATGTTATTTGGTTCTGTAGCTAAAAAAACAGTACATAAAAATTTGTGTTTCACCAACAAGAGAACATTAGTATGCATGCAATGACACTAAAAATATGTGTGCGAATTACTTCAGTTAGAATCGGGAAGCTATTGCAGAATAAACTTCAATTGATTCTTCATATGTTATACTACAGAAACAACTTTAGTTGGTCATACTAACCACTTCAGGGATAGCTGAAATTTTCCCGAGAAGAGGCTCAAGCAGCTCTGGCTTGTAAGATGAGGTCACAAAATTAACCATAAGTTCAGGAAGACCAGTCTTCACATTCCTAGAATACAAATCAATCATTTCACTATGAATAATTGAGATTAAAAAAACAGTTTATAACTAAATCGCTATATGGCATAAAATTACGCACTGTAAATCCTGCAGTGAATGACATGTACAAATTACTAATAAACTACAAAATTGCTAAACCTCACTGAAGCTACTGTAGAAATCTTATGGTAGAGTTACATTATAGTTTCTTATTTCAACTAGCTTTCCAAAATGTCTCCATGTAATAAAACAAGTATAATACTGGTTCCAATTTATGTAGTCAAAGGGAGATAAAGTATTTCAATTCTTCATTTGTTTATCGATTTACATGATTATGGTTTGAGTTGGAGACTAAATAGTGCTAATTCTACCTGCCACTGCCCATGAGAAGTTACTTTAGAACTACGGCAGGGGATTCATACATTGCAAATACATTTGTGCATATGTGTGGCTTCTCTTTGTGAGTAGGAGAACTAAAACTTAATTACACGCGTGCAAGCTCGACATCATGACTTGCAAGTATACTCATACATATTAGTGGCTTATTTTGTGAGCATGAGAACTACAGCTTGCTTACACATACATCCAACACGTGCATGCAAATATAAGGAAAATAAACTACGGGAGATCATACAACTCATAGTACCTTCCAGTTCTTAGCATTAGATGCTTAAGAAATCCAACATGAGAGTACACATCATAAGGAGAGAGACCTAATTGTGGATCTCTCCAACAGTCTTGGATAGCTGCAAGAACCTATACACCACTAATGCAAGTCATTGAAGCGGGATAGTACAATTTCCTGACAGTAATAAAAAATAAAAACTGCCAATACTTGTTAAATAACATATGAAGTAGAAAAGGATTAATAAAAGAGAGTAGGCAAAGAAGAAAAGTGGCAACATCATGGACAATTATACATGTTACAACCAGCCTGCTTCACAAAATGGAGGACTTTCAGTCAACAACAGATGACAATGAATGCGCATGATTGGAAATTGCATAGTTTGTGCCCCACATACAAATTAGTATGTTTATATTATGTTAGTGTGATACATTGGCTATATCTTACGAAATTACATTATAGTTCTACAAATTTCTTATTGTTGAGAGTATCCAACATTTTCGCCTCATACATTTCCTACTCCTAAATGTCATTTTCATATATTCAACAAAAACATTAGGAACCATGCAATAGTAGAGTTTAATGGCATTTTGATTTAAGGAGTCTCAAGGACAGAGAAAATTCAAACACAATGTATGGTTTCTGCATCAAATAACACACAGAACTCATATAACAAATTCATTAGGAAATACCATATCGGCCGGTTCACTTTGCAATAAGCACTTGTTAACATTTAGAACCTTATCGAAGAATCCAGGAGCATGAAGTCCCAGCGCATGGTTGTCATTTCCATCTTGTCTCTCCATTAATTGCTCTTTAGGTAACCATTTTTTAGAACCAAATGAGAACTCCATCTGCCAAAAAAAGCCACAATATGTCAAAAAAGTTTTTTTTTTTAAATAACAATAAATATTTCACCTCACCAAAATAGAAAACATAGTTGCGAGGTACACAGGACTTGCAAATTCTTAGGAAGACTAATTTTCGAGTGGGCTGCAGGTTACAATATGTAGAGAGATGTATATATACACCAGAAAAGAGTACTATGATGCTTTGTTTCTTAATGGTGCCATTGAAAAATAGAAAGAAGCAAGTTCTGCGAGCTAAGTGAGAAACCTTTTGCTGAAGCAAATAAGAATAAGTATTATGGCAACAGCATGTACTGAATGAATATCAAAATGTAACAATGGAATGTCCAAATTGAGAGGAAAAGCATTATGCACTAGCCTTATTCCTGTAATGAAACTGGATTTCACAGGGTACAATGGGCTTCATGATGCTTAGAGATTCCAGTTCTGTCTGAGAAAACTTTCCAAAATGTATCATCAACTCGTGCACTTGGTTCTCCTTAGCTTTGACTTGTGCCTCATAAGACAAATTTTGTGTTTTACATCCTCCACAGTAAGAAGCATACTCACACGGAGCATCCACAAAGTCCCAATGAGGAGAAATTGTTTTTAACTTTGTTACCTGCGCTTTTCACCAAGAAAAATATACTGTTTTTATCTGAAAAGTTCCGGAAAAATACATGAAATAGTTTGTTCTGCATGCCCCAGACTATGAATTGTATGGTAAATCATATAACATTCAAAACCAAAAGTATCACAACATCTCCAGTAATCTTCACAGCAGCAACTTATTGCAAAGTGACAATGCTTCTTTT
This sequence comes from Prinsepia uniflora, assembly GCA_032719365.1. Lineage (NCBI taxonomy): Eukaryota > Viridiplantae > Streptophyta > Magnoliopsida > Rosales > Rosaceae > Prinsepia > Prinsepia uniflora. The sequence goes on from CM064876.1 coordinate 65,482,269, forward strand.
AATTCTATGTTTTCCAAGTTTTCCTTTTCTAGTTTCATGACTTTCAATCCATGTCTATTGGATAGATCAGTATGTTGCAAGCATTCAGTAATTGATGTCTCCTAACAGCTCTATACCTTCACCAAACAATTTTGAAAGAATGATGAACCTAGAATTCACAGTCAGCATATTTTCAACTTACTTCAAAACTTAACCGTGTTAACGATACTAACCAACTTTTAACCTTATGTTCCCACCTTCCCCAAAAAAAAAAAAAAAATCAGCTACTAATAAGCCAATCATCACATTATCAATTTCAAAATAAAATAAGAATTTAGAGCAGCATTAGTAGCACAAGAAACATATTCCCAGAGTCTATATACTCCCAAAGCTGATTCTACCCATTTTCCACACAAAAGCATCATATAAACAACCCCTTCCATTTTCGTATTGCATCCCCAAAATTTCTGAGAAACTAAACAAAGCCCACTACTGTACCTCAGCATATGTCCCTTTCCTGCGGGTAACGCGCCCAATGAAGCGCTCACCAGGCAGTGCACGGTCACACATGACAACAAACCCAGTGTCTGCAACCTTGCACAGACCCTTCCCCTTGAAAGACAAAGACTCACAGACCAGTTCCAGAGTCTGTCCCCGCTTTGGGAAATATGAGCTAGGCTTGTCGGTTTTGGACTCAGCCTGCTCTGAATCTTCGGTGGAAGGGGACGGCAGAGCAGCTACAGAGGTTGAGCTACGGATGATTCGGAGCCACGGGCGCATGGTGGTAACGTGCCTGAGGCCGTGGCTCGGAACGGTCGCCATTTTTGGAGAAAGAGTTCGTCCTGTATCGGAGGGAAAGGAAAAGGAAAGAAGGATACAGGAAAAGACGGTATGTGAAAAATAAGTTGGTTATCATTTTGGGATAGAGGTCATTTTGGGTAGTTCAAAAGATAAATTTAACGACGTCGTATTGATAACCGGACGACTATAAAAAATCTCCAGCACCACTAAAACCCTAATCGCAAAGAGAAGCGCGCTTACGGACACACAGATCTTCCATCTCCGAGTCTCTTTGCGGCAACAGCAGCCATCTAGGATCAGCCATGGGTATTTGACATAGTCTAATATTTGTTTAAATGGATTCGCAGAATATGATTGGGTTTTTTTTTTGACGTCGAGTGTGTGTTGTGCAGGAAAGGTTCACGGTTCACTCGCACGTGCCGGTAAGGTCAGAGGTCAGACCCCGAAGGTCGCCAAGCAAGACAAGAAGAAGAAGCCCAGAGGCCGTGCCCACAAGCGCATGCAGTACAACAGGAGATTCGTCACAGCTGGTAAGCTCATCACTCCCATTTTCTTTCCTTAATGATCTTTTGAACTTTCGATTTAGGTTTTCTTTGGATTTGATAGCTTAGCTCAATTAAATTGAATTGGATAGCTTATTTCAATTGAATTCTGGGTTTGTCTCTGTGTTCAAATGTGATGTGAGTTACTTATATTACACGTGGGGTATTGGGGTATGGTGTTGATTGTTTTGTCGTAGCTATGAATAAAAATGCTAACTTTTAAGCATGTTTTCTGGAACCAAATTCAAGACACTGACTGTATTTTTGGTTCAATTTGCAGTTGTTGGATTTGGAAAGAAGAGGGGACCTAACTCTTCCGAGAAGTAAGCTTGCTATGTGAGGACTTTCCTGTTTTCTTATGATGACTTAGTTTGATTTGAAAGTATGGATTTTGTAGCCAAACTTTGGTAGATTATCTACTGTTTCTGTTCACTTGTACTCCTTGGGAGCACTTTATTTGATGTTCGGATTGGGAAATGCTTATTAATATCTTTTTCTTTTGACCGCATGTTCTTTGTATTTTTTTTCATTCGAGTTTTGATTGACTCGTGCTTTCCTGTTTTTATTGGGTCGCGTGAATTGATTTTGGCATTTATGGAACTGCCTTTATATGACCTACTAAAAATTATTGTTATTCTTGAGAACGAGTGCTAAAAATTGAAGCACTTTTTCCTTGTAGACATCTTAGATCCAGTTATGGAAGGTTTATCTTTTCATTTTGTTCTCCCCTAAACCAGCCAGCATGGATGGGAAACATTGCTCCCTTATTAACTTTGCCATTTATCTCGTTTCTCATAGGTTTTGTCATTTTTTTCTCATTGCACATCTCTTAGATTAAAGCAGTTGCTGCTTCCTTTACTTTCTAAGAACCTGAGGGATCTATAGTTTCTGTTTTGGTAGAAACAAATAGTAGAACCCATTTCTTCATATTAGGTGTTCTGTGGTGGAACCATAGGAATCGCATCAAAGCCTGGGTGTTTTGGAGTTGATCTTTGTAGAGTTCCTGGACATAAAACCCAGTTATAGGTTTGGATTACGTACAAAGAACTTGTATTTGAAGTTTGAATGTGGTTACAAGCTGGGAAGTAGTCTCATGTTCTTCGCTGCATTAGTTTAGGATGTTGAGATTGGAGAAGAGTTTTGAGTACATGTTCGAAGATGGGAGTGAACCTGATGGGTGGAACATTGTGGTGATGATTGATTCACGCAAAAATCTGGATGATATGACGGATAAACTGTCTCTTGGAACACGGTAATTAGATGCCTTCTGGACTAGGCGTGTCGTTTTGTCCAATTGTGTGGCAGTGCATCACAAACATTTTCACTGACATTGATTTTGTTACAACACATCTGTGCGGGAAGACATTCACTTTCTTTGAAGGTGATTACATGTATTGCAAGTTTTTATTGGGATTCATCTTAAAAGAAATCACATTCATCTTCTTTGAAGATAGATGCTGATGCTCATTGTGATTTCTTGAGATGGATGGGTAGAGAACAGCAGGTAGGAACTTGTCACAGCCGAGGCAGAGAGCGGTGATGTGTTTGTGTATGGTAAAGCCTAGATAGATTAGGAGGTCTTGTGTTTTCTGGATTCCTTTTGAATGTGGCATGGAGGTTCTCTTAGGGGTAGAAAAGGGCAGGTCCTCTTATCTACCAAATGGGCTTTAGATTGAATTTTAAGCAAATAGGATGCAACTTGGTGGTTATGTGGACAACATCATAGATTCATCGCCTTTTTCCCCCTCTTATTGAATAGATAGTTTTGCTTGTCATATTTACTACCTAGCTATCGGAGAATCCAACCCTTGCTACACATCAATATGTACATTTCACTGCTATATTTCAAAATATATGTTGTGGAGGTTGACATTGATTAAATGGCTTTGTAATTTTCTCAGTCAGAGCCAATCGAATTCCAGTTGGCAAGCGCTGACCATATATAATAAATTAATAGTAACAAAGGAAAGGCAAATTGAAAAGAAAAACAAAGGCCCGGCCTGCCAGTTGCCATCAGACTGCCGTCTGTTGTTTAGTAAACGATGACAAAAGAGATGGATCCTAATCGTATGCCATATCATTTTGCCGATAATGCCTCCACCCCTATTGAATTGTATAAACTTCAATTCAAAGTTTGATAAATAATAAGGGGTGGCAATTTTCTCATCACTGTTTAGATTTTCATCGGCATGATAAGAGGATGGAAATCGAACAAAGTCATTGACTGGTACAATGTTCTTCTACTTCGTTTAATAAACAAGTTGATAACAATTATTAGTTTAAAATTTTGTATTTATATAGGCTAAAAGAAATCACATATTTGAGTAAAATAGAACTTGTAAAACGACATGACTCTTAGACAAAAAAAAAAAACGACATGACTCCATCCAATTTCCAACCCTAAATAAATATGCCACTTCAATTAATAATATTTCTAACAAAGGGTACTGCAGAAGTTTCTTAAAAATGGGTGTCCTCCGAGTTTAAGGATTGAAGTAAAACAGATAGTGGAACCAATTGACGTAACAGAGTAACAGACTACCTAAATTCCCAACACGTGCATAAAGAAGAAGCCACAAAAACAAAAACACAGGAGGAGGAGGACACAACATACGCCACCCCGCAACCCCAACTCACAGGGAAACACCAAACAACCAAACAAAATCCCAAAGACACCTCCTCGGATTGTCCACCACCCTCCCACTCTCCCTGTGTCACTCTCTCTCTCTCGCTAGTGCTTCAGTTTTACTTTCCTCTTTTAAGTTTCAAAAACACCCCACGAGAGCAATGTGATGAGAGCCCCTTTAAGGCTTAAACCCCAATCTCTTCTCTCTCCCTCTATATCTCTCTCATCACAAACCATATAAAGCTCATTCCTTCATTCAATGAGACCGCAAACTCCCGGAAGATTTCAAGCGACGAAACTGTGAACGGAGATCTGCCCTTTGGTTCCTTGTACGCATCCAGCATTGATTCAAACCACACACAATCCTCGTTTTTTTCAACTCACATGGTACTAGATTCTTACCCATCTCCTTTGTTTCTGTCTTTGTTTTTTTGTTTTTTGTTTTCTTTTTGTTTTTAAATTTCTTTCGTCTTTCTTTATCAGCATGTTACATGTCTTTCCATATTTGCGAATAGGATGGGAATATAATAAGGCTTTGAGATTTGAATTTTGATCGGATTTCCTGTTCTTGTCTAAACTGTACATATTTACGTTTGACGAATCTTACGTTTGGAAAACCACTCATGTTATTGTTCCTGACTTGTTGCCGTGATCTTTGATCTGGTTGCATAAATTTCAAAACCCATAACTTAAAAACCAAATGGAAAATTCAAAATACGGGGTGTATTTTTTGTAATGATTTGAATCGTAAATTGTGTGTTGTTGAATGGAAATTTTGAAGATTATATGACCCAGAATTTGAAATTTCATTTAGTTTGGTTTTTTTTTTTCTTTGGTGGCAGTTGGTTTTGATTTAGATTTGAATCAAGATGCAGCCAAGGGTAGGGGCATTGGAGGAAGGTAAGGACCCTGCAACTGCATATAAATCGAGCCATGGTAGGGCCTTGCCTATGAGACTTATTCAATTTCTTGTAATGTTTGTTGTTCTGGGTATTGGGGTTTCGATTTTGAGTATGTACTCGGTTCGGATTTTTGGGGATCAAAATGTGGTTCCAGTAGCACCAGCCACTATTACACCTTGCTTTGAAGATACAGCTAGTTTAGAAAGTCGGATTAGGCCTCCTTCTAATCTGTTACACGCCATGAATGATTCGGAGTTGCTTTGGCTAGCTTCAGCTGCTCCTCAAATTAAGGTGTATCCATTTAAAAGAGTTCCCAAGATTGCTTTCATGTTCTTAACTAAGGGACCATTGCCAATGGAGCCTCTTTGGCAGCGGTTTTTTAAAGGACATGAAGGACTTTACTCAATCTACGTCCACTCACTGCCATCTTATAGTGCTAATTTCTCACCTTCATCGGTGTTTTACAGGAGACAAATCCCAAGCAAGGTATACTTATTCATTATTTCATAACTATTACTATAGCTCCTAGATGCTTTTAGACATTTCTCGATAATGATTCTCGCCTGGTTTTTAGAATGGTATTAGTCTGAGTGAATTTGTTTCACACACCTGTTGTGCATGTTGTTAGTGGGTGACCCTTTTATTTTTGGTAAGGATGTGCAAATTTGCCAACAATGATTTTACTCAAAAGAATTTTAAGAAGGCTTTTAAAATTTTTGATAATTTTTTTTTGTTAGTGCAGTTTTTACCCGCTGTGCTGATAATCACTTGCATTGTATGTTTAAAAAGAAAATACTGTCGCATTTTTTGTACTACGGCCACGTTGTGACATCTTGTCCACATAGAATGATATGGGTGGACAACAGGGTTCATATTCCCCAATTTTAGGGTGTAAGATCAATAAATTTCCACTCGAATTATAACATGTGGACTGGATCTGGTGCACCACATAGCAGTGGTATACTGCAATTTAATAATATGCAGTCTAGCCAATGTTGGTTGGATCCCTCCATCTACTATATGGTCTGCCAATCTTTAGTAGCTATTGTTATGTTGCTTAAAATCCATACACAACTGAAAATGCCTTGTTCGAATCATCTGCCAACTCTGAAGTTCTTTGCCAATCTTCTTTACTACAATTAGTCATTTATATTGACACCATTAGAGCATCAAAAATTTTAACTCGGTTTTTAAAATTGTGTCTGCAGCTAATTCTTCGACAAGATTCAGGCACCTCGTTATTTCTGTCTGAAAAATGATTCCATTTGTGAAATGATCAATGCAATATTTGATTTTTATTCTTAGCATATTTGTGAGGGTCTACTTGTTCTCGTCTTAATAACTACAACCATTTATGTTCTATGATCCAGGTAGCAGCGTGGGGAGAGATGACTATGTGTGATGCTGAGAGAAGGCTCCTCGCCAATGCATTGCTTGACGTCTCAAACGAATGGTTTATCCTCCTTTCTGAGGCATGTATTCCTCTTTACAACTTGAGCATTGTCTACCACTACTTATCAAGATCCAGGTACAGCTTTATGGGTTCATTTGATGAAATCGGGCCATATGGGAGAGGACGCTATGATGAACGCATGGCCCCTTTGGTCAACCTCACCGAGTGGCGTAAAGGGTCTCAATGGTTTGAAATTAACCGGATACTTGCTTTTAAGATTGTAGGGGACACAACTTACTACCCTAAATTCCGAGATTTTTGCAAGCCGGCATGTTATGTAGATGAGCACTATTTTCAGACAATGCTTAGCATCGAGACTCCTTATCTTTTGGCAAATAGGACACTCACTTATGTCGACTGGTCAAGAGGCGGTGCTCATCCAGCTACATTCGGGAAATCTGACATCACGGAGGAGTTCTTCAAGAAGATTTCCGGAAGTGGTACATGCCTCTACAATAGCCAGCCAACCTCGCTTTGTTTCCTTTTTGCAAGAAAGTTTGCACCAAGTGCTTTGGAACCCCTATTAAAATTAGCATCCAAAGTTTTTGGGTTTTGACATACGATCATTTTTGGCGTCTAAACCGAGTGTTTGGAAAAGTTCTTCTGATTGGCGCACGTGAGTGTAGTTTTGAGTTAACCCCCGACTTGTCTGCTGAGATGAGATTGATTCCTTTTTACTGATATTCGATAGGTGTTTTTTGAAACTTAATGTCAAAGCATATTGTTTGTATAGAAAAATAGGACCTATGATTAGCATCTTACAAAAATTTCTGGTATAATAAGATCATCTTTTATATATCTGATAGGAAATTGATTGAATAAATATCCTGACCTCCCATTTTTTTGCCCCTTTCTAAAGTTTTCGTGCTCTTTTTTGGCTCAATGGTGTTTTTGCTATCGATTAACTAGATAAATTCATGCAAACTGACCAAAAATTGAATCCAATGCGGCACAGAAGACACAAGTATTTCAAATAATCAAGAATCCTTGTATCACTGAACATCCCAAGTATTTGACAAATACAAAGTGGAAAACTACAATGTTCATGAGAACTAAACCCTGATACGTGTCACGTGAGTATAACTACCTATCCAGGAAAAGTGCCATTTTAATGCAGACTTACTGCAATACGAACATCCTCCGCTACTCCATGAAGTTAGTCGGTTATATTTCATCATGATATGCTAGCTCTGGAAAAGGAACCTCTTCTTGGAGTTGAAGCAAAAACCTAACTGCCAGAGAAGCGTGGAGAGCAGCACCAAAAGGAAGTGCATCTTCATTGATCTGGAAGTAAGGTGAATGAGGCGTATGCAGAGGCCCGCGCTTGTCATCTGCCATTCCAAGCAAGAAAAAGTATCCCGGTATGGCTTCTTGGTAATATGCAAAATCCTCGGATCCCATCAATGGTTGATGATCTTTGACCTTATGGATACCAAGCATATCGCCTGCTACAGATTGAAAGTGTTTGTGCAAGTCCTTATGGTTTATGGTCGGTGGGGACAAAGGCTTCTCATCTCCAAAGAAGTTGACAGTTGCATTGCACCTTTGTACGGAAGCTTGTCCTGTTATAATCTGGTGAAAGAAAGCACAATCAGATTTTTGGAGAAAAAGTTTGGGAGGTTCAATTATTACAAGTTTAAAAGAGAATGTGGATAAACTTTCCCTTTTGAGTTTTGACATATTATCAATGTAACTAAGTAACCAATTAAAAGTGTTTCTAATTTTATAACTTTCCAATTTGAAATAGTTTCTCTCTGAATATATGTCCAAGAGAACAAAGAGATCAATCAATTCTTTCGGAACATACATATTAACTGTTTTACCTCCTCAATGCGCTGCTTGAGTTGCAATAAGCTCTCTTTTGTAAAGGCACGGAAAGTGCCGCCAATTTTGACAGAATCTGGAATCACATTGAATGCATCACCTCCTTGAAATTTTCCAACGGTGACAACCTGAAGAATAGGCTTTGGATTTAGTTGACTTGAGATCATTTACAAAAGAAATTACGTCACTAATCATGAGCTTAGTTAACCAAAGAATTTATACCCAAAAATAACGCATACAATTAATGAGCTAAGTCACAAAAACAGGAAGTTACGAATCATGAGCAATAAGTTTGAACAGAAAAACACTTCATGAATCATTCAAAGTACGCAGGAAGAGTAGTGGAGCATAATAAAGTGGTGAAAACAAACTCAAAGTTGAGAGCAATCCAGGCATTTGTAAGTCTATGATTTTAACGAACTGCCACAAACATTAAAACCGTTCTTCCTCACTTGAATCTTTCTACCATATTTAGCCCACCATAAAAAGTAAAATTCTCCCTCTTGATCTCGAAAGTCAATACAAGTCCGTTTTCCGTATCACAAAGTTTATTTCTCTACAACCAAAGACAGTGAAACAATGCAGTTGGGGTGGTTTCAGACAGTCACTCTGCTAGACAACAGGCTGCAGCAAATCAAAATACACAACACCGGGATAATCATGAGTGCCGCAGTCATTTCACAAAAAGATGAATCTAAAATAGTTTCCCGATAAACTATCAATCTGTATGGTTTAACAAAAGCAACCTGAAAGCAGCAGGGCCCTCTAGATTCCAATCAGGTGATCATAAGCTTTCATTTCAAACAGACTAGTGTAAACAACCTAAGTAAGACATCATAAATACTCTAGAGATTGTAATAAGATTGATAGACACTACGTAAGAATTTACAGTTTCCGCGGCTGTACAATGTACAATATATGGGGGTTTTACCTGTGAGTCCAGTGGATCAGCTTCACGTGAAACAAGATGTTGCAAGCTCACAATCACATTTGAAGCAGCCAGTATTGGGTCAATGGCATGCTGAGGTATGGCCGCATGGCCACCTCTTCCACTTATTGTTGCTTCAAAGAAGCCACTCCCAGCAAAAAAGGGACCAGGTCTGGAGGCCACTTCAGCAATAGGTAAGTGGTTTGCAATGTGCAACCCAAAAATAGCCTTAACATTCTCCAAAGCTCCACCGTCTATCATTTTCTTAGCCCCGGCTCCTCCCTCCTCCGCAGGTTGAAATACAAGAACAACTGTTCCCTGTTCAAATAACAATATTTTGATAATATCATGCATCCAAAAAAACAATTAAGTTCCCAACAAGAGCCTATTGAAGTTGTCTAATCCCTAAACTAATCATACGCTGCCGATTTCAATAAGCTACATGAAGTTGACTGAAATGGACATCAAGTTGAGAGTAACAAATTAACCTTTAGATCTTTCTCATGCTCTTTAAGGATCTTAGCTGCCGCCAGAAGCATCGCAACATGACCATCATGTCCACAAGCATGCATTTTCCCAGGATTTTTACTCTTGTGCTCCCACTCCACCATTTCCTATAAAGACAAAGCCCAACAACCAAATTCAGAACAAAAATATGGTATTGGGGTTCATGCTTTTACAAATTCAGATTTGAACTACAATCTACACAATTTAATAGTCAAACCTGCATAGCCAGAGCATCCATATCAGCTCTTAATGCAACAAAAGGAGGCTTTTTGGTGCCAATAAAGCCCACAATACCAGTAACAGCAATTGGGTATTTATACTCGATACCCATTTTCTTCAATTCTGCTCTGATCAGCTTACTGGTCTCAAATTCCTCATAACCCAGTTCAGGGTTTTCATGTATTTTTCTTCTGATTCCCACCATCCAATCAAAAACTTCAGGTTTCTGAGCAAAATTAAGCAACTTTAATGGAATTTCTGAGACCCCATTGGAACTCAGAGAGGAATCTGAGACTGTAGCTGCTGGACCAAATACACAGAGTACGAAAATCAAAGTGACTTGCATGAGGAAACCGAGGAAACCCATGATTTTTTTAATAAGCCGATGTGCTTGGATTGAAAATACAGGAAAAAGTACAGACATTGAAGTTCATTAAACGAAGTAGGCGCCTTATCAAAAGCGTGCTGCAAATGGGAAATTGATGGTTGTTTTGCTTGTGTTGACCAATCACAGCGTAGTCAAAGCAGCAAGGCCTTGACCAATCACCTTCGTGAGTTGACTCAGATTCTTCACGTGCATGAAAAATTATGGGCTGAACGATATGATGGGCTTTTGGGTCCTTCACTCCTTCGTACTTCAAAGTTCAAAATGAACATAGTTTTAATGAGCATATCATTCGGCATGGCACGTACGGATCACCAATCGAATAGAATAATTACAAATAGACTTTGTAGCTTAAATGCACATAAATTCGAACTTTTCACACTTTGCACTTTTTGAACTCATTATTCACTTACTTAATTACATGAAATAGCCGAATTGTAGCACTCAACTTATTTTCCGTTATAATTGTTCCTTTTGACGTCAAAATGATTATGTGTCACATATGTGGATTAAAATATATTAAATTAATAAGGGAAATTATGAAATTTCACAATTCTTCTCCTCAACCTCTCTCAACCCCAATCTGCTCCTTAGACCCAAAACCTTCCTCTCTCTGCACCTTTGAGCTTCATCTTCGACCAAATCTAATGTTTGGAAGAGGAAGGAATCCAAGGCGTCCTCCTCTTCATCTTCTTCGGACTCTACTGGGCCAAATGATCTAGACCGGTTTACTTCGTCGACTTCTCTCATTACAATCTGGATGAAAAATGCAAGATTGCGATCGACTCATTTTTAAAAATGACGGAAGAGAGCGGCGGAAGCAGGAGGAGGAACATCAAGCAAGGTGAGCTTAAATCTTGCCAATAAAACCGATCTCGTTTATCTTGATTCATTGGGCACGGATTTAGAGCCTCAACAAGGACATCAGATTTCTTGCAACAAGGAAAGCTGTGAATCCATAAACAACATATTGCAAGTGGCAGATTCAAATCCAAAGCTGATCAAAACAGATTTTGATGATGATGAATATAATGATAGTTGCAGTTCTTTTGCCAGGGAAATTACCATTGTGTCGGACTATGACAAAATTATTCCTAGTCATGCTTATTCATTTGATGAAGAATTTTTCCGTTCTTTGGCGGATTAGAATTCCTCGAGATTTCACTTTTCCAAATGCCCCAGCCGAGAGCCTAGGGGACACATTGGATGCCATCTCCACAAATGTCATTTAAAGAAGATCAACTAGAAACACTAACCGCAAACCCGAGCCAAGATTTCAAAATGGTCAGGTCTAGGAGACGAGACCGCAAACCCGAACCAAGATTTCGAACTAGTGGCGATTAAGAAACATTAATGTATTGTTTTTGTGTATTATAGAAATTCTTTAATCAATTTCCATCTGGAAATTTGGAAAAGGAAGAAATCTGGGAATTTGGATTTCATCTTTTTGATTTTTTTCTCATCTTCATGGGTATTTTTGACAGGACACATCCCGATCCCCCGGGAATCATAAGGGAATGTGCCCTACTCCCGTCTGACAATCATAGTCAAAATACTGAAAATACCCTTAATGGGTTCAAATATAAACATACAGAGGATGACAAGACCCGTCCCAATCCCCCCTAGGGAGCACCGTGGGACGTGCCCTACTCCTGTCTGACAAGTAAACTCAAATACCAAAATACCCTTAAGAGGGTCCATTATACACAACAGAGTTTTACAGACAAGGGATATGAGCATAATGTCCGTACAAAAGAAAATACACAGCAACCTACCCTCTAAGGGTGATCAGGTGCGCAGTGGTTCTATTTATACCTCCGCCCCGGAATTAGTCCTTGCCTCAGTACCTCAGCCTGGAGGGTCAAAAAACAGTCAAATTGTGAGTGAACCAAAAATCAATAAGTCATAAACTCATTTAGAAAACATATACAGTTTAACCCTTCGTTTTATAAACATGCATACATATAATTGAAAATGAATGGAAGTGAAACAAATCATATAAGAAAGTAACCACCTGAACACATAAATCAATAACACACAATATAACCTATCCTCGGACATCCGTGATGCCCAGAACCAATATCCATCACGATCTAAAAGGCTACACGTGCCACTCGGGGTCTCATCTCCGAGTACTCCTCAGGATACAACTCAACGACGTCCGGGGTGATATCAACTTGGGGTGCCTGCCCAGGATCTACCACGTCCGGGACGATATCAATAATACCGCACTCCTGATCCTGAGCCTCTCCTCGGAGTCACTCATCCTAGGTAGTGCACCGTGACTACTCCATGGTCCTGGACCTCTGGAGGAGACTCAGTAATACATACAGGAATGTATACGTGGAAACATGCATCATCTTTGTTTAGCACTGTTTGAAATCATTTATAGAACTCCCTTTCTTAAAACCCAATCATGCTAGATTGCTTTTCAAGTCCAAACGAAAACCTTTTTCCTTTAAATCCCCATTGACCCCAAAATCCGGTTAAACGGTATGTAAACGGATCTCAAGCCCAAAACCGTATTTTCAATGAAATCCATAAAATGGCCCATGACCGATGATTTAAGTTCAGAAATACCATGATATCAAATCATTTAACTTAAATCATATAATAAGACATGTAAAAGTTATGCATGCATTTCAGTTATAAAACAAATGGCCCACTCACACTAGGTCCACGTTGCACGCTAAACCTCAGTGTTTAATCTATCACCGAGCTAGTCCAATATCTTCGAGCTTGTCCAAAACATGTCTAAGGGCCACTAACATGCTACACAAGTTCATACTCTAAACCCTTACAAAACCCGATACCGAAAACGTGTCTCGAACACTGTCAGGACCCACCCCTAATCCCCCGGGATTAAGGGCTAAATCCTGCTCCCCTCTAACTTACGCATGACACGAAGGCTAAACTGACGTCCAACCTCCATGTGACGCGTAAGTCGGACAAGGGATTCTCGATTCAACCATCCTAAAAGTAACTGTACTTCCTAGAGTGCACCGAACTACTGTGGGTCACAGGTGTGATGTCTCCGTCTCTCTCGACCAACAGCCCGTACCGCAACAACCTGAAGGGTATCGAAAACACGAAAAGACTGTGAGTGGACAAAAATAAAGTATAAGTTCAAAACAGTTTAATAAAACAATTACATTTATACCCTCCATTTAAAAAGCAATGCATGCATATCAAATCCAAGTCATGAAACCATTCATATCAAAAACCATCTTTGACAATCCACTGTAACCCGAATCAAATTTGCTATTCAAATCCAGGCCTCAACCTCAAATCACAAATCAATCTCAAATCCAGGAACTCAGTCCCAAAACTCGCCAAATTCACTTCATCCGGGCCACTGCCCAAAACATCAGAAAACTAGTGAAAAACCAGTGAAAAACATCAATAATACAAGTTACTAGATCTCAAGTGCGCCCGAGTCTTTAAACTCAAAACACAATGCGCAATAACTAGGCCTTCCCGGGATATCAACGAGTCTTTAAACTCAAAACACAAGCGCAGGCCTCGGGGGGTATCAAAATCATCGAGTCTTTAAACTCAAAACATTTACCGAGTCTTTAAACTCAAAACATATCAATTCAGGGCCCTCCCCCCCGTCAATCAATCCGAGTCTTTAAACTTAAAACCAGATCCAGTGGATTTTTCTCTTTTTCCGGGTCTTTAAACCCAAAACCATTTTTTTCATTCAATCAGTGAAAACCATAGAAAATCCTCATCCGAATTCGCAACAATGATTTTGTAAGCTGGCATCCGGAACCACTGTCCCGAACCCAAATCCAGACTTCCTTTCCAAATCTCAAAATCGAAATCTCAATCTCATGAACAGGGCTCCAAGCCCGAAATGTAACGACCCGTCCCATAAATTAGGGTTAAGACAATGATTAAGATGGGATTATTGAGCTTAATCGGGGGTTAGTTGGTCCCGATAAGGTTGTTAGGGTAGAATGACGATTTTGCCCCTAGTTCAGGCAAAAAGTTGACTTTTAGTTCGGCCGGTCAATTGGATTTTGACCGATGACCAGGACGTAGTTTAGGACGTCACGAATCGATAGACAGGTGGTACGCCCGATTTCGACATCCGAGGAGGAAGTTATGATGTTCGGAAGGTTAAGGGCATAACCGTAATTTGGTTAAAATAGGGGGAAAAGTTGACTTTTCGTACGAACGGGTTTTGACACGTTGACCTAGGATCGTTAGATAGATCTCGTCGTCCTAAATTCGATGACAGGCGGCACGTATTCATCGGACTTACGATGTGTGAGTTACGGGTCTAGACAGGTAGTGGAAAAATCGTAATTTTGACTTAAAAGGAGGGGCATTTTGGTCTTTGTGCTCTGGGATTTGTGCAGCAGAGAGGGACAAGTGGATGGCTATGATTGGGCCATTTGTGTGAGAAGGGACAGGATTGTGACATGTGGCAAAGGGCTAGAGGGTTCGAGAAGTTGCACGGGTCCAATAATTTGGGGATTTTGGGCGGTGTACCGTGTAACGACCCGTCCCGAATTCTGGGATTAGTTTAGTGACTAATCTCGATTAGTGAGGTTGAACGGTGCTTAGTAGGGCGGAATCGGGCAAATTGTGCAAAATGACCGTTTTGCCCTTGGTCGTGGGCAAAATGTTGACTTTTTGATCGGGCGGTCAAATGGACTTTGACCGATGACCGTGACGTAGTTCGGGACGTCACGAGTTCATACACAGGCGGCACGTTCGATTCCGACATTCGTAGAGAAAGTTATGGTGTTCGGAAGTTGAGGGGTATTTTGGTAGTTTGGCATATTAGGGGCCAAATGTTGACTTTTTGACCGGGAGGTCCGATGGACGAGGGCCAAGGATCGTTACGTAGGTATCGTCGATACGAATCCAATGACAGGCGGCATGCCGAAATCGGAGATTCGACGACGAAGTTATGGTCAAGGAAACGAACTAACGAACCGAGGCTCGGATTAAAATAATAATATAATATTGAATAGTGACCGTTGAATGTGCACATCCGGATGAGTGACAAGTGTCACCCATCCCCTGAATTCTTATCCATGTTTCCCTCCCAACATCATCATTTCCTACATCATCATTTCTCCTTCATCATTTCCTCCATTTTCTCCCTAATTATCTCCATATTTTCCTTACACCGTGAGCAAAACAGAGGGTGTGTGAGCTGGGAGAATTGGCTCCCTTCCTTGGCCGTTCTTGAGAGAAAATTGAAGGTTGAGAGAGACTGAATTGGCTGGGAAACACGAGAGGCAGAGAGGATGCTGGAAATCGAAAAATTGAATTTTAGAAAATTGGGGGGAAAATTCGAAATGGAAGAATTAGGCCGTGAGGATCGAATTGGAGATTACCTTCAGCTTCCTGGGATCACAACGATCAGAATCGTCGAAGGAACGAAGGGAATTGGTGTTGTTTTGGCTCTGATCACACTTGGTGACAGAGGAGGAAATTCGACCTTGAGTCGTGAAGTTGGAGGCTTCGATGGACGAAATTGAGGTGGGGAAAATACTTCTCATGATCCCACGATGCTCCTGGGTTCATAAATTGAAGGAAAACGGCTGTGGTTGACAGAACTCCATGGTTGAACAGTGACGGTGTTCGAGCTTGAGTCGTGACGATTGAGCACTAGTTTGATGCAATTGATGTGGGGGAATTGTTCCTCATGGTCCATTGATGCTTCTGGATGCATCAATTGGAAGAAACCTGCAGCCATTGAAGGAATCCCATGATTGAACAGTGACCGGAGTGTTCTTCGTGTTCATCGTGGAATCGATGGAATCTGGGTAAGTGATCGTGTAATTGAGTTTACAGATCTTAAATTAAACTTAAAACGAAACTAACTGAATGATCAATTGAAGGAATTACGATCGAATTGATGGACATTGAACCGGGTCGTGTCGCGGGCAATTTGGACCCGTTTACCAGAGATACGGGTTAGGACGATGCACTGTAGCAGACACGTGGATTTCACGCGCAGCCACTCACGGCAGCGCGTGACGACGCGTGGGCACGAATCTCGAGGTGAGGTCAACATGACTTTTAATCTATTCGATGTAACGGACATTTTGGGATTGATTTCGTGTCGATCGGACACCGTCTCGATATTGTTTGGGATGTCCGAAGGTTTTAAATTAAGTTTAAAAATAAGTAAAAATTCGGGAAAATTACTGAACTTTGATAGGATGTTAATGATGAGGTTAGTGACCCTCTAATGTGATTTGGACAGGATTGGGAGTCCCGGTGATAGTGGTGTGGCCCGGGAGGGCCGGTGGCACGCGTATCGAGGCATACCGTTAAAACGGTATGTGAGTGGACTTTGGTTTTATAAATCCTATGCATGCTTAAATGTGATATATGGTTTATATACATGATTTCTATGATGGTATTTGTGAGTATTGATTTCGGGTATGTTGCACGTATTTCGAGGTGTTTTCCGTATTTCACGTGTATCGGGATTAACGGTTTATTTGTGGTTTTGCGTGCTTGTGGTTAAATAAATAATATGATAAAACGGTTTTTATATTGGAAAGACGAACTCGGGCTTGAGGCCCACTTGTTTTGGAAATCTCGGACTTGGAGTCCATTTGAGTACGTAACCGGGCTGCGGGCCCAGTTGGTTTATAAGTCGGGCATGAGGCCCAGTTGGATTAAAATGATAATTTCGGGTCAGGGACCCTATATTTAATAATTGTGATTTTGGGTCAGGGACCCTAAATGGAATTACATGGTTTTATGGAAATTTCGGGCAGGGCCCAATGGTAATGATGTGATAAAAGGATTTAATAAAACTGTTTTCCATATACCATCTGGATACAAGGATATATGATGGTCTCCTCCAGATGTCTAGGACACTGGGGAAGTCACGGTGCATTGCCTGCGAGGGGTCATTATACGGAGCAGCCGGACCGTATGATGACTCAGGAGCAGGATTGCTTTGATTGACGTCAGGGACGTCAGACATCAGGGATGTCAGATATATGGACCCGGAGAGACCCCGGGCAGCACACGTAGCTTATGAAACCGTGAAATATGACGTCAGGGACGTCTAGCGTCTGGGACGCTAAGCATCTGGGATGCTGGTGATGGTAATGGTAAAATATGGATTAATGGATCTATGAAATGGCTTTTCGGTTGGATATGTGTTATGTGGTAAAAATGGATTATTGGTTATGAATTGGTATGTCGGGTCAGGGACCCTAAATGGTTTTGGATTTATGGATTTATATTTATGGCTTTGGGCGGTGGCCCACATGGTTTTAATATGTATGGTTGTGGTATTCCACTGTTTTGGGCTGAGTTCCCACACTTGGTTTTTGGTTAACGGTTTTTGGGCTAAGGCCCTAATGGCTCGGTTGAGCAAACGTTTTGGTTACTGGTTTTTGGTGGCATGCATACGTTTTTATTGGAGGGCATAAATGTCTTATAAATGTATTTGGTAAACTTATTGGTTTTTGTCCACTCACAGCTTTTGGTTTTAATGCCCTTCAGGTTGATTACGGATGCGATTGCAGCAGAGACTGGGACATTGCACACCTCCTCCATCGATCCTTGCGCACTCTGGATGCCCCATTGGGCAGTGGCTCTTGGTTATCCCTTGTCTGACACCCCTTGTTGGACGGGAGCAGGGCACATTCCACGGTAATCCCGGGGGGATTGGGATGGGTCCTGTCATACCGTGTGTGTTCTTCGACCCAGAGAGAAACAGAGGGAGAGAATTGAGAGAATTGGGACGGTGATTGTGTGAGTTTGTGTTAATTGGTGAGGGGGTGAGTGACCAGAGAGTGAGGGAGAGCTAGGGAGAAGGTTAGGAGGTGTGGTGGCTGTGTGTGTGGGAGTTGAGAGCCACGGGAAATCAGGGGGAAAACATAGAGGAAATGAGTGATTTTGGTGGTGGTGTGGCCGTGTGCGGTGCAAGTGGACTCGTGGTGGTATCGTGAGGGGTGAGAGGAGTCAACCAGCCCCAGCGGAGCTCGCGACGGTGACCGGAGGACAGGTAATTCCTCATCCCCATTTATTTGCTCTGTTTTGCCGTTTAGGTTCAGACGCTAAGTCGTAGCTTTATGGGCTGAATCGAGGAGTCTAGTGAGGTATAGGGGACTCAGTTGAGTCTTAGGAAACTGCTGGTTGTGCTGCAGTGACGGGGAGTGCACGGTGGAGGCTAGTACGACGGAGAGTACTGGTGTGCCCTGTTTTGCCGTCGATTTTCAAATCGAAAGTCGTGGGTTTTGGACGTGAGTCGATGGTCTTGGTGAGTTGGGTAAGGATTAGGACAGTCCTAGGAAGAGTTTTGGGTAGCCACCGTGTTGGGGGAAGACTTGGGTGGCCGGAGAAGAAAGCAGGGGTTTATCGGGTTTTGGTTTCGAGCTTAAGTAGACGAGTTGTAGGTCGAGTCGAGGTGCCTGAGTAAGGGGAACAGGTAGCTTAGGTCAGGACGATGCAGATGGTGAAGATAGGAGTCGAATTGGTGGCGGTACGACGGAGAACCACTCACGCCGGGTCGACCAGAGGTAGACGAAGGCACTGTAGCTGGCGCGTGGGGGCGCGTGCAGCGGTCTTTGGGGAAAGTGTCAACTAGGTTTTTGGTTTAGGTGTTGTGACTAGTCCGTTGGAATTGGTTTCGGGTTGTTCGGACGTCGTTTGAGGTTAGTTCCGCGAGGTGGAAGGTTTAGGGTTCTGGTTTGTTACGATTAGGACCCGGGGATTTTTGGGGAAAATTAGGTGGACCCTCGTAGATGTGTTAGTAACGTACTTTGGCGGTTGTTGACAGGATCGGGACTTCCCGAGGAAGCTGAGGAACGTACGAGACGTTCAGGACGCGATTGAGAGCTTGGTACTGTGAGTGGACCCCTTCTCTAAACTCGAGCATGCATAACTGCTTTTAAATACTTATTTTATGATTTTACATGTGATTTCATGATTGTTGAATATGCTATAACTGTTTTACTTAATTGCACGTTTTTCAAGAAAGTACGATTTTCAGCACGTTTTACGAGAAAGACTTGATTTCTGATTATGGTGCCGGGATTTTGGGATTTCAAACGATAAGTGATTTTCAATGATTATAAGTGGATTTTGGAGCATGGTTTCGACGATCAAGGATTTTCGGTTTTAGAATCGGATTTCGGTAACGAGATTTGGTTTTAAGGTTGAAAAGTGGAATTCCGGATTTGGGTTCGGAATGACGGTTTTGGGCGCCAGAAGGGCATCGGACCAGTGATTTTGGATTCGAGTTTGGATATGGATTTAGAAATGGTTTTCAAATGGGTTGGATTGGATTTGCTGGATCTGGTTATTGGGTTTAAAGACCCGGATATTGATTGACGGGGGACGGGCCCGGATTGGGTTTAAAGACCCGGATTGAGTTTAAAGACTCGGATATATTGATATTTCCCCCGTAGGCCTGTTGAGTTTAAAGACTCGGGAGTTTAAAGACTCGGATATTATTGAGGCCTGGATTAGGGTTCGGCATTGGGCCGGGTCGGGCAAGCCCGGCCCAAATTTTTTGGGCTTGGGTAGGGCCGGGCAGGGCCGGGCTGGGCTTATTAAATAATTTTTAAATTTGCGAGCCGGACCGGGCGGGCTTAATAACATAAAAAAGAGCCCACGGGTTTTTATCGGGCCGGGTTTATATCGGGCTTTTCGGGTCGGGCCTATTAAGCCCACTTGGATCGGGCTTAAGTGGGCTTTTGTAATAAACTATGTCTCAAATTTTAAAATTACAAAAAATATATATGCGTTAAAAAAATATTAATAATGAAAAAAAAAATACTCAAGGGTGCAAAAACGTGGCCTCATTAAAATAAAATACTCAAATATGCAAAAACGTTGGTCCTATTAAGTAGGTGGAGGGGTGATTAGGGTATGTATTAGGTATTGGGTATTGCATATTGAGCTTTTTAAAATAAATTAGGTAGGCTTGGGGCTGAAATTTGGGTTTGGATTGAAATATTAGTATTAAAAATGAGTTGAGTACTAATTTTTAAATAATGAGTATTTTATATTTTCGGGCTTATGAGTCGGGTTTATTACGGGCGGGTCGGGTTGGGCTTATTGGGCTTTATCGGGCTCGGGCCTATCGGGTTTGAACACCATAAGCCCAAGCCCAGCCCGCTAACTCTCGGGCCGGGCCGACCCACGACCCATAGCGGGTCGGGCCGGGCTTTTGTCCATCGGGCTTATCGGGCCCCCATAAGCCCATGGGCTTTTGGGCCAAATGGTGAAGCCTAGCCTGGATTGAGTTTAAAGATTCGGGAGTTTAAAGACTCGGATAGGTCCAGCAGGTTTGATCGGAAAATGATGATTGGATATTCACGGTTTTTGATAAGGTTTTATGATGCTTATGATATGCTTTCTATAATTATTTTTTATAGTGTTTCTGTTTCTTATGATGCTTTTATGGTGATTGGTTTATAACTGTTTTAATAACTGGGTTATGCATGTGGTTTCAAAACGGAGGGCCAAACCCGGTTTTCTTATGAAATGGTTTTAGAACCTTTCCTTTATTCTGGTACACTCATACCTTCTGTTTTAAATTGCCCTCCAGGTCGTGGAGCTAGCGCGGGGTGTAGACGTCGAGGCAGCGTCTGAGGCATAGAAGTCACGAGAGCGATTCCGGAGTGTTGTAAAGTTTTCCGTGTGCGTGTTTATAGTTACCAGTTTTATTCCCTTGTATTCAGTACTATGCTCTGTAAAACTGTGACTTTGGGATGTATTGTATAGTTTCTCCTGCGTCTGACTGTGTGGTTTATCGTGAGTTTACTTTGGTTGCGTGTCGGGGAGTCAGAAGGGAGCAGGATTTACCTTAGATTTCGGGGTAAAACCGGGGTGGGTCTTGACACGAAATCACTTTTCCGAAATCCTTTTTAAATCATTGAAATCAAATCATATTTCAAATCCTGAAATCAAATCCTTAAAACCATCGTCAAATCACAAGATCGTTCAAAATCTCGTAAAACGTGAAATTCCTTAAAATTCCTAGAAAAATGCGTAGAACCGTAAACCATCAAGATCATAAAGCAAATCATAGAATCACATATGAAAACATATTAAAACATATATGCATGCATCATAAGTTAGAAAGAAAAGTCCACTCACAGACCATTCAGACGTCGCCTCGATACACGCACACTTACGCCATTCCCGGCCATTCCGCTATCCTCGGCTTTCCCGAATCTGTCCAAATTCCATACTAAGGTCACTAACTACTTCACAAAGCTTATACTCAAGCCCCGTAATTTTCCCGAATTTTTAACTATTTTTAACCGAAGCCTAAAATCTTCGGACATCCCGAAAACTATCGAGACGATGTCCGATTAACTCGAAACCAGCGTCAAAATGTTCGTTACATCGAATACTTTAAAAGTCATGTTGGAACCATCCTCGAAAAACATGACACGTGCCCACATGCGCCTCCCAAAGGGGCTGCGCGTGGGAGCCACGCGTCGTCTACTGTTCATCTTCAACCTCTGTTAAACCCGGTCTGAACCGGTTCGATCTAGCCGGTTCAACTGGATCGGCGCACATGGTTTTTGTCCATTTCTAAACTATTTTCAATCCTTTTAAGTCTAGTGCCATCGTCCCATTCTAACTGATCGATCTAACTACTCAAATTTGACAATTAGGACGTAAAACTCACCTGTCCCCTGCAAAATCGAACTTTGTTCTGCAACCGTTTCCTTCATCCTTGCCCGACCTCCTCGAGCCTCCACTTTGGTCCTAATCAACTCGTTTACCTTCAATTAGCAGGTTCCAATCAATAGCAGTCATTGTCAAGGCCTAAAACTCCATAACCAAGTTTTATGCTCAAACTTACCGTGTCGGTTCGCTGGCCACCAGTCCACGGCGGCTCAATCCAGGGCCACCAATCGACTTGTCTCACCTTCCCTTCACATTTCCTTCAGACAGGACGAGTACTTTGGGTCGTATAGAAACGGTTCAGCCCTGGTTCCTCAGGATATTCAATTCCTCTATTTTTTTTCCTCACGGGTTAGGGCCACCCAATCACGGCCACCACGACGGTGGCACCACCCTACCACCACCTTATCTCTCTGTTTACTCAAACACATCTACAAGCCCAAATGAATCCGCACTTCACACACACACGATTACTCTGTCTCTGTTTTTTAGTCTCTCTCTTTTTCTCATTTACTCGACAAAACCAACAATTTAAAATGTTGGTTAACCGTGAGAGAAAAGGCTGGAAGTCACTAGACAAGGGCCAGGTGTCACACACCCTGTGGACCACTCTCCAAATATCGAATTAATTTAGCCCATGTGTCCTTATCCGGTTTGCACAAAATCCAAGGTGTAAAAAGACTAAAATGCCCTTAAAGGTTCAAATTACGATTTTACCCTTCGTTTTCTAGACCCATATCTTAACCGTCCGACGTCCGATGATGGCGTGCCACCTGTCGTTGTCCTCAAGACGTCGAGACCTATCTAATGGTCCTCGATTTGCGTGAAGAATACTTATCATGCAAAAAGTCAACAAATTCCCCCTTCCTAACTAAATTATGAAAATGCCATCAACCTTCCGAACATCATAACTTCCTCCTCGAATGTCGAAATCGGGCGTGTCACCTGTCTACGAACTCGTGACGTCTCGAACTACGTCACGGTCATCAGTCAATGTCCAATTGACCGTTCGAACTAAAAGTCAATATTTTGCCCATTCCAAGGGAAAAAATCGTCATTCTGCGTCGTCCGTCCGAAATTATCCAACTAATCGCCAATTAACTTCGCTAATCCATCATTAACCACTAATCTAATCCCGACTTCCGGGACGGGTCGTTATAAACACGCTTCCCTAGGATTTAAACCCTTAAAAGACCTATCAAATGATCTCCGACCGACTCGAAACTATTGCCATTGGATTCAGATCGTCGAAACCTTTTGAGTATGACTGGTTTGACCTCGAAAAATGTGCCCACGCGCCCCCACGCGCGGGTCAAAGGTCTTGTCAACGATCAACGTTGACGTCATCAAAGTCAACACTGATGTCAGTAGTCAATGGTCAAAGTCAACGCTGACGTCAGGTCTGACACGTGTCAGATTTGACAGTGCCACGTGTTAGCTCACCATTGGTCCACCTGTCTGACATATGACATGCTGACTGGAATTGATAGTATGCCACGTGTCACTCGCTGATTGGGCCACACGTCTAACAACTATGACAAGCAATGACGTCATCGTTGCCTTCCTCTCACTGGTCGACCCGGCCCTCTACCTGGTTCCAAAACCGTTTACACCCAACCATTTCACGCCATTTTTTAACCTAAAAAATCATACTGAACCCAGAAACGACCCTAACTAATCAAAAACATGAAAATCAGTCTAGAAATTACCTTCTTATGAAGAACAGTAAAGCTTGATCTTCAAGCTTGGTTTCCAGCCAACTCCAGCCACCTCAGTCCTCGAAAATGACCTCCACGAGTTCGCACTGGACCTAGGAAGAAGGTTTGAACCTCAGAAACACCTAACAAACACTCTAACTCGAAATCCAATTCCTAACCAGAACAAGCTTACGGTCGAAACTCAGGCCACCGTGTGCCGTTGTCCAAGGCGTTTGCACTACCGTGCTCATCTTGATGTCCCCTTTCACTCTCCCGTTCACACAAATCGCAGAGGCTGAAGGTATCGGGTGGTGTAGGAGTTTGTGTGTTTTGTGGGTTGCACGGTTCAAATGAAGAAGAAAGGAAGATGGTGAGATGCATGAACCCAATTATTTGGGGTCCTGGGCCAATTAGATGAGCGACACTTGTCAC
This sequence comes from Prinsepia uniflora, assembly GCA_032719365.1. Classification (NCBI taxonomy): domain Eukaryota; kingdom Viridiplantae; phylum Streptophyta; class Magnoliopsida; order Rosales; family Rosaceae; genus Prinsepia; species Prinsepia uniflora. Next base: position 65,506,204 of record CM064876.1, read on the forward strand.
TCATCTGATTGGTCCACTGACACAATTGACCAATCCAATAATGCCACCTACACCATTTCTCATAAAATGTGAATAGTGCCAAATTGTTTTTGTGACCCGTAACTTTCTCGACGAATGTCCAATTTTGACGTGTCGTCTGTCTACGGACTAATGACGTCCCAATTTACGTAACAGACCTTGTTCAAAGTCAAAATAACGCCCCGGGTCAAAAGACAACATTTTTCTCAAGCTAGAGATAAAATGGTCATTTTACATTAAATTCTCGAATTAAATTAAATAAACGTGGCCACAAGCAAATTCGCTCCGTTTTAAATAGTAAAAAATGTGAGTGGACCAAAAATCAATAACTTATAAACTCATTTTGAAAACATATACGGTTTAACCCTCCGTTTTATAAACATACATGCATTTAAGATAAATCGTATTAAAACAGGTCAAATCATACCCAAACATATATACATATACATCTGGACACACTGCATCAGTAAAACACACACAATATAACCAATCCACAGACATTTGTGATGCCTCGACATCCGCGATGTCTATATCAAAACCAGTCACGATTTCCAATGCTACGCGTGCAATTCGGGGTCTCATCTTCGAGTACTTCCCCAGGACCCAACTCAATGTCGTTCAGGGTGATATCAACATGGGGTGTCTGCCCCGGATCTACCGCGTCCATGACGATATCATAAACTCGCACTCCTAATCTTGAGCCTCTTATCGGAGTCACTCATCTTAGGTAGCGCACCGTGATTACTCCAGGATCCTTGACAGCTGGAGAAAACTAACCAACTCACCCAGGATGGTATATATGGAACTGTAACCAAATCCGGTGAAAAATAATTTTAAAATCGTTTATGTCTCAAATTGGTTTAAACACTATTCAATTGGGCCTATGCACGAGACATAATTATCACAAATTCGCTCCGCAAAATCCACTAGAAAACGGTGTCCAGAACTTGTTTCTAAAACCCCAGTTATCGTTATTCAAATCCAGTTGAAATGCATTCTTTCTTTTTAATTTCCCATTGACTCTAAATCTAAGTCAAATCATCATTCCATCAGGTGTCAAGCCCAAAACCTCGTTTTCACGAAAATCCGTAAAACATTTCGTAAACCGATGATTACCATCCACATTATCATTAAATAACAATATCAAAACATTTCAACTTAAATCATGTAATAAAGCATTCGAAACAGTTATGCATGCAATTAGTTCTAAAACAAACGGTTTACTCACACTTGGTTCACGTTGCGTGCTAAATCTCAGCGTAATATCTATCACCGAGCTGGTCCAAAGTCTCTGAGCCTATCCAAATCATGTGTAAGGGTCACAAATATGCTATAGAAGCTCATATGCTAAACCCTCACACAGCCCAATACCGAAAATGCGTCCCCGACATGCTTCTCGAAGCCAAAAACCTCTAGATGACCAACTAAACGATCTCCAATCGACTTGAAACCACTACCATTGGATTCAAAATGTCGACACATTTCAAACAATATCAATTTGACGTCAAAATTCGTGCTCATGCGCCCCCACGCACGGGTCAAATTTTCGGCCAACGCTGGTCAACGATCAACGCTGACGTCATCGGTCAACGATCAACGTCCAACGTCATCGGTCAACGGTCAACGGCCAATGTCATCGGTCAACGGCCAATGTCATCGGTCAACGGTTAATGGCCAATGTCATCATGACGTCATGCTGACGTCAGCCTGGTCAGTCTGAAAGCTGTTAGGTCTGACAGTTGTCAGGTCTGACACCTGACACATGTCACTCTCTGATTGGTCCACGTGTCTCTTGACACCTCTGATATCTTGCCACATGGCACCACTCGATTGGTCCACGTGGTGACACGTCAGCTGTTAATTGTGCCTGATAGCTTGCATCGTGGCACCACCTGATTGGCCACGCTGACTGACAGCTTATGACAGATGATGACGTGGATTGCCACCACATCATCGTCAATCTTGAGATGGGTTCATCCGTTTCTCTGTAACATGTCAAACGACCCGCGAACCTGACCCGGCTCGATCTCACTCATTTCTCTCCCATTTTCGACCATTTTTGTTCCTACGTGATCGTAATGATCCCAGGAAAGGATCTATGGACTCAAAATTAGCTATAAAAAAGGCTACAAATTACCTTCCAAACTTGAGGATTTTCGGGAAAGTTTCCAGCTCAGTTTCTTGGCGATTCCAGCCACCTTAATCCTTCGTTTTTGTTCCTCTGAGTTCCTCTAGTCCCTAGGAACATTTTTCGATCATCAAAACCATCCAACAAACTCTAAATCCATCCAACAAACTCTAAATCTCAACTTCGAAATTTGAACCTTAAAAACTCACCTTTCGGATTTCCGCCCACCGTGCATAGTTATCCAACCCGTTGCCACCGTCCTCTTCATCTGGTCTCACTTTCTCACTCTCCCTTTCACTCTAGTAGTAAAGGATGAAGTATGGTTATGTTTGGGGTGGGTCTGGTGCTTGTGTGTTTCGGGTGAGAATGAAGAAACAAAGAAGAAATGAAGATGTTACAATGTACCCATAATTTGGGGGCTTGGGCTAATTAGAGGAGTGACACTTGTCACTCATCAATTGGTCCAACTTTGATATTTTGACCAATCCAAAAATGCCAATTGTAAAATTTCTCAAAAAATGTGAATAGTATCGATTTTCTTCCGTGACCCATAACTTTCCCGTCGAACGTTCGATTTCGACGTGTTGCTTGTCTACGGACTTGTGACGTTTCGATCTACGTAACGGGCCTCGATAAAAGTCCAAATAGTATCCTAGGTCAAAAGTCAATAATTTTCCCTAACTAAGGGCAAAATAGTCATTTCACATAAAATTTTTGAATTTACAATTAATTAAAAGTTCGGGGCGTTACAATTTCAATTTTGAATTTTCATCTCTCCTCTTATGTTTGTTATGGGTATTCCATTTTCGATTGAAATTAAATCCTAGAAAAATTTCTCCCAATTTCAATTTTGAGCATAAACTGAAGAGGGAGAGTTGTGATTTGGCATTTTTGGATCCAGATTCCTTCCACACAGTCTTACATGGAAAAATTGTGTCAGCATGTCAAAAATCCCTATTTTACCCTTAATTTTCACGGCTACTTAACATCTTGAACAAAAATGGAGCTGAGTGCCACAACTCGGCCGTTTGATTCTGTTAACTGAGCGAATAACGAGTTCATGGTGCAAAATGTGACAAACCTACAAGTTCATGGTGCATTTAAGTTAAAAAGCCTTACAAATAATCAGTTGAGTACTAGTAAGACAAAATCATAAATAAACTAAGGTGATACTTTTTTGTGTGTGTTGGAATTAAGGTGATATTTACAAATCCCCATATGTATTACATCTAATCATTTTTTAAATCTTTTGATGCTTTGAAATTTCTTATTTTATCTAATATTTTCTGAGGTCTTAGAATTTTAGAGTTCTCCATCTAAATATAAATTAGCGCTCGAGAAGAGAGAGAGCACAAGGAACACACGGTTCATCGATCGAGAAGGGGAGTGAGGGAGGTTTCACAGACTCTCGAAGGACGTTTGGTGGACACACGATAGAGCCGTCATAGACTTAGGCAGAATCGAGTCACAAATCGTGATGGAGATGGAAGGAGTCGTCCATTGGAATCGACTGTGGTGGTGGATCTTAGAGTCGGGTTCAGATGCAGCATTCTCAATTTTGAGTTTTACAATTTCTAGTATTTTATACTTCCAATTTGTATTTCAATTTCAATCATGGATGAATTTGTGCAATTTTTTTTTTTGTTTTCTTTGAATTGTATGTCAATGGATTGTGAGGAATATTGGTTTATTTGCCGATTTTTGTGAATATTTTGTGAATTTGTCGATATTGGGGGAAAGAATTTCTTCCCCTCTCCCTTTCCCTCGGTGGGTTTTGATGTTGGCCTCTAAATTTAGTGATATTTCGATGAAAATATCAACGAAAATGCCGATATTTTCATTTATAATTACATCCCCTATTTATATTTATAAGAATGCATATTTCTGTAATTTCTAAAGCCACGAGGACTAAAAATAAAAATAATAACAGACTTAAACTATATAATTATCGAAAATGCAATTCAGAGGCGAAAGAACAGCTCAGCCAATAATGCTATGCCGCTTAAATTGTTGACATAACATACATATAAGCCCTAGGCCGCAATTTGGCTCGAGAGAATTTATCAACAATAGTCAAAATTTATCTCTTAAATGAAAAAATGTCAGTATTTATAAAAAATTTCAAATACAGCAAAAATTCCTTTTAAATAGACTCAAATACCCTTGAAACTAAATAAACGATTTTTCCTAACGAGGGAATTCTGCACCCACCGTGCTCATGTCACGACCCGTACCAATCCCCCCGGGATTAACGAGGGACGCTCCTAATCCCGTCTGACACGAAGTGTCAGACCAGGAAAAATTTAAACCGTTAGCCAGACCGGCTTCCTGAGTACGCCAGGATCCGAGGGAGGAGTGTGATGTCTCGGTCTCTGCTACAGTCCGCACCAGTAATCAACATGAAGGGCAATGAAAACAAAAACGTTTATGAGTGGACCTTGATTTCTAAACTGTGATGCATGCATAAATATTTTATATGGTTTATAGATGTGATTCCATGATGATGATTTGGATGATTGTGATTTATATTATTTCACGCATTTTGAGGCGATTTACGTGTTTGCACATAAATCGAGGTTTACGACTTTACACTGATTATACGTGCTTATGGTTTTGGAAATGGTTTAATGAAATGGTTTTGGATTTGAAAAGGTAAACTCGGGTTTGAGACCCATTTGTTTTGGAAACCCTCAGACTCAAAGTCCATTTAGTTACGTTTTCGGGCCAAAGGCCCAATTGGTTCGTGAATCGATTTCGGATTTGAAAATATGGAATCGGGCACGAGACCCATTTGATTTACGAACTCTCGGACTTGATTTCCATTTGATTTAACAAGGCATCGAGCCGAAGTCCCAGTTGGTTTACGTACCAGGCTCGAGGCCCAATTGGTTTACGAATCGGGCTCGAGGTCCAGTTAACTTACGTATCAGGCACGAGGCCCATTTGGTTTACTAAATCGGGCATGAGGCCCATTTAGTTTACAAGATCGGGCACGAGGCCCAGTTAATTTATGAATTTGGGCTTAGGGACCAGTTATGGTTTACGTTGTGATTTCAGGTCAGGGACCCATAAATGGATTTCCGGTTCATGACGGTTTATGGGGACCGGGCATGAACCCTTGAAAGGTTTTGAGAATGAGTTCAAATGGTTTTTCATATACCATCCTTTATACATTTCTGGATTGTCTCCTCCGGGGAGGGTCGTTAGCCTGGATGGACCTCGGAGTAGGCACAGAGCACTAATTGACCCCCGTTGGGTTCCTTACTCTCAGGAAGGCTATGGATTATAACCCCCAGGAAGGGTCAATGATCTACGGACATTGACCTGGGTGGACCCTAGGGAGACTTGGGATTTGAGACCCCGGGTAGCACGCGCGTAGCTCTAGATACCGTGACAAGATTGGTTATATGATTTATGATAAACATGATTTCTTAGTTTTGCAAAATTGTGTTTTATGGATAATAAATGGATTTAGACTGAGTTCCCACATATGTTTACTTTGTTATGGATTTCTGTAAATGGTTTTGGGCAGGGGCAGTGTGACTTGAATTTACGGAACTTGGAGCTGAGTCCCTAAATATGGTTGTTTAAACATATGTGGTTTGATAAATGGTTTTACTACGCATGCATGCTTTTTAGTGAAGGGCATAAAGGTCTTTTATGAAATAGGTTTTTATGAACTCTTTTATTTTAGTCCACTCACAGTCTTTTCTGTTTTCACTGCCCTTCAGGTTGATTACTGGTGCGGACTGTAGCAGAGACCGAGACATCACACTCCTCCAGCAGATCCTGGCGTACTCTGGAAGCCGGTCGGGCTAACGGTTTAAATTTTCCCTGGCCGTGTCAGAAGGGATAAGGAGCGTCCCTCGTTAATCCCGGGGGGATTGGGACGGGTCTTGACAGTTCACCCAATCATCACCATCACCATCACCATCCTCTAGATCGCCTTGACTAGACGAAGACAACCACAATATCCTCGTCCTCCATCGACTACCATGGTTGGATGCACGACCGGGTTAATTCGAGGTGGTTGGACATTGCTTGTGGCCATGAGCACACTGGTGCTGGAGCCTTCGATGGGTCGCTTTTTACTTGGGGTGTGACAATTTTATAACTATAAATCTTCCCTGTTTGAATTCAATTAAACCAAATAAAGGGGTAATGAAGCATTTCCTATTTGATTCTGGTGGTAGGGAAAATGGCATTGTGTAATCAAATTGCCATTTTTCATTTTGAAAATGGTTGATTGTGGTGATAAGGTTGAGCCATATTTTGTGGTATTTAATAGAGTAGTTGTAAAATCATGCTTGGTTGACCAACAGCTAGAGGTGGTAGAACCATGGAAGTATCGACACTATTGTCGATATTTCGATGGATATATCGTCAAAATTGGGTGGTGACAACGAAACAAGGGGGAAGAAATTTCTTCCCCCAATATCCATGATTTCGTCTGAAATCGGAGATTATTGGTGATATTCACCGATAAGTACCGATTTCACTGATAGTTATCGCGGTCGCCGTACCTTCAAGCCTTGATTCATCTGTTTCCAGTGTCGATGCTGGCAAAAGAGGGCTGAGCTATCTTCGTCTTGTCCAGTCGATTCATTTGGGGTTGATTTCATAGTCCAATTTTAGGTAAGACTTGGTTTAGCCATAATTCGATTGGGTTTGGTTTAGTTGCAGAAAAGATGAAAAAGAAGGAGGTTTTCGAGGGAGAGGGAGAGAGAGAGTAAAAAAAAATGAAGGGACTTTCCCATCAGTCCAATTAATCTGTAGTGGGTTCCATTCTATCCCGTATGCATAATTCAGTTTTGTACTTTTTAATTTCCTATATGCTATATCATATGAGAAAACTTAATTATTGATAAGAAACTTTCCTCATCGTTTAATTAATTAAAGGAACTTTTCTTATTGTTCAATTAATTAAAGGAATTCTAAAAATAAATTATAATTAAAAATTTATAATTCAGTTAAATAATGATGTTATTTTTATTTTCTTTCAATCTAATTTATGTTCATTTTTTTTACAACTTCAGTCATCTTGGCAAAATTTTTGTGTCTTGATAGATGGAAACCAATCCGATTTTCAATTCGGTAGACACTCTACTTGTTTTTAATGAAATTCAATGTGTAAAGTATTCATAGTGCAACATTATCAATAAAATTATGTTTTATTTTAAGTTTATCTTTAATGTTTTCTACTGTTAGTTATCACCAGACTTATATTCTATCATATATTTATTATATTAAAGTCATTTTATAGTTTTTATTAATTATATATAGCCATTATTGGATACTTAAGTTTTTCCCAAAATTTCATTCCAAATTTCCAACTTTTAGACCGAATTTCCGTCATTTTTATTGACCATAAATGATATCGATATCGATAACGATATTTGGGGTGAGATATCCGTAAATTCGACTAGTGATATATCCGTCGATATCGATATTTTCATCCTTGGGTAGAACACGGTGGGTGGAGAATTCCCCGGTCAGGAAAAATTATTTATTTAGTTTTAAGGGTATTCGAGGCTATTTAGAAAGGAAAAAAAAATTCCTATATTTGAAAGTTTTTATAAAAATTGATATTTTTGAATTTAAGAAGTAAATTTTACTATTATTGATAAATTCTCTTGACTCGGCATACACTCTTCTGGGAGGTAATTTTCTAAATTCTGATCCCTTCAACTCCTTTCCCTTTTAATCTTTCCTGTGTGTATTCAATTGAATTGATATTCGATGATCCTGTGTTTTTAGTTCAATTTTCATGTCAAAGATTGATGCTTTATTTGGTTTCGAGACCCTGTAAACCACAGGAGAGAATATTTGAATTGTGAATTTTGATCAATTCTCATTTTATACGTCCAAATACAAACCCGATTGATCTAGGAAAATTGGTGTGTTGGTCAAGGACAAAATTATCCTTACCCTAAATGGCGTCTAAGAGGAAATTAGTTAAATAGTGTAACAATTTTTACCTTACTTTTTTTGGGGTGCAAACAGGGGTTAAATTTCGATAATTGGTGTATTTTAAAAATTGTTGGCTTATTTTGGGTGCATTTAGGCTGATAAGTCAAAGAAGGCACATTATGACCTAGTTCAAAATCCAGGCTGCTGACATCTACAACGTTGTCCAAGTCGACTTCCAACATTAGCTAATTTCACAAAATCCTCTCTTTCCATGGCATCCAAGCTCTTGTTTTCCATTGATGTGTTGATTAGGTGTCTGTTTTGAATTTGGAATTGTTGATTACATGTTTGTTTTTGAATTTGAACTTTGTAACTTCTGTTAGTCAAACTCTCCTAGAGTTTAGGGATAAAACTAATCCTATATTCAAAGCCTAAGGTTTCCTGTATTAATCAGATGTATATTTTCCTTGAAGAAATATAAAAGATAAGTAACTTTTACATGGTATCAAGAGCGTAGGTCTCTCAGCCCAAAATCCTCCTTTCTTTTTCTTGCTCCGCATCTGCAAACACTCTGCTAAGGAAACTCCAAAATCTTTCTGTTCAATGACTTCCTCGACCCCACCACTTCCCCCTGCTTCCCCTGCTTCTGCTTCCACACCAAATATCTCCATACTTGTCTCTGTCAAATTAATTGAGACCAACTACTTATTGTGGGAAATTCAAGTTAAACCTTTCTTGTTCAGTCAAAAATTTTGGAAATTCATTGATGGATCCCATCCCTGCCCACCTACCATGATACATGCTTATGCACGCTCTGGTTCCTCTGTATCCTCTGATGACTCTACCACCGCTCCAATTATTTTCCCAAAACTAGCCTATTCCATGTGGTTTCAAACAGGCCAAACCTTGGTCAGCATGCTCAGAGCGACACTCACCGAACTTGTGTTGTCCTAGGTTGTCAGTCTTTCCACCTCTCTGCAAATTTGGGAGTGCCTTTGACAGAACTTCTCACAGCAGTCATTGACCAATGCTACTCACCTCTGTTTTCAATTGATGTCTGTCTCTAAAGGCACAAAGAACGTGTCTGAATACTTGACTCATGCCAAATCTCTTGCTGATTCCCTTGCTGCCATCAATGAACCAGTCTCTAATGTTGATTTGGTGACCTCCGTTCTGCGAGGCCTTGGTCCTGACTATTCTATGCTGGTTACTGCTATGCTCAATTTTCCTCCCCTGCCTCAGTTCTTGGATCTTCGAGCTCAGCTTCTCTCTCTTTTGAAGCTCAACAGTCCTTGACTGCGTTGACAACTACGTCACAAGCGTTCTATGCTTTTAGAGGCAACCCACAACGGTCTTGTGGTAATCCCAATTCTCGCCATTATAGAGGAGGCCGGTTCGACCACCCACATGGATCATCTCGTTCCAATAGGCATAACACCGATCACAACAAGGGTCGATCCAAAAAACCGTATTTTCCATCAAATCAGCATACCCAACCACCTTTCTTCCAACCGGAGATCCTCGGCTGTCACCCCTCTAGTCGTCCTCCTATTCAATGTTGGTCCTGTCAACAGTATGGCCATATTTCTGTCAATTGCCCAAATCGATCGAACGAAGATGATTTGTCTCGTGCTTTTGCTGGTATGCATGTCTCCCACTCTGCTGATCCTAATTGGTACCCGGACACCGGTGCCACTCATCACATGATCGGTAATGGTCAAGGTATGATCGACTCCAATGCTTATGGTTCTAATGATAGAGTAATTGTGGGTAATGGTGAATCCCTTCCGGTTGCACACACTGGCAACCTTTCCTTTTCGTCTGGCTCATATGTTTTTAAACTTTTTGATGTTCTTCATGTCCCTGCCATTCGTAAAAATCTTTTGTTTGTCGCCAAATACACTTGTGATAATCTGGTTAGTTTAACCTTCTATCCAACTGGTTTTATTATTTGTGATCTCACCAATGGTGTCACTTTATTTCAGGGCCAATGTAAGGATGATTTGTATCCAATTCGGCCAGATTTTCTTCCATTTCGTTCTTCATCACCAAAGTTTTCTTTTGCCTCATTATTCAACTCTGCGTCAGTTTGGCATCATCGTTTGGGCCATCCATCTAATAAAGTCCTCAAAAAGTTGGTGACTCCTTTGTCGTTTGGACCTCCAATTTCTTTTTCAAATAAGCATTTTTGTAATGATTGTACCTTGCGCAAATCCACCAGGCTCTCTTTTCAGCTTGTAGTTCATTGTTCTACATTTCCCTTTCAATTCATACATTCTGATGTTTGGATGTCTCCTGTGCTTTCTAATTCTGGTTATCATTATTATGTTTTATTCACCGATGACTTCACTCGTTATTCTTGGGTATTTTTAATGAAAGTAAAATCTGAAGTTTTTCAGCACTTCTCCACCTTTTTAACGTTTGTTGAAAATGAATTTTCCGCAACAATAAAAGTTTTACAATGTAATGGGGGTGGTGAATATCATAATAACTCTACTGTTTTGAATTTGGAATTGTTGATTACATGTTCGTTTTTGAATTTGAACTTTGTAACTTCTGTTAGTCAAACTCTCATAGAGTTTAGGGATAAAGCTAATCCTATATTCAAAGCCTAAGGCTTCCTATATAAATTAGATGTATATTCTCCTTGGAGAATATGTTGTTCATAATGTTTTGCAATTTCTGACTTCTCCCACGAGTTCTCATTTGGTGGTTGTTAAGAATATCCTGCGCTATTTGAAAGGCACTTTGGGTAAGGGCTTACATTTTGCTCCCGTTACTTCTCCTCTTCGAATTGTTGCTTTCTCAGATGCTGATTGGGCTGGTTGTCCTGACACTCGTCGTTCCACCTCCGGTATTTGTGTGTTTCTCGGCTCTAACCTTGTTTCTTGGAGTGCCAAAAAGCAACGTACTGTTGCCCGTTCCAGTTCTGAAGCAGAATATCGGGCCCTTGCTTATGCTTGTGCCCACACCATCTGGATTCAGGGTCTTCTTCGTGAGATGCAGCTTCCTCTTTCTCTTCATGTTACCATTCACTGTGACAACTTGAGTACTATGTACATGGCTGCCAATCCCGTGTTTCATGCTCGCACCAAGCACATTGCCCTTGATTTTCATTTTGTTCGTGAGCATGTGGCTGCTCAAACGCATCAGGTTCTCTTCCTTCCCTCTTCCTCCCCGCTTGCGGATGTTTTTGCCAAGCCTCTGTCACGTGCTCAATTTGATGTCCTGTTGTCCAACCTACTTGCCCATTCGGTGCACAGGTTGCAGGGGAGTGTTGATTAGGTGTCTGTTTTGAATTTGGATTACATGTTTGTTTTTGAATTTGAACTTTGTGACTTCTGTTAGTCAAACTTGCCTAGAGTTTAGGGATATTCAAAGCCTAAGGCTTCCTGTATAAATTAGATGTATATTCTCCTTGGAGAAATATGAAAGATAAATAACTTTTACATGATGAACCTCTGTATGCTCATTCTTTGAAACCTTACTTTGTAGTCGAATCTGATTTTAGATTCAAGTCTCATTCCAAACTGAATCTGTGTATATATATCAAAATCTAACTGCGTGCGTGACTCTTTTTCCAAATCCGATTTGGATTGGATGAGGGTGATGAAGCCCATTTCTACGATGGCAATGGAGGTGAACCCCACATTGGATTGGTTGTTGACATGTAATCATGGAAAGCTATTTCATGCTTTCTATTTTTTAAAAATTGGAGAAACCAAAAAGAAGTATAGAAATTGGAGAAAACAGAAGAAAAACAGAAGATTAGTGAAATTAAGGAAAACAAAAGGATGAAAAATTACATGTTGGGCGATGACGCGTTCGGTTTCATATTTTTGCGAATGGTTCTAAAATATACAAAGCAACTTGGGGTGTGTTTCAAGAAGGCGGTAAAATTGGTGTTCAGGTGACAGGACCCGTCCCAACTGGACGTCGAAAACCGTACCCGGTCCTGTTCCCGTCTGACAAGTCAACTGAAATTCCAAAACAACCCTTCAGCACCTGCCAGACAAGGGAATTTTGCGCCTGTGCCCACACATACCTCCACCTCTGGAATAGCCTCGATCAACGCGCCACGACCTGAAGGGTTAATAAAACAGAAAAGGTGTGAGTGGACAAAAATGACCTCAAAATTTTTTTTATCAAAATACATTCTTACCCTCCAGTTTTCACAAACTTGCATGCATATCGTAAAACATGAGTAATAGTATGAAATCATTCAAGTATGAACAGTGGACCGATAAAATCAAAACATATTTTCCCATGGTCCATAAAACTCATGTTCACCAAATCAGTTCATGTTATAAAACATCAAATCCCGGCTCTCAGGCCAAAACATGTGAAAACATAATCACTGGCCACAAAGACCAAAAACCCGTACTCCATACTAGTACGTCATCACAAATAACATCAATCAGCACTAATCACAAGTGCACAATAAATATATCAACCCAATCAATCCGCACTACTCACAAGTGCACAATATCACAAATCACATCTGCACTACTCACAAGTGCACAATCAATCAAACTGCACTACTCACAAGTGCTGCACTACGCGTAGGCCAATATCCAGTCACTCTCTCGGGAACAGACACCTCTGGGCTCAACCCCCTCGGGCTCAGTCACCTCTGGGCGAACACATCCCCAGGCTCAGACACCTCCGAGTGGTACATCCAGGCTCAGTCTCATCCGAGAAGCTGACTACCATAGGATCAACTCTCGATCCTACATTCACATCCCCCAAGCTCCGGTCGTCTGGGTAATCCCCCCAAGCACCGACCGTCTGGGAATATTACAATCACAATGAAAACCATCCCGGGAATTACATCCCAAAACATTTCAATCAAATCTTGACTTCATACCAAGTCAAGATCATTCTCAACTGGGTCTCAAGCCCAAAATACCTTTTACACATAAACTGTTAAAATCACATTTAAATCAATAGAATAATCCGGAAATCATCATTGACTCACCAACCAAGTCAAAATATCAGTTTAGAAATCATTTAGACTCCGGGCCTAGCCCAAAACATCATTTGCACGTTCCTCGTAAAACGTACCCGAAAGACTGATTAAAATAATCATAAAATCCCAATAAATCATTAATTTCACAATTTCACAAATGACTCCAAATCCGAGTCAAAATCACTATTCACTTGGGTTCTCATGCCCAAAATAACATTATCACGCAAATCCATGCGTTGCAACCTCCGTTGCCATTTTCACGTAAATCCACGAAATCCTTGACTCATTCCCGAGTCACAACATCATTCTCAATCCATGACTCATAATCCGAGTCCACACATTATTTCCAACCAATTTTAATCCCGGACTCACAAACCAAGTCCAAACATCATTTTTACCAAATTTCGTAATTTCTCGAAAATCGCCCAAAAATAATAATATAATATTCATAAAACCGAGAAATTACCGGATTGAAACATAAATCATGCCCAAGCATATAAAATCATATAATAAGGCATTAAAATCATATATGCATGCATCACGGTTAGAAAACAAAGTCCACTCACACACACCGTTCAAAACGGTTTGTTTCCGGGCTGCACGTTTTTCCGTAAATTCTGGAAATCACAACTCCTGCCCAAAATCATTATAGAGGGTTACTAACATCTCAAAATACTACATATAATTTTCCCCAATTTTTCCGGGATTTAAATACGTATTTTGAACGTAAAACAAAACTTCGGATACGCGGAACATTATAGAAACAATATCCGATTTTACCGAAATCAACGTCAAAATGTTCGTTACACTGAGAAGATCAAAAGTCATGTTGACCTCACCTTGAGACTAGGCTGGACGCGCCCTCACGCGCCGCCGTGAGTGGCTGCGCGTGAAAGCCACGCGCCGGCTACAGTAACGCTACAGTGTTCCTTCTTCACCCGTTTGTCTGTAAAACGGGTTGAAAAACCCGCGAACAGACCCGGTTCAAACTCACCCAATTCGACACCAATTTAGTCCGTTCTTTCCACTGATCCCTTCTAATCCAACTCTAATTGAGTTCTGCAAGTTCAATTACTTGAATCATGGTCTAAATCCTCACGACTCTCGATCGATCCTCGACGGGTTTCCAATTCGGGTTTCACGATTTCATCCCTGGTTTTCAAATTAATTCATTCAGTTAGCATCGTGAGAGTGTAAGGAATGTTTCTACAAGATCAATTCGAAGAATTCTTACCTCTAACCCGTCGAACCCAAGCTCGAATTGAAGTTGCCATGGAAGCTCAGTTCATCCTCAATCCGACACTGTTTCACTTCATTTTTGTTGCAGAAAGGTTCGTATGGATCCCAGAAGTCGAATTGAATCATCAATTTCGATCCTCACGGCTCACAATCTCGAATTCGAAAGTATTTTCAAGATTTTTCGATTCAAAATTAACCCAGGGGCCTCACTGTCACTCGAGTCTCTCTCTCAATTCGACTTCCTCAGTCTCCCAATTGCACAATGAGACCGAAACAATGGGTTATCAGCTGTTAATGGACAATCATTAAGACAACCCACAATTTAGGGAATTTGTGTCTAAAGTGGTATAATTGTGTTTCCCATGATTCCCGTTTCAATGTTAGCAGCTGGGGTATGGAAGATGACAAAGTGACAAATGTCACAATCTGGTAGCAAGAATCAATGTTAAAAGACCATTTTGCCCTCCGTTCGATAAATTACCATTTTACCCCTAGACATCCGTGACCCGTAACTTGGTCACCCGAACTCCGTTTTCGACGTGCCGCCTGTTGTTGGATTCGTATCGACGAGACCTACGTAACGGTCCTTGGCCCTCGTCCATCGGACCTCCCGATCAAAAAGTCAACATTTGGCCCCTAATATGCCAAATTACCAAAATACCCCTCAACTTCCGAACATCATAACTTTCTCTACGAATGTCGGAATCGAACGTGCCACCTGTCTATGAACTCGTGACGTCCCGAACTACGTCACAGTCATCGGCCAAAGTCCATTTGACCACCTGTTGACACCATATCGACCGACCACCCTAGCACAGGTCCCACCAGGACAGGAAGGCCGCCGACCGATCGGTACCATACTGCAGACCCGCCATTCGGCATCTGACAGTGAACAGACAACAGCTGGCTATGACAGTCACCTAACCAACTCTGCCACACCAACTCCCTGACGGAGGCAGGTTGGGACTCCAGCTGGCGCCTCCTCCGGATGTCCAGAGCTTGTCAGGCGGCTCCCAGCCACAAAGCACCACCTGCTCCCGTAACAGTAGCCCACCTACCGCAGTTATGGCTACTATAAATACCCCGAAACCCTTCACAAAGGTAAGACACTCAGAACCGATCCAGAGCACTGTATTTACTTGCCGCTCGGCATTCGGATACTAACTTAGGCATCGGAGCCCCTTTGGCCGACACCACACCGGTGTCTAGTTTTGCAGGATCCCTGCTGAACCACAACGCCCCCGGCGGGCCCGAGACACCACGCGGCTGGTCCTAGAACCCCCAGCGGGTCTCATCGAGTTGGTCATTTCAGGATCAAACAATTGGCGCCGTCTGTGGGAAGTCAGTAAACACCCACTAACTCACATACCCCTGCTCGACCCTCCGCTGATGAACAATGTCTGCCGAACGGGATGATGGTGAGCTCAACAACACCCCCCAGGGAGATCGCGGTCGAACCCGAGCCAGCCTACCTTCCGATGACGTGCTCGAGATGCTGAGGACCCTCTGGTCGGAGGTTGCCGAATTTAGGAAGAGCAACGCTGCCATCGAGAGCAGGAATCACGTGTGGGGGGAATAGCATGGAAGCACCCTGGCCATCTTGCAGTCTACACGCGAGGAACTGGAGGAGCAGCGGGAGGCAACCAAACGGGCCTTAGCCGCTGCGTCTCGTCGGCCGGAGTTCGATGCCGGCCGGCTCGAGATCGGTGACACCTGCCGACCGGTCGGCGCTCTCGCTCTCCGACACCCCAGCTGCCGGGGGAAACTGCCTCTGCAGAGCCTCCATTAGCTTCCTCCGGCGCACCCGGGCTTGGTCCAGCCCACCGATCAGGGGTCTTTTCAGACCGAGCACCGGACTCATCTCCGTACCCTGCCTAGCTTCGGGGCGGCTCGGCTTCAGCAGCCCATCTGGTCGACAGCCAGAGCTCGACCCTTGCTGGGGCTCCTCCCGGCCAGTCCCCTTGGGCTTCACTGCCACGATTTTCTGCCTCCGCGGCTAGGGGGGGGGGGGGGGGCACCTCCGGCTCCTTGCCCTTACCCTCGGCAGCCACGCCGTGCTTCGCCACCGCCTCACTCATCTTCTTCTGAGCGGCTTGTTCAACTTGGGGATGCACTGCAAAACAAACTGTTAGTGCCTCGGCATGCCTACACACTATAACTTCAACACTACTGCTTACCAGGTGGCGAGATGAGGCCCACGACAAGCAGGTTTGACGGCAACTTCAGGACGCACCGGCTGCATTCCAGGTCGGACAGCTTCTCCCGCACCAGGTTGCACGCCTCCCAATCCTCTACTGTCACCGTTGCCTTGGACGGACCTGCACACACAACAAACACCATCAGTCTTCGCCTCAGTAGCCACAATTACCGCCTTATGACCACTAGCCGAACGGTAGACCAACAACCTCCAGAGTGGAAGTAGCTGGGAATCCTCGCGCGGACCCCACTGACGTCTCCCTCCCACGGCCCGGACACCCAGCAAAACCGGTGTCTCCAGCTCTTCTGCGACGTCGGCACGTCGTGATAAAGGCACCCCGAGCCGTCTTCTGCAGGCACTTCATCTGGTACCACCCCGACCCGTAGGTCTGCCTCTTGAAGCGATACAGGGCGTACAATTGCCCCCAGGTCGGCTCCGGCAGTCCCGCCAGTCGGAACGCCGTGTACAGGCTGATCAGGATGATCCAGCCGTTGGCGTTCAGCTGCCCCAGGGCCAGGTTTGCCCTCACCATCATATCCTGGAGCCACGGGTGCAGAGGCAGCCTCACTCCGTGTTCAAAGCAATCGACGTAAAATAATGTCGACCCTTCAGGAGGATTGCTCGGCTTCTTGCTGTGCGGGGGTACCGTCATCTTAATCTCCATCGGCACATTGTACAGCTCCCGGAACCGATCCAGGTCGGACTGCCGAATGGTGTTCATCTCGTAGTCCACGGCATACTCCACCTTCACCACGCCGTCGGCATCTAGTTCCATCGGCGAGCTCGTCTCCGTCCCGCTACCCTCAGCCTCGGAATCGACGGTGGCGACGGGGGGAGTACGGGGAGACGTCCTCCTCTCACTTGGCCGATCGGCACCCGATGTGCTACATCCGCCCTGCTGCCTCAACTCCTTCCGCGGCAACCTGAGAGCCTCATCCAGGCTGTCACCACTGCTGGACGACGAAGTACTGCTAGTGGACCCACTAGTAGACGTTAACCCACTGCGCCCGCTCGGCACGTCGGTTGCCGAACTGGACGGTGTTTCCCCGCCAAAAGCTTGAGGGGACCTAACCCCAGATCCACTGTTTGACTCTGACTCTGACATCTAAAAATTACCAAAAGAAAAGAAGCTACAACTAAGCACCTACGCTACGGAACACATGCTGAGCAGAGATGCCGAACGGCAGGAATTATACCTTTCAAAATTTTGCTCGGTCGAATTGGTTCCAAGCGTCTTCTTCTTGATCGGCAGTCTCCAATTCAGTCGGCACTTGCAATTATTCCACAGATGCTCTGAGTAAAAAGTGAAAAAGTCAAAAAGCTTTCGCCCCTTTTATAGGCCCCTGGCCCACCTCGAGATGCGTGCTTCCGATCTGACGGTCGCCAGGCCGATATGGCCACCTTTCGGCTACGAATACCTTGTACTGTATACCCATCGGTATCGTACATTCTCAACTACATACATACATACGTACATCGCTACCGGTATGCATCCATACCGCCTGCCGACCGGAGCCTCTCGGCATCTTTCCCGATGGCACGCTTCCTCTCTTCGTCGGCAAGCACACTGCTACCGACGTCCCCCCGCCATTCCCCACGTCCGCCTCTCCACGATCTTTCGGTCTTTACGGTGGGCAGCTTCCAGAACTCGGCAACGGGGACTCTTTTCAAATCGGACATACGGTGCACTTCCTCGCTCCATGACTTGGGGGGCTACTAGGGACACAGGGCGCACCGCCCTGGTCGGTCGACAGGTACCGGCCGTCATATCAAGTCCTCGACCGAGGAACCCCACCTCAGTCAAAGACTTAGGGGACTTATGTTGACACCATATCGACCGACCACCCTAGCGCAGGTCCCACCAGGACAGGAAGGCCGCCGACCGACCGCCTGATCGGCACCCTCACGACCAACGGTCCGCCGATCGGCACCATACTGCAGACCCGTCATTCGGCATCTGACAGTGAACAGACAACAGCTGGCTGCGACAGTCACCTAACCAACTCTGCCACACCAACTCCCTGACGGAGGCAGGTTGGGACTCCAGCTGGCTTCTCCTCCGGATGTCCAGGGCTTGTCAGACGGCTCTCAGCCACAAAGCACCACTTGCTCCCGTAACAGTAGCCCACCTACTGCAGTTATGGCTACTATAAATACCCCGAAACCCTTCACAAAGGTAAGACACTGAGAACCGATCCAGAGCACTGTATTTACTTGCCGCTCGGCATTCAGATACTAACTTAGGCATCGGAGCCCCTTTGGCCGACACCACACCGGTGTCTAGTTTTGCAGGATCCCTGCCGAACCACAACGCCCCCGGCGGGCCCGAGACACCACGCGGCTGGTCCTAGAACCCCCAGCGGGTCTCATCGAGTTGGTCATTTCAGGATCAAACACCGCCCGAACTAAAAGTCAACATTTTGCCCACGCCAGGGGCAAAACGGTCATTTTGCACAATTCGTCCGATTTCACTCAACTAATTCCAGATTAGTCACTCTAAACCATACTTAATTATTATTTAGTCCCGACACTCGGGACGGGTCATTACATCAGGAAAGAGAAAAATACCCTTATCCTTAATAGTGTTTTAGAAGGCATCAATTAAATGGTGCAACATTTTCGAAATTACTTTTTTTGGTGTAAACTAATGTTAATTTTGATTCTGGGCGTATTTTAAAAATTGCTAACTTATTCTGGGTGCATTTATATTAATAAGCCACAAATATGGCAACATCATGACCCAAGTCAAAACTCCGACCACTGGTAGCTGCGACGTGGTCCAAGTCGGCTACCAACACATGCTATTTCACAAAATCATCTTTCTTTAATGGCACCTAAGCTTATATTTTTCATCGATGAACCATTGTTTGATTCGTCTTCAAACCCTTTTTCTAGGTCAAAATCGATTTTGGATCTAAGTCTGATTCCAAATTGAATTTGAACTCGGATCTGAATTTGATTGCGAGTTCAACTCTTATTCCGACTTTGAGTCGGATTTGGATGAGGGTTCGCTGATGAAGCCATTTCTGCGAAAGCGATGGAGGTGAACCTCATATCGAAGCCCTTATATTCTAGCTCGGAGCCAAAATGCTTAAGAGAGACGGAGCATAAGGGTTCCAAGAGAACATGGTTGTCGACTTGTAATCATAGAAAATTTTGTTTGCTTTCTGTTTTTGTGAAATTGGAGAAACAAAAAGAATTATAGAAATTGGAGAAAACTGAAGAAAAACAGAGGATTATAGAAATTAAAGAAAACAAAAAGGATGAAAAAATTACATGTTTGGAAATAAATTGTTAGTTATGAAACATACAAAGTGAATTTTTGATCAAGAAGTGAAAAAATTTCATTAAGAAAAATACAGCAAGGAGGATACAGTAAGAAAATCGAGAAAAAACCGTCTAGAAAGGGAATCAGAGTAAAGACGCATAGCATACCATAAAATGTCCACTCCTAGGCCTAAAGGAAAAATAGCTTAGCTAGTGGAGCAAGGAAGACCATCGTTGTTTAAAACAAACACTAAAAAATATGGAGGGTGATCAATCCAGACTTCCCCTTGAGAAGCTAAGGTATCAACTACCTTGTTAGTGTTACGAGGGGTCCACAGAAAACGGATTCGCTCGAAGTGGGCACGATGCATGTGGATATGAGAAAAGATGGGGAAAATTTCCCAATTTACGCGGTCAATACAGCCAGCACAATACAAAATAAGATCTTTGGAGTCCGACTCCATGACGACATTCTGGAAACCAAGAGTACGAGCAAGTTCCACACCCGAGAGAACAACCCAAGCTTCCGCAATGAGAACATTTCCTGTACGGCATGAATCACAAATAGCCCCACAGAATGCTCTACTCGAATTTCTGATAATGGCTCCTAAACCAGCAAGATCAGTTGAACTCGTCCAAGAGGCATCACAGTTGATTTTTATAGCCGAGTCTGAGGGAGGGCACCAAGAGGTAGAGCCAACCTACGAAGTGTTAAGAGGCCCAATAGGGGAATGGGGAGAAGCAATAGAAGCCGAGAAGTCAGAGACATTCCTGGAAATGGCTTGGGTGATACGCGAGGGGTTGAAAGGCCGAACCTCAAATATAAATTTGCATCGGTGCTTCCAAATGTCCCAGCAGGTAAAAACAACAACATAGGCTATCCACCCTCGATTACAACCAACTCCAGTAGAAAGGGATAGGATGGAGCTCAACCAGGGCTCGAAGGAAGTCACTTGAGTAATGTCAATTTGGTAACTAAGGAGACCTCCAAACCAAATACATGTCACCCCAGGGCAGAGTAGGAACAAATGCTCGATAGTTTCAGGGTGTTCCTCGAAAAGTGGGCACAAAAGGTAATGGCCCATATGACAACGGAAGAGATTAGCCCTAGTGGGGAGACATCCACGCAAAGATTTCCACATGAAGTTGATGACTCGTGGATTTGCTTGCAATTTACAAATAGTTTTCCAAAGGTTTGTTAGAAAGATTGGAGCTTAATGCCCTAGAGGAGGCAGGAGGGTACATGCGTGAGGAGTTGGCCCGAAGCCAGAAGTACCCAAATTTTACACTATACTTACCAGGTCGACAGTGGCGCCAGATGAAGCGGTCTTTGTCCTCAGGATTTTCTAGGGGGATAGAACGAATGGTCTCATAGTCCATTGCCGAAATATGATGTTCGATAGTCTTCAGCTTCCAAGAGTGGGAGGCCGAGTCAATGAGGGAAGAAACATTTTGGGATGAGGAGCAAGCCTGAGGGGAGGAAGAGACAAGCAATCCATCCAGGGAACCTGGGAACCATCGATCAGTCCAGATTTTGGTATCAGCCCCATTTAACATTTGCCAACGGGCTCCTTCAAGAATAATGCGCCTACCTTCCAGTAAACTCGTCTAGACCCAAGAAGCACGGCTACCCCTGCTAGCATGGCAAACGTTCTTTGGGAACTTGAAAACGACCATCGGATAGGTGGGAATGGCTTAGGCCAATGCCTTTATGAGGACTTATTTTCTGGCCTAAGAGCGGAATTTCTTCTTCCAGCCATTGATTTTCTTCCCAATCCTCTCCCGAACAAACATCAAAGCCTTTTTTTTATCGACCCCAAAGAGTAGGTAAGCCAAGGTACATGCCAGGGTCCTAGGCGATTTCCATTCATAGGATATTATTCAGCTCAGATCGTAAGGAAAGGGAGTGTTGGGGCTGAAGAACATGTTGAACTTATTATAGTTTACAAGATGGCCCGCGGCAAAACAATAAGCCTGCAAGATTTCGTCGACGACAAAGCAATTGTTTCATGTAGCCTTCATGAAAAGTAGAGCATCGTCTGCAAATAATAAGTGTGAGAGAGTAGGCCCATCTGGACTGAACTTGATACCCTAGAGCATACAAACAAGCACATCATGATTAAACATCTGAGATAACACGTTTTTCACAATGATAAAGAGATAGGGGAAAAAGGATCCCCTTGCCTAATTCCACAGGAGGGAAAAAGTTTCTGACTAGTTTGACCATTCACCAGAATCGAGAAGCAAACAGAGGAAACACATCTCATGACCAGGTTGACCCAGTGGGGGCTAAAACCCATTTTGATCATGATCGCCCGGAGGAAGTCCCGTTCAATACAGTCATAAGCCTTGTTCAAATCCAATTTGATACTCATCTCATAAATTTTAGTAGACTTTCGGAGTTTGAGGGCATGGAAAGCTTCATGAGCAACCACAATGTTATCATGAATCTGACGCTCCAAAAATACGTGTGTTACAAGCACGGATTGAAATATCGACAGTTTCACCGATATTTCGACCGATATATCGGAAAATCTCACCGTCGACATCTAAACAGGGGGGAAGAAATTTTTTCCCCCAATATCCATAGTTTCATCCAATATCAAAGTATATCGGTGATTTTCACCGAAATCTACCGATTTTTTACGAAATTTTTGAACTTCAATCCGTGCAGTTTCAACGCCAACGCTGGCAACGGTGACCAGCAGCCGCGAGCAGTAATGGAGACCAGTAGTTGCGAGCAGCAGCATCCATCTTCAGTTCACACCGACTGCCTTGATCCGCTCTGTTTCCTTCACGGTCTTCGTCTCTCTCAGTCGAGAGTCACTCGACTTTACCTCTTTGTTTCATCTGCTTTGTTTCCTTCACCAGTCCTTCAGACGCTCAAGCAGAGAAGATGAAGACTAAGACCTCAAGCAGAGAAGGTGAAGACTGAATATGGAACCCTCCAAATATCAGATCGCATGTGGGGATTTTGTATTCCTTTTCTCCGCTCTGCTTGGTTTGAAAGGGTATCAATATCATACCATTATTTAATTTGGATGGTGTGGAATATTGGGGGGGTGGAAAAATCTAGAACGCTCCTTCAAGCAATCATGTGCCACGTGGGGTTTGAAAGAGACACGTAATTGAAGAAAGAGCTGGTGATTGAATCATCTAATTTGTTTAAGTGGCCTTAGTTTTTGGCTTGAATGGAAAAGCCTTTGGAAGTGAGATTTCCATTATTTGGTAAAACTTGTGCTACTAACTTAAATGCTATAAGGAGTCAAGGAGTGACTACCATACATAAATATGCACAGCCCAAACAGTGATTTAAATTTGTCTTAATTAATTTTCCAATTCCAATAACGCCATCAAATCTCATGTATGCTTAAACATAAGGTGAAAATGTCATCAATCTCATGCATGGTTGAAAAGAATATATACTCTAAAAATTATACACAATCAATTTATTATTACGTGTTTAATTATATTATCATTCAACTATAGTAATTTACTTTAATTTATATTTATAGTCATCATCATAATCATATTGTAACATATTATATATCATTACTTATTATATCAAAGTCATTTTATAACTTTTATTAGTCTTATATAGTCATTATTAGATTATTGATTTTTTCCCAAAATTTCATTAAAAAACAAAATTAAGGATTAAATTTCCATAATTTTTGTTAAGAGTAAACGATATCGATATCGATATATCCGTAAACGATATGGTTAATAAGAATTTGTTTTATGTCCAATTTTCACTAATTAATGTCCAATTTTCTAGGTTATTATGCATGTAAATATAAACAACCTGATTTTCTAAATTATTAGGTAAATGCAAACTAAATTATTATTCTTATTGTTATGTTTTTAATTATATTAACATTCAATTATAGTAATTCACTTCAATTTATGTTTATGTTTAAAAACTTATATTATTAGTCCTCTTTAGAATCATATTGTATCATATTATTCATCATATATTTATTATATCAAAGTCATTATATGATTTTATTAATCATATATAACCATTATTGGGTACTTAAGTTTTTGTCAAAGTTTCATTAAAAATTTCCAATTTTTAAACTAAATTTCCGTTATTTTTTTTTTATCGTAAACGATATCGATATCGATATTCAGAGCGAGATATCCGTAAATTTGACTAGCGATATATCCGTCGATATCGATATTTCAATCCTTGGTTACAAGAGGACTGGGAAAATTGGTGTTGTTCAGGACAGACAAAAATGCCCTTGCACTAAATGGCGTCAAAAGGGACATCAGTTAAATGGTGCAACGTTTTTTACTTTAGTTTTTTTAGTGTAAACTGAGGTTAGATTTCGATCCTAGTGCATTTTAGGAAAAGCTACCTTGTACTTGGTGAATTTAGAATAAAAAGCCAAAGAAGGCAATATCATGACCCACGCCAAAACACAAACTACTTGTGGAGCCATAAAACATCAAAAAATTGTAGAGCTGCTACATGGCTCAAAATTCCCAAAATGGCTAAATTACTCTTGGAATTAATACAAATGACTTGTAGACACCCACACATTAAATAATCTATTTACCAGCTAAATACGTTATTTAATCAGGTTAAAAGTCTCCGTAATATTAATATTTTCTCCTAGAGTTAATTGTCATTATTCTTAATAACTGACAATTAATATTGATATTAAATCATAATAATTATCATTATTATCATAATGATCCATTATTATAATTAATAAATAATATATTATTTATTAATATATTATTTATTAATTACAAATTCAACCGACTAATCAGAATGCTCTGAGGCTCCCAAGGATTTCCTATAAATAGCTGAACTCATTTCACTTTCCACGTAATTATGTTCAACGCTACTTAAGCTCTTGAGATTTCTCTTTCGAATCTGAGTTAAGCATTGGAGCGTTCTTGGTCGAACACCCCCCGGGTCTCGATCATTGAACGCACGATAGCTTACTGTTTCCTTGTTTGCAGGGATCCTTGAGTCTTTTGAGTTTAAAGGACGAATTCAGCTTCAACAATTGGTGCTTTCATTGAGAGTTTGAAGATATTCAAGAAGAAGCTCTCACGATCGTTCATCGTTCATCTTACTTCGTTCATCGTTCATAACGCTGTTCGAAGATCTTGAACGTGTTCATCGTTTGAAAACAACTTTCCATTCAAGATTCTCTAGACGGGCATGGATAGGGTTCGACGATCCATTCGTCCAACTGGAGAAGGTGTTTCTGCCTCAACTTCTTAGACAAGGAATGAAGCTCACATAGAGACTCTGGAGGAGCGCCCAATTTGTCCCCGACGTGTGTCCATAGAAGTGCCCATGGAGACGCAAGGAAGGATGCCAACCTTCAGCTTCGGAGCATTCCCATCTCCAACAAACCAAGTACCTCTGCTAGGAGAAGGAACTTCAACCTTACAGCAAACAAGCGGGCGGATGGTGGGATGAGCATCAAGGTAGAGTCAGCCCACTGCAAACATGGATCTGCGGAACTTCCTGGATGGACGCCACGACATCTCAGGGAGGAGTCACCACCAACCTCCTCGGGAAAACTTGGCGCAACAAGTAGAAAGGTTGAGCAGCCAAGTTCAACTTCAGTCGGAGCTCTTGCAGCAAC
Source organism: Prinsepia uniflora (assembly GCA_032719365.1). Classification (NCBI taxonomy): domain Eukaryota; kingdom Viridiplantae; phylum Streptophyta; class Magnoliopsida; order Rosales; family Rosaceae; genus Prinsepia; species Prinsepia uniflora. The sequence continues at coordinate 65,531,547 of CM064876.1, forward strand.
TCCTGGCAGAAAGAACAGCCCAAGAACCAGAGAGACATTCCACTTCGTGTGGACGAAAAGAGAATGTTCCAAGGCAACCAGGGAAGGAAACGGTCAGATGCCGAACAATGTCTCGGGACACCTCGCTAGGTGACTCCAGTGAGGAAAGTCACACCTGCAGAGAAAAGAGTCCACAATGCCCAAGGCCATCAGTACTTGAGCAGCTTGGAAGTAGGGTCGGGACAGCTTCACAGGAGAAACGCTCATATGGGAGCAAAAGGGAACATCAGACTCACCAGAAAACTCCAAGACGATCTGTCCATGGCAGTAAGGGGGAGGACGAGGCTTACTCATCTGCGCGACCCCAGAGGAGAATGATGGAAACTCAGCAGGTTCCCGACGATTAGCACGAAACAACTCTCTGCCTCAGAAAGGTGCGCTGCAAGCTGATGATGTCCAAAAGATGTTAGATCGAAACCTTTGTGCTCAGCGTGATGGAAACCTAGAAGGCGATCTACGCCGCAAAATTCAACAATCCACACCCTTTGTGAGAGATATTGAGGAAGGGTCGTTCCCTCAGAGAATCACAATGCCAAACTTCAATCAGTTCAAAAGAACTTCTGACTCGGTGAATCACATAGACTACTACCGAGGAGTCATGGTTCCGCATAGACATAATGATGCACTCATGTCCAAAGTGTTTCAAGCCTCTCTTCAAGGTCAAGCCATGAAGTGGTTCAATCATCTCCCCCGGAGGTCGATCGCTTCTTTTGAAGAGTTGGCTCTAGCATTCATGAAGGAGTACTCGCAGCTTCGAACTGTCGAAGTAAAGGGAGACCATTTCTTCTCCATCCGAAAGCGAGCAAAAGAGAGCCTCCGCCAATACATTCGGTGGTACTGCGAGGAAAAGTCTCGAATTGTTCGTTGCAGTGACCTTGTTACTACAATGGCATTCAAACAAGAGTTTCCCAAGGACAGCTACCTCTACAGAGACATAATCATGGGCAATGCACGAGGGCAATGCACGAAGTCTTACCAAGATGCTCTCTCTAGAAGAGCATCATGCATGCTGGGAGGATGAAAAGAGTGCTGCACATGCGCCCGATCATGTCGTGATGAGCGAGAAAGCCTCCATACCGTCATTACAGGTCCAATAGGATGTTAGTGGCAAATTTTCACATTGAGGGTTCAACAAGCGCAAGGAAAACCAAAATACTAATGACTCAACCATTAAGAAGCCTAAGCTGCAATTCTCAATACCAGTCCACCAGATTCATAATGAGATCAAGGACAAGAATTGGTTCAAAAAACCAGGACCCGTCAAGGGCGATCAGGAGAAAGTTGATAAAACCAAATGGTGCACCTATCATGAGTGCTATGAACATAATATCAGCACATTCATATCTTTCGAAAGATATATCCAAAATCTCATGAAGGAAGGATGTAACGACCCGTCCCAAATTCCAGGATTAGATTAGTGACTAATCACGATTAGTGAGGTTAATCGGTGATTACTTGGGCGAAATCGGACGAACGATGCAAAATGACCGTTTTGCCTCTAGTCGTGGGTAAAACATTAACTTTTCATTCAGGCGGTCAAATGGACTTTGACCGATGACCGTGACGTAGCTTAGGACGTCACGAGTTCATTGAAAAGTGGCACGTTCAATTCCGACGTTCGAGGAAGAAGTTATGACGTTCGGAAGTTTATGGGCATTTTGGTAATTTTGGTTAAAAGGGGCAAATAGTTGACTTTTTTACCAAGAGGTCCGATGGCCGAGGGCCAAGGACCATTACGTAGATCGGGACGATACGAATCCATAGACAGGCGGCAAGTCGAATTCGGACGTTCGACAGCGAAGTTACCGTTCACGGAAGTTCAAGTGCACTATTGCATGAATTACGAGACGACCTAAATTTTGGACTCTAGTGGGGCCCAGATATTTTATGGAGGCCCAATGGATGAGTGACACTTGTCACCCATCCACAGGCCACCCAAATTAAAACATGCATTTCACCTTCTTTGTTTCATACAAACCCATAACCCGATCTCGTGCAACCACAACACCCCAAGCCTTTTCCCCTACCTGTGCTGACCAAGAGAGACTGAGAGGGAGGCTAAGACTGAGACCAGGAAGATGGAGATGGTAGCAGGTGGCGGCTGAGCCGCCGTGCACGTTGGAGGAAGGTAAGAACTCGGTTTGAGTTTTCAATTTCGATTTTTCGATTAGGGTGTTATGGATGGTTTTGGGTGCTTGGATATAGCTTATTAGGTTGTTAGGAAGGCCTAGAAGAAGTTTTGAACGACAGAGTAGGGCTGAACAGCCCTGGGGGCAATCGGAAGTTTTGGGCCGTGAGGGAAGAATCGAAGGGGCTTGATTTTGGATGTTTTTCTTGATTTTATTCGTACCATTAGACTCCTAGGATTAAAATAGGAATTATAAGAGTAATTAGGGCTTGAATCAGACCAAAATAGGGGAGGAAAACCAGCGAACCGGTCACGCCGGTTCAGACCGGTTCAGGTTACAGTGGACCGGTTCGACGCGTTTGGGAAAATGATGAATAGTGCGGCGCGTGATCTCACACGCAGCACCTTCATTGGGCACGTGGGGGCGCGTGTCCCACCTTTTAGGGAAGTGTTCAACATGTGAAATCTTCTATTCGATGTAACGAACATTTTGGGACTGGTTTCGTATCGATAGGACACCGTCTCGATAATGTTCGGGGCATCGAAAAGTTTCGGATCGAGGTTAAAAATAGTTACAAAATCGGGAAAATTATGGGACTTCAATGAGAGGTTAATGAGGCTATTAGTAACCCTCTAAATGAATTTGGACAGATTTGGGAGTCCCGGTGACGGTGATTGGACCGGGAGAGCCGTATGGCACGCGTATCGAGGCGCGACTTCATACGGTCTGTGAGTGGACCTTGATTTCTATACTGTGATGCATGCATAAATGTTTTATATGGTTTATGAATATGATTCTATGATTATGAATTGGATGGTTTTGATTTATATGATTTCACGTATTTCGAGGCGATTTACGTGCTTGCACGTAAATCGAGGTTTTCCAATTTTATACTGATTTTCCGTACTTATGGTTTTGGATATGATTTCATGAAATGGTTTTGGATTTGAAAAGGTAAACTCGGGTTCGAAACCCATTTGATTCACGAACCCTCGGACTCGATGTCCCTTTTTGTTACGTTCTCGGGCCGGAGGCCTAATTGGTTCTTCAATTGATTTCAGATTTGGAAATATGGAATCGGGCATGAGACCCATTTGATTTAACGAGGCATCGGGCCGGAGGCCCAGTTGGTTTACGATTCGGACCGGATGTCCAGTTTGTATGTGGATACGGGCCTAGGGCCCAACTATGTGTTACAAATGGTTTTATGGTTCATGACGGTTTATGGGAACCGGCATGAACCCTTGAAATGGTTTTATGGTTCATGACAGTTTATGGGAACCGGCATGAATCCTTGAAATGGATTTACGGGTCATAACGGTTTATGGGAACTGGCATGAACCCTTGGAAAGGATTTTATGGTTCATGACGGCTTATTGGGGGGCCGGGCATGAATCCTTGAAAGGTTTAAAGAATGATTTCAAACGGTTTTTCATATTCCATCCTTTATATATGATTGTCTCCTCCGGGGAGGGTCGTTGGCCTGGGTGGACCCCAGAGTAATCATGGAGCACTGACTGAGTGGAGTCGCCCCCCAGTTGGGTTCCTTACTCTCAGGATGGGCATGGTTCGTTACCTCCAGGGAGGGTCATTGATCTACGGACATTGACCTGGGTGGACCCTGGAGAGACTTGGGTTTGAGACCCCGGTTAGCACGCGCGTAGCTTTATTTTACCGTGACAAGTTCTTGGATATGAAATATATTGGATAAACATGATTTCAGTGGTTTGGGAAATTGTGTTTTATGCTGATAAATGGATTTTGGCTGAGATCCCACATATGTTTACTATGTTCTGGTTTTCTGTAAATGGTTTTAGGCAGGAGGCTCTAAATATGGATGCTTTAACATATGTGATTGGATAAATAGTTTTACTATGCATGCATGCTTTTTAGTGAAGGGTATAAAGGTCTTTATGAAATATGTTTTTATAAACTCTTTATTTTTGTCCACTCACAGTCTTTCTGTTTTTAATACCCTTCAAGTTGGATACGATGCAGACTGTAGCAGAGACTGAGATATCACATACCTCCTCCGGATCCTGGCGTACTCTGATAGCCCGAGAGGGCAAAGGTTGGAAATTTCCCTTGTCTGACACTCCGTGTCAAACGAGATCATGGGCATTCCTCGTTAATCCCTAGGGAATTGAGGACGGGTCCTAACAAAGGATATTGTACAGACTACATAAAAAAGAAGACTGCAGATCCCATAGAGAACAAAGAACCCAAAGAGCATGCATCAAAGGTGATCTGCATCAGCTAGTTGAATGTTGATGGAATTGATCATGTCATCACTTGCCACAAGCTACATGTCAAAATTCAAGAGATATAGAAATCTATGAAACTTTCAATTTTGGTTTTTATGTTGTCTTCAAAATTCAAGTACCATGCATTTGAATTATCAATAAGATTGAGAAATTGTTCTGAATACATACAAACATATTTGTACCTCATATACAATTTGCAAAACTTATTCCCTCTAGCATCAAAGCCTTCGTCATCGAAGCATCCGAGCCTTCGCCTTGTTAAGCATCCAAGCCTTCAGGGCCTTTGCTCTGCGAAGCATCCAAGCCTTTGTCATGCGAAGCATCTAAGCCTTCGCCATGCGACGCACCCAAGCCTTCGTCATCGAAGCACCCAAGCCTTCGTCTTGCGAAGCACTCAAAATCTTCCATCAGGAAGCACTCAACGTCTTCCACTAGGAAGCACTCAACGCCTTTTGTTAGGAAGCAGCCCAAGGCTTCCTCCTGGAAGCACTCCGAGTCTTCCACTAGGAAGCATTTCAGGCCTTCTTTTAAGAAGTAAAAGCCCTTCCATGAAGGCAACATAAAAACAATGCTGATCAAGTTAGCAAAAATCCAATGTTGGACGCCCATGGCTACAACAAGGGCATCTAATGCATGTGTTAGTTTGCAATTCAATCAAAATAGTTAGCAGAATTTTGCAAAGGGACTAGACGCTGCGATCACAAAATTCTTCATAGGAACTGTATTCATTTACTCATTTCAAGGATGGTTGGCTAATTACATCTCGATCGCTCAAACTAGTTATTCAGTACAAGAATGTAAAAACAATAATTAACATACACAAATGACGTAACTATGGATGCAAGTCTTCAAAGCCCATAATCCTTCGAAACTCTGCCCATTCTTCTGAAAGTAGGGACATGTTGTCGAATGGTGACTCGTCAGTTTCAGGAACATCGTTTTTCTTAGCCTCCCCATTATGCCCAAGTTCATGCTCAGGCTCCATATCCAGTTCAAGCTTTAGCACTTTTGTGGTAATCCCACTCCAACTCTCCATACCCAACTTTTGTGCTTTATCTTCCTTAAAGCACAAATTTGTGGGGGCATGTGATGACAGCAAGCAGCCAGTTCTCAAATTTTGGATTTCAACATCCAACTGTCTGACTTTCTCTTCGGAATCATGCAAGCGTCCATGCACCAAGCTCTTTTATCTGCCAGGCACTACGTGCATGGTCATTGGAAGTACGCCTCGTGCAACACTTTGAGCTCCAACCAGGCATTTCCTTACATTCTGATGTGCCTTGATCTTCGTGTGTCAGGCCCTTCTATCTTCCAAGCACCACATGCATGGTCCCCCTCCAAGTTTTCTTCCTTCAATTACACAATGACGTACACCATCTGGAGCCTCATAAGGGGCATGATCGATCCTTCATCTTTATGCTTTATCTTGCAGCACCCCATTTCGAGCTCAACAGGGCCTGGAATGTCAAGTCTCTAGAAGGTCCTCCGCTGGTTAAACAACTTCTCGTGAAGCTTCATTCACTCTATTGCTCCACATGCACTTCACCTCGCGTCATGGGATACCTTGCCTCGCCTTGCACTGTGGCACGTATCTTCTTGCATTGCGACGTGCCTAACTTCAAGTCATGGGTTGCCTCACCTTGCACTGTGGCACGTATCTTCTTGCATTACGACGTGCCTAACTTCAAGTCATGGATTATCTCGCCTCTTGTGGATCAAAAGTCTAGACAGGTCATGGTGCACCCATATCCCCATATGTCAAAATTTTCTATCCACCAAGCACCAAGTGAATGGTCACTGGGAAGAACACTTCATGTCGTTTTGGCGCATCACCTCCTGCTCCAACTTTGCCTTGTGTTTTGGCACATCAAGCCTTGGATGAAGAATATCTTGAATCACACTTGCAACATGTCTCGTCATGTAGTTGCACCAGGCCTCATTTCACAGTTGTAAACGTGCCCCGCCTTGCATCCTGCTGCACCTCGCCTTACTATGCCTCACACTGCACCATAGCATGACCTCATTGCAGTATAGCACGCCTTGCTCCGAAGCAGGAACACACCTCGCCTTGTGACACGCCTCACTTCGAACGATGGAACTCTTTGCCTTTCCCTGTTGAAAGCCTTGATAAGTTGTGACATATTGCTCCCAATGCGCCAAGCTTTTCAATCCGCGAAACACCATGAGCATGTCAATTGGATAAGCATCTTGATGTCAACTCCACCCTTTCCTCCCTAAAAGTCGGAAGCTCCCACAAAATGAATTCTTCAAGGCTTCACTAGAAATATATCTTTATGCATCTTGAAATGACCGTCTCTGAATATAGAGCGTATCAGCATTTGAAGTATCGCGATCGAACTCTCGTATCTCCAAAAATCCTCAAAAGAACATACCTGCAAAAAGATTGTTATCAAAACAATTTCTAAAAAATGTAAATATTATATATATATGTATATTTCGGCCATGCATGTTGGACATCATATATTTCAAACCCAAAACGTAGAATATATATGATAATATATATATTTATAATAGGTTCATCAATTGCTTTGGAGCCATGCGGCCCACCATGCAAGCACATAATATGTTCGGCTGCACCGATAGCCCCTGCATGCCGCATTCTTCACCGCCTCCCAAGGATTGAAATATCGATATCGACGGATATATCGCTAGTCAAATTTACGGATATCTCGCTCTGAATATCGATATCGATATCGATATCGTTTACGATCAACAAAAATAACGGAAATTTAATTTAAAAATTGGAAATTTTTAATGAAACTTTGACAAAAACTTAAGTACCCAATAATGGTTATATATGACAAATAAAATCATATAATGACTTTGATATAATAAATATATGATGAATAATATGATACAATATGATTCTAAAGAGGACTAATAATATAAGTTTTTAAACATAAACATAAATTGAAGTGAATTACTATAATTGAATGTTAATATAATTAAAAACATAACAATAAGCATAATAATTTAGTTTGCATTTACCTAATAATTTAGAAAATCAGGTTGTTTATATTTACATGAATAATAACCTAGAAAATTGGACATAAAACAAATTCTTATTAACCATATCGTTTACGGATATATCGATATCGTTTACTCTTAACAAAAATTATGGAAATTTAATCCTTAATTTTGTTTTTAATGAAATTTTGGGAAAAATTCAATAATCTAATAATGACTATATAAGACTAATAAAAGTTATAAAATGACTTTGATATAATAAGTAATGATATATAATATGTTACAATATGATTATGATGATGACTATAAATATAAATTTTTTAATATAAATATAAATTAAAGTAAATTACTATAGTTGAATGATAATATAATTAAACACGTAATAATAAATTGATTGTGTATAATTTTTAGAGTATATATTCTTTTCAACCATGCATGAGATTGATGACATTTTCACCTTATGTTTAAGCATACATGAGATTTGATGGCGTTAATGGAATTGGAAAATTAATTAAGACAAATTTAAATCACTGTTTGGGCTGTGCATATTTATGTATGGTAGTCACTCCTTGACTCCTTGTAGCATTTAAGTTAGTAGCACAAGTTTTACCAAATAATGGAAATCTCACTTCCAAAGGCTTTTCCATTCAAGCCCAAAACTAAGGCCACTTAAACAAATTAGATGATTCAATCAACAGCTCTTTCTTCAATTACGTGTCCCTTTCAAACCCCACGTGGCACATGATTGCTTGAAGGAGCGTTCTAGATTTTTCCACCCCCCAATATTCCACACCATCCAAATTAAATAATGGTATGATATTGATACCCTTTCAAACCAAGCAGAGCGGAGAAAAGGAATACAAAATCCCCACATGCGATCTGATATTTGGAGGGTTCCATATTCAGTCTTCACCTTCTCTGCTTGAGGTCTTAGTCTTCATCTTCTCTGCTTGAGCGTCTGAAGGACTGGTGAAGGAAACAGAGCAGATGAAACAAAGAGGTAAAGTCGAGTGACTCTCGACTGAGAGAGACGAAGACCGTGAAGGAAACAGAGCGGATCAAGGCGGCCGGTGTGAACTGAAGATGGATGTTGCTGCTCGCAACTACTGGTCTCCATTACTGCTCGCGGCTGCAGGTCGCCGTTGCCAGCGTTGGCGTCGAAACTGCACGGATTGAAGTTCAAAAATTTCGTAAAAAATCGGTAGATTTCGGTGAAAATCACCGATATACTTCGATATTGGACGAAACTATGGATATTGGGGGAAAAAATTTCTTCCCCCCTGTTTAGATGCCGACGGTGAGATTTTCCGTTATATCGGTCGAAATATCGGCGAAACTGCCGATATTTCAATCCGTGCTGCCTCCTACTTACTAATCTATTTTCGCCAGTGTCGTTCCATGTTCGCAAGCCTTAGCTCCATATGGCCAATAGTGTCACACGTCGCCCAACACCCAGGATCAGTGCCCCACTGCGTCCCACGTATGGGTCTCGCTGATGACTGCCTCCATCAGAAAATTTCACGCGTCCACAAGCCACCTTACAATGACAAATTTTTGGGCCCATCAATGGCAGCTGCCACTTTTCAAACACAAATCTCTTTCTTGTGCAACATTGAAGGGAAAAAAAAAGACAAGCTAAAAGAAAAAAAAACACAGAAAGTTATAGAAAAGTTCCCCAAAAAAAAAGAGGTTACCTGATCAAGCTTTCCTTCGCTTCGGGAGGTCACAATTGTTCCTTTTCTCCATAACAGCTCATTTTAAAGAAAGGGAAAAACAAAAGAAACTGCCCAAATCAATGGGTGGATTGATGGCCATGAAATGTCCACTATCTTTTGCCATTAAAAGGAGTTTAATTCTTTATGAAATGGAAGTTACGAACTCCATTAAATAAAAATAAAAATTCAAAAACAAAGGTGTTAATTCTTGGCAAGAAATTATACTCAAGCTCAAGGTCTACCTGAATTATTTTGGAATACCATTCCGAGCACAACGGAATTAATCCATCTCGAGAACAGTACAAGAGAAGACGGAGTTCTACTCCAAACAAAATTTACTGGGACTACCAAAAACTTACTTCCCTTAGGATTCCCTGAATTCCTAAACGAAGTGGGGGCATTTGTGGAGCCTTAAAACATCGAAAATTTGTGGAGCTGCCACGTGGCTCAAAATTCCCAAAATGACTAAGTTGCCCCTAGCAATAATACAAATGACTTGTAGGTACCCACACATTAAATAATATATTTACCAGCTAAATACGTTATTTAATCGGGTTAAAAGTCTCCGTAATATTAATATTCTCCCCGAGAGTTAATTGTCATTATTCTTAATAACTGACTATTAATATTGATATTAAATCATAATAATTATCATTATTATCATAATGATCCATTATTATAATTAATATATTTATTATTAATTACAAATTCAACCGACCAATCAGAATGCTTTGAGGCTCCCAAGGATTTCCTATAAATAGCTGAGCTCATTTCATTTTCCAGGTAATTCTATTCAACGCTACTTAAACTCTTGAGATTTCTCTTTCGAAGCCGAGTTAAGCATTGAAGCGTTCTTGGTCGAACACCCCCGAGTCTCGATCATTGAACGAACGATAGCTTACTGTTTGTTTGTTTGCATGGATTTTTGAGTCTTTTGAGTTTAAACGACGAATTCAGCTTCAACACTACTAATAGCTACGATGCTATCCAAATCGGCTACCAACACCGACTAATTTTACAAAATCCTCTCTCCAATGGCACCCATGCTCCCATTTCTCATCGATGAACTGATATCTACTTCTCCTTTCGAACCCTAGTTCAAAGTCGAATCTGATTTTGGATTCGTCTGATTCTAAACTGAATTCGAATATGATTGCTAACTCGACTATTATTTCGAGTCCGATTCGGATTTGGATGAGCGTTCACTGATGAAGCCCATTTCTGTGAAGGCGATGGAGGTGAACTCCACATCGAAGCCCTCTGATTCTAGCTCCGAGTCGAAATGCTCAAGTGAGATGGAGCACAAGGGTTCCAAGAGAACATGATTGTTGACTTGCGATCATAGAAAGCTTTTGCATGCTTTCTTTTTTTGAGAAATTGGAGCAAAAAAAAAAAGAACTATAGAAATTAGAGAAAACAGAGAAAAAAATAAAAAATAGAGGATTATAGAAATTGGAGAAAACAAAAAGGATGAAAATTACATATTAGGCGTGCAGCAGCCTATTCATATGTCTGTTGTTGGATCTGAAATATACAAAAGAACTCAGAATTTGTTTCCGAAATGCCTAGGAAATTGGTGTGTTTGGGAAAGAAAAAAATATCCTCGCCCAAGCGGCATCTAGGACGGCATCAGTTAAATGATGCCACATTTTTAACGTTGTTGCTTTTCTTGTGTAAACTGAAATTAAATTTCGATTCTGTGCACATTTTAAAAACCACTGGCCTAATCTGAGTACATTTAAACTAACAAGTCAAACAGAAAAATAACTCATTAAGAAATTAGCGTAAGGAAAATCCGGGATTAGGGATTCCGGAATAGTTCTATGGGAAACAATGGTTCTTAACTTCTGGTTAACTGAGTAGGCAAAACTTACACTAATAATCACAACAGAAAACACCCATTGAATTCAGTTCATGATATTGACAAACTAAAAACTCAGTTGATGATAGTCAATTACATTATGACAAGAAGGTAAATGACATTCCAGTTGAAAGAACATTTAAACATGTATTCACAATCACCTACGTTTCAATCGCATAAGATAAAGCACAAAATCAATATATCTTGTACTTGATTTACATGTATTCTGCAAGCCTGAATGAAAATATAAAAATCCTTCACTATTCAACCTTCATCAGAAGATCAAATTAATGAACCGCATATGAGTCGTGTTTATTTATTTATTTGAAGTATAGCACCAAACATTCCAGGGACACAAGAATGCTATGAGACTGGCTCTGGTTTGACAAACCAACTAAGAAAATACATGCAAACCCCACCAGACTCCTCAAAATTGATTTCCTTTATTGAAAAGCAAGAAGCACAACATGTTAACAATGTCCAAAAGATACCTTGTCAAATATGTGAGATGAAAAAACCATAAAAGAAATTGCAATTAAGAACACTAGATGAGAAGATTCACATCTCAAACTGACTACTTTTCAAGCTCTCAGGTAAAATGCTGATTGCAAGTATATCATATAGCCATGAGAAACTACTCATTCTTACAGGAAAAAGCCATTGTATGAATAACCACAGAACAATTCTTACAACTTAGATACGATCAGAAAGCCTGCTGAATTTATAAGAGCATGATTGCATGACTCCCACGTTAGTAGCACCAAATGATCGAACAGAATCAATCGTCATAGAGACACAATGGCTGGTCTTAAAAGCACAGCACACACCCGTTTTCTTGCATCACACAGAATAACAACAGCCAGAAATATGGAGCTCTTTATGTCTACGAACAAATGATGCATATATCAAATTTTGAGCAGCACTCACAGTTTCAAGCAAACACCGCCCCTACAAGAGGGAGCAGCAAAAGACAGCAATAACCAAAATTCACCAACCATAGTGATAGAGATAAGTATAATCCAGATCAGAAAATCCACTCAATCTAGACAAATTACAAGCTTCTTGGGCAATACAAACATATAGATTCACATATGTATAATCTGCGTAATGCAAACAGGGTGACTCAAATGAAACAAAACCCAGATAATAACATAAGGCATCGAGTTCAAATTCATCAAATATGCACAAATATCAAGTTGCAATTATCCAACACGAATCAGAACTCATAATTAGCAATCAGTACAAAGACATAAGCATATCATACACATCAAATTCGTAACGCAAGCTGATCACTTTGCCTGATTTAACCTCTAGCCTTGAGCTCCGCAAGCCTCCTGGAGAGGTCGTCCTCATCAACCTTTTCTGTTTCCTTGGCGGGCACGGCGTGGGCAGCTGGCTGAGGCAGGCCGACGGACACTTCAAGACCATAGTCGTCCGCAACCTGTTGCATCAAGCTATTGACCTCACCTTCTGGAGTCGAAAGCGAGGTAGAGCCAGCCATGGAGGTCTCCATGAATTCGGCCTGGACCTCCATGTTGACGAATTGCTTCTCGAAAGAGTCCATCGTCTCCGACATCTTCTGGAGGTTTCCGGTGTTCAGCGACGACTCGAGTGATTTGACGATATTGCCCATCGACTTGTTGATGGTGAACATCTTGGCCTGGGTATCGAGGCGAGCCACCACCGCATCTAGCCGCGAAGCGAGCCGGAGGTAGTTCATTTGCTCAGTGCGCTTTCGGATCGCGTTCTCGGCGTAGATCCTAGCGCCGTCTACGTTTCCCTTCTCAATGGCCTTCTTGATCTTGACCTTCTCAGCTTTCTCCTCCTTCTCGCACTTTCTAGCTTGGCGTTGGAGCGATTTGGACGTGAATTTCAGCTCCATGATCTGGTTCATCAGCTTCTCGGTGTTTCCCATGGTGGATTTTTGGGGAATTGATTTCCTGATGTTTTGGCTTTTGATCGGAGAAAGATTCGTGCTTTTCTGTGTTTGGAGTCTTTGGACTCGCTATAATGCGATATAAGCGTCTCGCGTCGGGCGTCCGTGTCTCAGAGATGTCAAGAGGGGCGCGAGCGAAGTTTCCTACTTGCTTTCTTGGGCCTGGACGTCAATTTGGGCTTTACTTGCATCTACCCCATAGAAAATTAATTTCTCAATAAAATAAATTCATTTTTTTTAATTACACCAATATCAAAGAGAAAGTTAAACTTAAAAAAACGTATGTATTTCTCTCCTCGAGACTCTTGATTCAAGATGGCCTAAACTTAGTTATACTGTCCTTTTTACTCACCGACTTAATCCAGGTCTAAGCTTACCAGAAATTGTATCAAAAAATTTCAATGTTATGGAGGTGTTTACACATGAAAAATATCCTATTATGGGCTGAGTAAAGAGCTAACTAAATTGAATACCTACTCGTAAAGCCTATTCAAATGCCCACTTGGGACGTGGAGATATGGAAACGTCGAGATAGGGAAAGTTGGTTTTGAAGCGTTGAACGTGTCAGAGGACAAAGGGGATGTTTACGACAAGCAAATTGCAGAGCGAGCCCCCACAAGAGTCCATTTGGAATGCTAAATTAGTCGTCAACTGCCTATAAAATAGAGAAGAAGCTATCTTCTATAGCGACAACCTATCAATCAGTCAAACAAACAAATTGATTAACGTAATGAGGGTTCAAAAAAAACCTACAAACATCAATAGTTTCTTCGTTCAAATATTCGCCTCTTTAGACACAACTTGTTTCTTTGATCAAGGATCAAGATCAACCTATTTCTCTAATCAAGGATCAAAATATAGTTTCTCTTCTCACTTCTTTCTCAGTTCCTAGCTAGCAACTCAAGCTTTTCCTCATCCTGATTTATGCTCAATCATTCTTGGAGGAATCTCAAACATTACATCATCCTGACTATCATTCACTCTAGTCTTTGAGGTCATCTTACACTCAAACTCTGACATATCTTTTTCGTTTGAATACTCACCTAAACTACGGAATGTTTCTAACTTATGTTCACCCAGTTGATGATTTTGAGAAGGTCGTGCCCTTCAAAAGCTTGATTTGAAAAGAAATATTTACTTACATCGCTTTTATTTGTTTGTTGCATTTAATATTCAAGTTTTTACTTTTCAGTACGTATATTTCATTTCCTTTTCATTTCAAAGGATTTTCTTATAAGGAATTACTAGTGTTCGTACCTCAATTGATCGACTTGTAAAAAGACCAACCAATCACAATAGTACATAGGTAAATCTCAGCTCAGTAGAAGTACAATGGTATCAATCCTAACAGGCATGGTGCTTCCCACCATCTAGTCCTCAAGTCGAGCATAGCATAGGCAATAGGTTGGCCATCCTAATCAGCCTACTTATCCCTCGACTCGATGAAAACACTCCACTTAGATAACTGTCAAGTCGATTATCATCTGATCGATCAACTAATCGACCAACGAGGTCAGCTCGATAAGGGGACTCAGGACCACCGAGACATGTGTCAACACCATAAGCAAAGACATTTATTCTACATCGAAATGTTTAATCTTCAACATTCATTGCTATTATAAATATAAAGGGTACCATTCAACCCTCAAAAAGTAATGACAAAATGACCCTTACATTACTTAAATTACTACAATATCCTTATCACTAAACTAACTTAAGCATAAGAGATTGTTAGGCGAGCACCACACCGGTACTCCTTTGTTCGAACCTTCTCCTTGTAGGACCTCTTGTCACAGAGAAAACCGAGTTAAGCGAGTTTAGCGAGAAAATTCTAAGTTAGTCTATTTTTTGTATCAATAGTTTAGTGCCTTATGCGGGAATCCTGAAACAACCTCCCACCAACTTACTTACCGCTTTGATCGTCCCAACATCCTTTGGGATTCATGTTGGACGATGAATACGAATGTGAGTTAAACAACACCTGCAGGACAACATACTTAACATGTTAAGCATGTCATTGGATGAACTCTAATGAGAAGTGGTCAAGCTCAAGGCTCACAATGCCAAGATGAATGCTAAGAATCAGGTCTATCTGATACAAATGAGAGCATGCTTGCCCTTGTGAAGATGTCTCATTGAGATTAAGAATGAAAAAAAATATTAGTTCTCGACCCCTAGCTGATCAAAATATGGCCGATCGAACATTGATTAATTAACTCATGATAGATTGAACCCTCTTAGATAGGCATAGAAAACAGCAGCGAATGACAAACCCTAATTTTGGAGGGAAACTCCCTATTCAACCTTCTAATGGTGTAGGTCTATCACAATGAAAGATCTATTAGGATGCTACCAACTCTTGGAGGATCGCTAGTTACAAGTGGGATGCACTCGTCTAACTTATTTTACATCAGATTCTAGAGTTGTGGAACAACTTCCTTTGTTGATCCTACCAGCAACGGGATAAAAACCGATGGGATGCACTTCTGGCATGGCCAATGGCCAAGGCAGCCAAGGTATGTGAGGCCCCGGACCCCAACAAAAGGAAAAGGCAAGGGAGCTACAAGATCAAATCGAGTCCATTGCTGGGAGCTACTATCATGGCAGAATGAGAAATAGGGATCAACAAGAAATTATCGATGCTTGGAAAGAACCCCAACCAAATCCACCATCACCCTAGTAGGACAACACCTTGGTGGAAAGTCTCTTATACTGGGTACGCAACCTTGAAGCCGAAAAAGAAAAAGGCAAGGCACCAACATAGGTGAGACCAAAACTAGTCTTTTCACCAACTGAATCCTCGAGTTGCGGTATAACATTTATGTAAACTCTCTGCAAATAGCTTTCTACACCAAAAATGTGTTCCTATAATGCAACTTAACAACTACATCTCTGTAATTGCATGCAAGATTGTGATAGACAATAGCTCTGTTAATCGGTTTTTCGGTTCGATTTTTTTGCCAAAATCGAAACTGAACCAGCTTGAGAATCAGTTTCGATTCAGTTTGGTTCTTGGCCTCAAAATTGATTAAACCAAAAACTGATTAAACCGATTTGGTTCGATTTTGAACCGGTTTAATCGGTTTTTGTCTGGGATGGAGAGAACGGAGGAGAGGCCGAGAGGGAGAGGCTGAGGTCGTGAGCTTCAATGTTAGAAGACGATGGATCGACTTTCAAGTTCAATAGAGACGGGGATGAGGACTTAGAAGGAGATGGAGAGATTGTGGGAGAAGGAGAAATTGCGGGAGGGAAGCGAGGTCGTGAGCTTGGATGAAATTGGAGAGGAAGATGTCGAACTCGAAAATGTGCTTCGACGAAGACGGAGAGGTTGAGGGAGAGGGAGACGAAGAGGTCGAAGTTGGTGAGTGGTAAGGGTTCTTGAGGATTAGCAATCGAGGCATAAGGTTGAGCAGGGGCGACGACGAGAGTAGAGAGGGATACAGAGAGTCTGAGAGAGATGAGAGTTGAGAGGGATGAGTCGATGTCGACGAGAGTCGAGAGGGAGAAATTAAGAGATATGAGAGCGAGGGGTTGTGCTGCTCGCCTGCTCTATCTAGAATTTGAGTCTTTGAGTCGAGAGAGGCGAGACTGCGAGAGGGGTAAGGATTTAGGATTGGGGATGTTGGCGAACAACGTCGTTTTGGAGGGAGATAGAGAGGTTGGGTGTTGGGTCATTGGAGACCCGGGGTTGGGATAGGCTTCCACTGTTTCTGACTTTCTAGGCTGGGTTAGGGACTTGGGGTTGGGCTGGGCTTCTATTAAAACCCAAAACAGAAGCCCACTTGATTAAAACCCAAAAACAGAAGCCCAATTATTTTAGTTCGGTTATTCGGTTCTGTTCGATTTCGTCAAATCAAAAACCAAAACTGAACCGATTTAGACTCGGTTTGGTTTGGTTTTTATTATATGGTTTTGGTTTTCGTTCGGTTTGGTTTTTTTAGGTTCTGTTCCTATTCGGTCCAATTTTTCTGAACCGATTACCAAGGCTAATAGACAATGCCTTATCTTCAGCTCAATTCTTATCAACACGGACCTCAATTGGTTCTAATCGCTTAACTCCCAACACCATCAACTCCTTCAAGAAATTACATAAAACATTTCTCAACCAATTAATAACCCCCAAGGATAGACTAGTCTCCACGAAATATCTCTTTTATATCGTACATGAAGAAGAATAAGAAGAAACACTTCAAAAATATGCTTATAGATTCACACTCAAATACTCCTATTGTTGGGATGCAGATGACAAATCTTCATTTAACGTTTTTAAGAGTGGTATGAAGGAGGCAACACATACTGGAGATTAAAAGGACTACAATGAGATCATGCAGCGAGTAGTGATCCATGCTAAGGAGAAATTATTTCTAACTCTCACCAAAGACGCTAAGACATATTCTACGTGCTCTATCCATTCCCTTTCTCCCTCCCCCATCCCCCCCCCCCCCCCCCCCCAAAAAAAATAAAGAATAACTATAGTATCGGCAGTTACAATTAGGGATCTAATCAGTCCCACCAAGGGCTACCTATGATATGAAGTATCAG
The DNA here is from genome assembly GCA_032719365.1 of Prinsepia uniflora. Taxonomy (NCBI): domain Eukaryota; kingdom Viridiplantae; phylum Streptophyta; class Magnoliopsida; order Rosales; family Rosaceae; genus Prinsepia; species Prinsepia uniflora. The sequence goes on from CM064876.1 coordinate 65,549,021, forward strand.
GGGAAGAATAATCGATCTAACCATGATAATTGTGGATTCAAACAAGGTGACAACCATCAATAGGAGCGATGAGGCTTGGTGGGAGATAATACTGGCCCCAGACCTTACTTTGAAGCATAAACCCTCTTAACCACCAATTTGAATCGTATATTGCTAAACGTGAAGAACATGATACTCAAGCTAAAATTATGAAACCCCATCTAGCACCTCAGGCATATTGCAAAATAGTACTGCTATTACCACAAATACAATAGACACACCGTTGATGATTACATCGAATCTTGAGGCATTATGAGCAACTAGTTTAGGATGAAAAGATCAATAAGTCCTTCCAACATTTCCCACCATTTGCAAGACACCGGAAAACAACCATTAGTGAAGGATCAACCCTCTTCTCACTCACTCACATTAAATCAGGAAAGGAAGAATTTCCTTCGCATCACCCAAACCAACCAACAAGTACTTAGCAATCATTCCAGCTGAGTGGAAAAAGTAGCTAGGAATGGATGGGAACTCATCATATTCTCTGAGGATGAGAAAAAATACGTAGTCTTCCTATATGATGTCCCTTTCATCATTATGGCCTAGATATCCACCTACGATGTAGGAAGAATACTCATTACCATGGAGAGGTTGGTCAATGTCTTATTTGGTATGCCTTCAAGCGCATGGGGATAGATGAGAAAGAGCTAGACCAATCAATCATGCCACTCTTAAGTTTCTCAGGAGACTCAGTCTTACCAAGAGTCATCAACTCTTTGCCATTCTTACTCAACACTATGCCCAAGATGGCAACAGTCATCACTACATTCCTTATAGTTGATTGCCCGATGGCCTACAAGCTATTATTGGGAGAGGTCTATTCAACCAGCTAAAAACATCAAGGTAACTCATTATTATTGATGAAGTTTCTAACATCCTTTGGAATATGACAGGTGCCAGTAGACCAAATCTCTGCTAAGACATATTATACCACATCGCTAACCAAAACCGACAGCCAAAATCAGAAGGAAACTCTCTCAGTGACTGAGACTACTCTGGGCGATGATACCATCAATCATAAGATGGTTGAGGAACTCCAGAATAGCCCCTCGAAAAATCCACGTGACCTACCGAACAAGCCATAAGCAGAACCTGTGGTAGAAACAAAAGTAATACTACTATATATCTAACCAACATAAAGACAGAGTGGTCAAGATAAGATCCAAGCTAAAACGAGCCTTACGAGCAGAAGCAGCTCTTGTAGATTTCTTGAGAGAAAATGCTGAAGTCTTTGCATGGTCTTATGCCAATATGCTCAACATCTCTATTGATTCATGGGATAACCATTGACATATCATTCGAACTGCCACATAGAAGAGGCATAGTTATAATGCCAAAAGAAACGCAGCCATGCAAGGTGAAATCACCAAATTCATCACCACCACACTTCGACCTAAAAGGCTATCTATGTCGGTTAGCCAGCCAATGTTGTACACATAACAAAAACATCTAGGCTCTGGGGCATATGAATAGATGACATGACCCATCCCATATCTCTCGTGATTATTGTGGGGCGTGTCTGCTCCTGTCTGACATGATGTGTCAGATAAGGGATAATTCCAACCTTAGCCCAACCAGGGCTTCTAGAGTGCGCTAGGATCAGAGGAGTGTGATGTCTCGGTCTCTGCTACAGCCCGCATCCGCGATCAACCTGAAGGGCATTAAAACCATATAAAGCTGTGAGTGAACGAAATAAATAATTTATAAAACCATTTCACAAAAAGACGTTTATACCCTTCATTAAAAAGCATGCATGCATTCGAAAACCAGTTATCAAACTATTCAATTAAATCATTAATTAAACCATTAGGGCTTTAGCCCAAAACCGTAAACCAAACCATATGGGAACTCAGCCCAAAACCAATCAGGTAGGAACTCAGCCCAAAACAAATTCGTAGGGACTCAGCCCAAATCAATTCACGTGGGTCTCAACCCAAATCTGATACATGTGGGTCTCAGCCCAAATCCAATACAAGTGGGTCTCAGCCCAAAACCAATCCTCGACATCCCTGATGCCTGACATCCCAGATGTCACAATCAATACCGTTGTCACGGTTCCAAGCTACGCCTGCTACTCGGGGTCTCAAATCCCAAGTCTCCCCAGGGTCCACCCAGGTCAATGACCCGCAGATCAATGAGCCTCCCTGGAGGGAGGTTTTAACCTCCAGCAATCCTGCTCCTGAGTCACTATACGGACTGGTCGCTCAGTGCAATGACCCCTCGCAGGCAATGCCCCGTGACTACTCCAGGATACTACGAGACGTCTGGAGGAAAAAACTCGACACTCCAGGATACTACAGGACGTCTGGAGGGCAACCGTTCGTGAGGATGGTATACAGAAAACCGTTTTACAATTCATCTCAAAACCGTTCAAAGGGCTACGCTCGGGTTTTCCATAAAACCATCATAAATCCATTTTCATTTGGGGTCCCAACCCAAAATCACATTTATAAACCATAATAGGGTCTCATGCCCGATTCGTAAACCAACTGGGCCCCCGACCCGATCATATAACTCAAATAGGCCTCCAACCCGATTTCTCATTAAATCAATTGGACTCCAAGTCCGATGATTTCCAACCAAATGGGTCATATGCCCGAAAGATATTTCCAAAACCCCTTTCAAATCGTCTTTCAATTGGGACTCATGCCCGAATCTAGATTTCACGCACTTCCGTGAAATCTTCCAAAACCGCAAATCAGTTCCTCGATTTCACAGCTCTCCATGAAACCTTCGGAATCACATATAAACCGTGTAAAACATATGCACGTAGTTCACTTGGCCGAAGCCCAAACATCATATAAAACAGAAACCTCGAACTACGCACAATGATGCATTTTCCTCCGAAAATGCCCAATAATCATAATTAAATCATATGCACTCATGGCATCTCAAAACATGTTCGTAAACATATATAAAATATTTATGCATGCATCAATTTAGAAAGCCAAAGTCCACTCACAGACCGTCCAAGTTGCTGCTTCGATATGTGTGTCATAAGCCTTCCCGGGTCAATCACCATCTACGGGGTTCCCAAACCTATCCAATTCATACTAGAGGGTTACTAACTACTTTAATAACCTCTCATTAAAGCCCCTAATTTTCCGGGATTGTTAACATATTTTAAACTTGATCCTAAACCTTCGGACATCCCAAACTATATCGAAATGATATTCGATCGACTCGAAACTTGTCTCAAAATGTTCGTTACATCGAATAGATGATTTCACATGTTGGACACTTCCCCAAAAACACCCTCACGCGCCCCCACACGCTGCCCAAAGACGCTACACCTGGGCCTCACACGCTTGGGAACAGTCATCTTCAACCTCTGTCGAACTGGCCTGAACCCGGTTCACCCCCATATCTTCCTATTATTCTACCCGTTTTCATCCCTTCCAATCCCATTCTCTTTGTCTCTTCATTTCCTATCAATCCATCGATTCAAAAACATGAAAAAAAAAGCTAGAGATGACCTGTTTGATCGAGAACCTCACGGCCCTGTTTTTTCAGCTCCTGTCCAAGCGGTTCCACCGTCCTCCACCCCTGTTCTCGCTGTCCACAGGCTCGTACCACCCCCACAAACGTTCTAAAATCATCAAGACCCATTCAAAACGTCCACATCCCACAATCCAAAATTTGAAATATAAAGGGTTACGGGTTTACCTGTTTCCTGCGGCCCCTCCGCCTTCCACGGCATCGCAGCCAACCTCGCATTGAATCCTAGCTCCTCAGCCGCTCTCTGTCTCTTTCTCAAATAGAACCAATTGAGGGGAAGGGATTGGGGATGATATTCAATGGGGTTTCGGGTTGGTGGGATGATCAAACAAAAAGGGATGGATATGAAGGTATGGGAAATGGTAGGCAATGGATGAGTGACACTTGTCACTCATCCATTGGGCCTGCCCCAACATATCTGGGCCCACTGAATGACAAAAGTTAGCCCTTGCCTCATAAAATGTGCCGCTATAAATAGTACTTCAAAACTTCCGTGACCCGTATCCTTCCCGTCGAACGTCCGATTTCGACGTGCCGCTTGTCTACGGACTCATATCGACCCGATCTACATAACGGTCTTCGTCCCTCAGGCATCGGACCTCCCGGGTCAAAAGTTAACTTTTCGCCCTCGTTTAGGGGCAAAATTGTAATTTCTCCCTGAACGTCCGATAATCGTCAGTTAATCCCCGATTAGCCCCGCTAATCTATAATTAAGTCTTAATTAATCCCTAAAATTAGGGATGGGTCGTTACAATAGACTCCACCAATCTCCACAAGGATTAATCACAAGGCCCTCCTCAAAATCACCTCGATATTGGTAAAATGGCCTACTCTTGTCTAACACAATAAATACAAAATATAAGGTTAGACAAAGTATAAACTCCATGTGTCAACCATAAACACAAGTTCAATAATTAACGGTTATATAGAACACTAGATGAACGATAAAAATAACCAGAATCCTACTATGGTAAAGAAGAGCAAGTAGTCCCAAGTAATAAGGCTCAGCCTCGAAATAGCCCTTGTCAAAAGAACAACCTAGAGGGTATGGAAAACATGAAAACTATGAGTGGACAATAATAAAAACCCTTGGAAAACATTTCTAAAATAATTCTTTTTCCCTCTGGTTTATAAAAACATGCATGTACAAGAAAATAAACACTTGATTTCAGATATAATAAATAAATCAATAAATATAATATATATATATATATATATAACTATGGGACCAATATAAATCCCTAAAATCTGCAGGCACAATAATCAATAATAGTCAAACCTCGAACCCTACGGGTCCAACCAACTAATCCCATATATTACGCATAGACAATCATGGAACCTATAGAGTCCAACTCCATCGAAATGTGTAGAGTCCAACTCTGACTACGTCTGAATCCATGTCCAAGAACCTTCGAAGTCCAACTCCAGAATAGTGATCCAATCGCAGGAGAATGCCCATCCTAAGAAAAACAGCATACAAAAATATAGTTTAACCTACTTTTGAAACACCCACAAAAGCCCAAAATATTTGTAAGCTCTGCATGAGCCCAAAATTTGAATTTTCCTAAAATCTGTAATGACATGTGTCCAAAAAACAATATCCCGAATATATATATATATATATATATTCTAAAACTAGGCAATTAGCCGAAAAAGCATTTAGAATCATATATTCAAACTATTGCAACCAATCCATGCAGTAAAACCATAGAAATATAAAATATGCAAGCATCATAATTTAATAAACTAACAGTCCACTCACAATCGAACCAATAGCTCATTATTGAGTTGTGCACTACTCCTAAGTTCCCGGAGCGTCCTTTTCTGTCAAAGTAACAACTGGGGGCCACCAACAACAAAAATTACCTTGTACATACCCCCTCTCCCCCAAATAAACTCTAGGCTAGTAAACACGCCTCAAATATGCAACTCGTGACTTTGAACGGCCAAAATTACCCATAAACAAACTTCAAATAACTTGAAACCACTAGCATTGGATTCAGCATGTCGAAAGCATTCAGACAGGTGCTACCGTGTCTTGAGACTCTCACCCATGCGCCGGTGGAAGGCCGACAGCCTTTTGCACATGCTGCCCCACAAGCACTAACGTGGCATGCTGATGTCAGTCCCCATGCTGATGTGGACTACTAACTTGGTACTTACTTATGATGTCATGGTGATGTTACCTAATGACATCATCATGATTTCATGTTGATGTCATCAGCTCGTCGTAGAAAACGGTCGGGTTGTCGTGCTCCCACCGTGCACCAGCTGAAAACTTCCATTTCTCAAACCTTCATATCTTCCTCATTTCTCAACCAAAATGGATGAACCAAATATGGAAATTCATCTTCTCAACCCTAGGAATTCAAATCCAATCTCAAAATCAAGAAAAGGGACATAGATTTCACGATATGAGCCTTGATAGTTGTGAGAATCATTCTTCTTGTGTACTAGCCGTATCCACTCATTTCTATCTTCAAAGAAATTTCGTCCTCAAAATTCGTACTTGTCACTGGAAAAACTGTGGATACTAGTCCCGTATCAAAGCCTCAGGCTCCCATGTGGCCTTATCCACATTGAAATTACTCCACAGAACCTTAATCAGGGAAATAGTTTTCCGACGAAAAACTTTATCCTTCTAGTCTAAAATCATAACCAGTTGTTCCTCATAGCTCAGATCCTCCTTAAGGTCGACATGATACTCCCTCAGTACATGTGACTTATCAAATAAATACTTCTGGAGCATATACATGTGGAAAACACTATGCATTTGAGAAGGTTTTTTGGGTAAAGCAAGTCGATAAGCCACTGGACCTATCCTTGATCTCATAGGATCCAATAAATCGAGGACTCAACTTCCCACGCAACAAACTGTATAACACCCTTCCAAGGGGATAATTTCAAGAAGACTCAGTCTCCAACCTCAAACTCAAGGTCTTTGGTGTGATAATTTACGTAACTAGTCTGGCGTTCCTGATCTGTTCAACATTTCCCTGATAATCTTGACCTTTTCCACTATCATATATGCCATCTCAGACATCAATAACCTTCACTTCCTGATAATCTTAACCTTTTACAAGGCTCATTATAACACTCTGAGTCTCACTAAGTCCCATTATGTCATCCAATCGCTATTACGACTATAACACTAAACTCACAACTAGGTTCCTATCATATCCCATCAGATAAATTTGATTCCATCTTATAAATATGATTAAGGCTTATCAAAATTGAATGATTATAACACTAAACCAATAACTAGGGTCCAATTATAGGTCCATGGAATTGAACCTTATTAAGGATAACTTGAAAACAAACCATTCACATTAAACATTGAAAATCTACCTAATTGAAGAAACATTCAAATATATATATATATATATATCACCCCATAGTCCCACCAAAATTGAGTTTAGTTCATATCAAACAAAGGCTTATGGCTGAACAAAAGCGGGTATGGTGCTTTCCCACCTCCTCAGGTCATTCCTCCATTCTCAGTAACTCTCCTCCACTCTCTTTTCTTCCTTTTTTTGGCTTCTCTCTCGCTTGTCCTCTCTGTTTTCTTATTTGTTTCAATTTTCTCAATTTTCTTCATTTCGGTGTCCCTCCACCGAGTGCCAATACACAAGCACACACATTATATTTATTGTCCACTAAGTCAGTGGAAAGGACAAAGGGAGGGAAAATTGAGGTTTTTCCAAAATATTCTACTCTCTTTCAAAATGGCCAAAATACCCTTCATGACCAAATTACCAAAATACCCCTAGACAATTTTGACTCGTACTGAACATATTCGATCTCCAATTTTGGCATATCTACGTATTCAGGAGTCCGAGACCTACATAACGGTTTTCACGGAATATCCAAAGGATATCACGATCAAAAAGTCAAACATTTGTTCTTATAGAAGAAAAATCGCCATTTTTACTTAAGTTTTCCAACTTTTATTTTTTCTTGAATTTCCAGACCGTCACAATTACGACACGTGTCAGCGCTAGGAACAAAGATATTTATCCCACATCGAAATATTTCACCTTCAACATTCATTGCCACTAATTACTACAAACCCTATTCACTCAATTAACTTAAATATCAGAAATTATTAGGTCAGCATTACACATATGCTCATTCGTTATTACTTTCTCCTTGCAGGACCTCCTACCACTGAGAAGAGTAAGCCAACCGAACTTAGTGATGCAATTCTAAGTTGGTCTATTTTAACAAATAGTATCCATAATATACCAACCATTGCATGTTGTGGTTGTTTCACGTCATAAAATTGTTCATGTGTTTTGGTCCATTACAATCATCCCGACTTAAGAAGATCCATGTGTCTAACTACTCCTAACTAAAACAAGCTGCTAACATGAACTCTGAATTAACATAAACTGAACTTGGACTAGACTAGAAAGAAATTTATTAAAGTCATTTGATACATTGAAGAATGCATAAAAAAGAATAGCGCACAAAATTTGCCCACTTACCTTACAATTACTCTATTAAAGGAAAGGTTTGTGCGTAGCAACAGAGCCTATCTCTAACTATCTAGTAACAGTCGCTGATGTGGTGTAACACCCCGGACATTCGAGGACTTTAATATTGTAATTTAATGTATCAATTGACGTTTTTACCCTTGTTAATGGTATGGCCAAATTGTTGACTTTTTGATTGGTGGGTCAAATGGACCTTAACCAATGACCGTGACGTAGTTCGGGACGTCACGAGTTCATAGACAGGTGGCACGTCCATTTCGGACGATCAGGGAAAAAGTTATGACTATCAGAAGTTCAGGGGCATTACCGTAATTGTGACGGTTAGGGCGAAAATGTTGACTTTTCGTTTAACAATTAATTTTCACACGACTCCAGGACTGATAGGTAGGTCTCGACGTCCTGAGTCCGTAGACAGGCGGCACGCCGAAATCGGACTTCGTATGACTGAGTTACAGGTCTAGAAAGTGAAGGGCAGTTTGGTAATTATTTGAACCAGGGGCATTTTGGTCTTTTTGCCCTGGTTACTGTAGCAAACCGCGGGGGTCATGGGCGGCACCACCATGTGCGGTGGCTCTGAGTGCGATTTGTTTACTGGTGAGTGTGGGTTGGAAAGTATTGATTGTTTAAACCTTTTTGAAGCATCAAACGTGGTCTGATTCTTCCAGCTACACGATCAAATTGATTAATCAAAATTCGAAGCTTTCGGGGGACAAATTTCAGTGGACAAATTGGACACCCACGAGCCTCTGGGACGGCTTGAATTTGTTTAAAACTGATTAGGACATAAGTGAGCATCACTCTGATGCAGAAATAACTGAGAACGGGTTAGGAAAACCAGAGAAGCCATTTCTGGAAAAATTGGAGGGAAAATCGGGTTTTAATTTCTGGTGACTGTTGGACCAAACCAAGGCCTGGTTTAGTCTTCTGGGAGTGTTTGGAACTCAACCGCATCGAAATCGAAGGCCATCAGCCACGGCTGAGCTGGGACGATGACTGCTGTTTTCAGGGAAATCGCAGAGCTTGGGACGACGACCTTCAGGTACTTTCAGACACAATTGATTGTTCATTTTGGTTCGTTTTGATCCTGTTATACTTCCTGTGAAGTTAATTGGACAATGGGTTTGAAACTAGTGAGTTCTGGTGATTGACCCGTTTGGATGATCACGGGTCGAGGGGCCGTTTAAGGATTGGTTTTGGATAATTAATAACTCAGAACTTAAATTAGATGTTTAAATAACATGTTAGGATCAAATTGGATTGAAATCAAGTAGGAATTGACGGGTAATTAACCGGGTCAAGCCGCGGGTGGCAGGCCCGAATTACAAACAAACGGGTGAAGGTGCTGACACTGTAGCTACAGTGTCAGGCGCGTGACTTTCACGCGCAGCCACTTTGGGCGGCGCGTGAGGGCGCGTTGGGGCTTATCTCCGATCACGATCAACATGACTTTTATTCCTCTCATCATTCTGAACATTTGTGGTGAATTAACCATGTTGATCTGAGATAGTTTGAAGGGTCAGGTTATGGTCGGTTGCCTCGGGAAACGTGTTGACGGTTTCCCCGAACCGGCTTCTGTTTCGAACTTTCTTTTGAATAAATATTAAGGACTTGTAGTGACCCTTACGTGTGAATTGAACTGACAGGAATTGTACGATAATCTCGGTACAGGTCCGTACACGCAGATTCGCAGCGGAATCGTACAGTGAGTGGGCCCGTTTTCATTAAACCCTTGCATGCTTAAATGTTTTCTGATTTACTTATATGTTCACATGCTGGAATCTATAAATGGTTTTGATGATATTGAGATTTCGGTTATGGCACATTTCACGGTATTTGGGCATGAGACCCGTTTGATGAAACGTAATGATCGGTTCAGATTTTACCTATGTATACATATATGTTTGCATGTGGATATCAATAAAATGTATTTGGTACTGCACTGTATAGATCCTTCCATATTATATTGTCTCCTCCGGATGAGGTACTCCGGAGAGGTCACGGACGTCTACAACGTCCAGCGTCTACGACGCTAAGCATCGGGGATGCTGTAACCGAACAGGGTTCGGGGATTGAACTCGGAATTGAGACCCGAGTGGCACGCGTAGCCTTGTGATTGTGACCTTATTGGACGTCAGGGACGTCAGACATCAGGGATGTCGGATTGGAGTGTATAGTGCAGTGGCTAAAATTATGGTTATGGTTTTATTACATGCCTTATGATTCATATTATATTATTCATGATTTTAAATGATGTTGCATGCATGTTTGGAAAAAGGAGGGGTAAATTATATGTTTTACTTATCAAACGATTTTATAAACTTGAGTTTCGGTCCACTCACCCTTAATGTTTTTGGTAACCCCTCCAGGTCGTGATACTGAGGTAGAGGAGGAACCTGAGGCTAAGGCATAGATCTACTTCTGCGTACCTGAACCCCTGTTAGGTGGTGTACCCGCAGGTTTACTTTAGAGTCGTGCTCGCAAACTTGTAATTTTGGATTTCATCCCTTGTCTGACATCTGTTTAATTCGGATTTGTTGTATGACTTTAATTTGATTATTTATGCATTTGAGGTTTTGAGGTCAAAATTGGTATGAATTATTGGGTGTCAGACGGGAGCAGGGAACGTCCTCATATGGTTCCAGAGAGGATCGGGGGGGTCCTGTCAGCTTGGTATCAGAGCACTAGGTTGTGGTCAGTACTAGGGTATGGTCATCATGCTAGACTAGCGATTAGTACTAGTTACTTTTCGATTTTTAAGAATATTGTTATCTGATCTATGCCTCTTGACAGTTGGTTATGCCTCCTAGGAGAATTCCTCATACACGAACTGACGAGGATCTGGAAAGGGAGATGGAATGCGCGAGCATTGAAAGGTCTCAACGGTTGGGAGCCACTCCTTTCTGCGGGGGATCAAACCCCGAGGATGCTCATGATTGGATCACCAAGTGGGAGAGGATCTTCTCGGTGATGCACTGCCCTCCAGGCCAACGAGTGACCTTGGTGGCTTTCTTGCTGGAAGGAGGAGCCTACCAGTGGTGGCACGGACTCGAAATGTCTGGGTGGTCTGTCCATACCACTACTTGGGAAGCTTTCCGTTCCAGATTTCTGGACTAGTACTACCCGCGATCGTTTCGCGCGGCAAGGGAGGTTGAGTTCCTGCGGCTGGAGCAGGGTGATATATCCGTTGCGGACTACGAGCAAACTTTCGGGAAACTTTCCCGGTTCGCTGCATCATTCGTGAGCACGGAGGAGGACAAATGCCAAAGGTTCGAGCTTGGACTCCGGGGGGAGATCCGGGCAAGTGTGACTGCTGCTACTCATGCTTCACTAAGAGATTTGGTCGACGCTGCGGTGCGTGTCGAGGCCAGTCTGGCGGCACACCAGACACGACAACCTTCGGGCAAGGGGCGACGTCAGGATCGCCCACATCGTGGGCCATCGGGCCATAAGAACAACAAGGGAGGGGGCTACAGGGGAGCACCCTCATCCTTCAAGGGTCGTGGCTGGTCAGGTCGACGTGGAGGCTCTCAGGGCAGAGGATCTGGATACAACTATGGGCAGCGCTCATCTTGGAGCGGTGCTTCTGGCGGGCATTTGGACAGGCCGAGGCCAGTAACTTGTTTTGCTTGCGGAGAGGAGGGCCACTATGCCAGTGATTGCCCGCAGTTGTCCAAGAACAACGACGATGAGGGCTCTAGTGTGGTGCAAAGCACGGCTTCCCACACTAATGGAGGTCGCGGTCAGGGAGGTGACCGTGGTGCTGGGCGTGGCGCGCGAGGGCGCGGACGAAACGGAAGGCCGAGGGCCCAAGTGTTTGCAATGACCCAGCAGCAGGCGAGGACTGCCCCAGGCGTGGTCACAGGTACACTACATATCTTAAACCTTCTTGTACGTGTATTGATGGATGCGGGGGCTACACATTCTTTTATTTCGAAGAGTTGTGCTGGTATGCTTGATTGTGTGGTATCAGCTTTGGATTGCGAAATGGGTGTTGGCACCCCGATGGGCATCGTGTACCTTGTGAATCAGGTGATTCGGAGGTGCCCGGTAAGAATTGAGGGTGTGGATTTACCAGCAGACTTAATTATTCTGGATAACCCCGACTTCGATATAATCCTAGGGATGGATTGGCTGTCGGAGCACGGATCGCTCATCGACTGTTGTAGCAAGCAAGTGATTCTGCGGAGCCCGGGTTTACCGGAGGTTATCTTTCAGGGGGAACGAGACGGTTCACCTCCTGAAGTGATTTCGTCACTTACTGCTACCAAACTTCTTCGGAAGGGATGCCAGGGTTTCCTGGCGCATGTCGTGTCAGATCGGGTTGATACTCCGGGTATCGACGAGATACCGGTGGTGCGTGAGTTTCCGGATGTGTTCCCGGAAGACTTACCTGGATTGCCACCCTCATGGGAGATCGAGTTTACTATTGAACTACTCCCTGGTACCCGACCTATATCCCAGGCACCATACCGGATGGCGCCGGCCGAGTTACGAGAACTCAAGACTCAATTGCAGGAGTTGGTGGATTTGGGATATGTCCGACCGAGTACTTCACCGTGGGGAGCACCGGTGTTGTTCGTAAAGAAGAAAGAGGGAAGTCTCCGTTTGTGTATTGATTATCGACAACTCAACAAGGTGACGCTAAGGAACCAGTATCCTCTACCCAGGATCGATGACCTTTTTGACCAGTTGCGGGGAGCTCAGTGCTTCTCGAAAATTGATTTGCGGTCTGGGTATCACCAACTGAGGATTTCGGAGAAGGATATTCCAAAAACTGCTTTTCGAACCCGCTACGGACGCTACGAGTTCCTTGTTATGCCATTTGATTTGACGAATGCTCCAGCAGCATTCATGGATCTGATGAACCGGGTCTTCCGACCCTACCTAGATAAGTTCGTGATTGTGTTCATCGATGATATTTTGGTGTACTCGAGGAGTGCCCTTGCACATGAGGAACATCTACGGTTGGTCTTGGAGAGGCTGAGACAAGAACAATTGTACGCCAAGCTGAGCAAGTGTCAGTTTTGGCTGAGCAGTATTGGTTTTCTGGGACACGTGATATCGACGGATGGGATTTGCGTGGATCCCCAGAAAACAGAAGCGGTGACCAACTGGGCTAGACCGACAACGGTGACTGAGGTGCGGAGTTTCGTCGGATTAGCAGGTTACTACCGGAGATTCGTGGAGGGTTTCTCCAAAATTGCTGCACCATTGACTCGTTTGACTCAGAAAGGAGTGAAGTTTATCTGGGACGAGCAGTGCGATCGGAGTTTTCAAGAGTTGAAGGATCGATTGACCACTGCACCTGTCCTTGCATTGCCGGATGACAGTGGAGAATTCGTGGTCTTTAGTGACGCTTCACTGCAAGGTTTGGGCTGCGTGTTGATGCAGACTGGCAAGGTTATCGCCTACGCATCCCGGCAGCTGAAGACTCATGAGTTGAACTACCCTACCCATGATTTGGAGTTGGCGGCGGTGGTTCATGCTCTGAAAATCTGGAGACATTATCTGTTCGGCGCAACGTGTCGGATATACACCGACCACCAGAGTCTTAAATACTTATTCACTCAGAAGGAGCTTAACATGAGACAACGGAGATGGTTGGAGCTGCTGAAAGACTATGACTGTACGATTGAGTATCATCCAGGTAAGTCCAATGTGGTGGCTGATGCACTCAGCAGGAAGTCAGCAGGATCCGTTGCACACCTAGGGATGGTGTATCTTCCTTTGCTAGTGGAACTCCGGAAGGCGGGAGTTATCTTGGGTACGGATGAACGTGGAGCTTTGTTGGCCAGCTTTCATGTACGACCTATACTGATTGATCGGATTATCGAAGCACAACTTCAGGATCCGATACTCTGTATTTACAGAATTGAGGTCGATGCGGATGGGAGACAGGATTTTACCATCCGGGACGATGGGGCACTTGTGAAATTGGGCCGTTTGTGTGTACCTGCAGTGGCAGAGTTACGGGCCGAGATTCTTGAGGAGGCCCATAGTTCGGCCTATGCTATGCATCCGGGAGGTACAAAGATGTACCGTACCCTCCGGAACCATTATTGGTGGCCAGGAATGAAGAAGGATATTGCTGAGTTCGTGAGCAAATGCTTAACCTGTCAACAGGTTAAGGCGGAACGGCAGAGACCTTATGGGGCTATGCAGCCACTTCCGATTCCCGAGTGGAAGTGGGATCACATCACCATGGACTTCGTCTTTAAGTTACCGAGAACTCAGAGTGGAGTGGACGGAGTATGGTTGATCGTGGATCGGTTAACCAAATCAGCCCATTTTCTGCCAGTTCAGGAGACCTATAAACCTAATCGACTGGCTCAATTGTTTGTGAAGGAAATCATACGATTGCATGGTACGCCGGAATCGATCGTGTCCGATCGTGATCCGCGTTTCACTTCCAGGTTCTGGCGAAGTTTGCAAGCTACTTTGGGAACAACCCTACGTTTCAGTACTGCGTTCCATCCACAGACCGATGGGCAGTCTGAAAGAACCATTCAGACCCTGGAGGACATGATGAGGTCATGTGTACTACAATTTCAGGACTCTTGGGATACTCATTTGCCATTGATGGAAATCGCTTACAACAACAGCTATCAGGCAAGCATCGGGATGGCACCTTATGAGGCACTGTATGGTCGACAGTGCAGGACACCTATCTGCTGGACGGAGATAGGAGAGCGAACGGCTGTAGGGCCGGAATTGATGGACTTGACCTTGGAAACTATTCGTGTTATCAAGGAGAGATTGAAGGCGGCACAGGATCGCCAGAAGAGTTATGCCGATCGACGGATTCGAGACTTGGAATTTGAAGTGGGAGATTTCGTCTTCCTGAAGTTATCACCGTGGAAGGGGATTATCCGATTCGGTCGACGGGGGAAACTGAGTCCGCGTTTTATCGGACCATATGAGATCGTGGAGAGAATTGGCAGAGTTGCTTACAGATTGGCGCTACCTCCAGAACTATCTAGAGTTCACAATGTTTTCCACATATCGATGCTACGGAAGTACGTAGTGATGCTTCTCATGTACTTGGGGAACAACCTATCGAACTACGGGGGGATTTGAGCTTTGAGGAACAACCAGTACAGATCTTGGATCGGAAGGACAAGGTACTACGTCGGAAGACGATCCCTCTCGTGAAGATTCTCTGGAGAAACCAGAATGTGGAAGAAGCCACATGGGAGCCTGAGGCTCAGATGCGAGAACAATTTCCTCATTGGTTTCTTTGAAATTTCGGGACGAAATTTCTTAAGGGGGGAAGGTTGTAACACCCCTGAAATTCGAGGACTTTAATATTGTAATTTAATGTATCAATTGACGTTTTTACCCTTGTTAATGGTATGGCCAAATTGTTGACTTTTTGATTGGTCGGTCAAATGGACATTGACCAATGACCGTGACGTAGTTCGGGACGTCACGAGTTCATAGACAGGTGGCACGTCCATTTCGGACGATCAGGGAAAAAGTTATGACTATCGGAAGTTCAGGGGTATTACCGTAATTGTGACGGTTAGGGCGAAAATGTTGACTTTTCGTTTAACAATTAATTTTCACACGACTCCAGGACCGATAGGTAGGTCTCGACGTCCTGAGTCCGTAGACAGGCGGCACGCCGAAATCGGACTTCGTATGACTGAGTTACGGGTCTAGAAAGTGAAGGGCAGTTTGGTAATTATTTGAACCAGGGGCATTTTGGTCTTTTTTCCCTGGTTACTGTAGCAAACAGCGGGGGTCATGGGCGGCACCACCATGTGCGGTGGCTCTGAGTGCGATTTGTTTACTGGTGAGTGTGGGTTGGAAAGTATTGATTGTTTAAACCTTTTTGAAGCATCAAACGTGGTCTGATTCTTCCAACTACACGATCAAATTGATTAATCAAAATTCGAAGCTTTCGGGGGACAAATTTCAGTGGACAAATTGGACACCCACGAGCCTCTGGGACGGCTTGAATTTTTTTAAAACTGATTAGGACATAAGTGAGCATCACTCTGATGCAGAAATAACTGAGAACGGGTTAGGAAAACCAGAGAAGCCATTTCTGGAAAAATTGGAGGGAAAATCGGGTTTTAATTTCTGGTGACTGTTGGACCAAACCAAGGCCTGGTTTAGTCTTCTGGGAGTGTTTGGAACTCAACCGCATCGAAATTGAAGGCCATCAGCCACGGCTGAGCTGGGACGGTGACTGCTGTTTTCAGGGAAATCGCAGAGCTTGGGACGACGACCTTCAGGTACTTTCAGACACAATTGATTGTTCATTTTGGTTCGTTTTGATCCTGTTATACTTCCTGTGAAGTTAATTGGACAATGGGTTTGAAACTAGTGAGTTCTGGTGATTGACCCGTTTGGATGATCACGGATCGAGGGGCCGTTTAAGGATTGGTTTTGGATAATTAATAACTCAGAACTTAAATTAGATGTTTAAATAACATGTTAGGATCAAATTGGATTGAAATCAAGTAGGAATTGACGGGTAATTAACCGGGTCAAGCCGCGAGTGGCAGGCCCGAATTACAGACAAACGGGTGAAGGTGCTGACACTGTAGCTACAGTGTCAGGCGCGTGACTTTCACGCGCATCCACTTTGGGCGGCGCATGAGGGCGCGTTGGGGCTTATCTCCGATCACGATCAACATGACTTTTATTCCTCTCATCATTCTGAACATTTGTGGTGAATTAACCATGTTGATCTGAGATAGTTTGAAGGGTCAGGTTATGGTCGGTTGCCTCGGGAAACGTGTTGACGGTTTCCCCGAACCGACTTCTGTTTCGAACTTTCTTTTGAATAAATATTAAGGACTTGTAGTGACCCTTACGTGTGAATTGAACTGACAGGAATTGTACGATAATCTCGGTACAGGTCCGTACGCGCAGATTCGTAGCGGAATCGTACAGTGAGTGGGCCCGTTTTCATTAAACCCTTGCATGCTTAAATATTTTCTGATTTACTTATATGTTCACATGCTGGAATCTATAAATGGTTTTGATGATATTGAGATTTCGGTTATGGCACGTTTCACGGTATTTGGGCATGAGACCCGTTTGATGAAACGTAACGATCGGTTCAGATTTTACCTATGTATACATATATGTTTGCATGTGGATATCAATAAAATGTATTTGGTACTGCACTGTATAGATCCTTCCATATTATATTGTCTCCTCCGGATGAGGTACCCCGGAGAGGTCACGGACGTCTAGAACGTCCAGCGTCTACGACGCTAAGCATCGGGGATGCTGTAACCGAACAGGGTTCGGGGATTGAACTCGGAATTGAGACCCGAGTGGCACGCGTAGCCTTGTGATTGTGACCTTATTGGACGTCAGGGACGTCAGACATCAGGGATGTCGGATTGGAGTGTATAGTGCAGTGGCTAAAATTATGGTTATGGTTTTATTACATGCCTTATGATTCATATTATATTATTCATGATTTTAAATGATGCTGCATGCATGTTTGGAAAAAGGAGGGGTAAATTATATGTTTTACTTATCAAACGATTTTATAAACTTGAGTTTCGGTCCACTCACCCTTAATGTTTTTGGTAACCCCTCCAGGTCGTGATACTGAGGTAGAGGAGGAACCTGAGGCTGAGGCATAGATCTACTTCTGCGTACCTGAACCCCTGTTGGGTGGTGTACCCGCAGGTTTACTTTAGAGTCGTGCTCGCAAACTTGTAATTTTGGATTTCATCCCTTGTCTGACATCTGTTTAATTCGGATTTGTTGTATGACTTTAATTTGATTATTTATGCATTTGAGGTTTTGAGGTTTTGAGGTCAAAATTGGTATGAATTATTGGGTGTCAGACGGGAGCAGAGCACGTCCCCATATGGTTCCAGAGAGGATCGGGGCGGGTCCTGTCATGTGGCATGTAGACTTGCTCTAAGCATCATTGTCATGTTTCCTATAGAATGTTTAGGTATGTTGCTAGAATACCTTTGTTATGTTATCTTCCAAAAGTTGGTCTTGAAGTTTTCAGAGTTTTCATATAAAAGTAATTTTTGTATAGCTTTGACAATTTAAAAATCCACCAAAAATTCTTAAATTTTTTTTTTTCATTTTATAATCATCACAAAATAGATTATTTTATTTATTTATTTATACTGAAAATTCCTCTTTATTAAATTAAAGTCTAATAGAAACACTAACATCCTTAACGAGAAGGTTAAACAATTAGATCGGCTCAAGAAGCAACTAGGCATGGTACCCATTCTTATTTTTCACATGATTAGCCACAACATGAGCTACCATGTTATAAGACCTTGGAACATAATTGAAACTAACAAGCTCAAAAGACTCAACAAACAATAATGTCATGAAGGATGTTAAAGATACATTCCTCCCTTCCTTTATGATTTAGTAACTTAACCAAACATTGTGAATCCATTTCCACCACTACATTCATACGCCTACAACTGAGTTGTACTTCAACCCCTCAAAAATAGATAGATCATCAATTTGGAGAGCAGAAGAGCACCGCAACAAGCCTGCTCCACCCGCCCCTTCAAAATAGGCAAGCTAGGACCTTAACACCTAACTGTGAGCACCCATTTTTGTCCCATTTGACCAAGTCTCATCACAATTCAGTTTGAGGACACCCATCTTCAGCCACTTCAACCTTGCAGAGGGAGGCATATTGCTTTTTTCGACCAACTGCACTTGATCAATAGAGACTATGACCTCATTTGCAGTAGAAAATTCTGCAACATGTTGTTGTAGTAGTTCAACGACCACTCATACCTGCTATACAATATCTTGGAAACACCTTACGTTCCTTGCTTTCCATATCCTCTACACTCCAATGGCAATGAGTTGAAAAAATGCAGCCCATTATCCACCTCATCGAATAGACTTTCTAGAGCATGCCGACAATCGTGAAACGACAAGCCACGAAACCTCAATGTATCTAGTTGCAATAGTTCTCCAAACCAAAACACCGAAGCAAACTTGCAATTAAAAAATAAATGGCATGTAGTTCTTTCTCCTCCTCACACATAGGGAAAAAATTTTCAACATGAAGCTGACGTTCAACGAGGTTGTGCCAGACAAGGAGGTATTCATGGCAACAACACCAGATGAAGTGCCCTATCTTATGTGGTACATTATCCACAAGCATTTTCCATATTTTCTCATGGACACCTCCTGCACTAGACTCACCCATTCCCCTTGCGATAGCTCACCATTTTTGTCCATTTATGTTGTTAACAAGTACCCAAAACGCACATCATAGCTACCAGTTTTCGAAAAGCGCCAAACCAGTTTATTTGGACATGCCAACTTACTTAGAGAAATAGAAAGCATAATTTTACCTCCTCCAACATGAAAGAACTCTCCACTATGGTAGTATTCAACATCTGAGATATAGGGCAAATTAATTCACTAACAAATGTAAAAAGAAAAGATGGAGAAAGACTTACATGGAACGACCTACAACTAGGAACCCAAGGATCCTCTATGAAATTGACAAATGAGGCATCACCAATTTTCCAGTTAATAACAACCTTCAAATATGTTGCCATTTCAAAATACCTTTCCAACCCCAAGAAGAGCCCACTAATCCAAGAAATGCCCATTAGTGTGAAATTTTGCTAGTATCAATCTAGCAAGGATTGATGACGGCTCATCCAATAATCTTCATCCTAACTTTGCAAGCATTGCAAAATTAAAGCACCAAAGATCTTGGAATCCTAATCCACCCTTACAATTTGGCATCATCACTTTATCCCAAGAGGCCCAATGACTATGATGCTGTAAATTCAGCTTTCCCACCGAAAATGGGCCAAAATATGCTCCATATCCTTGGAAAAACATACCGGAACTTGGAAGCAAGACAACATAATTAGGCAGAGTAAGATCAATAACTTTCACTAGAACCTCCTTCACAGCATAAACAACTGCTCCGACCAACCTTACACCTTAGCTTCCATATGATTACGAATTTCGTCAAATGTTGCACACTTTGAGGTTCCAAAGTCATACTGTAAACTCAGGTACTTCCCAAATTCATCTTTCTTCCAAACTCCCAACTCAGTAGTTATGTGATCTTGAAGCCGATAGCGCAATCATCACTAAAAACCACATAACTTTTTCAAAGCTTATCATCTGCCTATACAAATGGAACACATTCCTTATATAAGATGTATCTATCATACTTTCCTTCGAAGACGGAATAGTCATCTGCAAAAAACAATGAGTCAAATTAAAAGCCCTAAGGCAACATGGATACCCTTCAACACACCCAACTCCTCTTTCCTACGGAGGATCGCAGATAAGCCTTTTGTTGAGTTAATGTCTCCTTAGTGGATTATTAATGCATTGGAATTTGATTATGTATTGGGAATAAATACATGGTGTTGTTCATTCAACCTTGTAGGGAAAGATTGATGTGGAAGCTTCATGAAGAAGAACATTAATTGAAGAAAGTGCATGAATGGACTTCAATGAAGGATGTTGAAATGTGAGGAAAATGTCCCACATCAGAAAAGCATAACTACAACTTGTGCCTTAAGCACTATATAAGGTGGAGAGCTTGGCCACATTTCAACATCAAGGAGAACACATCACAAGTTAGTGAGTGCTTAAAGAGTGTGCATAGCTCTTAGGGTAGAGTGATCTTCTTGAGCACTTCAAGAGTGTGTATAGCTCTTGGAGTAGAGTGATCTTCTCAGTTAAGAGAAGATGAAAGAGTGTGTATAGCTCTTGGGTATAGTGATCTTCTCGGGTTGAGAGAAGGCGAAAGAGCTCCGGTTTATCGATCGTGAGCGGTTTGCCATGGGAAGTTCTAGCGGCTCACATTTCAAGGTGGAGCAGTTTGATGGAAAAGGAAATTTCACTCTATGGCAAAGGGGGGTAAAGGACATCCTAGTTCAACAAGGCCTTGCAAGACCGTTGAAGGGGAAGGATGCGAAGCCAGAGAAGATGTTAGATGAAGATTGGGATGAGTTGGAGTCCAAGTGTGTCAACACTATTAGGCTTTATATTACTGATAATATTATAAATAATGTTAATGATGTAGATTCTGCACCTGAGCTTTGGGAGAAAATGGAGAAGCTTTATCTTGGGAAAAGTTTGCAAACGAAGCTGAATTTAAAGCGGGATCTCTACAAGCTCAAGATGGGAGAAGGTGTGAATCTCATGGAGCACATGAACGTGTTCAAGGGATTGATAAATCAACTATCAAGAGTTGAGGTTAAAATTGAGGAAGAAGATCAAGCCCTTTTACTTCTTACCTCACTTCCCGATTCATATGAGAATATTGTTACTACAATTATGTATGGTAAGGATACACTGAAGATGAAGGATGTAGAATCGACTCTCTTATCACATAAGAAGAAAAGGAAAGCCGATGATTCTTAAGGTTCCGTCTTTATTGCTCATGAACAGAATCGTAAGGGAAGGTCAACTGCGAGGGGATTTAGTGAGCATAGCAGGTCTAAATCCAGAGGCAGAGGAAAGGGCAAGCAATGCTACAAGTGCAAGGAGTGGGGACACATAAAGCCGGATTGTCCATTGATGAAAGAGAAGGACGATAAGGGCTTAGATTGCTCCTTGGTTGGTGTAGCAGAGATGTCTAGAGATTTTGGAGAACTTCTCACAGTCTCCAAAGGAGAGAATATTTTGATACGTTCTAAGAAGTCCAAGGATTTGTGAGTTGGGGTGATGGCACAAGACGTCGTGTCATGGGTACGGGAACTGTGAAGATCAAGATGTTCGGTGGAGCAGTTCGAACATTGGGTGATGTGGTGTATGTCCCAAAGTTCCGGAGAAATCTAATATCATTGAGCCAACTAGACTCCAAGGGCTACAAGGTTTCGTCAGCAGGGAGAGTTATGAAAGTGTCACGTGGCTGCATGGTCCTAATGAAGGGAGAAAAATGTAAAAGTATGTTCCGTCTTATAGGAAAAACTAAGACCTCGAAGGTTGTTGGGAAACAGGGTGCACAGGAGAACAGGTACCTGAAGCGGGTCTCGTTTGCGGGCACAGCAGAGACACTATCTACATGTTTCCAAGTTTCAGATGATGGTGAGAAGGATAATCTTGCTAAGGAAGAGGCAAAGTCGAAGTCCCTCTTCGGAGCCAACTAATAATTGTTGACTCGGAGCAACTGCACATAGCATTGGCCATTTAGAATCAAAGGGAGCTAGGTCTGTATACAACTGATTCGGAGTATGTGTAGTTGGTACAAGAATAAGGCCAATGGAATGCTTATGGGTATATCAAGCGGTATCTCAATTTGAGATGAATTTCAGGGATTGAAGTGGTGATGCAACATTATCCACCTAAGTCGGCAGGAGGAGATTGTTGAGTTAATGCCTACTTAGTGGATTATTAATGCATTGGAATTTGATTATGTATTGGGAATAAATACATGGTGTTGTTCATTCAACCTTGTAGGAAAATATTGATGTGGAAGCTTCATGAAGAAGAACATTAATTGAAGAAGGTGCATGAATGGACTTCAATGAAGGATATTGAAATGTGAGGAAAATGTCCCACATCGGAAAAGCACAACTACAACTTGTACCTTAAGCACTATATAAGGTGGAAAGCTTGACCACATTTCAACATTAAGGAGAACACATCACAAGTGAGTGAGTGCTTCAAGAGTGTGCATAGCTCTTGGGGTAAAGTGATCTTCTTGAGCATTTCAAGAGTGTATAGCTCTTGGAGTAGAGTGATCTTCTCAGTTAAGAGAAGGTGACAGAGTGTGTATAGCTCTTGGGTAGAGTGATCTTCTTGGGTTGAGAGAGGGTGTACAAGGGGTATCCTATTGGATACAAGGGCTTGAGTTGGGTATAAACTTGAGTAGTGTAATCTTATATTTTGTATTCTCTCATAGTGAAGGAGAAAACTCTCTGAGGATGTAGGCAAGTTAATTGGCCGAACCTCGTTAAATCTTTTGTGTTCTTGGTTTCTTTATTTCCTTTTTTCCATCTTTATTATTAGCACTTGCGTGGCGGAGGATTAATTTCCTAACACTTTTAGTACGAAGAAAAAAATAAGAAGGATGACAGAAGGTCCCCTTGTCTAGGACAACTTGAAGGAAAGAAAACATCAGTAGAGGTACCATTCATTAGGACACTAAACGAGGTGGTAGAAATGCACTCTTTATTCCACCTGAAAAACACTTCTTAAACCCCAACTTTCTCACTATTACTAGTAAAAAATCCCATTCAACCCTAACATCAACCTTAGACATGTCCAGCTTAAGCATCAACTCCTACCTTATCTACCCACTCTTCTTTTTTATAGTGAATAACATCTCATGTACCACTAAAACATTACAGTAATCTATCGACCAACAACACTATTTGAGAACCACTAATCCCCCTTCTTATCAACTCCTTCAGCTTATTACTAAGAACCTTAGCAATAATTTTATAAAGCACGTTACAAAGAGAGATAGGCTGCAGATGTCCCGGACTTAAATGACTCCAAACTTTCGAGATCAATGACAAGTAAGTAAACTTAATCTTCTTTAGCAGAAGCTCGAATTGAAAAAAAATAACTAAGAGCACAAATTACCTCATTCCCAACCAAACCCTAGCGTCGTTGATAAAATTTGGTAGTAAAACCATATGGAACTGGCGATTTAGTTGGGTTGATTTGCATTACCGCTTGTCTAACCTCCTATAGGGAAACTAGGCCCACCAACATCACATTGTTCACATCCGATACCTTTGAGGAAATACAATTTGAGATGTCTCCAATGTTGGACGGCATGGAGGAAGTAAAAAGATTCTAGAAAAAAACCATACACAATCCCTCCAAGCTCCCCCTCATTGTCTCCACATACCCCTATCTGTCAGGACCCGTCCCAAATATCGCCTCGATACCCGGGACGAACCCTGCTCCCGTCTGACAATCACACCTAAAGTACCAAAATAACTTCCATACTACAATAAGCATAACTATCAGACGAAGGAGTGAATATATACAACTAGAAGTCAGAGCATAGTTCTACAAAATTTGCACAAAAATCCTACAATGCTAGTCTCGCAACGGAAGAACGTCAAAAGCTCTATGCCTCGATATCTGCCTCAACGTTCACCCCAGCGCTATCACCACGACCTGGAGGGAAAATTTAAAACCAAAAATGTGAGTGGACTAGAATAACTAAAAGTTTTAAACATCAGTTTATCACCAAATCAAAGTTAAGGAAAATAATGATAATAATAATTGTTCCCTCCGTTTCTAAAAAAAACAGGCATGCCCAACTAAGTATCAGAAATTCATAGCATGAAACATCATAAGAAACAGAAACACTATAAAACGGATATAGAAATCTTAGTATGTATATCGGAACCATAGCATAAACCAAGAACGTCAAACCATCATTTCCCGATCAAACCTGCTGGACCTATCCGAGTCTTTAAACTCAACCAGGCCTCAAATATAATTTCGAGTCTTTAAACTCCCGAGTCTTTAAACTCAATAGGCCTACGGGGGTAATATCATAAATGTCTGAGTCTTTAAACTCCCGAGTCTTTAAACTCAATCCGGGCCCGTCCCCCGTTAATCAGAATCCGGGTCCTTAAACCCAATATCCAGATCCAGCAAATCCAATCCAAATTCAAAATAAAACCCAATTCGAAATCCATCGCCAAACTCGAATTCGAAATCCCCGGTCCGAAGCCCTTCCGGCGTTCAGATCCGACATTCTGAACCCAAATCCGGAAATCCACTTTTATACCAAAACCCACATGTAATCACAAAGCATATTTCCTAACCCATTTATCATCATCAGAAAACATTTATAGATTGAAATCCTCAAATATGGCATCAAAATCCGAAAACCAGCTTTTTCTCGAAAAACATGCAAAATCCCGAAAATGTCTCGAAAAACGTGCAAACACATCAACCACATATAATCATCATTAAAAAGCATAAAAACATATTTAATACCATAAAACATCCATAGAACAGTTAGGCATGCTCGAGTTTAAAGAAAAAGTCCACTCACAAATCAGAACGAGTCAATCGAGCTCCGTGCGCTCCTCGACCGTCTCAGGTGCCTCCCGTCCTGTCAATATGCACCAAATAGGGTCACAAACACATTAAGGATACTAATCCTAATTTCCCCAATTTTTCGGGAATTTATTAATATTTTAATCCTAGACCCTAAACCGTCCGGATTCCCGAACAACCTCCTAACATCGTCCGATTCACCCGAAAACCATACCACTGAACTCCTTAGGACATTTAGAACCAAAAACATGTTGGAAGCTTGGCCGGAATCCTCCCCACGCACCTCCACGCGCCGCCCAAAGTGGTTGCACGTGGGCATCACGCGCCTGCTACAGTGCTCCTCCTACCTCGAGCCACCCGGTTCAACACAGTTGAACCGGCGTGACCGGTTCTCCGCCGTTCATCCATCAATTCCGTCCAAATCAATCCCAATAGCTTCGTCCCATCCTAAGCAAGCTAACCCTGTCCTAAGATCGAAGAATCACGGCCCAAAACCTCACGACTCTCCCTCGAAAAACTGAGCCCGTGGCCCCTGTTTTGGCCGCCGGTCGCCCAGGTCCTCCCCCGGCACGGCACCACAACCACACGACTCCTGGGACCTCCAGGAGTCTCACTCTGGCCTCCAAATCCCTCGACTCTAAGCCCAACTTCACGACTTTCGATTTGAAATTCACGGGAAAAACAGAGGAAAGAGTCTTACCCTTCGATTCAATCTCCGCCGTGAGCACTGCCGCGTACCACGGTGCTTGTTGGGTTCCCCGTAACCTCATGAGCCTCCTATTGGCTTGAATCGATCCACCACACGGCACAACAACCGCCACAGTCCACTGTCTCTCTCTGTTTTCTCCAAAATCCAGCCGTCCACCGTTTAGCCTCCGTGCACGGTTGCAGCTCCAAATCGTGGTCAATAGCTCACCCTCGTCTCTCTTTCACTTCCACCAGTCCTCAACTCCCTCACCTTTGCACGAAATCGATCGAAGTCTCTCCAATTTTCCTCTCTGTTTTCTGAGTGTTCAAACGGGTGCACGGTTTGAACGTGCACAATATGTGGTCGTGCACACTTAAGCTTTCCCTAGAACCCTCTAGCTTCTGCCCACGTGTCCATCATCCATTGGCTCAGCACAAAATATCCCAGCCCACTTCTGCCACTTGTCCTGATCTGATTGGGCTGAATGTACAAATTACTATTTTGCCCTCACACTTCCTAGACCCATAACTACTTCATCCGACGTCCGATGACAGCGTGCCGCCTGTCGTTGTACTCAGGACGTCGAGACCTATCTAATGGTCCTCGGTCTACGTGAAAATCACAAGTTCACCTAAAAGTCAACATTTTCCTCATTTAGTCAAATTTACGGTAACGCCCTCAATCTTCCGAACGTCATAACTTTCTCTCCGATTGTCCGAATCGAACCTGCCGCCTGTCTACGGACTCGTGACGGCCTAAACTACGTCACGGTCAAGGGTCAACACTCATCCAACTGGTAAATCAAAAAGTCAACTTTTGGCCTACTATTCACAAGGGCAAAATCGTCCTTTATATACGAAACTTTTACAAAATTACATTTATACCCTTCCCGAAGGTACGGGTTGTTACACTATCTCATCCTCTAAGCCTTGAATTTTGTTATGCCTTGTCCTCTTAATAATTAGAATGGAAAAACTTTGTATTCTTGTCTCATTCAGTCAACCACTAAACTTGACATTGATGTTTCAAATAGATTTCTTCCTTTCTCGATCACTACATCTTGGAGATCCCCCTCGATATTCTTAACCACCTCCTTACAAGCCACTTCCTTGTTCCACCTTGAATCATACATAAAATGATTTGGCCGCCTACTAAGTCATTGTCTGAGAATGTCCCATTGCCTTATTCTTAGACTATCATTAGTAGCTGCAGATATAACAAACCTTATCCTCATCATTCACTAAACCTCAATCACAAAATTAGCATACTTAACAAACTCAACATGACCTGCGGACTTCCAGAGCACACACAAGCCACCACCAAGGCCAGGCCCCCCCCCCCCCCTCCCCCCCAATAGCTTGCATAAAACCCATGCCTCTTTATTTCTTCCAGAAACTAGTGGCTTGAACTCCTATTTTTCGTTTCCAAAAGCACCGCAATATTTGGTTGAATATGTTTTTCCAATAACTAGACATCTATTTTCGTTTACTAGGAACAATGTGCTGGATAAATTATCTTAATTCTTTTTTTTTAAAAGGAGAAACTAATTAATATGCAATATCTTACTACTTCATAATCCTAAGAATAATGAATTTCCTACTCGACAAGAAAATAACAATTTATTACTGAAAATACTCTCCGATTTGAATATTAAGTCTCAATTTGCTCTCCAAATGTCAAATCGTAAATGTTCTCCTAGAACCCCCTTCTGTCCACTATGTTGCTCCAAAAGTTACACTATGTTACTAACGTCGTTTATGAGGCTTATGTGGCAGTAAGGGATTGAATGTTTAATCATTTTGTAGAAAAATGTTAAAACTAATATTTAAAAAAAATGAAGAAGAATATGATAAATAATGAATCTGGTTTTCTCAACCCATTCATAAACCTCCCAATCCATTCTGAGCTTCTCTTCACCATCATCACCATCATTAACTGTTAACCCCAAAAACACCATTTCTCTTCACCATCATCATCATCTTCTTTTTCTTCATCTAATTGAAATGGGATTTTAGGTTCTGGAAAAGCCTAATTCATATCCTAATCCCAAGGCCCCAACCCAACTAGTCATCCAGATTGACATAAATAGATCTTTTGCTAAGTTTACAGTTATCTAGCCGTAATCAAAACTGTTATGATGCCCAAATTCCTCATGTGGTCGGATAACAAAGAATGAAGGTGCCAAAGATGAATTCAAAGCCGGGACGGGTATCCTAAACGTCGCTGAGTCAATGTATACAACCCATGTCCCAGTGATAGCCCCAAAGGTGAATGAAGCTGCTTATTTCAACAAAAGCCACACTTGAAGGAATTATGAGACATCACACTCAATCACAATCCAAGGGGTTGTCGATCTCAACGACATTTTCACCGATGTCTGCATTGGGTGGCCGGGATCCATGCCGAATGACCAAGTCCTGGAGAAAGCACTTATGTTTCAAAGAGCCAACAAAGGGCTCCTGAAAGATGTTTGGATACTGGGTAAATCTAGGCTTCCATTAATGGACTAGGTTCTAGTGGAGTCCACATACCAGAACCTCACTTGGACCTAACACGCCTTCAAAGAGAAAACCGAAGATATTCAAAACGTCATAAAATATGCATTTGTGAAGTTGAAATAGTGGGGGTCTTGCTTGCAGAAGAAGATGGTGAATGATGATGATGAGGATGGTGTAACGCCCCGGAAACCCAAAGAATGTAAATTTATAAAATAATATATGAAATGACGTTTTTACCCTTGTAAATAGTGTGGTCAACGTTGACTTTTTACATGACGTGTGTTTTTTCACGTAATTCAAGGACCATTAGGAAAGTCTCGATTCCCTGAGTTCGTAGACAGGCGGCACGTTGAAATTGGATTTCAGATGAATAAGTTATGATTCTAGAACGAGGAAGGACATTTTGGTAATTGTGTGAATGAAGGGTAAAATGGTAAATTGGACGGTGAAAGCTTAATCAGCTAAAGTGGATGTTTAACTTAGCTGTTTAATTAATTGAGTGACAAATGTCACTAGGGGAGAACAGATTAGTGGCTCGGTTGGGCGTGAGTGTGTGCACAGGTGTGATGTTTGGAGAACAGAGCATCGTTTGCCTTTGAATTGATTTAATCAAATTGAGTGAGAAACAGAGACACAGAGACACTGGGAGATTCAATCAAACTACTATGAGGGACTGAGAGAAATAGAGACACTAGATCGAAAGAAAACCAAGAACAAAGAGAGAAAGAGGCCCAGAAAATCGTGAAACTTTGAAAATTTGAGGGAGAATTCGAATGTTAATTTTTGAGTTGAGAGGATCTAAACAGAGATTAAAAACAGCCTTCTGAGCTTATTTCGACTTCAACCACACAAAAATCGAAGGAGTTTAATCGTGTTTCGACCAAGAACTGGAGTGCCAATTTCTGGAAAAATTGGAGGTTGAGTACGAGTACTTATAGGTAAGGAATTGTGTAATTGATTATTTTAGAACGTTCATTTCAGTCTCACGATACTTCTGTATCAATTAATTAGAAAACTAAGTCGAATTGAGTGAGATTAGAAATTAAAAACCGTTTGAACATTCATTGGAGAAATGATGGATTAAGAGTTTGATTTGTGTAATTAATGATGGAGAACTTAAATTGAGATAGAATAGATGGATTTCGGTGGAAGAATTGAAAGAAATAAGGTTTAATTGAAGGAGAATGAATCGGGTCGTGTCGCGGGTTCATAACCTGTTTAGCAGAAAAACGAGTGAAGGAGACGACACTGTAGCACTACTGTACAGGGCGCGTGACTTTCACGCGCAACCCTTTTGGGTGGCACGTGAGGGCACGTGAGGCAGTATCTCCGGTCAAGGTCAACATGTGATTTTATCCTTTCAATATAACGAACATTTTGAGACAAGTTTCGAGTCGATCGGACGCCATTTCGGGATAGTTTTGAGTATTTGAAGGTTTAGGATTTTAATTTAATTACGTTGAAAAATCCCGAAAAATTGGGGAAATTAATGTAAGCTTAATGAAAGTATTTGTGACCCAAAGTTATGATCTTTGACAGGCCAGAACGTTCCTGAGGAGTCCGGGGAGCATGCAGGACACGATTGCCGCGTTCGGACTTCGTGAGTGGACTTTTGTTTTCTAATCGAGCATGCATAACTGTTTTTACTCATTCGTTTCATGTTTCCATATATGATTTCATGCTTATGATTATGATGTTCCGCTTTACGTGATTGCACGCTTTTCGATGTGATTTATCACATATTACGTATTTCGAGACTATGATTTCTCCTATGCTTTGATGATGGTTTAATGGATGATTTTATATGATTTGTGCGTATCACGTTTTGATGATGTTTTGATTATGATTTGTGAGTATGATTTGGGATTTGAATGTGAAATTCGGACATGAGTTCCATTTCGATAAAATGTGATTTCGGATTTGGTTTTGGAATTTGGATTACGATGGATGCTGGATTTGTTGTGAATTACACATGGTTTTGGATTTAAAGACCCGGTACTATTGCTGGATCATGTTTTGGGTTTAAAGACCCGGTTGATTGATGACGGGGGAGGGCCCTTGATTGATTTATTTTGAGTTTAAAGACTCGGTTATTGTGATATCCCCCGAGACCTATTGATTGTGTTTTGAGTTTAAAGACTCGTTGATATCCCGGGAAGGCCTAATATATGTTACTTGAATTTAAAGACTCGGATAGATCCACCAGGTTTGATTCGTTGGTGTTACATTCGGCTTTACATGATTTTATAATTGTCTTTTGTAACGGTTTTTCATACGGTTCATGTAATTGTTTTTAGATACTTAGTTATGCATGCGTGTTTGAAAACGGAGGGTGAACCCTGATTTCATCAAAATTGTTTTCTATAACTATTTGTTTTAGTCCACTCACACTTTTATGTTTTAATACCCTTCAGGTCGTGGTGCGAGTTTTGGGGCTAACGCCGAGGCAGAGGCATAAAGTTTTCCCGTTGCGTGTGTAGTTAGCTCACAGAGTAGGGTTTTATCCTTATTTTGTACTGTAACTATGCTCTGTGATATTGTTGACTTGTTGTACAGTTTGTTGTATCATACGTTCTCCCTAGTCTAACAATGTATGTGATGTAATTATTATGGTTATTGTGGTCATTTTTGTTCGATTGTCAGACGGGAGCAAGATTCTTCCCGATTATCGAGGTGATAATCAGGGTGGGTCCTGTCAGATGGTCTTACTTATTTGGGGTTAATGGTACCCAGATTGGATTGGGAGGTTTGGGAAAGGATCGAGAAATCCATATTTACTATTCATCATCGTCTTCTTCATTTTTTAATGTTAGTTTTATTATTTTTCTACAAAATGATTAAACTCCTAAGGGAATTCGGAGGAAACATTGTTACAATTTGGCGTTTGGAGAATAAATTGAGATTTAGTGGGGCATATTGTAATGACATGTCCCAGAAATTGGGGCAGTTTCATAAATTAATTTGAGAATTGACATTTTTACCCCTAACTTTGTGTCTGGGGATACTTTTTGGACCTTTTATGAGCACCGTTACATAGGTCTCAGAGTCATGAGTTCGTAGACAAGTTGCGTGTCGAAATCGGAGTTCAAATGTGACTGTTACGGGTTTAGAACATTCAAGGGGAACTTGGTAAATTTAATTGTAAGGGGTATTATGGTCTTTTTACAATGGCTATTTGGTGAGGCACCAGCAGAGCTAGTCGACTACTCCTCACGTGACAAGTGTCACTTGGGTATGCAAAGAAGTGGCACTCACTGTTGGGATGTTTGTTATTAACGTTATTGTTCAAAATCAAATAGAGGAGGAGGAAGAGAATTGGTTTGGTGGGCGGGGACCGAATTAGGAGAAGAACCACCACTTTCCCCGTACGGGGGAGGATGACAGTGGGATTGCGGTGGAAGGGGCATTTCTTGACTTCCTAAGTGAATCCCAAGCATCATCGATGGTCGTGGGCAAGGAACTTATAGTTGAGTATATGAGGGGATTTCTTCTTGGAATGAGAGAGGAGAATGAGAGTGATTCGAGTAAAACCAAGGATGAGAACGTGTTCTCCTCAGCCTACTAAGTCGAAGGGAACCACACCCAGCGTAGGGGAGCCACGGTGGCTAGTCGATGAGCTTAGTGGCGGAGCTGGGGAACCACAGCCGGAAATTTGAGTAAACCAAGCATCTATCTTGGGGTATCTAGTTGAGTCCCTGGTCGTGTCTAGATGAGGATTGAACCGCATTAGGGCTATCGAGTTGAATTTCGAATTGCAGGCGGCGTGTCGACCCACCGGAGGAGGAAGGCAAGTGCAGGTGCGACTGCACCTTTACGCACTTGAATACCACTTGTAGAGACCCAAGGCGGCAGGTGGCGGCGCATTGGTGGTTTTCTAGAGGTCCGATCAACACATGAAATCGTCCTCTCCTCCTTACAAGTCGAGTGGTACAATTTAATTGGTATTTGGACTTCATTTGAGTGCATTTTTATATTTCAGAATTATTCAGTAATCTTTCCCACTTAAACGTGAATCTCACGAAGTTTCGGAAGTTTGGTGAAAACCTATTTAATACCAAGGGACTTTGGATGCGTACTGAAAGTGTCAGAATGGCAGAATGAAGTTTAGAAATGTCCGAGTATCGAACGTAAGCTCAAAAATCACTGAGGACCTATCTTTCCGATTCTTCGGGGTCAATAGGTTAGATGTGGGCAGTGACCCCGTGAAGACGAAATCTGTTTGGTTGATATATATCGAGATACTAATGCTAATATGATTATTATGATGATGATGATGATTATTATTATTATTATTATTATTATTATTATTATTATTATTATTATTATTATTATTATTATTATTATCTCTTGTCTGGCGGGTTTTCTTTGTGTGTATGGAAGTGCTCGGGGTATCTCAACTACACTGATTGAAATGTCAGACGGGAGCATGGTCATACACGATTATCAAAGTACTTTTGGGAGCGGGTCCTGTCACGTATTGAATTCAGATTTATATATATAATTATAGAGTTGCTGCAGTGATTGATTTTTTTTATAGATTTAGCTGATTCTTATCTACTTATATTAATTTTTATAGAGTTAATTATGAAATTGTATAGAGTTATACTATACATTTTTTTTTTAGATTTTTGTATTGAGATTTATAGAATTTGATAGAGTTTTGCAGAATTTCAGATTGAATGTTGTAAAATTATAGGCTTTTTCAATTTGAAGTTTTTTTAGGAAATTTGATGAATTTTATAAACATATAATAATAGTTTAATTAATTATTTCAAATTATTCCAATGAAATGCTAACAAATCAATCTGAAATAAAAAATAATAGTTTTATAAACAAATTAACCTGAAAAAAAATTATTAACACTCAAAATCGTAACAATTAACGAGAGGCCATTCAACATTGTGATAATGTATGATAATTTGATATCATCCTAAAAATATAAATTCTATAGACAATGATAATAATTGATGATCAGATCCTAGTTAGAACTATACGAGATGAATATTTCCACTTGGTAAAGGACTATGAGTATATATGAAAATTGGAGTATGTATATATATATATATATACCCACACACACAAACAAGTTGGGAAAAAATTGGGTGAGATTGATCAAGTTGGGAAATTCTTCTCACATATGTGTGTGTGTATATATATACAATATGTGAGAAGAAATTCTTGTTACATGATGAAATAAGAACACACACAACAATAAGGTCTTTATAGTGTGAATTCGCCGAGGTGTAGAAAGTACACATACAGTTGATAAATCCAATTTATTCAAAAGTCATTATATATAAATTAATCAGATTAATCATTGTAAATCAAACATGGAGAGAAGAAAATTTGGTTCATGAATCCATATTGATCAATCTCACCCAATTGTTTTCCTAACTTGTGATTAAGGTGTTATAATCTGAATTTTTTCGTACGTGTGATTAGGGTTTCACAGTAAAAAAATAATTATTCAATGGAGTAATTAGTTGAAACAATAATTATGAAAACAAACACCCTAGAAATTGTTGCCATCAAGAGAAAAAAAATCAAATGGACTAATCAGTTCAACGAACAAGATAGAAGCGTCCAGATGCCAAAAAAAATCACATGAAAATTGTCTATAAAAGTATGTGGGATAGATGTAAGAAAGTGAAATGACATTAATATGTATATTTTACACCTCTAAATCTACAAAAATTGAACATTAAATGAATTCAATAAATGTTAATCCTATTTTGAATATCACTTAACTTTTATTGACTCTTAAAAAATTATGATTTAATACCCCAAAACTTTTATAAAGTTTCCAAGACTCAGTAAAAATCTAAATTGAATACCTCTAAATTTTCATAGAGTTTTAAAAAGTTTTTAAAAGTCTGAATTAAATACTTTTTAAATTATACAAACTCTTTAAAATTCTAAATTGAATACACTTAAAATTAAAAATCAACCAAAACTCCATGAAAATTGACCAAATTTTATATTCAATACACCCCTTTAATATCCAATTCAATGAGCATTTTGAGTAATAAGTCAATATTAAATATATCTCAAATAAAACTACATTGCATCGTATTATTAGTAAACCTTATAACTGAGTGGCATTCCTTTGACACAACAAAATTTGAAGTGACATTCAAAATTTCAAATTTAAAATAGTGTAAAAAATATACCTACCAAGAAAATAACAAACACGATTAATCCAAAAATATTTTTATAAATTAATATTAAAAACAGTAATGACTAATGTAATGTGTCTAGGGTGTGTGGCCCGTTCCGCCCATGTTGAAATTTGAACTGTACAAGAATTAAATAATAATAATTAATTCCCCAAAATTGTAGACCCGAGATTTCATGGGGTGTCGTACCGTTGCTTTTTCCTCTTCAATCTTCTCTTTCTCCGACTGTTTTGGATAAAAAAAAATAATAAGATATTTGATAAAAATATTAAAATTTTAAAATTTCTATGTATTAATTTTTTTATTTGAATAATAAAAATTGAAATTTATAAATTTTAAAAAAATAAAATAAAGAATTTGAATATCCTAAATTAGTCATCACCATTTGGCCCAAAAGTTTATGGGCTTATGGGAGCCCGATAAGCCCGATGGACAAAAATCCAACCCGACCGGCTATGGGTCGTGGGCTAGCCCGGCCCAAGAGTTAGCTGGTTGGGCTTGGGCTTATGGTGTTCAAACCCGATAGGCCCGAGCCCGATAAAACCCGGTAAGCTCAGCCCGACCTGCCCGTAATAAACCCGGCCCATAAACCTGAAAATATAAAATACTTATTATTTAAAAATTAATACTCAACCTATTCTTAATACTAATATTTCAATCCAAATTCAAATCTCAACCCCAAGCCCACCTAATTTATTTTTAAAAACCCCATACCCAATACCCAATACCCAATACAAACTCTAATCACTCCTCCACCTACTTAATAGGCCCAACGTTTTTGCACTCCTGAATATTTTATTTTAACGAGGCCACGTTTTTGCACCCTTGAGTATTTTATTTCATTATTAATATTTTTTTTTCATACATATATTTTTTTTGTAACTTTAAAATTTGAGACATAATTTATTGCAAAAACCCACGTAAACCCGATCTAAGTGGGCTTAATAGGCCCGACCCGAAAAACCCGATATAAACCCGGCCTGATAAAAGCTCGTGGGCTCTTTTTTATGTCATTAAGCCCGCCTGGTCCGGCCCGCAAATTTAAAAATTATTTAATAAGCCCGGCCCGGCCCAATGTCGAGGGCTATCCTAAATGATGAGTTGAAATTATATCTCAAGAAACAAAATTTTTCTAATGATGAGTTAAAACAAGTGAAATTATAATTTTCATAATTTTTAATATTGATATTCAAACATTAGAATTTACAAAATAAAAAATTATAACGATATAATTACTTATAAATTCTCATTAAACTATCCATTTTTCATCTAAACGCAACTAAAGAAAGCGCAAAACGAAAGAAACCGCCAAATCTCAGAATCCACGCGTCCTTCTCCTTCCTTACCATGCGTCTCTCCATCGCAACGGCTCGCCCCGATTACCCAGCCACCTGTTCTCTCTCTCCCCCACTCCCAAGAACCCACATTTCCAATCCCATGCACATTTCCAATTTCACTGCATCACACGCTTATCTGTCTACGTTTGATCTAATCTGAGCACAGAGACCGACATTTGTTCAAAAACTTAAAGCCCATCAAGCGATTGAGCCTTCAAAAGAAAGGCCTTGCATTTGTTCTCTGCGAGCATCCATCGTCTCCAAAAGCTTCACTGTGAGCCGGTTATGAAGTTATCATCTTTTGTTGATTTGGGCACCTTTTGGATCTTATAGTTTGAGACCCCTTTCGATGTTTTCAGGTATTCAAGTTGTTTGGCGAGTAGGAAATGAATGTGGTTGAGGAGGAGCAAATTGCTTTTGAGATTGGGGTTGTGGTTCCGAAGAGAACAAATGTGCAGGAAGAAGGTGAGGCTTCTGACTGTGTGGAGGTTTTGGTGGATGCGTTCAGGAATGTGGGTCTGGTAGTTGAGACAGTGCATGGCGTTGTCGATGAGTTTATCAAGGTTAGTTTTTTTCTGCTTTTGCCCTTATAATTTTCATTTTTATTTTCAGTAATTACCACAAGTTATACTTGATTTCTGATATAATCTCTTTCAGTATCTTAGAAATATTGCTTACTAGGAAAATTATTTAATAATGCAGATGAATATTCGAAATTAGGTCCTTTTCCTAATGTGGCCAAAACAATGGTGTTCTTCTGCCAATATTTTTTGTTTTTTAAATCTAAATTGCAAATGAGAACTACGGTTGCCAGTTTATGATAAGTTGATAACCCAAACATTGTTCATCATGTTGTTTGCTGAATGAAAATTGGGCATTGTTTTTGTCTGTACTCTTTTACGAGATTGGTTGCTGGACGTTAGCTTTTTTTGTTTCAGCTGGCAGCACCTTTGGAGACACTGGGGAGGGCTGCAGCTGAATTGAAGATAAAAAAACGAACACCTATCGGTATTGATTCTGCAGTTCTTTTCAAGTTGGCTTTCGATTGTTATCTTTCAGTTAAGATTGTCTTGTATATTAGATGCTAGTGTCTATAAACTTGCATATTGTAATATGATTTTTTGTTCTTTGAAAAGAATTAATATGCTGCACTGGGTTCCAGGGATGGATTTACAATTTGAATGGGAGGAGGTTGATGCTTTTGTGCGACAGCCTGATGGTTCATTGTTCAGTTGGTGTGAGCGTTTTCGCTGCTATAGGCACTTAATATATGGAATTGTGAGTCATCCCAAGCTGCTAATCTTTTAATGCTCCAATTACATTTTTTTCTATTTGATGTTTTTTCACCACTTTAAATATTGTAATTATTGATTTTCTTTTTGTGATGATTCTCCATTCAATTTGATTTTACATTACAGTATAATGTTTGTCTCCGTCCTTTATTATTAGACTTTGATTGATCACACCCCATTCCATCAGTTGGCATTGGATTTTTTTTTTCTTCTTAACTTTGTGCTGCCCAATACTGTGTTCCAATGTTTATCCATAACCTTGTGCCGTTGACAAAGATTGAACTGAAAATATACAGATTAATAAGAGCAAGTCAAGAGTGACTTTAGGATTTGATGGCGAAGAGTTCCATTGGGAAGTTGGGGAGTGTTTACTTCAGAAATTGGAGTCTGCGAGGATCGTCAGAGAAGTGTTTCCTTTGCATGGTAGGTTTACAAGTTTACTTGCTGTGTGATCTCTGTTAAACTCTAAAGCAAGATGTCTTTTTACTGGCAGATGAAATAAAAAGGAAAAAGCTTATTCGCACCTGGGCACTACACTGGTGGGACTTCACAACCCAGCCAATAGATGAGGTTTATTCTTATTTTGGTACCAAGGTAATCTAGTTGCATTAGAAAATACTTTTCCCAATATTTTGACTATTGTTAAACCAGAATTTAACATTTTTGTAGATTGCCATATATTTTGCGTTCCTTGGAATGTATACACGGTGGTTACTCTTTCCAGCTGTATTTGGACTCATTATGCACATATTTGATTTTGGGTGGGTCAGCTATCCATATCTTTTAATTTTCCTGATGACTGAGAACATCAATTTATTTTTACAATATTTCTTCGTAAAACTGATGTATGCTTGCTTAATGTTTTCCTTAGGTCATTGCAGTTGCTGGTACTCCCCATTTTCTTCATAAGCATAACGTTGTGGGCTATAATGTTTTCCCAGTTCTGGAAACGTAAAAACAATGCCCTTTTAGCCAGGTAACTTGTTTCACATAGAAATCGTCTTGTGTATATTAGATCAGATATATGCTTATTCATTATAAGTTTTCTTCTTACTTTGATATTCCTTGCCTCGCACTGGGTTTGTGTCCACATAGAAAGTGTCTTGTGGCTATTAGATCAGATCTATGCTTATTCATTATAAATTTTGCTTTTTACTTTGATATTCCTATTTACCTTTCTTCGCTATGGGTTCTGTTTTTAGATGGCAGATTAGCTATCCACTTAAAACTGACCTGGAATATAGGCCAGGCGTAGAGTGGAGTTCCTCACAGCCATCTGTTGAACTTGCAAAGAAATGGGGGGCAGACAAAACAAAAGAGAAAGAAATGTTCCAAAGAATTGAGTGGTTTGGACGACTCATGCGATTTCGGAATGATGCTCTCATAATCTTCAGTATTATATGCCTCCAGTTACCATTTGAACTGGCATATGCTCATACTTACGAGGTTATTGAGTCTGATATTCTGAAGTAAGACTGCTCTCTTCCATTCATACAGATGCATATCGTTACCCGTTCATATATATTTTTTATTTTATGGGAAATCATGTTTTTCATTCCAAAGTTTGTGCTTTGATTTTTCTCTCACAGTTTGTAATCATTTGTGCATGCGACCATTAGGTGAGAACAAAGACCAAGATTGGGTCTGTTCAGGTTGCAATCGAACTTGATCACATTTGTTCTCTCTCTGCCCCCTCCCTAAAATTTTTGAATATGATTTCTTTTATGTAGATAGGGAAAGAATACATGCATAAAGATGAAAAATATCACAGTAAACTTAAAATTGGAGGAAAAATTCATGTTTTGATATATCTTAGAGTTTGCTTCTGTTGCAGCACCTGTCCTGTGTTAGTTGCTTGCAAATGTAGGACAAGGACAGAAGTGAGGTTATTCTGGGTTTTGTTTTATATTGTGGTTTGGACAGCAACTGGTTCTACTCTGCTAGTGGTGGATTTAAGCTACTCCTTTGTTTGGTTGGTTAATTAGAATTTTGTTATGCGGGAATTTTATATTATTTAGCTTGTTCCTGGGTATTGATCCATTTGCTGGATAGGGTTTAACTTTTGCTTATCTGTCATCAAAAAACATTATAGCTCCGAAAGAGTTAACAGAAACCCAATTTAAGACCACATTAATCTGATGCCCTCCTAATTTTAAATGAATTAGGCATAGCATTTGTTCTTGTGTCTATGTTATTAATTCCAGTTGGGATATTTCTTTATAAAAACTTCTTGTTGGAATACAGCTTGAAGATGACACCCTAATTTTTTTTTTCAGGTTTGGGTTGACCACGGCTTATCTTTTTGCCATTCAGTTCTTTACACAGATTGGGGGCAAGATCTCCGTCAAGCTAATTGAAAATGAAGATAATGAAAACACGGAAAAGAGAGCTGACAGCTTGGTGTACAAGGTGTTGTGGAGACTGATCCATCACCTGTGGCTTGATATTCATTTTGGAGGCGGTTTCCCTAATTCAAGGGCTTACTTTTTTTTATTTATTTCTCAGGTGTTTGGTCTCTATTTCATGCAGTCCTATATAGGAGTTTTCTACCATGCCCTTTTGCACCGTAACTTTTCAACTCTCCGCAAAGTCTTGATTCAACGCCTCCTTGTGTCTCAGGTAAAACTAGTTATATTTTATCACTGGTTTGCTTTTCTCTAATCCATCGCTAATGCTCTTGTACTGGAAAATGTCTTACAGGTGCTGGAAAACTTGTTGGAAAATACTTTACCATATTTGAAGTACAGCTATAAGAAATATAGAGTCCGGTAAGCCTAACCTGAGGATTATTTTCAGGACTTTTTCTTGGGACACCAAAGGATTATTTTTGGGACTTTTTTTTGGGGCACTTTATCTTTACCTAAATATGACCTGACCTTTATTCTGATTTTAAGACACAAGAAAAAACGTGAGAAAGGTTCATCAACAGGTAAGATACAGTTTGCTTCTAGGGTAGAAAAAGAGTACCTGAAGCCTTCTTATTCTGCAAGCATTGGAATGGAACTTGAGGATGGGCTTTTTGATGGTAATCTGTTAAATATGTCGAATTTTGTGCTTCTGTCTGGTTTCTTTAAAATTTGAGTTTTCCTCCGACTTTAAAGCATTCATAACAATGACAGTATGTATCTATAGTTT
The DNA here is from genome assembly GCA_032719365.1 of Prinsepia uniflora. Taxonomy (NCBI): domain Eukaryota; kingdom Viridiplantae; phylum Streptophyta; class Magnoliopsida; order Rosales; family Rosaceae; genus Prinsepia; species Prinsepia uniflora. The sequence goes on from CM064876.1 coordinate 65,589,163, forward strand.
CCGCTGATTATAGCTGTGTGATTGCATCTGCAGACTTTCTGGAATTGGCATTGCAGTTTGGAATGATCACAATGTTTGCTTGTGCATTCCCCCTTGCTTTTTCCTTTGCGATATTGGTATATTATTCTTTATGGTTGTTTATTACTTTAGATTTTATATGCTTTGTAGTTACATTTCCTTTTTTTTCGCAGAACAACATCACTGAAATTAGAGCAGATGCATTGAAACTTCTTGCCATGTTGAGAAGACCAATTCCTCGTTTTTCCACAACGATTGGAGCTTGGTTGAACATATTTCAGGTGCATATAATGTTAAGAAATTTTGGAGGGTCGAAGATGCTCTAATGATTCCGCTCTTTTTACTCTCTTATAATCATTGTGCTCTTATGTGTGGTTGTTTGAAATTTGCAGTTTCTGATAGTCATGGCTATATGCACCAACTGTGCTCTTCTAGTATGGTTATACGATGAAGAGGGCAAATGGAAGATAGAGCCTGGCTTGGCTGCAATTCTGGTTATGGAACACATCCTCTTGTTGATTAAGTTTGGGTTCTCCCGCTTTGTTCCCGAGGTGATTTCGGTAACCCTTCTGAACACTTCAAATTTACATTTCTTTGAATCAGTCCATGATCGTTACTCTCTTTCCTAGCAGGAACCTGCATGGGTAAAGGCCGGCCGCATGAAAAATGCTACAAAGGCTGAAAACATGTGTTCTAAACAGCTTTTGAGGAGCATTTCTGGAGAAAGGGCGACATTCGGCAGGGTTAAGAAGTCACAATGAGGTTAGAGAATTGAGTTTCAAGTCAAGAAGGCTTTTGTTGAGCTCAAGTGGCACAAAAATTTTGGTTTTCATTTTGTTCTCTTTGGTGAACTGAAATTGTTTTGGGATAGTTTGTACTCACTTTTAAGATGAGATATATCAGAAATGTGCAAAGCTTCTGTTCTCATTTATTTGGAAAAAAAAATTCAACTATTTACATCATTTTAGAGCTCTCATCTCTTCAGCTCCATGCAATTCATGATTTCTAAAGCTCCTATGTACAATAACGAGGATGAACATCCGAGTTACAATGGAAGTATACAATAATGAGCATGGAACATCCGAGTTACAATGGAAGTAACTCCAAGATTTTGATCTTCCCAATATTATGAAACACTTCCAGTTTGTGTTTGTGATCAGCCACTAGAGCTTCCATAGCGGCCGCTGACTTGGCGGGCATATGCAACGACAGCCTTAGCCCACCTCCTGATGCTGGACTTCAAGTTCTCCGAATCCATCTCCTGAAGTGACTTCCCCGGTTCAGTTGGAATCTCCATGAAAGAAAAACACCTGTCAAACCGCCCGCGCTTTGCTGGGACTACATCACCCCCGCCCTTCCCGGCATCACCATTGTTTAAAGACTTACTCTTCTTTGTCTTTTTCGTAGCTGAGCAGCCCTTCACGGTGGCTCCCCCCTGGTTGAGAGAAAGACTCTTCTTGACAGACATGGCTGCTGAAAAATGAGGGGTTGAAAACTGGTGCAAATAGTTGCTGGAGCATCTGAAAGCTGGTCTAATTTATAGGGTAAGAGAATTGTATCAAGGCAAGTAATCAACATTTGTATTCGCTAATGCGTGTGAGAACTCCATTGACTGAGACTTTTTCAATATTCCATGTGCTAGCTTTAACCAAACCTAAATGGTTAAAAATAAAAAAACATTGGCAAGTTCTTATTAGCTCAAATAGTTATGATGAATGGAGAAAAAGAAGATTAATTTAATGATTTTTCATCTTGTGATGCATGTGATAAGAGTTTTTTCACGTGTTTAAGATTAGCTTAATGAGTTAATATATTTTTGCCCAACAAAAACATTGACCATAAAATATTATAGGACTTTGATTTTTATAATGCAATGCTTTATGATTCTTTCCACGATTGGATTAGAGCAGTTTCTTGAAACAAACAACTTGTGTAAAACTTGCTCACCAAGTTTGGCCGTATAATTGTTTCACCCCAAAACATTTAAATAAATAAATGATTGAAGAAAGTTTTTGTTTATTCTCTAAGATTCTAGCCCGAAGAGATTATTACATGGTATCGTGAGTATCTCACAGTTACGTAATGTATTCCGTTATAATATTCTATTGCATCTTATATTTTCTTTAGAGGTGTTAGGTTGCTTAACCACCTTTTATAATGGCGCAGAATTACATGGGACCAAAATAATTACACAAGATGTCAAGTATATAAAAATAAATACTCAAAATTATTTGAATGATTAAAGAATAGATATTGTACATATTGGATATTTGATCTCATTCTTTATGAGAATTTGACTTGAAACTTCTTGTGGAACTACATTGTTTATTTTTTAATGCTATAATAAACATTGTTGCAAATGCCACTTTCATTTTCTGTTACAATATAACGTAGGGACTTGATAATGACGGAACGCTTGTATAGCTGTTGGAAAATGAAACCCGTCCCATTGGAAATGGACATGATAAAAAAAAAATAAAAAAATTCAACACATTTTTCTATCATCTTCTGAATTTTACTATCATAAATATGCAATTTGTAATCTTTTTTTTAGCGGGAGAGAAGAATTAATACATATTGATTTTATTATGTACGAGAATAAAACTTGAGATCATTCATTATAGAATAGAAAGAAAATTACTAGAAAATATTACTCGTGTAATAAGACCCACTCAAAAGAAGCTTTGATAACCGTGTTCGGTTCTGCTCTCATCTGACACTTTAATCAATACTTAAAACACCATGCATACTCATATATAAAAGAGAGTCCATCAGATAAAGGATATATATATATATATATATATATAAACTTTATCAGAATTTCTATCTCGATATACAAACTAAACATAATTCATCCTTACAGGGTCATTGCCTACATCCAACCCATTGACCTTGGTAAATAGTGGAACTTGAATCTCGGATCCTTTCGATGTCAGGACCCGACCCTCCTCGATCAGGACTCAACTCATCTAGCACGATATTGTTCGCTTTGGGCCTCCTTACCCTTGCCCTCACGGTTTTGTTTTCGGGAGCTCACGGTGCAACTTCCTAGGGGGTTACCCATCATGGAATTGCACCAGTCTCAACTCGCTTAACTTTGGAGTTCCAACCAAACCCAAAGTCACTGAGCTCCCAAAAGGTCTCGTTTAGATCAGAGTTGCTCAACGACCCACTCTACCTAACACGATATTGTCCCCTCTAGACTCACTGGCCGAACCAGCCCAGCCTGTAGGGTTTTGTTCCCGGGAGCTCACGGTGCAACTTCCCAGTGGGTCACCAATCATGGGATTGCACCAGTCTCTACTCGCTTAACTTTGGAATTCCCCATGAATTCAAAACCAGTGAGCTCCTAGAAGGCCTCGCGCTAGATAGGTGTGTGGGTGATCATTGCACGCATTACGAGGCGGAAACACTTGGCTAAATCTGATTGGTTGAATTTTTAGTGTGGGACGACAAGTGTCACTCATCCTATTGGTCATTAACCCCAAATTGTGGATCTAAAATGTGATTGGTGGGTTTAACATTATAATATTATTTTTGGGATTATTTTATAATTTCCTTCACCCACTCTCTCTCAATCTTAGCCCTCTATTCCCTCACACCCTTCATCCTCACCGTTCACTCATCTGATCAGCACCACCTAAACTTCACCTTCGTCTTATTCATCGATCAAACTTCACCATTGCTACAAACCGTGAACCCATTTCTCACACACCCTCAAATCCTCTAACCCATCACCCTTTTGTGTTTGAACAAAAGTTGGAGAGTAAGGTGGTCCGAGGAACCCTTTTGTGACGTGTTCGATCAAGTTGAGTGACCCTAAAGTATTCCTGGGACTCAGACGAATGCTTTGTGATCGTTTTCGAGGAGCTTGGTGGTCTGAGGCGGTCATTGACCAAAACGGTGAGTTTTGGTTTGAATTTTGGAAATCGAGTTTTGATGGCCCTTAATCGTGTTTAATGATTGGAACTTGTTTCTGGTGGTTTTGTGGATCGAATGGGATTGGTGTAGTTGCAGGTGGCCGGTCCATTCTTCAATCGGGGAGGTATGGTTTCGAGGCCTTTCTTATGTTTTGAGACCGTAGGAAGATAGGTTTTGAGTAGACAGAGGTTTAGGATTTGAAATGGGTGAGAAAGGACAAAAAATGAGAGGGTTGAACCACTGAACTGGTCACGTCAGTCCAGTCCGGTTCAAAACCAGCTAACCCAGTTCGCCCAAGGTTAGGGGTGACACTATTCACCGGCGTGTGGCTTTCAAGCGCAACCCCTTTGGGCGGCGCGTGAGGGCGCGTGGAGCATATTCTGGGGATGACTTCAACATGACTTTTAATCTATTCGATGTAACAAACATTTTGGGACTGGTTTCGTGTCGATTAAACATCATCTCGATCTAGTTCGGGGTGTTCGAAGGTTTAGGATCGAGTTTAAAAATAGTTAAAAATTCCAGAAAATTACGGAGCTTTTATGAGGGGTTAATTAAGTAGTTAGTAACCCTCTATTACGATTTGGACAGGTTCGGGAACCCCAGAGATGGTGATTGGCCAGAGAAGGGCGTGGTAGTTAGTATATGAGTTTAAATACATGTTTTGGACAGTCTGTGTCAGGACCCGTCCCAAATATCGCCTCGATACCCGGGACGAACCATGCTCCCGTCTGACAATCACACTTAAAGTACCAAAATAACCTCAATACTACAATAAGCATAACTATCAGACGAAGGAGTAAATATATACAACTGTAGGTCAGAGCATAGTTCTACAAAATGGGCACAAAATCCTACTATGCTAGTCTCGCAACGGAAGAACGTCGTAAGCTCTATGCCTCGATATCTGCCTCAACGTTCACCCGAGCGCTATCACCACGACCTGGAGGGAAAATTTAAAACCAAAAGTGTGAGTGGACTAGAATACGTAAAAGTTTTAAAATCAGTTTATCACCAAATAAAAGTTAAGGAAAAACAATAAGAACATTTGTTCCCTTCGTTTTAAAAACAGGCATGCCCAACTAAGTATTAGAAAATCATAACATGAAACATCATAAGAAACAGAAACACTATAAAACGGATATAGAAATCATGGTATGTATATCAGAAAACCATAGCATAAACCATGAACAGCAAACCATCATTTCCGATCAAACCTGCTGGACCTATCCGAGTCTTTAAACTCAACCAGGCCTCAAATATAATTTCCGAGTCTTTAAACTCCCGAGTCTTTAAACTCAATCCGGGCCCGTCCCCCGTCAAATCAGTATCCGGGTCTTTAAACCCACTATCCAGATCCAGCAAATCCAATCCAATTCATTGTAAAACCATTTCTAGATCCATAGCCAAACTCGAATTCGAAATCCCCAGTTCGAAGCCCATCCGGCGTTCAGAACCGACATTCCGAACCCAAATCCGGAAATCCATTATTATACCAAAAACCCACATGTAATCACAAATCATATTTCATAACCCATTTATCATCATCAGAAAACATTCATAGATTTAAATCCTCAAATATGGCATCAAAGTCCGGAAACCAGCTTTTCTCGAAAAACGTGCAAAATCCCGAACATGTCTAGAAAAACGTGCAAACATATCAACCACATATAATCATCATTAAAAAGCATAAAAACATATTTCATATCATAAAACATCCATAAAACAGTTAGGCATGCTCGAGTTTAAAGAAAGAGTCCACTCACAAATCAGAACGAGTCAATCGCGCTCCGTGCGCTCCTCGACCGTCTCGGGTGCCTCCCGTCCTGTCAATATGCACCAAATAGGGTCACAAACACATTAAGGATAATAACCCTAATTTCCCCAATTTTTTGGGAATTTATTAATATTTTAATCCTAGACCCTAAACCGTCCGGATTCCCGAACAACCTCCTAACATCGTCCGATTCACCCGAAAACCATACCAATGAACTCCTTAGGACGTTTAGAACCAAAACCATGTTGGAAGCTTGGACGGAATCCTCCCCACGCGCCTCCACGCGCCGCCCAAAGTGGCTGCGCGTGGGCATCACGCGCCTGCTACAGTGCTCCTCCTACCTCGAGCCACCCGGTTCAACACAGTTGAACCGGCGTGACCGGTTTTCTGCCGTTCATCCATCAATTCCGTCCAAACCAATCCCAATAGCTTCGTCCCATCCTAAGAAATCTAACCATGTCCTTACAATTGAGATTCACGGCCCAAAACCTCACGATTTCCTCCTCGAAAAACTGAGCCCGTGGCCCCTGTTTTGGCCGCCAGCCGCCCAAGTCCTCCCCCAGCACGGCACCACAACCACACGACTCCTGGGACCTCCAGGAGTCTCACCCTGGCCTTCAAATCCCTCGACTCTAAGCCCAACTCCACGACTTTCGATTTGAAATTCACGGGAAAAACAGAGGAAGTGGGCTTACCTTTCGATTCAGGCTCCGCCGTGTGCACCGCCGTGTACCATGGTGTTCGTTGGACTCCCTGCAGCCTCCTGAACCTCCCACGGTCTTCGTTTGAACCACCACACGGCACAACTGCCACCCCTGTCTCACAATCTCCCTGTTTTCCTCAGAACTCCGCCGCACCACCACCGTGTCTCCAGGCACAATTCCTCCACCAAAACACGATCACCAGCGCCGCCCTCTCTCTCTGTCACTCTCTCAATCCACTCTTCACTCTCCCTTGCACGGAATCGATCGCTGTCTCTCCAATTGCTTCTCTCTGTTTCTCTGTGTGTTCAAGCACGGTTGCATGGTTTGAAATCGTGCAAAGTGTGGTCGTGCACATGTTAGTACTCCCTGGAACCATCTAGTGTCCCCCACGTGTCATCACCCCATGGTTCAGCCAAAATATCCCTGCCACTTGCCCTTATCTGATTGGGCTGAGGGAAAAGACTGAAATACCCCTCATGCACAAAATTACCATTTTACCCTCGTACTTTCCAGACCCGTAAATATTCCGTCCGACGTCCGATGACATCGTGCCACCTGCCGTTGTACTCAGGACGTCGAGACCTATCTAACGGTCCTCGGTCTACGTGAAAATCACAAGTCCTCCAAAAAGTCAACATTTTCCTCATTTAGTCAAATTTACGGTAACGCCCTCAATCTTCCGAACGTCATAACTTTCTCTCCGATTGTCCGATTCGAACCTGCCACCTGTCTACGGACTCGTGACGGCCTAAACTACGTCACGATCAAGGGTCAACAGTCATCCAATTGGTAATTCAAAAAGTAAACTTTTGGCCTACTATTCACAAGGGCAAAATCGTCCTTTATATACAAAACTTTTACAAAATTACATTTATACCCTTCCCGGAGATACGGGTTGTTACAGTCTGTGAGTGGACCTTGTTTTCTAAATTGATGCATGCTTAAATGTTGTATATGATTTTAAATACATGTTTTGAGATGCCTTGAGTGCATTTGGCTGTGGTAGTTAGTATTTACGTATTTGTACGTATTTCGAAGTTTTCAGTTTTATTCGGTACTTATACGTGCTATGTTTTCTGTGGTGATGTGATGGAAAGGTTTTGGATTTGAAAATATGTAATCTGACATGAGACCAATTTGGTTGGAAACCATCGGACTTGAAGTCCATTTGATTTAATATGAAATTGGGCTGGAAGCCCATTTGAGTTATACGACCGGGCTGTGGCCCCGTTGGTTTACGAAGTCGGGCTTGAGGCCCAGTTGGTGATTATATCGGGCGTGAGGCCCAGTTATCGTTTATAAATATGATTTTGGGTCAGGGACCCATATTTGGATTTACGATGGCTTGTGGAAAACCCAGGCGTGGCCTTTTGAATGGTTTTGGAAATAAATTATGAAAATGGTTTTCCGTATACCATCCTCATGAACGGATGCCCTCCAAACGTCTCGTAGTATCCTAGAGTGGCAGGTTGACTCCTACAGACGTCTCGTAGTATCCTGGAGTGGCAGGTTGTCTCCTCCAGACGTCTCGTAGTTTCTTAGAGTAGTCACGGAGCAATTGCATGCGAGGGGTCATTGTACGGAGCGACCAGTCTGAATAGTGACTCAGGAGCAGGCATTTCCAGAGGGTAAAACCTCCCCTCATGGAGGGTCATTGACCTACAAGTCATTGACTTGGGTGGACCTTGGGGAGACTTGGGATTTGAGACCCCAGATAGCACGCGTAGCTTGGAACCGTGACAGGTGTCATTGTGACATCTCGGATGTCAGGCATCAGGGATGCCGAGGATTGGTTTCAAGCAGAGTCCCCACTTGATTTGATTTTGGGCTGAGACCCACTTGTACTGGTTTTGGTCTGAGTCCCACATGGATTTGGACAGTGACCAATATGATTGGTTTTATTTATGATTTTCGGCCAAGGCCCTAATGGTTTGGTAAATTGTTTTCGAATGCATGCATGCTTTTTAGTGAAGGGCATAAATATCTTCTTTTCGTGAAAATGATTTAATAAATTATTGTTTCGTCCACTCGCAGCTTTTCGTGGTTTTAATGCCCTTCAGGTTGATCGCGGATGCTGGTTGTAGCGGAGACCAAGACATCACACTTCTCCTCCGGATCCTGGCGCACTCTGGAAACCCGGTGGGGCTAAAGTCGGAATTTTCCCTTGTCTGACACTTCGTGTCAGACGGGATCACGCACATCCCGCGTTAATCCCGGGGGGATTTGGGACGGGTCCTGACATCTGAGCCCCAATCCATAACTAAGTTCTTCTTAAGTCCTGCTATGATATTCCGCTTCTTTCCGAGTTCTACCGGGACCCTCACTGATACAAAAAATCTTTACTCGACCTTCGACATCCCGAAAGGGTTACAAGTATGTAAACTAATAACATCATCACTTTGACTATATGGAACTATCAGGAAATAACATCCAATTTCCTTGAAATTTGTACCAACATACTCACAATGTCAAGTCGAGAAACTTTCGTGTTGACTAGAACCGGAGGTGGCCTCTCTCGCACTGCCACGCGCCACCTAGGTCCCCTGCGACTAGGCTTCACCCGCGTGTAAGTGAACTCGCACCAGCACTCGCCTCCTACCTCTGGTGGGTCGACCCGCGAACATACAATGGGTCCCCGACCCGAGAAGCAAACCCGATGCTATTTCTCTCAATTTTTTTTCCCTTTCTCACTGAATTAAACACTCATATTACTCTAATTAACCCATGTCTTGTTTCTGTGATCAACATAAATTAGACTCACCTAATTTACATAATTGGACGATCGAGTTTACGGTCGTGGGTCATCCCTCGTTCCTGCTACTCCCACCATGATTCCAAACCTCTAAAATGACGTGAATCAACTCGAAAAAAATCGAGTAGAATACTTCCTCAACCATGGTTTTCATTAATTCAAACCTAAATTCCTTACCTCTTCTCGAAAATTAAATTCCGTCTAATCCAATTTCTACTTCCACTTACCCAGTCGCAAAGGACATTCTGGGTAGTCCAATTTTAGGCTGCCAGTCGTGAGGAATCACTTCCACGTAGCCTTGCAGTTCATCACGCCGTCATGCAGTGATAGGACATGTTCCCAAATTTACTAGAATAATCAAACTGGTCATGCTCCTGTCTGACAATAATTGTCAGACAAGGGATACTGTTTGTTTTATTTCTTATATCAATTAACCAACAGAATTCACCTCCTGCGGGGTACCGCCCACATCCAATCCACTAAACCCTTCAAGAGGAAAACTATTTTTTGTATTGTCTGATCCTCAATCTTAAATTAAATTATATGTAAACCATTTTTAGCACAAGAACATGTATTCATCATAATGTCACTTTTGACAATATGTCTTCTAACATGCCCCATCCCAATCCCCCCGGGATTAACGCGGGCTAGACAAGAGATAACCCGAAATTTTGAGCCCAATTGGCTCTCAGAGTGTGTCAGGATCCGGTGGAGGAGTATAATGTCACGGCCTTTGTTACAGCCCGCATCCACTATCAACAACCTAAAGGACATTAAAAACCATTTAAAAGCTGTGAGTGGACAAAAAATCAATAATTTAATAAAACACATTTCATAAAGAAACATTTATGCCCTTCACTTAAAACTATGCATGCATTCAGAAAACCAGTTCATTTCTAATATAATAAAAATGTTCATAAAACCCAAATAAATTTCCTTTCTCAAATCACTGGGCTTTAGCCCAAAACCATAAAAATCAACCAACTGTGGGAACTCAACCTAAAGCTGTAAAATACCAAAATCCGTAAATCCAAATCCAAGTGGGCCACTGCCCAAATCCATAAACAAAAATCCATAACACAGAAACATCATTTCATAAATCCAATTATTTATGTTTACCAAATACCCATCCTCAGCATCCCAGATGCCTAGCGTCCCAGACGATTGGCGTCCCACACGTCATATTATATCATGGCTAAGCAACACTTGCTGTCCGGGGTCTTTCCGAATCCATATCTCTGACATCCCAGATGTCTGACGTCCTAGACGTTTAATCATATCAATCCTACTCCTGAGTTACTATACGGTCTGGTCGCTTCGTGCAATGACCCATCGCAGGCAATGCGATGTGTCTACTCTGATATCCCAGACATGGAGTAAGGCATATCCACATATGCTCATCTCATGATGGTAAATGGGAAACATCCTTTTAAATCATTTCAAAACATCTCAAAATATCTTAAAGGGGCCATGCCCGGAATTTCCATAAAATCCTCATAAATCCATTTATTCAAATCCATACATCCATATATGGGTCCCCGACCCGAAATCACATTTATAAACTACAACTGGGTCTCATGCCCGATTTCGTAAACCAACTGGGCCCCCGGCCCGATCGTATAACTCAAATGGGTCTCAGCTCGATATCTCATTTGTCAAGACCCGTCCCAAATCCCCCGGGATTAACAAGGGATGCACCTGATCCCGTCTGACACGAAGTGTCAGACCAGGGAAAATTCCAACTCTAACCCTCACCAGCTTCGAGAGCACGCCAGGATCATAGGAGAAGGAGTGTGATGTCTCGTCTCTGCTTCAGCCCGCATCCGCGATCAACCTGAAGGGCATTAAAACATCAAAAGTCGTGAGTGGACAAAAAATAATACTTTAATAAAAACATTTTTGCTTTAAGACATTTACGCCCTTCACTAAAAGCATATGCATGCATTCAAAAACCATTTATCAAACATTCATAAAACCCTTTGAAAACATATTCTCAAAACCTTTCGAGGGTTCATGTCCAGTCCCCATAAATCGTCATGACCCATAAATCCATTTGGGTCCCCGACCCAAAATCACCATCTTAAAACCATAACTCAATACAGGTGGGAACTCAGCCTAAATCCACATAAGTGGGTCTCAGCCCAAAACCATTCTTCGTGAAATACCAAAACATACAATACGGGGTCTCTGCCCCCAAATCACTTTCAAAAACATAAAACATGGAATACGGGGCCTCCGCCCCCAAATCACTTCCATAGTACCACATATGTACGCATACGTATAACCCATCTGCGGCACTTCGGAGTAGATGCCAACTCGGGGCACACAACCCCTAGGGAACACATCCCCGATAAATGTCACGATATCAATCTCTCTGCTAGTGTGCACACTACCCGGGGTCTCACTCCGAGTCTTCTCCCAGGAATCTCCATCTGGGAGGCTCAATCTCTGGATCTATTCCAAGCTCTCTCTCTGGATCTAGTCCGATCACATCATAAATCGTAACCCCCACTCCTGGAACGGGATCCCTATGGGGATACCCATTCTGGTCTGTGGATCGTGACTCTCCAGGTCGACGTCTGGAGGAGACCATATTAACATATGGAGGGTTCATATTCATTTTCAAAACACTTTCTTACTTTCTCAAAACACATTTCAACTGGGTCTCATATCCGATTCATCTCATTTCACAAACTGAACTGGGACTCAAGCCCGATGTTAAAATCAAATGGGCCTCAAGCCCGATACCACAGCTAACGGGGCCTTAAGCCCGAAACCATAAACTAAAGGGACCTCAAGTCCGATTTCACAACCAACAGAGCCTCAAACCCGATACTATATTCAAATGGGCCTCCAGCCCGAGATTACAACCAATTGGGACCCAAGCCCGAATCATAAACCAACGGGACCTACCCTCGGTCCGATCGTATAAGGAAAATGGACCCTCGGTCCGATTTCTCGTCAAATCAAATGGACTCCAAGTCTGAGAGTTCGTAAATCAAATGGGTCTTGTGCCCGATTTCATAGTTCCAAATCCAAAACCAAATCATTAAACCCTCATTGAAAACCCAGCACTTATAAGCATCGTATAAAACCAGAAATCTCGAAATACGTGCAAATACGTAAATCCTAGGCTACCACAAACAAATGCACTCATGGAATCAAAATATATATTCTAAAACAATTATAAAACATTTATGCATGCATCAATTGCGAAATAAGGGTCCACTCACAGACCGTCTGAAGCCGCGCCTAGATGCGCGTGCCATAATCGTCTCCCAGGTCAATCGTCGCCTCCGGGATTCTCGAACCTGTCCAAATTAATTTAGAGGGTTACTAACTACTTATATAACCCCTCACTAAAATCCCGTAATTTTCGGAATTTCTAACTAATTTTAAAGCCGATCCTAAACCTTCTGGCGTCCCGAACTATATCGAAATGATGTCCGATTGACATGAAACCAGTCCCAAAATGTTCGTTACATCGAATAGATGATTTGACATGTTGGAAACTTTCCCAAATTCCTTCTCACGTGCTTGCATGCGCCCCAAGGATGGTCCTGCGTGTGGGCCTCACCCGTCGGACTGTTCACCTTCTTCTCCACGCAGTCGACCGGTCCGGCCGGTTTTCCTGGTTCGACCGGTCCAGTTGGATCGGCGTAAGCGGTTCGGCCACCTCTTTCTCTCTCTCTCTCTCTCTCTCTCTCTCTCTCTCTCTCTCTCTCTCTCTCTCATTTTTCATCCAATCTACTCCTTTTCAATCCCAATCTTCCTATTTTCATGGTTTCTATCATTTCCAATCCCTAAACCTAACCAAAAACACCTAAATCCTAACCAAAATCAAAGGGCCTCACGACCTTGTTTTTCATTTTCTTCCCACGGCTTCCACAGCCGCTCAACCACCACCAAAACCTTCTTTAAACCCCCTAAGAAACCTAATAACCTCATCCTAATCATCCAAAACAATCCATAATGTGTTAATCGAAATATATGGGAAAATGGGCTTAACTGTGAAGTCGGTTTCTTCTTGGCCTTCACCGCCGTGCACGACGGCCCAGTCAGCTTCCAGCCACCGTCCTCTGCTTCCTCAGCCTCTCTCTCACTCTCTGGGTCTCAGATATGATCATAGGTTTGAAGGGTTGGATTTGGGGTGATGGTTTTCATCGGGTTTGAATGAAGAAAACAAAGAAGGTGTCGATGCATGTATGTGGAATGGTAGCCAGTGGATGAGTGACACTTTTCACTCATCCATTGGTTGCTATGGAAAATATATGGCCCACCATAATGACAAAGTCAAGCCATCTCGAACTTCGTGCAATAGTGCCACGGAACTTCCGTGAACCGTAACTTTCTCGTCGAACGTCCGAATTCGACGTGTCGCCTGTCTATGAATTCTTATCGTCTCAATCTACGTAACGGTCTTCGGTCCTCGGCCATCGGACCTCCCGGGTTAAAAGTCAACTATTGGCCTTATTCAATCAAATTATCAAAATGCCCTTGGGCTTCCGATCGTCATAACTTTTTCCACGAACGTTAGAATCGAGCGTGACACCTGTCTATGAACTCGTGACGTCACGAACTATGTCACAGTCATCGGCCAAAGTCCATTTGACCACCTGAACAAAAAGTCAATGATTCGCCCATTATAGGGGCAAAATCGTCATTTCGCCCAAACGTCCGCTAATCCTTGTCTAATTCCTGATTAGTCTCGCTAATTCGTCATTAATTCTTAATTAATCCTGCTAATTCGGGACGGGTCATCACATCATTAAATCAACTGGACTCCAAGCTCGACAATTTCCAAATCAAATAGGTCTCATACCCGGGTTCATCTTTTCAAATCCAAAACCATTTCATCAAACCATCACCGAGAACACAAGCACATACAAATTCAACATAAAACCATACGCCTAGAAATAAGTGCAAATACGTAAATCATAAATACAAAAAATATACGTATTCAAGGAATTCAAAACATAGATATAAAACATATAAAACAGTTATGCATGCATCATATTTATAAAACAAAAGTCCACTCACAGACTATCCTAGCTGCCGCCTCGATATGGGTGCCATAAGCCTTCCGACTAATCCACCATCACCGGGACTTCCAATCTTGTCCAAATCACATTCTAAGGTCACTAACACTTCCAATAACCTTCCATTAAATCCCCGTAATTTCTCCAGATTTTTAAACGTATTTAAACTCAATCCTAAACCTTAAGACATCATGAACTATACCAAAATGATGTTCGATCGACCCGAAAATTATCCCAAAATGTTTGTTACATCGAAAGGATGATTTCATATATTGAAAACTTCCCCCAGAAACGTCTCATACGCCCCCACGCATCGCCCAAAGGCGCTGTGCGTGGAGCTCACGCACCGGACTGTTCATCGTCTTCAACCTCGGCTAAACTAGTCCAGACCCGCCTCGATATCATGTATTATCATATCATCTAATCATAACATTAATATCATCACATGCATAGTCATATAATCATTAATCATACACTCAATATTATCGTATATCTTTATGATAATAAGCATAACATTTTAAATAAAAGGGGAGTTTTATGTAATCAAGCTCCTCCTAACTTCCATAACTTTTCTTTCATTATAATTTACTATTAAGGTTTATTAATACCAATTTTAATCTTAGACTTAACTTTATAACATACTTAATTTCATAGCTTACTAATAAGGTTACTTTGATAAACATACCTAATCTTTTCATACCATTGTGAATTCTCAATCACTATTATTCATTACTAAATCTAATCATCCAAAATAACCTTATTTAAGTCCCTCTAACTTTCTGAAATTAAGGATATAAAATAATACAATACAATACATTTAACATCTAAAATTGTCCCTAAATAACGTCCAATTAACTCAAACTTTGCATCCATATACTCATGAATTCAAGAGGAATAATTTTCATGTTGACCACACCATCAGGAGCCGCCACATGCCCCGGAAAGAAGACCATGCGTGTGGCAGCCACACACCTGTTACAGGCTTCCTTCAACCTCCAGTGGGTTGACCTGGTTCCCTGCAACTCATGTCAAGCGACCCGCGATTCTGACCTGGCTATATCTCAACCATACCTCAACCATTCCTGAAGAGCCAAACATCGAAATTCAATGTTTCTATCCCAGAAAGAAATCTAGGGTATTAAAAGAAAGAAATACTTACCTAAACACACAACTCGAGCTTACCAAATTTAGGCCATGGAGTCCAAGAATCGTTCAGGAGCTACTTCACGTCCAAAGTCCTTCTTTCTTGTCTCAAGAGGACCGTATAATCTCCAGGATGTAAAGGTATGTCTTGTTCCCAGTTTCCTAGCCCAGAACTGGGAACCCAAAATATAAACTTCTCGGTTTGTTTCCAGGGCATTCGGGTCCCTGTATTCGCACCAGTTCCAACCTTCTTCGTATCTCACTTTCCCCCTCCTTCTTCTCCCCTCCTTTCACTCACTATCCTTTTTTCTCTGATCTTTTTCTTTCACGAGTTGGAAGTTTGATAAGTGTACTTCATTTCGTCCCCCTTCCACAAAATACCAGTCAAATCACCACACACACACACAAGTAGGTCGGTAGAAGATTTGGGAAGGAGAATACTAGACTCTTGTAGGCACATGTCAACATTACACATGATTCACATGTAAAATTGTCAACTGACCTTACCGTTTATGCCAAAATTATCATAATCATAATGCCTCTAATCAATTTCAACCCATATCTAATCTATTCTACTTCTATTTTTAGTATACTGTTTGTCTATGGACTCGGGAATCCAAGACCTTGGTAACGGTTCTCAAGATTTGTATAGAAGATGTCCTAATCAAAAGTTAAAATTTTGACTTTTATAAGGGCAAAATTGTCTTTTTCCTTTTAATTTTCCAATTTTACTTTTCTCAAATTTCCAAGTGTTACAACCTTCCCTTCTTAAGGCCATATAGCTTACACGCCAATAAGTTTTCAAACAAAGAATAAATGCTGGAAAAACAACTCTAGTATTATCTTCATACTCAAATTGGATAACTGATTTGCTTCGATGTTATTTAACTCATCGATTTCTTTCTAAAAAGGATTACTAAATGCAACTACACTTAAACATAAGTAACACCAGAGTCACGTGTGATCTTACTTCTGACTCCTCTCAAATCGCAGACCCATTTTCTGACTTACATTTGAATTCTAAATCAACATCCAAAATTGTAGCACCACTGACTTTTCTAAACATAAGATATAGTCATTGTTAGTTACCCCTTATTATACAAGATTTGCAGAAAGGTAATAGAACATTTTTTCTCGATTCCAAGGGCATAATCTAACCATTCCAATGTAAGGACACACAATATCTTCAACTTTCCTTCACTCTTTATCCTTCCCTTTCTCATAATATCCTTTTCTTTGGTTTCCTTACTTCACTTATTTTAACTTCCATCATTCTCTTTTCCTCTGTACGTAAAAATGTAATATATCTATGGGAATTTTAATTGTATAATAAATATATACGATTATACTGATAGGTCGTTAATTAAACATTATTTTACATTATTTTATATTATTTTATATAATTTATACTTTAATTTTAATATTAAAATAATAAATAATTGGAGAAAATAATATATTTTGTGATATTTTTTTAGAATTAAATAAAGCTTGGAATTTGGAGCGTTTTAGAGAAAGAATCGTCCCGATCAGAATTATAACGAAGAAATTAGGGACAAAATAAGATAAGCCCGAAATTCTCTTGGTAATTCGGTGGACTGCTGCTAAAGTCCACAAATCCAAGTTTTCAGCCTAAATCATCATTTTGCAGCCCAAGCCCAGGAACTCGGCCCAGTTCTCGCGAGAAGCCCAGACCGCCAGGCCTACGCATGATAGCACCCATCCCAAATCCCCCAGGATAATTTCGTCCTTAGTCCAACCGGGACTACCAGAGAGCGCTAGGATCTGGAGGAGGAGTGTGATGTCTCGGTATCTGCTACAGCCCGCATCCGCGATCAATCTGAAGGGTATTCAAAACATCAAATGTAACGACCCGTCCCGAATATCGGGATTTAATATTATTTAATTAGGATTTAGAATGACTAATCTGGGATTAGTTGAGTGAATTCGGACGAATTGTGCAAAATGACCGTTTTGCCCCTAGGCGTGGGCAAAACGTTGACTTTTTATTCGGACGGTCAAACGGACTTTGACCAATGACCGTGACGTAGTTTGGGACGTCACGAGTTCATAGACAGGTGGCACGTTCGATTCCGACATTCGTGGAAGAAGTTATGGCGTTCGGAAGTTCAGGGGCATTTTCGTAATTTGGACGAAAAGGGGGAAAATGTTGACTCTTTGATCGGGAGGTCCGATTTCTGAGGGCCAAGGATCGTTATGTAGTGTGGGTCGATATGAATCCATTGACAAGCGGCACGCCGAAATCGGACTTCGTACGAGGAAGTTATGGTCTGAAACGTGAAATCGGGGAAGTTTACGGCTCGGTAACCGTGTCGATTATTTTATTCTGAAATGGTGGTTGGAGGACGCTTGGATAAGTGACAAGTGTCACTCACCCATTGGCTAGATTGGATCATGTTCCATTAATCATAAATTATATGTTAAAGTTCCACTATGGAATTAATTAGGATTAAACCTCTGCTTTAATCTGAGCCATCCATCTCACTCCCCAATTTCCATCTCAGCCGTTCATCTCATCTCTTCCTTCCTATTTCTGTTCAGCCTTCTTCTCCTTACCCGTGAACAAGCAAAACAGGGAGGTGAGAATTGGTTTCTGGCCATGATCAATCTTCCTTCCACAATTGATTGTGCAACTGGAAACTGACGAATTTGTGGAAGGATTTGGCTGAGGGAGAACACGAGAGACTGCGAGGGGCTGTGAAAACCGAGAATCAGAATTTTGGAGCAATGGAGGGAAATTCAAAATTTGAGCTATGGGCTCTGAGGGTCGATTTGGAGTTCAATTTGAGCCTTCTGGGATTGCCTCGATCACAACCAGCTCAAGAACGAAGAATTTTGGCAACATTTTGGCTCTGAACTGACTTGGTGGCAGAGAAGGAGTTTGAGGATTGAGTCGTGATTCTAGAGGGATTAAATGATGAAATTGGATTAGCAAATGAGTTTAACTTGATCCAACGAAGCTTCTCAGTGAATCAATTTAAGGAAATCCAGTGGAATTGATGAAATCCGAATGATGAACAGTGCCCAGATGTTCTTTGATGTTCATCTTCAAGTCGTTGGATTTCAGGTAAGGATTGTTGTAATTAGGTTTACAGACATCTAATTAGACATATAACGAACCTATTTAAGTGTTCAATTGAAAGGATTAAGGTGGATTTGACAGTGAACGAATCGGGTCACCTCGCGGGTCAAATGGACCCGTTTACCAGAGAAACGGGCGAGGACGATGACTGTAGCAGCCACTGTAGCTGGCGCGTGGCTTTCACGTGTAGCCACTCACGGCGGAACGTGACGACGCGTGGGCACGAATCTCGAGGTGAGGTTAACATGACTTTTGTCCTATACAATGTAACGAACATTTTAGGATTGGTTTCGTGTCGATCGGATCCCGTTTCGATATTGTTCGGGATGTCCGAAGGTTTTTAATCCAGTTTTAAAATACTTAAAAATTCGGAAAAAATACGAGACTTTAATAGGATGTTACTGAAGGGGTTAGTAACCCTCTATTGTGATTTGGACAGGATTGGGAGTCCCGGTGATAGTGGTGTGGCCCGGGAAGGCCTATGGCACGAGTTTCGAGGCGCTCGGTTAAACAGTCTGTGAGTGGACATTGGTTTTATAAATTCGATGCATGCATAACTGTTTCATGATTGTTATAATTGTGATTTTATGATTTATTTTGGATATCGGTGAATTTATATGATTTCACGCATTTCGAGGCGAGTTACGTGATTGCACGTAAATTGAATTTCTGGATTTACACTGATTTCCATAATTGTGGTTCGGATATGATTTCATGAAACGGTTACGGATTTGATAAAGTGAATTCGGGCCAGGAGCCCAATTGATTTAAGAAATCGGGCCAATGGCCCAGTTGATTTGAGAAATCGGGCCAGGGGCCCAGTTGACTTATGAAATCGGGCCAGGGGCCCAGTTGATTTATATATGTGATTTCGGGTCGGGGACCCTAAAATGGAATTGAATAAATGATTTCGGATTTGATAATCAACTATTTGGACTTATGACGGTTTTATGGAAATTCGGGGCAGGGCCCTTGTGATATTTTGGAAATGAATAATAAAATGTGTTCCATAAAACCATCTCGATACGAGGATATATATTGGTCTCCTCCAAGTGTCGGGGACACTGGAGAAGTCACGGTGCATTGTCTGCGAGAGGTCATTGTACGGAGCAGTCGGACCGTATAGTGATCCAGGAGAAGGATTGCTATCATTAGACGTCAAGAACGTCAGACATCGGGGATGTCAGAAATATGGACCCGGTGAGACCCCGGGCAGCACGTGTTGCTTAATACCGTGAGATATGACGTCGGGGACGTCAAGCGTCATGGACGCTAGGCATCGGGGATGCCGGAGATGGAAAAATAATAAATGAATATTACTAGATTTATGAAATAACTCTTGGATTTGACTTTTGGGATCTGAAACTATGCTTTAGTTTTCGGGCTAAGGCCCTAATGGTTATTTCTAAATAAATATGTGGTTATTGGTTTTTGGTGCATGCATATGTTTTTACTGAGGGGCATAAATGTCTTATAAATGTTTTTAACAGACTTGTTTATTTTCGTCCACTCACAGCTTTTGGTTTTAATGCCCTTCAGGTTGATTCCGGAAGCGACTGCAACAGAGACTGGAGCATCGCACACCTCCTCCATCGATCCTTGCGCATTCTGGAAGCCCTTTTGGGCAGTGGCAATAGGTTATCCCTTGTCTGATACCTCTTATCAGACGGGAGCATGACACATTCCATGGTAATCCCGGGGGGATTGGGATGGGTCGTGTCATCAAAAGTCGCGAGTCGACAAAATAAATATTTTAATAAAAACATTTCACAAAACGACCTTTATGCCCTTCACTAAAAATATGCATGCATTCGAAAACCGTTTATCAAAACATTCCTATAAACCATGAGGGCCTTGGCTCAAAACGTAAATCAAATGTAACGACCCGTCCCGAGAGCCGGGATTAGTAAAGTTATTAGTGACGGAAGAGTAAGATTAATTGGTGTTTAGTTGGTTAGTTTAGGCCCGTTAGTGCGAAATGACGATTTTGCTCCTAGGTTGGGCAAATTGTGGACTTTGGGTTCGGGCGGTCAATTGGACATTGACCGATGATCGTGACGTAGTTCGGGACGTCACGAGTCCGTAGACAAGTGGCACGCCCGATTCCGACATCCGAGGATGAAGTTATGATGTTCGGAAGGTTGAGGGCATTATCGTAATTTGGTAAAAATAGGGGGAAACGTTGACTTTTTGCTAGACTTGTCAATTTCACATAGACCGAGGACCGTTAGGTAGATCTCGTCGTCCTGAATCCAACGACAGGCAGCATGCCTTCATCGGACGTCGGACGAGCGAGATATGGGTCTAGAACGTCAAGGGCAAAACGGTAATTTAATTCACAAGTGGGGGCATTTTGGTCTTTTGGTGCATTGGGATTTGGGCCAATCAGATAAGGCCAAGTGTACAGGGGAGATTGGGATATTTTTAGTTTGGCCATTGGATGGAGGACACGTGCAGTGTGTGTAGTGGTTTCTACAAGGTGCACAGTGTGTGTGTGTTTTAAACCTGTGCAGAGTGTGTGTTTCGTGTTCGAAGAAGAGAGAAACAGAGTGAGATTTGAGAGGGCAATCGATCAGATGAAGGGCGGTGTGAGGTGCTGTGTTTTGGTGAGTGAGAGTAGAGATTAAGTGAGACCTGAAGAGTGAGTTGGAGTGAGAGATTTGCGAGGAAAATTGGTGTGAGGTGAGGGGTGAATTCTCAGGGAAACAGAGAGGGTGTTTGGTGGTGGTGCAGCCGTGCTTGGTCAATCGAGGCTGGAGGTGGTGTCCAGAGGACGGAAGAGAACTAGAGGAGTCGAGTAGGCACGGTTGAGCTCATGGCGGAGGCCCGAGCACAGGTATTTCCTTCCACCCGTTTAGATGCTCTGTTTTTCCTGTTTTGTTCAAATAAAGAATCGTGGCTTTTGGGGCTGAGTCGAAGTGTCTGGTGAGGTCTAGTGGACTCAGTAGGGTCCTAGGACGTTGCTGGTTGTGTAGCCGTGACGGGGGAGTGCACGGCGGAGGCCAGAACGACGGTGAGTTACAGTGTTCTCTGTTTTTCAATTTGGGTTCAAAATTAAAGTCGTGGGTTTTGAGGTTGAGTCGAACTGTTTTAGGGGTTTTAAGGAGTCCAGTGAGTTGTCTTGGAGCTTAGGGAAACAATTTGAGGCTGGGGGAATGGAGGGGTGGTCGGATTAAAGAACAGGGGTTTTGTTGGTCACGGGTCCGAGCTAGGGACGATGAGTTGCAGACCGTGATGTCGAGTTTTTAAGGTAGGATTGAGTTGCTTAGGATAGGACGAAGCTAGGGGAGGAAAAAGGAAGGGAAATGGTGGGTGGACGGAAGGTGGAGAACCGCCCTCGCCGGTTCGGTTTGGCTGAACCGGTCTGGACCGTTTGGACGCAAGTTGAAGACGACACTGTAGCAGGCGCGTGGAGGCGCGTGGGGTGTTTTCTGGGGAAATTTCCAACTAGGTTTTTGGTCTAGAAGTTGTAACGAATCTTTTGAGATAGGTTTCGGGTTAATCGGACGTCAATTCGAGTTAATTCCGCGAGGTTGAAGGTTTAGGTTCTCGGTTCGTTATGTTTAGAACCCAGGGTTTTTGTGGGAAGTGAGGAGGACCTTCGTTGACGTGTTAGTAACGTACTTTGGTGACTTTTGACAGGATCGGGACTCCCCGAGGAGGCTGAGGAACGTACAGAACGTTCGGGGCGCGAGTGACGTACCAGGTAACTGTGAGTGGACCCCTTCTCTATAACTGAGCATGCATAACTGCTTTTAGTTAAGTTTTATGGTTTATATGTGATTTCACGGTTATTTGAATATGCTATAATTGTTTTACTTAATTGCACATTTTTCGAGAAAGTACGGTTTTCAGCACGTTTTACGAGAAAGACTTGATTTCTGAGTATGATACCATGGTTTTGGGACTTAAATCTATAAAGGGTTTTCAATGATTATAAGTTGATTTTGATACATGATTTGAGGATCAAGGTTTTCGGTTTTAGAATCGAATTTCGAGAATCGAGATTTGGTTTTAAAGTTGAAAAGTGGAATTCCGGATTTGGGTTCGGAATAACGGTTTTGGATGCCAGAAGGGCATCAGACCAGTGATTTCGGATTCGGGTTTGGATACGGATTTAGAAATGGTTTTGGATTGGATTTGCTGGATCTGATTATTGGGTTTAAAGACCCGGATATTGTGATTGACGGGGGACGGGCCCGGATTGGGTTTAAAGACCCGGATTGAGTTTAAAGACTCTGATATATTGATATTTTCCCGGTAGGCCTGTTGAGTTTAAAGACTCGGAGTTTAAAGACTCGGATTATTGAGGCCTGGTTATTGAGTTTAAAGACTCGGATAGATCCAGCAGGTTTGATCGGATAATGATTGCTTGGTATTTATGCTTTATGATATGGTTTTATGATGCTTCTGACGTGATTTCTATAACTGTTTTTATGATGATTCTTATGTGATTATAACTGTTTTCGAAAATGGGTTATGCATGTATGTTTTCAAAACAGAGGGCCAAACCCTGTTTTGTTATAAAATGGTTTTTGAAACTTTTATTCCTTATGGTCCACTCACACTTTCTGGTTTTAACTACCCTCCAGGTCGTTGAGCTAGCACGGGGGTTGACGTTGAGGCAATTTCGGAGTCATAGAACACTCGAGAGTCTTTCCGGAGTGGTTAAAGTTTTCTGTTGTGCATATATTTTGTATATCGGCTTGTTTTCCTTTGTTTGACACTATGCTCTGTATAATGTTGACTCTGGGATTGTTTTAAATTCTACTGCGTCTGACGATGTAATTTGTGGTTTTCGTGAGGTTGGTTCGGTCTTTTGTGTTGGGTTGTCAGACGAGAGCAGGGTTTAGTCCCTAATATTGGGGGATTAGGGGTGGGCCCTGACATCAAACCATATGGGAACTCAGCCCAAATCAGACACAAGTGGAACTCTGCCCAAATCCATTCAACGTGAGTCTCGGCCCAAAACTATTCTTAGTGAAATACCGACCATGGAACACGGGGTCTAAGCCCCAAACCATTTTCCAAAACATAGGACACAAGGTCTCCGCCCTAAACCATTTTCCATAAAACCTCATACGTATATGCATACGTATAACCCATCATCGGCATCTCATATGAGATGCCAACTCGAGGCACACTGCCCCCAGGGAACACATCATCGATATATGTCACGATTCATCTCTATATAAGTGTGCACACTACTCGGGATCTCACTCCGATTCTACCCCCAGGAATTCTCCATCTGGGAGGCTCTATCTTCGGATCTATTTTGTGCATCTCTCCAGAATCTGGTCTGGAACCACATCATAACTCCCACTCTTGGAATGGGCTCCCTATGGGGATACTAATTCCGGGTAGAGGATCGTGGCTCTCCAGGTCGACGTCTGGAGGAGACCAATCAACTCATGTCTGAGGGTTTAAACATTTTCAAAATACTTTCTTTCTCAACTGGGTTTCATACCCGAATCTCAACGAGATTCATCGAATCTGATTCAAATCCATTTTCACAGGCCTTGGCCTAAATCCACAGTTCAATAGGGTCTCATGTCCGAATTCTCATTTCATAAACCAAACTGGGACTTAAGCCCGATATCACAACTAAAGGGGGCCTCAAGACCGAAACCAGAACTCAACGGGGCCTCAAGACCGAAACCAGAACTCAACGGGGCCTCAAGATCGATTTCACAATCAACGGGGCCTCAAGCCCGATATTACGACCAACTGGGTCTCAAGCTCGATATTACAACCAACTGGGCCTCAAACTTGGATTCGTAAACCAACGGGGCCCTCGGCCCGATCGTATAATTCAAATGGACCTTCAGCCCGATTTCTCGTCAAATCAAATGGACCAAGTCCGAGAGTTTCTAATCAAATGGGTCTCATTCTCGATTCCATATTTCTAAATCCGAAATCAGTTCATCCAATCATCATGGAAAACATAATACGTATAGGCACGACATAAAGCCGAAAACCTTGAAAAGCGTGAAAATACGTAAATCCTAAGCTACCACAAAAAAAATGCACTCATGGCATCATAAAACATGTATTTAAAACATTTATGCAAGCAACGATTTCGAAAGAAACGTCCACTCACAGACCGTCAGAAGCAGCGCCTCTATACGCTCGCCATAAGCCTCTCCCGGGCCAATCGTCGTCTCTGGGGTTCCCGAACCTGTCCAAATTGTAATAGAAGGTTATTAACTACTTAAATAACCCCTCATTAAAGCCCCGTAATTTTTCAGAGTTTTAACTATTTTAAAAGTCGATCCTAAACTTTCAGACGTCCCGAACTATATCGAAACAGTGTCTGATTGACTCGAAACCAGTCCCAAAATGTTTGTTACATCGAATAGATGATTTCACATATTGGAACCACCCCCAAAAGATGGCCCACGTACCCACACGTGCCTCCCAAAGGGGCTGCGCTTGGGAGCCACGCGCCTGTGAACAGTTGTCTTCTTCCCTGCGTGAACCCGGTCCGGCTGGTTTGATCTTGTACAGCCGGTCCGCCTAGACTGGCGTGACCGGTCCTCCTAGACTGGCGTGACCGGTCCTCCTAGACTGGCGTGACCGGTCCGGCCTTATTTCTCCTCCATTTTTCGTCTAATTCCTTCCAATCCAATCCCAATCTTCCTATTTCATCATTTCCTATCTATTCATGTCAATAAACCTAAGGAAAACCCTTAAACCCGATCCGTTCAAGTCTCCCCTTCACGGTTCAAATTCCCCGATTGCACCCAAGGCTTCTTAGCCCTTCACAACCATCCAAAACCTCGTCTAATCCTTCCTAACAACCTAATAAACATCATCCAAACACCCAAAACCGTCCATAATTCCCTAATCAATAATTGAAAACAAAAGCTTAAAACGCATACCTCCTCTCCGCCGTGCACGGCGGCCCAGTCGATCCTGCCACCACCTTCATCCCTTCAATCTCCTCTCTCTATTTCACTCATGTGCCACAAGTATTGGATTGGGTTTAGGGGGGTGGTGAGGGTGGTTTGTACAAAATGGGGTTTCGTGTTTGCTTTGAACGAACAAGGGCAAGGGGAATGCATGTGTGCAATCACACTAGGCAATGGATGAGTGACACTTGTCACTCATCCATTGGGCCTAACAAAATATCTGGGGCTCACTTGAGACAAAAGTCAAGCCGTCTCGTAAAACATGCAATAGTTCCTCAGAACTTCCGTGAACCGTAACTTTTCCGTCGAATGTCCGATTTCGACATGCCGCCTGTCTACGGATTCGTATTGACTCAATCGACGTAATGATCCTCGGCCCTAGGCCATAGGACCTACCGGGTCAAAAGTTAACTTTTCACCCTCGTTTAGGGGCAAAATCGTAATTTCGCCCTGAAGGTCTGTTAATCCTCATCTAATCCCCGATTAGCCTCGCTAATCCGTCATTAATTCTTAATTAATCTCGATAATTCGGGACGGGTCGTTACAACGCAAGCCCAGCCCAAAGCGCCTGCTCTCAGCCCTGTCTGCCACCCGTTCGGCGTGCGCCTGCCGACCTGGGAAAGGTGAATTCGACGCGCGTGCGTCGATCAATCATTTCACTTGTCAGCGCCTGACGGGCAAATTTCTTCCCCTCCATTCAGCATTCTCCAGCCGAAATTACATTCCTCTTTTCAGCAGCTCTCTGCTGAATTCTTTTCCAGCAGCTTCCACCCAATTTCCACCCAACTTCCACCCAAATTCATTCCACTTTCCAACCCAATTTTGCAACTTTACAACTCAAACCACTTCTAAACATCATCACAAATCTTTACTACTCATCATTCCACTATTCCACATTTTTTATTGTATTTTTATATTATTTTTGATAACTTTTTCCACCTATAAATAGGACTTCAATTCTTGTATTTTGGGAGTCCCCAATTAGTTTCATTCCTCCATTTCTTTCTTAGTTCTTAGTTCTTAGTTAGTTCTTTTGTTTCTCTCTTTTGAGAGACATTTTTGGGGACCATTTTTACTTCTTGTAGATTTTCTTATTAATTAGTTTTCTTTTAATTCTTATTCGTAATTTATGTTATTTTTATGTTATTTTCATTTCTTCTTTACTATTGTTCTTGGTATTTTCTTTCTAACATTTGTAAGTAAGAATGCAATCTCCATGTGTTTTACTTTTTGAATTTCTTTTACTTCATATGTTTTAGTGCTTAAACTTCAATTTGATGTTAAGTGTTTTATCCGCTGTCGGTGCACTTAGAGTGGAATTGAAGAGATTAAATGTTGATCGCTGTCGGCGCATTTAATTATAAACTTAAGGTAAATCATGTTGTAAATGTTTGAAGCATATTGATGTTTGACGCACATTAATGGTTGATGCATTTATAATATTGAAAGATATATGTAAGTATTTGAGATGATGAAGGTAGGATTTCGTGATTGGTTTATTATGAGCAAAATGTTATAAAGAAGTCTATTTTTAGGAGTAGTTTAAATAATGTGATTGTTAATTCGAAATTACTTACGTAAAAGTGTGGGTTTTGTCTATGAAACTACTCTATGGTTTGTAAGTTCCAATTAGCATGAGCATTTGCATTTTAATTCTTAATTAGTGTTTTCTTTAATTTAGTTATAAATCTTTTCAAAACCCCCCTCTTTATTCTTTTATTCTTTCATTCTTTTATTCTTTTAATTCTTTAATTCTTTAATTCCTTTAATTCTTTATTCTTTGATTCTCTTATTTCTTTATTCTCTTATTCATCTATTCTTTAATTTATTAATTCTTTGATTATTTAATTCTTTGATTATTTAATTCTTTAATTCATTATTCTTTTATTCATCTCCCACTAACACATTATTAATGTTCCCTAATTTCCCCGGTTAAGAACGATCCCTATTTACCAATACTACATCTACACAAAAAGGGTTTAAATTGCACAATACTCAAATTACGTGTTTAATTTAATGCGTAGTTTGGGCATAGTCAACTCCTGCTGCCCAATTCACCTGCCTCTCACCGAAACCGTGATGCCCAACTGCTCCAGCCTTGTCGAGTCACACCACAGCTTCCTTTGTTGATTTTCAAACTTCTTTTCCCCAAAAATCAGCCAAATCTCATCATTTCACTTTCTAATTTTATATTGTAATTCTTATTTATTTTATTTTATTTTTAGAGTTTTTAGTAGCTTTTTCTCCCTATAAATAGGGATTCATTTCACTTGTTTTGGGACACTTCTTAGAGGCACACATTTAAGCCTTCTTTAAGAGAAACTATGACAAAATATTTCCAATACAAAGTTTAGAGTTTGAGTCCACATTTCCCTTATTTTATTTCCACCATCTTCATAAGGTTTTGTCTGCTGTTGGAGAACCGTGTGAATAACAATCCATTGTTTTCATTCACCTTGAAAGTGTAACAATTGCTCTCCATTTACTTAAACTCTTATTTTTTGTTATTGGTTTTAATTATAGTTCAACATATGTGTGATATTTTTTTGCTAATACTTGTAAGTGTTAAATGCAATCTTCATGTGTCTTACTTTATGAATTTTAGTTATTTTATAAATTTTAGTGCTTCATTCTTCAATTTGATGTTAAGTGTTTTATCTGTCGTCGGTACACTTAGAGTAGAGTTGAAGAGACTTAATGTTGATCGTTGTCGGCGCATTCAGTAAAAAACAAAAGGTAAATCATATTGTAAGTGTCGGCCGCTGTCGGTACATTTATAATATTGAAAAATGTATAAAGGTAATTGAGATGATTAAGGAAAATTTTTGTAATTGCTTTAATATTTGCAATTACTAAAGTGTTGGTACGATGTGTGTTTTAAGAAAGTCATTTGTACATAGGTTAAAGTAGAATTAGAATTACTTGTATTTCTATGATTACTATCTCTCAAAACCCCTCATTTAATTTTTTATTCTTTTATTCGTTAATTCTTTAATGAATTTATTCTTTAATTAATTTATTATTTATTCCTTTATTCATTCATTCATTAATTATTTTATTCTTTGATTATTCATTATTCTTTTTCACTAACCATTATTAATATTCCCTAATTTCCCCAGTTAAGAACGATCTCTATTTACCAATACTAAAATGTCACAAAAAGAGTTTTAAATATGTATATACTTAAATTACGGATTTATTTTAATGTGTATTTTAAGCGTATCATATACCTCTCTCAAATAGCATAGTAAAATAAAGAATATAGAGATAATTATTAATTTACTTACGAACGAATAAAAATTGTAAATAATTAATAATTTACCTACGAATGAATAAAACCAAAAGACTTTATAAAATAGGTAAATTACCTGTAAGTCTGTAATTATTCAAAAGTATCAGATAATATTTGAGAATTTTGGTGTATTAAAGTTATTTTCATTTCTAAAATAAATATGAAAATATGAAATTAGTTAGAATTATCTTATCAAATTTAAAAGTAAATAAATAGAAAATATTAATATTTAAATTTGGAAAGTTACTAATTCATATTAGACAAAAGGGTATAAACGGTATTAGAAAACTTTAAAAATAATTAAATAAAAAATGCAGTAAAAATTTTAATAATGGACTATTTTTTATATTAAGTAGATTATTTTATATGTTATACTTAAAAATTGGACTGATTTATAATTATTTCTAATCTTAACTCATTACTTCACCTTTTTTCTACCACGTAGGTGAATCCTAACGATTTTAAAGAATGATCCCTTTACGTATTCATTCTAAAATAACTCTATAAAATGTCTTATTTACAGTACATCTACTTACCTTATTAAAAATCAGAGTATTCTCTTGTTTTTTTTTGGGGGGCGAAAAACAGCACGTCTACTTTAAGTCTTTAATCAATATGATTATGGAATTGTAGCTGCAATCTCTTTTTCATTAATTTTTTTTTTTCCATGATATGACAACTATTGGCCCAAGCTAGGCCTTCCAAATTGGGCTTTAAGGATAAAACTAGCCCCAAAAAATAAGAAAGCTGAGCAAGGTGTGGGGCCAGGTGTTCCAAGCTGGCGGCTGAGTAAGAAGTAGGAGGAAGGAACCTTTCAATGTGACTCAACATATATAAACTCTCCCTCTCCTTCTTCTCCTCTCCCTCTCTCGTTCAACATTTCCAATTACGTTTTTTAGACCACCCACCTGAAAATTTCTTCGCTTTTTGAAATCTCCTCCCTCCTCGATCAACCCAGTCATGATCCCTGAATAGTAATCTCTCTTTCTCTCTCATGAACAATTGCATGAATGTTTTCATGTATTGTTCTTTTTTTATAGCTAATTTATTATGATTCATGGTTGTGGATGATGTTCAATTTGATTCTTTTGGATTGCGGTCAAACCCAGACTTCTCGTTTCTTTCATTTTTTATGTTAATGAAGGGTCCTTTTGAACTGAACTTTTGTGTATGTGGGTTGGCTTAGGATTTGTCATTCTGATTAGAAATTGTTTCTTGAGCACCATTATTTACGAGTATTATGGGATTTGATAGCTCGAATAAATTTCTTGTAAAATTTGGTATTTTTTATCCTCTTTTTTGGGATCCCATTTCGTTTCGAATTTTTTAGAAGCGGTATGCTAAATGATCAATTGGTGTACTGTTAGCTACTTGGTAATGTGTTTCTCTGGATGATTAGGTACCACGGAAATCTGTATAATTTCATTTCAGTTCAAAAATCTGTGAAGAAAAATTAATGTGCAAGACATATATATAAATATTAATGTTTTTGCTCTATATTAAAGATTGAATGGTGTATTCATATGCTTTTAGTTATTTCCCTTGATTGCGCCCGTTAACTAAACTTTGAGCTCTCTCCTCCCATTTTGCAGTGACTATCTTTTCAAACTTTTGCTCATTGGAGATTCAGGTGTTGGCAAGTCATGCCTTCTACTGAGATTTGCGGTAAAAGTTCAACAATGTTGTATATAGAGTGATGATTTTATCGGGTCATATTTGCCATCCTTCTCTCATTAGCGCCCATTAAATTCCTTTATCTTTACCCTGTCTGAACACTATTTGATCTCTCTATATCGTGTCTAACATATTGAACCAAGATTATAATTAAATTATTAGAATTAGTTCTTCCCAGAGAAATGGTTGCATTTTTACTAATATTCCCACTAATTTATAATGATCTAAGTTGATTGAGCAATACACACTGCACTTTCCCAGGCATGTTGTTTGAATGCGTATGTATGATTTTTCTGTCTTCTGTTACAACTTCCCAGTGACTGGATCAATACTTTTTTGGATTATGCACATTAGTGCAATCTATCTTCTTTGATGTTTTATTGATAACTCCACTCTTACCTTGTGTAGGATGATTCTTACATTGACAGCTACATAAGTACCATTGGTGTTGACTTTGTAAGTATAGTGACATAATATACCACTTCTGGTGTTTGGTTATTTTCATGTCATGGCACTGATTTCATCTATTTGTTTCCTCTATATAGAAAATTCGAACGGTGGAGCAGGATGGGAAGGTTGTCAAACTTCAAATTGTAAGTGTACTTATTGAATATTAAGGCTGGTTTGAAACCAAAGTTCCTTAACCGGCAAATGTAAATTCTCCATTTCTCATGCGTAGTGGGACACTGCTGGTCAAGAACGTTTCAGAACAATTACAAGCAGCTACTACCGCGGTGCCCATGGCATTATCGTAAGTATTAATTCACCTCTTTATGCATTCTAATGAATGTGGCTTTTGCAAATATTTATGAGACCCCTTAATTCTGGTTTTAGCTTGTCTATGATGTCACTGACCAAGAAAGCTTCAACAATGTCAAGACCTGGCTTCAAGAAATTGATAAATTTGCGGTTGGGAATGTGAACAAGCTCCTGGTTGGAAACAAAAGTGACTTGGCTGACAAGAAAGTGGTGTCTTCTGAAGCTAGCAAGGTATCTTAGTTACTAAGAAATCTTTCTTCAGATATCATATTGCTGTGAGCTAAATATTAAAACTTTACCTATTCTAACTTGATATTGTTTAATTTCTTCTTTTCCCCCAAACCACTGGTTTTAAAAGGCATTTGCAGATGAGCTAGGAATTCCGTTTTTGGAAACGAGTGCCAAAAATTCCACGAATGTAGAGCAGGCCTTCATGACAATGGTTGCAGAGATAAAGAACAGGTAATTTCATCTCAATTGTAAAACGGTGATTTATTCACCGTCTATAATAGATACCCTCAAGCAAGTGCAACGGTGATTTATCCAGCGTCTAATTTTTTCTTTAATTTGTTCCGGATTTGCAGGATAGCTACTCAACCTATGAGCGCCAACAAACCCTCCACCGTGCATATGCGTGGACAGCCGGTAGTCCGAAAAACCACCTGCTGCTCATCTTGATCTGTCATCGGCGATGATGAACATGCTCGATGGTGGAAGCTCCACAAGCTTGCAGAAACATGGCGTTACCGCAAGCATCCTTATAATTTGTACAGTAAACATTCATTATACTTGATCATTCCTTCATTCGTTGGTTTAGAAATTCAAAACATTATTAGAATAACGTAGCAATGAATTTTTGTATGTGATATTACTCAATTTATGTCTACCTATATTTCATTTGATCAGATACATTTTCTTAAAGCTAAACATGAACTGGTTTGTTTGTCTAGACCAGAGTTCTCCAGTGTTGAATATTGAGGAAATGCAAATTCACGAAATCTAAGAAATTCCAGCATACTCTTTTGATATCGGAGAATATTGTGAAAAACAAAGCACATAGAATCTGAAAATCCAAATGCATCTGAGTTGCAAGCAAGACCCAAAAAATCCAAAAACCATTAAAAGCAACACTATCGGCCCCTTATAACTTTACTTCCTGCCATAGATTCTAACAGCTTGCCTGTTCCTCTTCTTGACACCAGACTTGGAAACCCTGAGGCTCCTGTGGACAGCACTCAACCTTGCAAGGGCTGCATTTTTCAGATCTGGCCTGTAATGGTTGTCTGCCACCTGCAATGTAGAAAAACACAACGCATGCTCAGAAGCTGAATGCAACAAATGTTTTGGTCCAGAAATCATTAAATAGTCAGTTTTATAAGTTTTAAGGATTGGAAATGTAGAAGTATCTTCTAAGTAAGGTCACGATTGATATGTTTTCTAGAAAAAAAAGTATAAAGTGTACCAACATATAAGAGATCAACAAAGAGAATCAATCAAACTAAAAAGAAAATGCATGCTCCAAATCCAAGTGTAACAAGTGTATTTCACTGAAGAAACCAGTACACTAATGATGCTTCTTACATGCTAGCAGCTCATCACTGCATTACAACTATCTTCTTCGGAAAGTGATAATTCAAATTCTTGAAATAAAAGTATACCATATTTTACCCTGTAAAATGATGAACCAGACCTATACCTAAGAGCTTAACAAAGAGAATCTAATACAACTAAAAAGGTGATGCATGATCAGAAGCCACGCATGACAGGAGCATTTCACTCAAGAAACCATCATAAAAATGATCCTACTTACAAATAAAAGGCTCATCAGCCATAACTAAAGCATAAACCTTTCTCTACATGATGTTTTTGGGGAAAATTAATTAATGCAGACCCTTGAGCTAAACTCATTCGAATCTTGGGCAGAAAAAGTATGAAGCTTACCTATATCTAGGCTAACAAAGGGACATTAATAACAAAATGCCAGCAACCGGGGAAAAGTATAACTAGTTCATTTCATTGATAACGAATAATATATTATCCTTCTAAGTTCTAACAGTTTGAGAATATCACTGCAACATAAACCTAAAAGTACCTTCTTAATAAAATAATCACTCAGATACTTGAGCTACATCCCTTAACTATGAACCTTGCCTACAAATATACAAGAGTTTGAAAAAAGGGAACCAATCGGGAACCAATCTAATTAAAAACACAATGCATCACAACCCAAGCATAACAAGTGTGTTTCGTTGAAGAAACCATTTTAAACGATCATTTTATTATGCTAAGGACCATCACTGCCGCATACATGCAATTCTCTTAGTAAAATATTCATTCACCAGATAAAATTCGGAAACTTTGTTCACCTGGTTCACGACTGCCTTGGCGATCCTGCGAAACTCCTGTTTAATCAGAGACTTGTGGAGCACAGATGCAGGTTTGTTCTGCTTCTTGGTCTTAGTTGTAGCCAGCAACACAGATTGATCTTTACCAGCCTCAATGGTCACAGTTTTCTTGTTTGCCAACCCTGATTGAAATCATATCTCAATTATAAAAAAATAAAAATAAAAACTGCCCGGAAACCAAACAGAAAATACAAAAGAAAACTGGATGTGATGAAAATTACCAGAGTGCTTGTAGCTGTGGAGACTCAGGAGGTTGTTGGGCTCCTTGCTGAACCGCACGCCAGCGTGGCTTCTCCCGAACTCCTTCACCAGAAAAGAGTTGTTCTTCTTCACTATCTCCCAGATCAGTGGTCCTGGAACAGTCGCCATCTCCAAGATTTTTCTTTTGCTGCTCAGATTGGGAATCTAGGGTTTAGAAGGAGAGGAGATCGGGGGGTTTAACACTAGTCTTTTATATATGACGCTGAACCCTAAGTTACCTTTTCTTTGGACCCGAGGGGTATTATTAATTTTTCTTTATTACGCTTCTGTCCTCAGTTTTCGTTTTGAACAAACTGTGGCAAATTGGGTTGGGCCGCTTAGTCAAGGAATGATTTTATTTTTTCCAACAACAATATATTTTGTTTCTCTCTAGTTACAATATTGAGCAACCTAGTACTAAGTGTTTTTTTTTTCTTTGTGTGATGGAAGGTCTTGATTCAACTCTCAGAATGTGATGTCGTCAGATTAAAAAAAAAAAATTGTGAAATCGATACCAATAAGATCTGTACTAAAAATGAATAACCTGTAAGATTGGAGTTCAAATTAAAAACGGGGATATGCACATTGATCAACAAGAGTGTAGAGTGAAGTCTACGTTTACAATCTTCTCGAACTGTAATTGAACCATAATAGTGTGAAGTTCGAGATTTAAAAGGGGAGATCTGCACTAAATAGTAGATAAAAAAACCTCTTAAAACCTCTGAGATCTGTACTAAATCGTAAATGATCTATAATGTTGTAGAGCTCAAGATTTACATGCACTACAAATAAAAAAATCTCCTAAATTACTAGAATTACAAACATCTTCCCGGTAACATGTAAAATTCCTTTTCCATTCCAAAAATACTCGAATTTCTCTGCCTGCCGACGAGGGGTAGGATGTGTAATAATAGGCAAAGAACTATAGCTCAGACATCCTCTCGCTATGTTACATAGCAAGAAGCGCAAAGCACACAAAAAAAAAAAACATAAATGCGGCAACAAGTATAGCTGCAACATTCAGTCGAGCATAATTCGACTTGGTCACACCAATCATCAAACAAATGAAAAAGAAACAAGACTAAACAGTAGGAGCAAAGTTTCCATTTGCAGCAAAAGCAAAACCAGTTTCAGGAATGAGTTTATAAGCATGTATGTCCAACACCAGAAGTAAGAAGGCGGGGGAATAAAAGTTATCGACCCCTGCACATGGAGCTGAATTCATAAATTAATAACAAAATATCAACTAATACTATTACACCTCTCAACTGATGTTACACTATATACAGAGCAAAAACAGCGCCGTTGACTGAATATGCTCCTTCTACAACAATGCGCTGTCAGGGTATTGTACAGATGGATTCAAAGCCTTAAAAAGAGCAGCAGAAGCTATGGTGCCAACTTAACATGGCAAAATAAATGAAAAGTCGTAACTAGGCTGCAGAATAAAGAACTATAAGTTCATTGGAAGAAGAATCCATCCAGAAAAGTTTTTAGTTTCCCAAGAAACCTTACTCATGTGTGTCGCTTGCTTGCGAAGCACGATGTGTTGGCCGCGCCAAACCATTCAATGCTTCATTTATCCTACTAAACACTAACTTAAGGGGAACACAAGCTATGACAGGACCTCCTGGCTTTGCAACCAGTGCTTTCTTCTCTTCAGATTGCTTGTGACCAGTCAGTGAAGATAGCTTCCGGATCTTTTTTGGCTGTAACCCAGATTTCTTTGCTTTGGGAGATCTATTTGGTGAACTCCGTGGCTGTAGTGCCAAACTCTTGGGCGGGATTCTTCCATTTTCAGATTTTGGCTTAGCTGCATGACCTACTTTACCAACTTCCCAGTCACAATCCTGTTTGCTCGACTGAATATCTGAACAGCCTTTGCCCAAAGCCTCAACTGTTAACGGGTGACCAACAATGGCTTTACCGTTCAATTTACTCATGAGGGAAACCAGGGGAACATGCTGTGGCCGGTAATTAGATTTCACCTCAAGTTTCACATCATACAACGAACCATCAGAACAAACATGACTAGCAGTTGAATCTGACGTCTGATATCTTGCAGGCACTGTGAAGCGGGACTGCCTATAGGGAAGTGACCTATGTGTTGGTCCATCAGTCAATTCAGTAACCTCTTTGGACTTTGCTTGTAATGTGCCATTATTTGAACCGCTAATGCCATTGCAATTGGCTTTTTGGTCAGAAGCCTGAGGCAATCCATCAGCATGCTCGATGCCTGCAGAATAAGCATTGGATTCATCATTCATGTCCTTGTATCTTCTTGACTCGTGTTTTCTATTTTTACCTGTTTGTCTTGAATTCCTCTTTCCTTTTAACTGCCACTTTGAACTACCTTTCTCTATACTTAGGACAATATCATGAAAGGCTGGTGAGCTCGTAGGGCCGGATTCATTAATTCTCTCATTTCTCAAAGATACAGCTTCAGCTTGACTACTTTGGGTAGATTGCCTTCCCGATGCAATAATTTGAGGCTTAGCAGATGACGAAGGTGTAAGTACAGGAGAAGAACCTGGAAGCAAAAGATGCTAATCAGCTTAAGAACACAAGATGAATTTTTGTCAGGCCTACATAAGGCACAAAAGAAAGACTAAGCCAATTAATTTGCTGCAATTAGCACGGAAAAGGATAAAGAGAATGGACAGAGTGACAGAGCCACAGAGGTACCTAAATACCAACATCACAGGCGTACAAGACATAATCCATATCTGCTCCCCACAACAATTGGGTAACAGAGGCAACACATGATGAATACATACCATACAACTATAAAGGTAAGTTGGTAATTACAGTTAGACAAAGATCAAACATAAAAAACACCGCATGACTTTATATGTGTAGATGTATGAATTACATACCTGAAGGGTTCTTTTCCTCTGCAACAACTGGTACATCCAATAACCTATCTGAAGAATCATTTTCAGCTAACCCAGACATGCTGGGAATTTCGTTCTCTTTCATTTTGTCGCTGATACAGGAAGCACCAGAAGCTCGTTCAGTTACATTTAAAGAGGTTCCATTCTCACACGAATTTCCAGTGTGGTCTGTATATAAACTCCCTTTCAACTTGTATGATTCTAGTCCAATATCCCTGCCATTAGATAACCCTTCAAGAGGTGAAACAGCCGAATTTGGAAGTTGGTCAGACATAACTGGAAGAGACACCATTGCAGTACTCTCCAATACCTTCGTCAATGGGCGGCTGCGGTTCTTTCTTTTCAATAATTCATTAACAGTTGCCACCTGAGATCTCTTTCTTTTCAGTGATGAAGTACATTTGCTTCCATTTATGGGACTTCCATTAGGCATTCCATTCCGAGTGTTTGAATCGAATAGTGAAGCACTGTCCTGTTGAACTAGTTCAAGAGGGCTTCCAGTCTGGACGGACCTTTTTGACACTGCACCCATTCCCAAATCTTCAAGTCCTCTCATGCGCTTAACTCCTTCTGTTCCATCATCCTCCGAATCATTTGGTGTTTTTCTTCTCCTTCCCTGCACAGTTTGTAACTTAGAAGAACTGATATGATTTGGCTCTTCAAAAGATATACCAGATTGAGATAATTCTGGTGCTGAGTCTGAATTGTCTTCAGAACCACTCACATCATCAACCATATGTTCATTTTCCTCAATAGCACGAGACAAGGCAGGTGATCCTCTGGCTGAACAACCTTGGTCACCATCTGAATTATTCATTCGAGGACTAAAGCTTAAACCATCCTTTCCTAGGCGGGCATTCTCAATCTCAAGAGCATGGATAATGGCATCTTCCCTCCGTGCATATTTTACTGCCTTCTTATTCGTGCTGGCTGCATGGGCCTTTGCTTTTTCAATGCATTCATCATACTCCCCACAACGAAAAGCTTTCACCCTCTTGGATCTTTCAAGGTTATACCAGTCCCTAAATCAATAGGAACATGATCAGACTATGTTTACATATCAATAGAAAGCAAAACACCAGTACGAAGAGTTTTTTTATTTTGTTTTTTTTTTTCAATTTCAATTTAAATATTTTTTTTTAAAGAAAAAGCCATAACCTACCATGACGATGATATATGCTAGAAAGAAAAATAAAAGTTCCAAGGGATACAGTATAATGAAACTCGAAAGGAAAATGGTGAACTAAAACATGGAAAAATGTATAAACACTCATAATCATAAAATGGCACGAACGAACTATTTTCTGTGTAAAATAATCCAAAGAAAACAAAGACTCAATCTCAGGTAATTTTTAACTTATAAATGAAGCACCCCGACTAATCTACTTAAAATCCTAAAGCTTCAGCAATATGCCACATGATAACCTCAATATCTAATGTTCTTCACTTCGAGCCAAAATCCTAAAGCTTCAGCACCCAGCAGTGCCTTATTCTCACTATTTGAATTCCCTACATTAATAAACTCCATAAACCATTCATGCAAGGCTAGGTCACAATCAACTTCAAGCGAAGTTCCATTATTTAGGGTGTGAAACAAATAAGATACACCTTTCACTCCTCTATTTTATTGTAATCCAAAATGGGGATTAAACCATAGATTAAGACTCTCCTCCAGATATCAGGTCCCTAAAGCTCCGACCTAACAAAAGAAAAATCCGAAGCGAGCCATGCTAAGACACTTATATGTGTATTTGTAACCATGAGACACCTACTTACTATGTATTCTTTCAGTGCACATCATTGTTCCTTCTATAATACTATTAGCTTACCATGCCTTAGGATGGCAAGACCAACTATCCCGTAAATATAATCCTTTTTCCCCTAAACTTTGTAATTAGAGCATTTTCTTCTTCCTTTCCAGCAACCTAAGAGAGTAATCAGCATCTCTAAGAGTAGCAATCAGCATCAAAAATCTGTTCAAAGCTTATTTTCTAAATTAATCTATACACGAATGTATTCTCAAGCTTCAACCATGCCATCCTTTCATTTCTATAGGAACTAACAACTACAAACCAAGAAAACTTTTGCAGAGGATACTTCTACAATCACTGATTAGCACAATGTAGTAGGCAGCGGACAACAATTAGCTAAAAACCCAAGTAACAACTTCACATTTAAGTATAAGTTAATCAAGATCCTTAGCATAACAATTTCAAGGTATGAACATGTAGGAAAATAAACTGCGATTAAGCTAAATGATGCGCAGTCTACTGTTCTATACACACCGAAGGAAACAACAATCCATTAAGGAAAACATTAAACAAGAGAGCAAAGTAAAAAAAAAAAAGTCCTCATATAAAAGAATAAACCCACAGAACCAAATTTCTCCACCAGAACCACCGTTGTCAAGCTTAAGCAAAGCACATTTCCAAGTGTGTTAAAGCCAATTTCCCATAAATGCAAATCTACTTAATCAAATGCAAATCAACAAGCCAACGGAAACAAAAGTCCACTCAAGCTAAAAAAGTAGCCCATTGTAAGGTTAAGCAGGGATAAGAAAGCACTCACACGCTTGCGTCATCGCGGCCGAGAAGTTTCACCGGAGTGCCGGACTTTGGGGACACCGAAGTACCCTCAGGCAACTCGTCCATGCCTACTATCTGACCGGGCCACCAAGACCCGTTTCTGCGCCGGACCCAAACCAACCCACCCACCGACGCATCAATGCTCTTGTTACTAGTCTCAGCAGAACTCCCCATCTCAACCAAAACCCACACAAAAGAGAGATTGAGCGAGAAAAAACAAATTGATACCCAATAAATCTCTGATCTCAAAATACAAAATTTCAATCTCCGCCTTCCATTCTCAGCCAAGCTCGAGTTCTGAATATCGCCCAGAGCCTCAGTTTCACGGAAAAATGTATAAACTCCTCAACCTAAATCACTATAAACAAGAACAACAAAAACCCCAGAAAAATTAGATAAATTCAACTTTGCATGCTACACAAAACCCAGAAATAAAATTTAAAACCCAGAAAAACAAAAGACAACAAATGCCGATAAAAACCAATAGAAAATGAGAAGGGGACAGAGAGAAGGAAGGACCTGATATGAAAGGGTTTATGGAGAAAACAACATATTGAATGATCTGAAAATGATGTCTTTAAAACATTATATAAAAATTAAATTTTTTTTTCTCTTAATTCTTATTTGTTTTCAGGGTGTGATATTCTGATCTTCCATTACTGGATTCGGCTTTGAAATCTTTTGTTTTTTGTTCAACTCGCCTGAGTACCTCCCTGACTGTTCAGACACACAGAGAAAGAGGGGAGGTAGAGAAATACAAAATAAAGCTTTGAGCTTGGATCAAATCGTACCTTTTTGTATATATTTTTTCCAAGAGAGAGACAGAGAGACAGAGAGGGAGAGAGGTTTTCAGATATGAGAGCAAGCGAGATTGCAAGTGAGGGAGCAACAAATACAGAGAGAAAATATAAATATAAATATAAAAAAAATATTGAAGGAGTGTATTGGGGGCTCTATACGGTTACCTGTATTGTATAAAAGGACCACACTACACCACGGCAATTGAGGGTAATGTTATTTCTATTTCATCACTTGCTCTCAATTGGCCTTTCAGTCAAAATGCACCATGAATTATCATTTTTATCTTAAAATGCACTTTAAATCTATTTTTATGTCAAAATACACCCTGAACTCTCAATAGCGTTCCAATATGGTCTTTTTTCGTTTGATGGGTTAAAAACAGAGCTAGATTGGTCCTTTTATACTGCTATGCAATTGAAATTTCAAAAAAAAAATTAGCTGTCCCTCTACATCATCAACCGATGTGGCTGTTTAATCCCCAAATCTCCAAATCTCAGTCTCTCCGCTAGACTCTCAAAAACAGAAAACGGAGAAGAGCCCCCGTGAAGTGAAGTGACGGTCTGAAGTGAAGAACCCCCCGCGACATAGGAAGCAACAGCTACCGCGACCTACGTTAAGCAGAGCCGCAACGCCGCAAGGGAGGGAGAGAAGCCGCGACGGAGAAGTAATGATTAATCGTGAATTCGAAGGTGAACAACCAACATACGGTTAGTTAATTGGAGAAATATTATGGATTGTTTACATTGGAGAAATGATATTAGGGATTGTTTATACTAGAGAAATATTAGGGATTGTTTAAACTGGAGAAATGATATTAGGGATTGTTTATACTGGAGAAATATTAGGGATTGTATACACTGGAGAAATGATGACACGACCCACCCTCAGTTCCCCGGGATTAAGGGCTAAGTCATACTCCCGTCTAACGTACGCGTGACACGAAGGCTAAACCGATGTCCAACCTCCATGTGACACGTAAGTCGGATAAGAGATTTACAAACGGACCGTTAAAAACTTCCGAACTTCCCAGAGCGCGCAGACTCTACTGTGGATCGCCTGTGTGATGTCTCCGTTTGACAGGATCCTCCCCAATTATCACTTCGATAACTGGGACGAACCCTGCTCCCGTCTGACAACCCAACTCAAAGGACTAAAATAACCGCAAAAACCATGAAATATACATTGCCAGACCAGGGAGACGTTATAATACAACTTGTCAACAGTAGCAAAGAGCATAGTAATAGTACAAGATAAGACAAAATCCTACTAAAAGCTGACTACACGCGCAACGGGAAAACTCTATGCCTCCGCCTCTGCCTCAATGTTAGCTCCGGCGCTAGCACCACGACCTGAAGGGTGTTAAAAACATTAAAAGCGTGAGTGGACTAAAAATAAATAAGAGTTCCAAAAGCAATTTTTATAAACAAACCAGGATTTCACCCTCCGTTTTTAAAACATGCATGCATAACCAAGTATCTGAAAACAACCATTTATACGATGTGAAAATAAGCATGGAAAACACCATAAATCAAAATCAAAGTTCGGGCACTCGGCCCTAAATCCATAAGATCCAAGTTATTCGGGTCACAGCCCAAAACATTTGAAAACCAATGAAAACCCAGTGAAAAATATCAATCATACAAGTTTACTGGATCTCAAGTGCGCCCGAGTCTTTAAACTCAAAACCATGCGCAATAATCAGGTCTTCCCGGGATATCAACGAGTCTTTAAACCCAAAACACAATCACAGGCCTCGGGGGGGTATCACAATCACCGAGTCTTTAAACTCAAAACATATACCGAGTCTTTAAACTCAAAACATATCAATCCAGGGCCCTCCCCCCGTCAATCAACCGAGTCTTTAAACTCAAAACCAGATCCAGCGATTTTTCGTTTCTTTTTCCGAGTCTTTAAACCCAATACGATTTTTCAAGCATAAGAAAAATCCATCGAAATTCGAAAGCCAAAACCAAACTGGAAATCTTCGAAAACCGAAACCACGTTTGATCAAAATGGGACTTCCGCCCGAATTTCACTTCCGAATCTCAAATCATATCCACAAATCTTTAGTAAAACAGAATGTGTATAAACAAAAGCCATCCATCCAAAACCATCCTCAAAAGCTTAACAAAAATCATATTTTCGAAGTACGTGCAAATTCGATAACTCATAGTGAAAAAAGTGCAATCAAGTAAAGCAAGAATATAGAAGTCATAAGCATAAAATCATATATCGAAAGCATAAAATCATATATCGAAACATAAATAAATAAGTAAAAACAGTTATGCATGCTCGGTTAGAAAACAAAAAGTCCACTCACTAGGTCCGAACGCGTCAATCGCGTCCCGTACGCTCCTCGGCTGTCTCAGGAATATCCCGACCTGTGAAAAGTTATCATTTTGGGTCACAAACACTTCATTTAAGCTTACCCCAATTTCCCCAATTTTTTCGGGATTTTTAAACTTAATTAAACTAACCCCTAAACCTTCAAACACTCAAAACTAACCTGAGACGGTGTCCGATCGACCCGAAACTTGTCCTAAAATGTTCGTTACATCGATTAGAGTGAAAATTATGTTGAACACTTCCCCAAAACAGGCTCCACGCGCCCT
The DNA here is from genome assembly GCA_032719365.1 of Prinsepia uniflora. Classification (NCBI taxonomy): domain Eukaryota; kingdom Viridiplantae; phylum Streptophyta; class Magnoliopsida; order Rosales; family Rosaceae; genus Prinsepia; species Prinsepia uniflora. The sequence goes on from CM064876.1 coordinate 65,631,790, forward strand.
CACGCTTCGCTCAAAGGGGCTGCGCGTGGGAGCCACGCGCTGCTACTATAACGACTCGTCCCAAATTCCTAGATTAGATTAGTGACTAATCACGATTAGTGAGGCTAATCCGTGATTAGTTGAGCGAAATCGGACGAACGATGCAAAATGACCGTTTTGCCCCTAGGCGGTGGCAAAACGTTGACTTTTCATTCGGACGGTCTGTGAGTGGACCTTGTTTTCTAAATTGGTGCATGCATAAATGTTTATTATATGTTTTAAATACTTGTTTGTGATGCCATGAGTGCATTTGGATGTGTGGTTACGTATAGGCACGTATTTCAAGGTTTCAGCCCTATACACTGCCTATACGGGGTTGTATGTCTTTAATGGTCTAAATGAAATAGTTTTGGATTTCCAAATGGATTATGAATATGATTTTATGATGTTGATTTGGATGTTTGTGATTTATATGGTTTCACGTATTTCGAGGTGATTTACGTGCTTGCACGTAAATCAAGGTTTTCCGGTTTTACTCTGATTTTTCATTCTTATGGTTTTGGATATGATTTCATGAAATGGTTTTGGATTCGAAAAGGTAAACTCGGGTTCGAGACCCATTTGATTTACGAAATTGGGCCGGAGGCCCAGTTGGTTTACGATTCGGACCAGAGGTCCAGTTTCTATGTGGATTCGGGCCTAGAGCCCAGTTATGTGTTACAAATGGTTTTTACGGGTCATGACGGTTTATGGGAACTGGCATTAACCCTTGAAATGGATTTATGGGTCATGACGGTTTATGGGAACCGGCATGAACCCATGAAAGGATTTTATGGTTCATGACGGCTTATGGGGGCCGGGCATGAATCCTGGAAAGATTTAAAGAATAATTTCAAAAGGTTTTTCATATTCCATCCTTTATATATGATTGTCTCCTCCGGAGAGGGTCGTTGGCCTGGGTGGACCCCGGAGTAGTCACGGAGCACTGACTGAGTGGAGTCGCCCCCCAGTTGGGTTCCTTACTCTCAAGATGGGCATGGTTCGTTACCTCCAGGGAGGGTCATTGATCTACTGACATTGACCAGGGTGGACCCTGGAGAGACTTGGGTTTGATACCCCGGTTAGCACACGTGTAGCTTTATTTTACCGTGACAGGTTCTGGATATGAATATAATGGATAAACATGATTTCAATTGGTTTGAGAAGTTATGTTTTATAATGATAAATGAATTTGGGGCTGAGACCCTAATTATGGATGTTTTAACATATATGATTGGATAAATGGTTTTACTATGCATGCATGCTTTTTAGTGAAGGGTACAAATGTCTTCTTTTGCTACGTTTTTATAAACTCTTGGTTTTGTCCACTCACGGCTTTTAATGTTTTGACTGCCCTTCAGGTTGACATCGGATGTGGACTGTAGTAGAGGCCGAGATATCACATACCTCCTCCGGATCCTTGCGTACTCTGATAGCCCGGGAGGGCAAAGGTCGGAAATATCCCTTGTCTGACACTTCGTGTCAGAAGGGAACAGGGTCATCCCGCACTAATCCCGGAGGGATTGGGATGGGTCCTGTCAGGTTTTAACAACCCGTCCCAAATTCCTAGATTAGATTAGTGACTAATCACAATTAGTGAGGCTAATCCGTGATTAGTTGAGCGAAATCGGACGAATGATGCAAAATGACCGTTTTGCCCCTAGGCGGTGGCAAAACGTTGACTTTTTGATCGGGCGGTCAAATGGACTTTGACCGATGACCGTGACGTCATGAGATCATAGACAGGTGGCACGTTCAATTTCGACATTCGAGGAAGAAGTTATGGCGTTCGGAAGTTTAGGGGCATTTTGGTACTTTTAGTTAAAAGGGTCAAATAGTTGACTTTTTTACCGGGATGTCCGATGGCTGAGGGCCGAGGACTATTACGTAGGTGGGGACGATACGAATCCGTAGACAGGTGGAACGTCAAATTCGGACGTTCGACGGCGAAGTTACGGTTCACGGAAGTTCAAGTGCACTATTGCACGAATTACGAAACGAATTAACTTTTGGACTTTAGTGGGGCCTAGATATTTAGTTCCTGCCCTATGGATGAGTGACAAGTGTCACCCATCCACTAGGCCATCCCTTTTCCTTCATGCACCGTGCATTTCCTTTTCTTCATTTCAAATACACCCAAAACCACCCGATCTCACACACACCCACCATTCTCCCATCTGTGCAACCCAAAACCCATCCAACCTTCAGTAAAGGGACAAGGACTGAGACCAGGGATGGAAGAGAGGACAAGAGGACGTGGTTTCCGGCTAGAACCGCCGTCCACGGCGGCTGGAAAGAGGAAGAACCCCCGTGAGGTTCACGGTAAGCCCGCTTTGACCCATTTTCCATTTTTGATGTTTTGGGTCCGTTTTAATGGTTTTAATGAGTCCATTAGGTTTATATGGACATGTTAGGAAGGTTTTAGGAAGCTTAGAATGGCTGTGCAGCCATGGGTGCTGTTTTGGAAGTTTGAATCGTTTGGTTCAAAGATTAAACCATGGGTTTATGCGGTTTTTAGGTAGTTTTAGGGATTGGAATGGATGGAAAACATCAAAATAGGAAGAAAGGAACCAAAAAGGAAGAACTAGGATGAAAAATGGGGTGTCTAGGGCTGTGAACCGGTCATGACGGTCCAGTTGGACCTGCCAAACCAAGTGAACCGGCCATCTGAACTGGCTGTGTATAGAAGACGATGAATAGTGTTATGTGCACTCTTGGAGCGCATACGGGCGCGTGAGCCATACTTTGGGGAAGTGTTCAACATATGAAATCTTCTATTCGAAGTAACGAAGATTTTGGGACTGGTCTCGTGTCAATCGGACATCGTTTCAATAGGTTTCGGGCTGTCCGAATGTTTAGGATCGGTTTAAAAATAGCTAAAAGTTCAGGAAAATTACGGGGCTTTTATGGGAGGTTAATTAAGTAGTTAGTAACCTTCTATTAAAATTTGGACAGGTTTTGGAGTCTCGGTGATAGCGATCGGCTCGGGAGAGCCTATGGCATGCAAATCGAGGCGGCAGCTCGGACGGTCTGTGAGTGGACCTTGTTTTCTAAATTGGTGCATGCATAAATGTTTATTATATGTTTTAAATACTTTTTGTGACGCCATGAGTGCATTTGGATATGTGGTTACGTATAGGCACGTATTTCGAGGTTTCGGCCCTATATGGTGCCTATACGGGGCTGTATGTCTTTATTGGTCTAGATGAAATGGTTTTCGATTTCCAAATGGATTATGAATATGATTTTATGATGTTGATTTGGATGCTTGTGATTTATATGGTTTCACGTATTTCGAGGCGATTTACGTGCTTGCACGTAAATCGAGGTTTTCTGGTTTTACACTGATTTTCCGTACTTATGGTTTTAGTTATGATTTCATGAAATGATTTTGGATTTCAAAAGGTAACTCTCGGACTTGAGGTCCATTTGATTTACGGAATCGAACTGGAGGCCCAATTGGTTTACGATTCGGACTTGAGATTCAGTTTCTATGTGGATTCGGGCCTATAGCCCAGTTATGTATTACAAATGGTTTTATGGTCCATGACAGTTTATGGGAACCGGCATGAACCCTTAAAATGGATTTACGGGTCATGACGGTTTATGGGAACCGGTATGAATCCATGAAAGGATTTTATGGTTCATGACGGCTTATGGGGGCTGGGCATGAATCCTTGAAAGGTTTCAAGAATGATTTCAAAGGTTTTTCATATCCCATCCTTTATATGTGATTGTCTCCTCCGGGGAGGGTCGTTGGCCTAGGTGGACCTCGGAGTAGTCACGGAGTACTGACTGAGTGGAGTCGCCCCCCAGTTGGGTTCCTTACTCTCAGGATGGGCATGGTTCGTTACCTCCAGGGAGGGTCATTGATCTACGGACATTGACCTAGGTGGACCCTGGAGAGACTTGGATTTGAGACCCCGGTTAGTACGCGCGTAGCTTTATTTTACCGTGACAGGTTCTTGGATATGAAATATAATGGATAAACATGATTTCAATTGGTTTGGGAAATTATGTTTTATGATGATAAATGGATTTGGGCTGAGATCCCACATATATTTACTATGTTCTGGTTTTCTGTAAATGGTTTTGGGCAGGAGCCCGTGTGACTTGTATTTACGGAACTTGGGGTTGTGACCCTAATTATGGTTGTTTAAACATATGTGTTTGAATAAATGGTTTTACTATGCATGCATGCTTTTTAGTGGAGGGTATAAAGGTCTTTGATGAAATGTTTTTATAAACTCTTTATTTTTGTCCACTCACAGTCTTTCTATTTTTAATACCCTTCAGGTTGACATCGGATGTGGATTGTAGCACAGATCGAGATATCACATACCTCCTCCGGATCCTGGCGTACTCTGATAGCCCGGGAGGGCAAAGATCAGAAATATCCCTTTCCTGACACTTCGTGTCAGACGGGAGCAGAGCCATCCCGTGTTAATCCCGGGGGGATTGGGATGGGTCCTGTCAGCTAGAGTGTCATCGTCAACCTCCAGCCAACCCGGTTCAGACCGGTCCAACCAAGCCGGCGAGGCCTATTTTTACCCTTTTTCCAGCCATTTTCAAACCTTTGTTCACCACTAGTTTCGTCCTTAAGTTTGGGATTGATTCTACTAACTAAAACACGAAATGAGACTCTATTTCTTACCTCCCACCTTCGAACCAAACTCAAAAATTTTCTAGTTTCTGTTCCCAGCCACCAGTCACCTCTCCGGTCTCGATTTCACGTCCATGGGTCCCTAGGTAGTCTCCTAAGACGATAAACAACCACACAGTGGTTCAATAACACGCCAAAACCATTAATTTTAATCCAAACCGTCTCAGGGAAAACAGAGGACTTTAATGACTTACCTACTCTGTGCTTACCGCTATGATCTCCACCGTGGCCCTGCACGTCCCAGAGTCACTCCTCAGTTCTCTGATCACTACCACATACCGATTTCTAATAGGTTTGATCGATTAAGTCCACGGCTGATCACACCTTAACCTCTCTGTTTACTGGCTGTTCTCACCACTCACAGCCCTTTCCTCACTCAAACCCTCACCAAGATTCACTCACCAAGCTCTCGACTCAACTCTGATCACTCACACCCTTCCATAAAGAACTCACAGGACTCACACATAGCAGATGGACGATCAATTGCTTACTGTCTCTATTCCTCTCAGTTAAACAATAAAACCAAACGTTTAAAATTTAAATGCACGGCCGACTTGGCTAGAAGCCTCTAGGAATAGGCCAGGTGTCCTCCAATCTGTGGTCCAGCCCTCACAAAATATCCAATCCTCTCTGCCCAGGTGTCCTTATCTGGTTACACATACATCCCAAGGTGCTAAAGGACCAATTTGCCCCCAAATGCCAAAATTACCATTTTACCCCTCACTTATCTAGACCCATAACTTAACCATCCAACGTCCAATGACGGCGTGCCGCCTGTCGTTGTACTCAGGACATCGAGACCTACCTAACGGTCCTCGAATTGCATGAAGAAAACTTGTCGTGAAAAAAGTCAACGAATTCCCCCTTTTAAATCAATTTACGAAAATGCCATCGACCTTCCAAACATCACAACTTCTTCCTCGGATGTCAGAATCGGACGTGCCACCTGTCTACGGACTCGTGATGTCCCAAACTACGTCACGGTCATCGGTCAAAGTCCATTTGACCGCCCAAACTAAAAGTCAACATTTTTGCCCATTCTAGGGGTAAAATCGTCATTCTGCACCGTCCATCCAAAAGAATTCAACTAATCACCGAATCTCTTTGCTAATCTGTCATTAACCACTAATATAATCTCGACTTCCGGGACGGGTCGTTACACCCTCTCTCTCGACCAACAGCCCGCACCGCGACAACCTGAAGTGTAACGACCCGTCCCAAATTCCTAGATTAGATTAGTGACTAATCACGATTAGTGAGGTTAATCCGTGACTAGTTGGGCGAAATCGGACGAAAGATGCAAAATGACCGTTTTGCCCCTAACGTGGGTAAAATGTTGACTTTTCATTCGGGCGATCAAATGGACTTTGATCGATGACCGTGACGTAGTTTAGGACGTCACGAGTTCATAGACAGGTGGTACGTTCAATTCCGACGTTCGAGGAAGAAGTTATGACGTTCAGAAGTTTAGGGGTATTTTGGTAATTATGGTAAAAGAGGGGTCAAATGTTGACTTTTGGACCGGGAGGTCCGATGGCCGTGGGCCGAGGACCGTTACGTGGATTGGGACGATACGAATTCATAGACAGGCGGCACGCTGAAATCGGACTTCGAACGTGAGAGTTATAGGTCACGGAAGTTCGATTTCACTATACACGTACTTCGAGACGGGGATGATTTGGCAATATCTGATTGGGCAAATATTTTGAGTGGGTCTCATGGATGAGTGACAAGTGTCACTCATCCCATTGGCTAAATCCCTAAAAAGTGGATCTATGTTAATTAAATAATATTATATTTATTATTTTATAATTAATCTAATTAACTCATCTCTAATCCTAGTCATCCATTCCATCCCTCAATCAATCCACACCACTCATCTCATCTAAGCTGTCTCTCTTCTCTTATCAGACAACATCTTCTTCATCATCTTCATCAAACTTCATTTCTCCATTTCTTCTACAACCCGAAAACCCCATAACCCCATTTTCTTCATTTTCTTCAAAACACACGACACCACCACAAACCTCCATCTAGTGTGACCGTTAGGAGGTGGTGAGAGGCTGAGGATGGCAAGCCACGGTGGGGGACGGCGGTGGCCACGGTGGGGGATGGCGGTGGCCACGGTGGGCGACGGCGGTGGCCACGGCGGGGAGTCGAACCCGTGAGGTGAGAAATATTCAAAATTTCTAAATTTTTGTTTTGTTGGTTTTATTCGATTCTAAGGATTGGGAAATAATTCTGGGAACTTTAGGAGTCAAATGGGATTAGTTTTTGGGCTTAGGATGGCCGGGCAGAGCCGTGAACGGCGGGGGATAATCCGGCCACCATGGCCGATCGGAAATGGATGGGTTTTGGTGAGTTTTCTTCGGTTTTTAATGTCTAAAAGGTAGGAAATTAATGTAGGAAGGTATTAGGATCAAAAGGGAATAAAATGGGCCTAAAATGGACCCTGAACCGGTCCAAAAACAGTACGGTGAACAGTACCCGGTTCACCTGAGCTTGAAGACGATGAATAGTGTTTTCGACCTTCTAGGGGCGCGTGGGCCATAATTTGGGAAAATGTTCAACATATGAAATCTGCTATTCGATGTAATGAAGATTTTCGGACTGGTCTTGCATCAATCGGACATCGTTTCAATAGGTTTCGGGCTATCGGAAGGTTTAGGATCGGTTTAAAAATAGTTAAAAGTTCGGGAAAATTACGGGGCTTTGGTAGGAGGTTAATTAAGTAGTTAGTAACCTTCTATTAAATTTTGGACAGGTTTAGGAGTCCCGGTGATGGTGATCGGCTCGGGAGAGCCTATGGCACGCAAATCGAGGCGGCAGCTCGGACGGTCTGTGAGTGGACCTTGTTTTCTAAATTGGTGCATGCATAAATGTTTATTATATGTTTTAAATACTTGTTTGTTATGCCATGAGTGAATTTTGATGTGTGGTTACGTATAGGCACGTATTTCGAGGTTTCGGCCCTATACGGGTCTGTATTTCTTTATTGGTCTAAATGAAATGGTTTTAGATTTCTAAAAGGATAAACTCGGGTATGAGACCCATTTGGTTTGGTCTCGGGCATATGACTCTAGTTACGACCTTCGGGTCTAAATCGTGGTCGCGACGGGTGCTATGTGCACGGCGATCAACGATACGACGCTCGCCTCCGGATTGGGATGTGTTCCTTCTGAAGAGGTCACGATGCACGATTCGTGGTCGGGCAGCCTGGGGAGGCTCGACTTCGGAGTGCTGACGGTTCAGGATATCGATCGGTGATGAGTGCACCATGATCTTGTGGTGGTCGCGTCTGTTGATACGTTCACGGCGACATACCAGGATTGAGGGCGGTCCTGGATGGATGGTTGCACGCATCACTATGATCGGAGTCGTGACTGACCTTTAGATATCGGGCATGATGCCCAGTTGAGTCATATGTTCGGGCACGAGACCGAGTTGTTTTACATTGATTCTTTCCGGTCAGGGACCCTAGATGGATTTCCAAGTTCATGGCGGTTTATGGGAACCAGCACGAACTCTAGAAAGGTCATTGTGGTTCATGACAGTTTATGGGAACCGGCATGAACCTTTGTCAGGTCATTCTGGTTCATGACGGTCTATGGGAACCGGCATGAACCCTGTTTAATGGATGTTATGGATCATGACGGTTCAGGGGAACCGGGCATGAATGTTTATGTTATGTATATATATGTTCATATACCTTCCTTTACTTGTTCTATTATCTCCTCCGAGGAGGGTCGTTGGCCTGGGTGGACCCCAGAGTAGTCACGGAGCACCGACTGAGTGGAGTCACCCCCCAGTTGGGTTCCTTACTCTCAGGAAGGCTATGATTACTATTACCTCGGGTAGGGTCAGTGGTCTGCGGACATTGATCTTAACTTTGAGAAGACTCGGATTGAGACCTGGGTAGCACGCGTGTAGCTTTGGAAACCGTAACAGGATTGGTTGTGTGAATTATATGTATATATGATGTATGCTATATGATATGATATATGATGTGTGTTTACATAGGTTTTGGGCAGTGGCCCTTATGGTTGGTTTCTTGTGATTTGGGCTGAGTCCCTTATGGATTTGGGCAGTGGCCCGTATGGTCATTTTCATTATGGTTCTTTCAATCTTGGTTTTGAGCTTAGTTCCCATATATGGTTTCTTTGGTTAAACGGTTTTCGAATGCATGCATGTTTTTTAGTGAAGGGTACAAATGTCTTCTCTTTTGAAATGTTTTTATAGACTCTTGGTTTTGTCCACTCACAGCTTTTAATGTTTTGACTGCCCTTCAGGTTGACATCGGATGTGGACTGTAGTAGAGACCGAGATATCACATACCTCCTCCGGATCCTAGCGTACTCTGATAGCCTGAGAGGGCAAAGGTCGTAATTATCCCTTGTCTGACACTTCGTGTCAGACGGGAGCAGGGTCATCCCGCACTAATCCCGGGGGGATTGGGATGGGTCATGTCATGAAGGGTATCGAAAATACAAAAGACTGTGAGTGGACAAAAGTAAAGGATAAGTTTAGAAAATAGTTTACAAGAAAAGTACATTTATACCCTCCATTTAAAACCAATGCATGCATATCAAAGCCCACGCCATAAAACCGTTCTATATTCAAGTTATTCAAACCGTTTAAGAAAACCGAACTCATTTTCCTTTTCTCAAATCCAGGGCCTCAGCCCAAAACCATCAAAATCCGTATCATCCGGGCATAGCCCAAAACAGTGGAAAAAACCATTTCTGAAAACCATCATTATCATCGAAATGCAAAACACATTGAAATCCTTTGCAATCCATCGAACCTGCTGGATCTATCCGAATCTTTAAACTCTCGAGTCTTTAAACTCAATCCAGGCCTCAATATAATCCGAGTCTTTAAACTCTCGAGTCTTTAAACTCAATAGGCTTACGGGGGAAATCACAATATCCAAGTCTTTAAACTCCCGAGTCTTTAAACTCAATCCGAGTCTTTAAACTCAATCCGGGCCCGCCCCCGTCATAATCATATCTGGGTCTTTAAACCCAATAACCAGATCTAGCAAATTCAATCCAAAAACCATTTTAAAACCATTTCCAAATCCATGTCCAAATCCAAATTCGAAATCACCATTTCGAATTCCAAGCCGAATCCGAAATCAACATCCCGAATCCAAATCCAGAATCCTATCCATACTCCATTTCCAAATCCGAATTCAAAACGATCATTCCGTAAGCTAGCATCTGGAATAATCATTCCGAACCCAAATCCGGATATCCAATTTCAAGTTCCAAAACCGAATCCTTTTCTAAAATCCGATTCCAAAACCCGAAATCACGTTTATCAAAACCACTTTTCTGAACTGGGCTTCAAGCCCGAAATCACTTTTCGAAATCTATTAGAAATCATTGAAATCAAATCATATTTCAAATCTCGAAATCAAATCATCAAAACCATCATTAAGCCATAGCTGAAAACCATATCTCGTAAAACATGCACTTTCGTAAATATCTCGAAATACGTGCAAAATCGTAAATCATAAAGTTCATAATCATAACCATAGAATCACGTATAGAAAACATATAAAAACATTTATGCATGCATCATAAGTTCGAAAATAAAGTCCACTCACAGACTATTATGCCGCTGCCTCGATACTCGCGCACTTATGCCGTTTCCGGCTAATCCGCTATCAACGGCTTTTCCGAACCTGTCCAAATCTCATAATAAGGTCACTAACTACTTCATAAAGCTTATACTAAAGCCCCGTAATTTTCCCGAATTTTTAACTATTTTTAACCGAGGCCTAAAACCTTCGGACATCCCGAAACATATCGAGATGATGTCCGATCGACTCGAAACCAGTGCCAAAATGTTCGTTACATCAAATACTTTAAAAGTCACGTTGGAACCATCGTCAAAAACCTAGCCACTCGCCCACATGCGCCGCCCAAAGGGGCTGCGCGTGGGCCTCACGCGCCGGCACTGTTCATCTTCAACCTTTGTTAAACCCAATCCAATCTGGTCCGGTTCAGATCGGTCCAACCCGAATCGACGTGGGCTGTTTGACCCTGTAATTCCTTCATTTTCGGTCCAATTTCAATTCTAATTGATCCTATAGTGTCTTCTAAACCTTTCCTATCGATCTATAACCCCACATACGTGAAAATCCTGCTAATAACTTACCTCCTAGCTGCTGCCAAAAACCGGCCGACTGTCCTCCAGTGAACCCTCACGAGTCCGGCCATTCCCAGTCATGCTTTTGATCCCAGAAAGCTCCTAGCATCTCCAGGACCAAGTTTCAAGCATCAGAACTAAACAATAAGCAGTAAAGGTTCAGTTCTAAAGCTTAACCACAAAAACTAAGCTCACGGTTCCTTCCTTACCTTGCCATCACAAACCTTGTCATAGGTTACCGTCATAAGCCCCTCAACGTCCTGGTCACGTTCCTTCATTCTCTAGCACCATCCAGTAAGATTGGAGGCCATTTGTGGAGACTTAGGGTCTACGGGTCTGCATACATTATTTTTTCTGAGTTTCTCAACTTGACCTCTCCCTTCCTCGTCTCTGCCTTCACTCTGTTTCCACACCCTCAAGACGATTTACACTCTGGTTTTTCACTCTAAACACACACACACTTTCAGTCCCCCCTCCCTTCACTGTCGACTAAAACCAAAGACACACAGCACGACTACCTCCCATGTTTTTAGTCGATCTAAATAGGAGGGAAGAGGCTGGAACCAACCAGAAAAGGGACAGGTGTCCCCATCCCTCTGGTCTAAGCTAAAAATATCCACTCCCTTAAGGACAGGTGTCCTCATCCCAAGGGTCAGCACAAAAACAGGTAAAAGACCATTTTACCCCCGGATGTCACGTAATTACCGTTTTGCCCCTAAGATTTTTAGACCAAGATCCGAACCATCTGATGTCCTATGACGGCGTGCCGCCTGTCGTTGTACTCAGGGAATCAGGACCTACCTAACAGTCCTCGAATTATGTGAAAAGTCCATGTCATTGGAAAAGTCAACAAATTGCCCATTTTCAACCAAATTACCCTCGAACTTGCGAACGTTATAACTTTTTCCTCAAATGTCGGAATCGGACGTGCCACCTATCTATGAACTCGTGACGTCCCGAACTACGTCACGGTCACCGGTCAAAGTCTATTTGACCGCCTGAACAAAAAGTCAACATTTTTGCCCATTCCAAGGGCAAAATTGTCATTCTGCACCGTCCGTCCGAAATTATCCAACTAATCACCGATTATCTTCACTAATCCGTCATTAACCACTAATCTAATCCCGGTTTACGAGACGGGTCGTTACAAATGATATTAGGGATTGTTTTGAATCATAATTTTGATGTGTTTATGAAATATTAGGGATTGTATACACTCACATGGTAGTCATAGATTAACTGGAGATATGATAGTCTCTAGTCTCTAGAAACTCTTCAGGATATATATTTTGAATCATAATTTTGTTTCTTTTTCAGAAACCATTTATGTCGATTTGGTATAGTTAAAGAAAACTGAGTAGAAGTAAGGATTTCATGTCGTCTAACCTGATTTATGTCGATTTCAAGAGGTGGGAAATGGAAGCTGCCAGTTTATGGTTGCCTATGAATGTGGGATATTGCCATGCTCTTGTTCTGTTATCAAAATGAAGAGGAACAACCGCCACTCTTTCTCCTCCTCCCCCTTCATTATCATCTTCTCTCTTTGCTCCTCCTCCTCCCCCTTCATTGTCATCTGCCAGTTTATGGTTGCCTAGATTTTTAATGAAATAATTAAGTTAGTGTGTTTTAAATAATTTAATAAATTAAAATTTTAGATATTAATCTAAAATTTAGTATAAATTATAAGATAATAATGTAGTGTAGTTTGTTATAGATATATATATATATATATTGTGGGATTATATATATATGTATATTGGTAGGCAAAATAATCGCAAATGAGGGGAGACAGGCAACAGCCAACATGCCAACAACTCCCCCATATAATTCTATCTCTAAATGGGATGGAATTGGTTTTTGAATATGGAATTGGTGGAATTGGTTTTGGATTGATGGAAATGGTTATGTATGGAATTGGTTTTTGAATATGGGTTTTTGAATTGGTAATTTTGTGCTTTGTAGATGACGCTAATATTTTCAGCTAAAAGGTGCATCATCGTGGTGTGGTGGTGAAAGGGGGGAAAGATGAGGTGACATTGTCGTATAAAGGGGGAATGATTCAATGGTATAACTTTGTGGGTATTGATTATATATCAATGCTAGAGCTGAAATGTGTGGCTACAGAGTTGGGTTATGATAGTGGTTTGGTTGACATCTATTCTAAAGAGTGGAACATCGAGAACTTAGTTAAGTTGAGTGATGATGGACACTTGTTCCAGCTTTGTAAGGGATATATTCAATCAAAGGGCAGTGTAATCCCTATATACTTAATACGTGGTGGTGGAGATGGGATTAGGTTGCTTCGAGAAGTTAAATATGTGGAAGCAGTAGAAAGAGCAGATGATGCAGATGTTGCAAATAGAAGTGAGGAAGATGCAGATAGTGAAGAAGAGGATTAGCTTGATTCAGTGTTTGTTGACACCGAGTTTGAACAAGGTAAAGTAGAACTGGGTCTTAAAATTGCGGACATGGATAATAATCTCTTTCAGAATTATGTAGACCATGAAATTGCTGAATTTGATCCAAGTGGTCTTGAAGATGATCAGAATGTGGTAGATGAGGAGGCTTGGGCTATGACAGGACCCACCCTGGTTACCACCCCGATAACCGGGTCAAACCCTGCTCCCATCTGACAAACACACCCAAAGTACCAGAATAACCTCAAAGCAACCACAAGCATACATTGCCAGACCAGGGAGAATTCAAAATCCAACAAGTCCATAGGCGTACAGAGCATAGTACAAAGCAAGGTAAAACAGTAATCCTACTGACTACACGCACAACGGAAAACGCCGGAAAACTCTATGCCTCTGCCTCTGCCTCAACGTCAGCCCCAGCGCTAGCACCACGACCTGAAGGGTATTTAAAAACCAGAAAAGTGTGAGTGGACTAAAAATAAATAATAGTTTCTAAAACAATTTAATAAAAAAACCAGGATTTTACCCTCCGTTTTAAAAACATGCATGCATAACCCAGTATCTGGAAACAACAATATAAATCGTATAGTAATCATCATGGAAACAGTATCATAAAAACATGAAATACCAATATCATCATCCGATCAAACTTGCTGAATCTACCCGAGTCTTTAAACTCAACCAGGCCTCAATATAATCCGAGTCTTTAAACTCCCGAGTCTTTAAACTCAACAGGCCTACGGGGGAAAATATCATATATCCGAGTCTTTAAACTCTATCCGGGTCTTTAAACCCAATCCGGGCCCGCCCCCGTTATATCATAATCCGAGTCTTTAAACCCAATAACTAGATCCAGAAAATTCAATCCAAAACTGTTTGAAAACCATTTCTAAAGCCAAGTCCAAACCCGAAATCGAAATCACTATTCTGAAGCCATTCCGGCGTTCAGAACCGTCATTCCGAACCCAAATTCGGAAATCCCTTTTTCAAGCTTTAAAATCCAAATCTCGATTCTAAAACTGAAAACCTTGATTATCGAATCATGTAAAATCATTTATATATGTAAATCCCAAAAGCATGACACCAGAATCAGAATCAAAGCATTTCCCGTAAAACGCGCTGAAATTTGTAAATATCTCGAAAAACGCGCAAATACGTAAAACAGATATAGAATAATTAATAATCATGAAATCATATTTAAAACATAAAACAAGTAGATAAAAACAGTTATGCATGCTCGATTAGAAAGAAAGAGTCCACTCACAGTTCCCGGGCACGTCACTCGCGTGCCCTACGTTCCTCGGTTGCCTCAGGGATATCCCAACCTCTCAAAAGTCACCAATCTGGTCACAAACACTTCATTTAAGCTTACCCTAATTTCCCCAATTTTTTCGGAATTTTAAACGTAATTAAATGGAACCCTAAACCTTAACCCTTGAAACTATCCCGAGACGATGTCTAATCGTCTCGAAACTTGTCCTAAAATGTTTGTTACATCGATTAGAGTAAGAACTGTGTTGACCGTTTCCCTAGAACAGCCCCCACGCGCCCTCACGCGCCACCCAAAGGGGCTGCGCATGGGCTTCACGCGCCCAGTCACTGTTCATCTTCAACCTCCAGCCAACCCGGTTCAGACCGATCCAGACCAGTCCGGTCGAACCGAGCTGGCGAGGCCGGTTCTCCCTCGTTTTCAGGCCATTTCCAGTTCGTTGTTCACCATTAGGATCGTCCTACTCCTAGCAACCTATTCCACTATCTCAAAACACGAAATAACGGCTAATAATCACCTCCCAAACTCGAAGTAAAACCCGGAAAATACCAAGTTCGAATTCCGGCCACCCGTGGCCACCACTAAGCTCTGGTTCAATCCCTAAGGTCACTACCACCTTCCAAGAGCTAATAGAACCACTAGAACGCTTCAACACCCCTCCAAACTCCACGACTTTAGTTTGAAACAAAACTGGAAAACAGAGAAAACAGAGTGGGCTGAGAAATTTACCTGCTCCCTAACCACCACCGTGAGCTCCGCTGTGCCCCACTGAGTCTACAAGACTCCTCACACGTTGCTGAACACCACCACACGTCCAATTTCGATGGTTTGATCGACTGGGGTGCACAGCCGTGCACGGTGTCCCCTGTTCTGTTCTCTGGTTTTTCCTCCATTCACACACAACCACTTGACCCTCTAAGCTCTCTTGATCACACTCAAACACACCTGCATTCACTCACTCAAACCCAGAGCACTCAACTCTCACACACTCTCTGGAAATCGATCGATCTCTCCTCTCTATCTTAGTCTCTGTTTCTCCTCAGTGCACGGTTTAAACAAGCCCAAACAAATTAAATGGAACCCGTGTAAGTGGCTAGAACCCATTGGAAAAAAACCAGGTGTCAAACACCTGGTAGACCAGCCCTAAAATATCCAATAAACACTGCACACCTGTCCTTATCTGATTGGTACGCTTCCCAAGGTGCAAAAAGACCAAAATACCCCTAATTGTTCAAATTACAATTTTACCCTTCGCTTCCTAGACCCATATCTCACTCGTCCGATATCCGATAAAGGCATGCCGCCTGTCATTGTACTCCGGACGTCGAGATCTATCTAACGGTCCTTGGTTTGCGTGAAGAAACTTTATCGTGCAAAAAGTTAACAATTGCCCTTCTTTTAACCAAATTACGAAAGTGCCCTCAACCTTCTGAACATCATAACTTCCTCCTCGGATGTCGGAATCGGGCGTGCCACCTGTCTACGGACTCGTGACGTCCCGAACTACGTCACGGTCATCAGTCAATGCCCAATTGACCGTCCGAGCTAAAAGTCAACATTTTGCCCGTTATAGGGGCAAAATCGTCATTCAGCGCCGACCGTCCAAAAGTAACCAACTAAACACCGATTAACCTAGCTAATCCGTCACTAATCACTAAGCTAATCCCGACTCCCAGGACGGGTCGTTACAGGCTAGCTCACCTAGGGATGAATAGCTTTGATTCAGAAGTAGAAGATCGTGAAAGTGTGGAAGATCAGATTGGACATATAGGATGAAATAGAAATTATGGTAGTGCATATAGGGACTTCCATCCATAAACTGAAATGGAACATCCTGTTTTTGAGTTTGGTTTGAAATTTGCTTTTGCCGCTATTTTCAGAGAAGCAATTAGAAGGTATTCTATCATAATTGGGAGAGAATTAAAATTAAAAAGAATAACTCTGACAAGATCAAGGTAGTGTGTGGAGATGGGAAATATTGTAAGTTATGCATCTATGCTTCAAGAGTGAATAAGAGAGAATACTTTCAAGTGAAAAACTTCAATCCTAAACACGATTATGACAAGGGTGTGTACAATATGCATGCCAATACTAAGTGGTTGGTGAGAAAGTATTCAAGACAACTAACAAGTAAGAAGTGGGACTTAGGGGAGTTTCAACAGCTTGTGAGACAAGAATCAGGCTATTGGCCAGGGAAGTCCAATTTCTATAGGGCAAGGTCGATGGCCATAGAATTGGTTGAAGGTAACTACACTAGATAATATGAAATCTTACGGGATTACTGTGAGGAGTTAAAGAGAGTGGATAGTCATAACACAATGGTCAATAAGTCAGAACTTGAAGTTGATGGGTTGCCTAGATTCCAGAGGGCGTACATCTCACTAGGGCCTTGTAAACAAGGTTGGATTGAAGTTTGCAGACCTTTTATTGGCTTAGATGGTACTCATGTTAAATGCCCACATCTTGGACAGATTTTGACTGCTATGGGAGTGGATGCAAACAATGGTATGTATCCAATAACATGGGCCATTGTTGATGCTGAGAACTATAATAGCTGGAAATGGTTTTTGGAAA